>JARZZO010000003.1:10680550-11280550 GCA_030544215.1 Zantedeschia hybrid cultivar | reverse complement strand
TTATTTGTCTTAAATTGTAATACATGTTTGAAATGGGTCTGACTTCAGACTCAAAATTATAAACATCTGACTATAAATGTGTGCAACATATGATAATATAATTCTTATCAGATAAGTGGTTATACCTAGACCAAGGTTAACAGGTCAGAATGGGTCTGCTAATGGGGTGCAGGCCCATCTTTGCAGCTCTATATACATACATAACAAGAAAGAACAAACATTCTTAGATAAATATTTCTATAATGAGTCTACACATTTGGACATGCATTAAATTCTCGGAAAGTATCATTTGATATAAGAGAAATATAAAATTAAATCAGTATATTTAGTGTAGATAACATGTCATGGAATCTTAAATCATTATGTAAGGTCTTGCGTCAGTAGATCACAATTGGATCCCTAAAACTACCGTGTTCGTAGATCCAATGTTGTGCTTTTGTGCTGTTCCTTCTCTTTAACTCAGATTATTTACCAGTTCTTGGATCTATTCTCCAACACCATCATAGGCTGTTTCTTGCTTAGACTTGTCTTTTCCACCACATAATTACCTAGAGATGTCAATGGGCCGAGCCATTCTCAGACCTGCTAATCTTTGGCAGTTGCTTAAATCTAATGAATCATGAGATTATATGATCATGTGCACATAAAATCGAGTAAGGTTCTATAATAACTAAAGATTTTTCTTCTATGCTCACTCAATGAAGAAAGGTCTGGGAAAAACTGACTTCTCATATTATGGTAAGAACATACGTCTGATGAAAAAATTTCCCCAATTGAAGGGATTCTTCATGTAAATATTTTTTTATGAGAAGTGGACAATATTAATCATCACAAGGAGCATTCATCAAGCTGACTTCGAGTGTTTGTTATTTAGAAGATTTTCCAGCATGCAAAGTTGTTTATAGTGGTCCTTTTGCTGGTATCCTTATGACGGGCTTTGCTGTGTTGGCGAGTTGATGAGATAACTTTTCAGATGAAGCATCATCGCTATGGTACAAGGATAGAGATACGATTATGTTCGACAGCAACGTCGGCAAAAAAGTCTAGCCCAGAAGCCCATCAAATTCAGCCCAGTCTAAAATCGAACCAGGCTAGCCCAGAAGCCCAACAAGCTCAGTCCAGTCTAATCGCCCGACTGAGGGAATTCCTACTCTTTTCTTTAATATAAAAATCTAAAGGGGAGGAAGCAACTTTAAATAGTTATTTGTATTGTCTGATGTTTGATCAAATGATTTAAAAAAATTAAAAGAAAGAGATCATACCTCTATATCATCTGACAGTTCAAATTATGTGTGGAGACAATCTGACGGCACCCACGCGGGTGTGCGGAAGTATTAAAATGGAAGCATCTCAAGCTATTGGAAGGTCTATCATGATGGTGCTGTTGGGAGGGCAAGAAGGATCAAGGTCGTCTGCTTTATTTTTCTTACTAATAGTACTCTACTCTATGTTATTAGTTCACTCGTAGAGCTTTCTATTTTTCAGGCATTTGATTTCTATTATTCATGTAAACATAGTGTGAATTTTATCATAGGTCAATTAATAGAACAAAATAAAATACAAATGGTGCAAAAAAAAAAAGAGAAAAGAGCAATCGATCTCCTCAACCCCATGGACAAGGTGTCACGGCTGCCTGGTGGGACTGAAGTGATAAGGTCGTGAAACTATAATATGTGGGACATGGACACAAGTGTCAAGTGTCGACATAGACACGTGACAATATCTTAAAAATAGGATACTAGGACACGAAGAACATACGAACATATATACATGAACACACAGTGACACATGTATATAATAAAATATAATTACTGAAATTTATCTAAAATATAAAAGATATAACTCAAATATATCAAATTTTATCATATAGATAAATATTCTGAGAAGATATGCTAAGTATTCTAAGAAATCTCTGGTCTTTACTTTAAAATCTTGAAGTAGAGAGTTAGACACGGGTGTCTGAGTGGACACGACTCTCTAACATAAATAGAAGTATCCACCAAATCATAGTCGTGAAACCGAGGAAAAGTGTTGGGCCCGAGAGTCAGCCATTTTTGGACTTTTTAGCTTGGAGTGGAAATGGTAGATATAGTAATACATTGAGTCATTTAACAATATAAGATGCTATTAGTCCACATAGATAATCATCGGATAAGTTGGATAATTTTTTTTACAAGTACATCAGACAATGCAAATGCAAAGTTTTGAACATGATAAATATATATATGGACGTGATAAATACTTTGTGGATATAACAAATAATATTTCTCATACCTGAAAAATATTTCTCACACCTATAAATATGTACACATGTGCATAGGGATGACAAATATTATTAGGCGTAATAAATACTTCGTAGACGTGACAAATACTATTTGTCATGCCCAGAACCCTGCATTCGTATTTAATACTTGTCTTACTCACTTGTGGAAGAAATTGCCCAACATATCTGACGCTTGTCTAAGACCAATGACATCTTACATTGCAAAATGACTCAACTTTCTTTACTGACCCCCATTAAAAGTTTCCCTTCATTCAAACATTAAGAACAGAGTTTGGAACATCAGCTAAAACAACATTGAGAATACAAGTAGGGAGCATGGACGGCCCCAGTAGTGCTCAGAATTAGAGAACAGAGCATACTTAGCACAGGCGTGAGCAGCCTTGTTGCTAGATCTAGGAGAGAATTGCAAAGATATAATGCCAGTAGCAAGGATATGATGGCAATTCTCAACGAGTGTCTTCACTTTTCAAGGAGGAGGAATCTTCTTGAGGGCAGAGTTTATCAGAACTTGGGCATCTCCTTCGACAATGGTAGGGGAAGTGAGATCCCGGGCCAGAAGAAGTGCTCTATAAACTGTCATTGCTTCAGTCAATATTGGATCAAAGGACTTAAGGAGTTGTGTGATTGATTTAAACTCAGTACAGTTAACATTATTCATGACATTATTTTCTGAGTAGAACTATAGGACACCTGGAAAGAGCCCATTTAAGCTCGGGCTCGTGAGGGTTGGCCCATCCCGGCTATGACTTCCTTACTAACCAAATCCAACCGGGTCATGTGTTTTAATAAGACTCGTACTAAGAAGATTTGTTCCCATTTCAGCCCTCTTATACATTTGTTTCCAATTTTTCAAGGTTTTGATTCACTAGTTTATAACCACATCAGACTATAGACACGGCCTGTTGGGTTTGCAATCTACTTTTATTTACACTGGTTCCAAGAGGACTAGTCCAAACAAATGGATCCACTGTATGCTTATTCTTTCACTCATCTCCTCGCCATGGGTGGTGCCAACCCATAAGTTAGCATGAAGTGTTCAACCACCAACTCCATCCGGACTTATTCGTATCTCGGCACATGGGGAACTTAATAAGACAACCTTTGCACATGGGCACCTTGATAATATGACATTGGCAACGGTAGGAGTGGCGTGGCTGTCCAAGCATGGGCCACGAGCCGCCTCCAGCTGTCTGCTTCATCCAAAGAACCCTGTTTTCTATTTTTCTCGTCCAAAGAACCTCTATATAATTATCTCCTGTTTATTCAGTGTGGTCTTGGACCGTATTGGATTTTGTCAAACTCATGGACCCAAATGAAAGTAGTTTAGCCCGAGTGTTAGAGCGACTATATAATAGTCTTACTTCGGATAATTTCAGTTGTGACCAGTGCTTATGATCTTGGACCCTTCAAACTCAACACTCGAGTTTTGTGGTTTGTAAGATGGTATCAGAACAGAGACCTAGTCCAACTTTATCTTTTCAAATTTATCATCCAATTTGTTCCACCTCATGTTATCTAATTTCCACGGCCCATCTTAGCCGTGAGGGGGAGTGTTGGAGCGACTATATAATAGTCTTACATCGGTTAATTTTAGTTGTGACCAGTGCTTATGATCTTGGGCCCTTCAAACTCAACACCCGGGTTTTGTGATTTGTAAGACCGAGACTCTACTGATCCTGCCTAAGATCCTATTGGCCCAACTCAAAACCTCATTTGACCTAACCTAAGATCTCACTAACCCAGTTATACATATGACTTAATGTCCGAGTGAACCCACTAGACAAAATTTCTGCATCGGCCACTACTAGGCCCTTATCAACAAGGCCACAGATTTTAATGCCGTGGAGACCGTGATCAATGAAAGATGTGCAATGGTCGTTCTCCATTGGTTGGGCGTATTGGACCAAGGCACAGAGGCCCAACTCAAAATCTCATTTGACCTAACCTAAGATTTCACTAACCCATACATATGACTTAATGTCCGAGTGAACCCAAGACAAAATTTCTGCATCCGCCACTACTAGGCCCTTATCAACAAGGCCACAGATTTTAATGCCGTGGAGACCGTGATCAATGAAAGATGTGCAATGGTCGTTCTCCATTGGTTGGGCGTATTGGACCAGGGCACAGAGGACCTGGTTCCACCTTATTATGGGCCTCATGGCCATGTTGCTCGAATTGCTGTCATTCCTTGCTTAAACAGCTAAGCAGGGAGCCCACCGGTGAGTGGAGACTGCAGCCCATCAGATCGTCTACAGCGAGGCTGAGTGGGCCGAGTGCATAAACTTAACAATACGCTTCTTCCGGAAGATTTTCGTAAAAAAGTTTCCTTATATCATGTTTGATGAGAGAAGAACTTTTTTTTAAACAAAACTTTCGATCACTTATGTAGATGAAAAGGGTATGCGACCTAACTCTAATGGATACCTACAAACTTCAATCCGCTCAAAATCATAGGTGATGTTGCCGAAGCTTACCACGGTCGGATTCTGAGATCGGAACCCGCAATTGGATCGGATCGATGAAGAGGACCGACGGGGATCCGAGATGAGACGAGGGCGGAGACGGGGCTGAGGATCCGAGGCCGAGAGGTACCCGGGCAAAGGCTTCTCCGGAGCGAAGCCGAGACTCCTTCGGCCGAGGTGGACTAGCCTGCGAAAGGCGTCGAGACCAGGAGGAGAAAACCCGAGATCGGCGGCCGAGACCGACTCGGAGAGGTCGGTGAAGATTCAAACCGAAGCCCCTGCAGAAGGAGGAGAAGAAGAAGAGCCGGTCAGTAGGAGTCCCAGGCTTCGGCCCTAAGGAACCCCCCTCCGACGGCTAAGTTAGTTTCTGAAGAAGATTCGATTCAGAAGTCAAAGAAGAAGAAGCAGCTTTAATGCTTTTGGACTGTTGTCCTTGGTCAAGAAGACATCCCTTTGGTAATAAATAGCCGTGTATTTATAGCGGAGGATAGAGGTTGCTTAGTGGTGGCAACCGATATAGGACTATGTTTTGGTTTATTGATAACTCGCCATAACGCCTGACCCTCCCACCGGAGTGGGCCGGATACGGCTACTGGGCCGAAGGGGGGGGGGGGGCTGTTGGACCGGATGCCGCTTAGTGGGCTGAAGCCTACTGGGCCGAGGGCCGCTGATGGGCCGAAGGCTGTTGGGCCGTTGACGGGCCAAGGACCACTAGGCTGCTGTTGGGCCGAGGGCTGCTGGGCCGCTAACGGGCCGAAGGCTGCCAGTGGGCCTCTACTGCTATTGTTGTTGGGCTGATCCCAGCGATTGGGCTGTTTTAATGGGCCGAATCGGATTCTGCCCCCATCAGATAGCCCCCTACTCTTGTCGTTCTCAATTTTATGAGACGATGAGAGTAAAGACCGAAAGGGTAAAGTACAAATCATTCTTTTTAAAGCAAAATTCTATTTTACACTCGGCCCATGATGTCGGAACGAGGCTTAGAATAGACTACCAAGAATACCCGCCATCTTAGTAGGAGGCCGTCATAAAAAAAAGGGGGAGATCCGTCCCAAAGAAAAGAATAAAAAAACAAAAGCAAAAGGCAAAATCCAAATGTCAAATCAAAAGGCCATCACATTACAAATGTTACATCAAGACCATGGAATGAAACGAAAGGGAATGCAAGGTTGATAAATACCCCGGAAAGAAATGACCGAACCCCAACGGATATTAGGGTAGGAAAGGAACATCTTTTTAGGTCTCCGGAACCTTCTCATGGGCTTTCTAAAACTTATTTTTCCTTTCTTTCTAAAGAGACGTACTCTAAACTTAAAGAATGACTTAGATTGACTTAGGGTCAAATCATCAAATGGGATCACGAATGGAAACGCAAGTTCAAACACGATGGGTTTAAGTTAAATTGCTAAAGAACAATTTGGAAATTAAGTTAATAAATAAATATGATCTTTTGATCTGAGTACCATGCTGATCTTTTAGTCAAAGAGTCAAAAAAAATACATATGTCAAAAAAATCAAAAAAATACATGTCAAAAATAAAAAAAAATACATATGTCCAAAATCCGAAAAAAAACATATATTTCAAAACCCAAACAAAAATGAATATTTCAAAACAACAACAAAAATATTTCATTTAGCATTTGCTTATTGCACTTGGTATGTCTCATTCCTTTTATTTTCAGTAAGCATGTGTCTGCTTGCATGTTGCATTTTGCTTAAGTTTGATTATTCACATTACTTTTGTTAATAAAGGCTATGCCCCTTGACCATTTATTTAAGGAAAAAGATTGATTGACCATTTATTTGGTCAGGCAAGGGGCTAAACCTGAATAGATGCTTAACCTGTTTGTTCAAGTCGTATACATGACACAAGGCATGAAGAGAGTTGGAATACGGATTGAAGACAGCCAGAACCTGTTTCTGCGATTGAAAGGCGTCGTTAAATAGCGACGTATTTTGGTTCATGTTAATGGCGTCGGCGCGACACGACGCGTTTCAGAAATTCAAAGAAATGATTGCAAAGCTGGAAATATCAAGAAGATCCCACTGTGCGAATTTATGAAGTCCTGACCGTGACTAAAAAGACGGTTATTTCTACCCTTGTATTATTCCATATAATTCATTTGCATTACTATATATTAAGTATT
This sequence comes from Zantedeschia hybrid cultivar, assembly GCA_030544215.1. NCBI lineage: Eukaryota > Viridiplantae > Streptophyta > Magnoliopsida > Alismatales > Araceae > Zantedeschia > Zantedeschia hybrid cultivar. Next base: position 11,273,654 of record JARZZO010000003.1, on the reverse strand, counting down.
TATTATAGTATGTCAAGGACCTTGTGGTTTTGATGAAACTGGAATTTGAGTTCCCCTTCAACAAAAACAGTGATAATTCCAGATGATTCTTAATCGCACGGATATGCCGTTGGATTGTTAGTTAGTGGGGACGATGGTTCCACTTTTGTGAAACGGTGCGTGGATAAACGAGCTTCGGCTTAGCACTGGATTACAAGAATTGGTATCTTGACTCATTAATGGCAATTTAACAATATTATCCTTGATTAATTTATATTTTATTTGACTTTATATTTTTCTTTTAGCCCAGCATGCATCATATAGGACTTTGAAATCATTGTAATAAGGATTAATTATTGATTAAGTTTCAGACCATTAAATCAAATAATTCCAACATGATATGAAATATTCCATTCTGAATTGAGTATCTTAATTATCTTTGAGGTTCGCTTGAAGATATCTGTAGACACGCTAATTTTGATGTCATTTTGAGTAAATTTCATATCATATAATAATGCCTCATAATGGTCTGATAATTAATCATTAATTAATTTTTATTGATATTTTTGAGTGTCGGGTCGAATAGACATGTTTAAGTTAATCAATTGAATTGATTTTAGCTCAAATTTCAGTTAAAATATGAAGAATCCTAAAAGGCGTCGACCCATGTGGACGCCATTTAGAGTTTATTCCTATTTTAACATTTAAATTTGAATTTTAATTAATTGATTTATTAACTAAAAGGCGTCTGTCAAAGTCGACGCGTTTTAAGTTTCCTAAGCTGTTTTAACTTCTCTTCCGGATGTTTATCCTTATCTTAATTAGTGTAAAAGACGTCTACTAAGGTGGACGCTTTTTAGCTAATAAAGATAAAGATAAGTTTTCCCGGATATTTATCCTTATCTTAATTAATCTGAAAGGCGTCATCCAAGATGGACGCGTTTTAGATAATTACAGATAAAGATGAATTAATCAATAATTATCTGTCGATTAAAGTAGATAAATCCGAGATTTTTTTATATGTTAATCGCAAACGCAGAAAATGCCTATAAATACCTTGCCTCTCAAGGAGTTAAAAAAAAAAAAGAAAAGAGAGAGAATTATTGAGCCTCAGCGTTATAGCGATTTGGAGATCGGAGCAACCACGCCGGAGCGCTGCCATTTCCAGAAGTCGGCATCCTTCTTCAAGATCTTCATCTCCTTCAAATCTTCAACCAACTGGACTGGGCATAAGTTTTTCATATCTGAATTTCATTTTCATTCATTAATTTCATTCTCTCATACTCACTTCATGCAACACACACCACCTCATTAATTTCCAAAACCCATTTGTTCTAAAGGGGTTTCAAAGTCATTTAAAACAAGTGAGTTGCTGTTTAAACATGTTTCTAATCATAGTTAAATTTGATATTTCCATCTAGATTCTCATCATTATTTCTCCTTTATTTTTCTGTTTCTGTCTCTGCTGCATTCAACAACAACAACAACAAGAAATCAAAAAAGAGGGAAATCAAGCACGAAGCCAGGAGAACTTCTGGACGATCCTCAACATTCAACAGCAAGAACAGCAAGAACAAGAAGAGGCTCTCTTTCTTCAGCCGGCTGAAGGAGGGGAACCAAGGATTCATTCTTCCGCGTTTGAACAGGTAGGCGATCAAACTTCTTTTGAAGCTTTTTAGTTAAAAGTTTCTGACGATCACAAGCACCTTAGTTGCATTTTTTTTAATAGGTTAATTTACCCTAAACAACATAGTTTATCACATAAATCACATGAGCAAATTTTCAGCACCTACAGCTCTTTTGGCGATCACGGTGGGACTTGGTCTCGCCGTCTTTTAATTTCTTTTGTTCTTGCTATTATCATACCGGGCACCCACGGTGCACCACTTGTGTCTTTCGACACGTCCTCACCGATTGGTGAGTGTTTAGTTTGTTTAATTTCCCTCGTGCACCACGTGCACACCCTAGTGGCAAGATCTTACCTCCCCTTTGATTAGTTTAAAAAGTTGTTTTTGGTGATAAAATGCTGTGTGATTGTGTGATTTCTTAGTTGTTTAGATAGTAAACCATCCTGTTTAAAATTTGAAACTAAAAATCTTTGCATGAGTCGATTATTTATTGCATTTTTCCCTGTTTAAGGAGGATTCGACCCAGAAAATCCTTCTGGAAATCTGTTTCTGCGAACTAAAAAGCGTCCAGTAACAGAGACGCGTTTCAAAACCGCGTCAGTGCTCCTAGACGCCTTTTAGCTTCCAGAGTCTCTCTGTCGTTTACATCTGTTTCTGTGAAATAATTAACTTCTGTGTTGAATAGCGTCGACCATCATCGACGCTATTCAGACAGTTTTTACTTATTTTCCAGGTTCTCTCTGCTGTTTGCATCTGTTCTCTGCGAAAGAATTAAGTTCTGTTCTGAATAGCGTCGACTATCATCGACGCGATTCAGACAGTTTCTTAATTATTTTTCAGTTTCCAGATTTCTGTGTTGAGTGCTAGCTACACATTACTCTATTAAGCATTAGAGGTCATCCAGGTCGCAGGGCATACGCATTGAGGCTAAAACCCTCCTTTTCTTAGGAACACATTACTCGACGTTAGCAACTCTCTCTGATTGGGTTGGTCCCTTGATCAGACTAGAGAAGTTGACGTTGAGACCTCCATAAGTCCCCAAAATCAAGGTATTCCTCCTTGATCATCGGGCTGGTTGTACCAATTGAAGTCCCGGCTAGATTCTGAAAGCGTTGTGAGAGAAAAACCTTAGAGAATAACGGTGGAAATCAAACTGAAACTAGGATCCTTCCCTGAGCGAAATTGTGGTTTAATCCAATTCAAATAACTCAACAAGGAATCCTGAAATCACGTTAAGCATCCACTTGTTTGATTAATCTCTGCACAACTTGTTTGATTAATTTTTTTGAAAAGAGAATCTAATATAATGTTGCTGCGATCAGGCAGAGATTTGAGTATGGCCCAAGACGCCATTATCAACTACGAGGGAGATGCTAATGCCCCTCGCAATTCTGATTTCAACTACGAGAACGGGAGAGATGCTGATGCCTCTCGTAATTCTGTACCCATTCCAGTTCGACATGACGGGAATGTACGAACTCCTCTTTTTAATCCGCACGATCAATATCATGATCTTCCTCCGCATGAATATGCGATTCCCAATCCTGACTTTGAGGGGGACATGAATCAGCATGATCCCTCATCCTCCGATCCTACGGATCTTGTCAATGCTCTGGGAGTTCTTGCCTCCCGACTGGACCCTCAGCAGTTCGAGGCGATCCAGTCCATCTTGAAGGGGAAGGCACCCATGCAGCCTGCCGAGCCGAATCCTGTGGCTCCCCCCGTTGTTCCTCAACAACCTCTACCTCCTCCTCCTTATATCCAACAGGCCATGGAAGGCCTTCATCTTACTTCTCGGCCAACTGGGCCACAACTTTCTTCATCCAGGCAACCGGCTAGACCGCAGACGCCCATTTACCAAAATGCCCTCGGGCATGGCGGAAGCTCTGCCGGACCTCATCCTTATTACCCTCCTTGTCCAACGTACTCTAGGTAGCAGGCCTATCAAGTACTTCCTCCTCCTCCTCCTCCCCAGGCAGATCTGACCACGCAGACGTTGCTGGCCAAGATGGAGCGCATGGATGAACAGTTCAACAATCTCCAGAAGATGATGGGGGTTAAAGCTGTGCCAGAAATTAACTTACCGAGCCTGCCAGTGTTCCACCTGCCACCCTCTGAAATGCCAGTGTATCGAAAGTATAACGGTACTGGTAACCCCTTCACGCACCTGAAGGAGTTCATGTACGAATCCTCTTTCTGGCAGAATGATAAGAGGTCATTAGCTTTCTTGTTCAGGAGATCCCTAGAGGGACCAGCCCTCGAGTGGTTCTTTTCTCTGGAACCCTCAGAAGTAGAGGATTATGGTATCGTTTCACGTAAATTTATCCAACGATACCAGGACAGAGTTGCACCCTCCTTGTCTATCACGGATCTTATTGCAGAAAAGATGAAACCGGACGAGGAGTTTGTCAGTTTTGCTGACAGGTGGCGGGGCCTGGCTGAAAAAGTGAAAGATCACTTGTCCGAATCCGAACAAGTGAAAGTGTTGATTTCTAACGCCACCCCCCAGTTCAAGCTAGTCCTCTCCTTGAACAACTTGACGAACATGGCAGAGCTCTATGAAAGGGCACGGTACTGCCAGAATGCTTTCAAAGACGCTACGTTCTCTAGCGTCTTTGATCCTCATAGACCTAGCAGGCCTCCGCCTCGGAAGCCTGCAGTGCCGAATTCTCCTAGCTCAGGTCCAACTACTGAGGGCACGCTCTCTCACGAGCAGGTCAGTATTATGAACAATAACTCGCCCCAGTTTGTGAGGAATCAGCAGTACCAGAGGCCACCACAGCCGAGTCAACAGGGGTACAGGCAGCAGCAGAACCCCCATTACCAACAGCAGTACCAGCGGCCCCAGCAGCCGAATCATAACCAGCAACAGCAACAGCCGCAACGGCAACAGCAGTATCAGCAGCCCCCTCAACAGCAGTATCAGCAGCCACATCAGCAGCAACAGCAACAGCCACAGTACCAGCCGCGTGCACCGCCGGCGTACCACAATGTCCCTCCTCCTGGTGACTACAACCAACAAAGGAGACCTCCAGGCCCGAAAAGGGCAGAGTACCCGGCCCTCCCAGAATCCTTGGCGGACATTTTCAGCGCTTTAATGGCAGCCAATGCCTTAGTTTTGCCAAGGGAGAAGGCCGTCTGGCCTCAAAATGCCGATACGTCTAGGTATTGCTACTTCCACAGACAACCTGGGCATACCATTGACACCTGCTTCCAATTCAGAGATTATATCCATGATCTCAACGAGCAGGGCGGCATAGACTGGGAGGAAATGAAGAAATACATAACAGCCCTGAAGGCGAGGAGACCGCAGCAGCAGCAGCAGCAAGCAAGACCACCGGCACAGGTAGTAGCACCACCCAACATGGGAATAGTGCAGAATCCACTCCCGGAGCATCAGAACCAAAACCAGGTTGCTCCCATCTTGACGAACAGCCAGTCTGAGGCTGGTCGTGGGCAGCAGTGGAGAGTAGAGGACTCTTCCTCTCTTTGTTCAACGGGTCACGTTCAAAGTACCGCAGAGCGACCACCACGCCGCACCATCCACATACCCAGACCACAACCTGTTACCATTACCCCCATACCCACACCTACATACCACTCGCCCACACCCAATAACCCATTACCACTACCCGCCTTTGTTAGACCCATTACGCCCCGCACCACTACGCCTCCATCATATAGCCCCCCGCAAACCAATAACGCACCCCTCCTACCATCTAGGCCACTATTACGCATACCGTTTCCTACTTCACCCACTACCACCACCACTTATCCAGATATACCTTTACCATCTAGACCGCTATTACGCGTACCATTCCCCACTTCACCAACCGCTTACCCATCCACCATCCAACCCTCTAGGCCTTTAATCCGCACCGCGCCATCACCACCTAGCCCTACGCCACCACCTACCTACCAACCCTCTGCGCCATCCGCACCGTCCAACTCTGCGGTACTTAAAGTTTCACCCGGATCCTCCACGGTTGAAGAACACGCACTCCGGAGTGGAAGGATTTTCAACAAGGTCTTTCCTCAGTCCACGGTTAGAGACGGCCCATCACAGCCGACTGAGGAAGCCCATAATGAAGAGAGTGCGACAGGCACTCAATATGACTTGTTGAAACACCTGGATCGGACACCGGCACGGATCACTATACTTGAACTGATCAAAAGATCCAAGAGTCACCAAGAAGCTTTAATGGAATATGTGCAGAAGGTGATGGTCAATGAAGACGTGCCGGTAGAGAAGATTGCAGCATTACTAGTTCCTCAGGGGGATCAGCCCTCTATAACATTCCATACATCGGAACTAGCACCGCCGGCAGCCAGAAGCATGGCTCTGAGTATCACGGTCAACATCTGTAAGAAGGCCGTGGATGCATGCCTGGTTGACACAGGGGCTTCGATCAATGTTCTACCTCCGAAGACCCTGGAGCTGTGCGGTGTGCCCAAAGAGAAATGGCTGCCCAGCCCCATATCAGTAACAGCATATGACAATTCTACCCGTTCCCCTCTGGGAATGGTTTATTTAAAGGTGGAGCTGGGCCCTGTAAGTCATGCAGAGGTCGAATTTCACATCTTGGAAATCGACCCTTCCATAAATGCCATTTTAGGCCGTCCTTATATTAAAACTCTTGAGGCGATTCTCTCTACGAATCATCAATGCCTCAAATTTCCTTATAAAGGACGAATTATTAAAGTAACGAGCATGCCGATCCTTGCTGCTGCTCATTCCTTGAACATTAAATCTGCTGTCTTACCTGGCCGACAACCTTTTCTGTCGGTATTACAGGTCTACCGTCCAGTGGCTGATCCTCTGAAAGCCGCTACTATCTCTCCATATCCGTTAGATGCTATCAAAAGGGGGAAGTGCATGAGTACCCCAGGATGGAGGATCATGATGAAGAACGGCTACGAGCCTGGGAAAGGTCTGGGCACGCAATTGCAAGGCAGGATCACTCCTGTCAGAAATCATCGAGCAGCACCTGGAAGTGGTCTGGGCTATAGGCCAATAAAACTGAAACAAGATCCGGTTCAGAAAGCAGAAATCAAAGAAGGCCCGAAGATCTGGCAGGCAATGTCTACACCACTCAAAGAAGGCCGAGATCCCCTAACATGGACCCTGTGTACGCATTTTGTGAAAGGGCCCATACTTAGCTATGACAATACGGTGGTCATTACTTCCTGTTTTGACTTCCATGATATTTATGGAAGGGACTTGGCCAGACATTGCTCTGAACTGCTTACGTACCAATCCTTGGAGGCTCTGCGGCCTATGAAAATGAGGAAATTTGATGACCCTGAATGTGAATGGTACAGGTGGTTCGACCTGAGGGACCTGTATATTGCACTGAACAGACTATTTCTGGATCCTGCAGAACCTAAGTGGCCGCCGCAAATTGATGAATTGATTGAAAGCCCTGGTGCTATATTTGACAAGCGGATACTGCTGTCCGAAGAGACTGATGAAGGGGAACCAGATGACCCCTATGAAGCTGGTTACACAACAGATCTGCTCTGGAGGGGTACATATCCTTCACATGTCTTCATGCTCCATACTCTTTTCCGTACACTGCTTTTGACCCCGACTTGGTCGCGGGTCATAATTGAAGATATTCCACGGGCTCCGCCCGTCATGATTACTCTGTCCCCTCGGGACATTATACCACAACCTCCTCTCGATCTAGAGAGGTTATATGATCTGATCTGGGACATATTACTATATGATCCCCCTAATCCTCTGGCTTTGGTGCCTCTTCCTCCGTCTGATTCCCCTCCCATTTATATTCATTCTTGCTTTATGTTTAATTCTTTCACTTTCCAAAAAAAAACGCCAATTTGGCAACAAATTCTTCCCAAATCCTCGTCAAGGAAACATCTTACTTGTCCGATTGCACCCCGCCGCGCGGGTCCTTCGGTCAAGCTTCTCTTATAGATTTACTCTGCCCCTCCCCTCGGGAGGATTCTCTTGTATTTCCACTTGTACCTCAGGATTTTCATCCTGCTTCATGTTCGTTAGGTTATGATAGTGAAGTTAGGCAGTCTAGTCAGGTTAGTCAGTTTAGGAAATCTAGGAAGCCTAAGGGTAGGCAAATTCCAGATAGATACCTCCATGACTTAGCTGATAAGTGCTCTTCTTGCTCTCTGATCCCTCAGTTTCTAGAAAATCCAATTCAGATGCCAGAAGATTGTATGGACGATGAGTCAGTCAATGATGGGTACGGGGTATATGAATTGATACATGAAAAGGATCCCATTGAGGAAGATGACGAGGACGCAGCTGAGGCATACGCCAGTGGAGTGAAGAGATTTGATGAACCCTCAGCTGCCGTAGAAGAGCCTACCAAAGAAATTAATTTAGGGACTGAAGACGAACCTAAGGTTGTCCTCGTCAGTAAAAACCTTTCTACAGAGGATGAGAATGCAATGGTACAAGTGCTCAAGGACTATAAGGACACTTTCGCCTGGAGTTATGAGGATATGCCAGGGTTAGACTCATCTTTAGTTGAACACAGATTGACATTAAAAGACGGAGTTAGCCCTGTCAAGCAGAAGTTAAGGCGATTCCACCCACAAATGGCTTTAAAGATGAAGGAAGAGGTCGATAAGTTACATAAAGCTAAATTTATTAGAGTTGTCCTTTATCCACAATGGGTGGCCAACATAGTCCCGGTTATGAAGAAGGACGGGAAGGTCAAAATTTGCATTGACTTCCGTGATTTGAATCGGGCATGTCCTAAAGACGATTTTCCATTGCCTCATATTGATGTACTCATCGATAACACCGCTGGCTATGAGACATTATCATTCATGGACGGATTTTCAGGATATAATCAGATTAAGCTGGCAGAAGAGGATCAAGAGAAAACGTCATTCACTACACCTTGGGGAACATACTGTTATGTTGTCATGCCATTTGGATTAAAGAATGCTGGAGCCACTTATCAAAGGGCTATGATGGCAATATTTCATGACATGATGCATATAGATCTGGAAGTGTATGTGGATGACTTATTGGTTAAATCGAAAACAAAGGCTGAGCATGCTAAAGTTTTGGCAAGGGTATTAGAAAGATCGAGAGAATATCAGTTAAAGATGAACCCCAAGAAATGTGTATTCGGGGTATCTTCAGGAAAATTGCTGGGATTCATCGTCAGTAAACGGGGAATTGAGATCGATCCTAACAAGGCGAAGGCTATTAGAGAAATGCCACCTCCTAAAAACTTGAAAGAGTTGAGAGGATTAATCGGGAGGTTGCAATTTATTCGCCGCTTTGTCTCCCAGCACTCACAAAGGTGTAAGCCGTTTTACGAACTTACCAAGCCGGGAGTCAAATTTGATTGGGACGATAAGTGTCAGGAGGCGTTTGATGGATTAAAGAACTATTTAGTAAGTCCTCCTGTTTTGAGACCACCATCTCCAGGAAAACCATTGATACTTTATATTTCAGTCCTGGATGATGCAGTGGGGGCTGTCTTAGCACAAGAAGATGAAGAAGGAAAAGAGAGGGCAGCCTATTATCTCTCTAAACTTCTCAACCCCGCTGAACAGAGATATACGGCGATGGAGAAAACATGTGCAGCATTGGTTTGGGTTGTGCAGAAATTAAAACATTATTTTCTGGCCCATGAAGTCCATCTCATCGCTAGGATGAATCCGATCAAATTTCTTCTGGAAAAATCTGTTCTTACTGATAGGTTAGCGCGATGGCAAAGTTTTCTATCTCAATTCGACATCATTTACATTCAGCAGAAAGCGATCAAAGGCTATGCCATAGCAGAACATCTTGCTCATCATCCCCTTCCCCGATTTGATCCAGTCCGATCAGAGTTTCCGGATGAGGAACTGATGTCCGTAAATCAAATCCGAGATGATATGTGGACTCTGCATTTTGACGGAGCTCTGAATTCTCATGGAAAAGGGATCGGTATTGTTCTGTTATCACCTGAAGGTATCACAATTCCACAAGCCTTTCAGCTTGATTTTCCAGTTACAAACAATAGCTGAATACGAGGCACTTCTTGCTGGCCTCGAGGCTGCTCATTTCCATGGTGCTACCAAACTCAGGATCGTAGGTGATAGCTAATTGATTCTTCGCCAAGTGCTGACCAAGTATCGAACTCTCGATCCCAAGCTCAAGCCTTATCAAGAGCTTACTTCTGCATACTCAAAGCTTTTCACGAAATTGATCTTTGTCCATGTCCCTAGGAATCAGAACATCTTAGCTGACGCTCTAGCTTCACTTGCATCTTCTCTTGATTTTCCAATTAACAAACAATCCGAATCAATTATAGTTCATAGGCGTCTTTCACCCGCCGTGAAAGATCCTTCATTCCTTAGAACTAAGGAGAAATTGCTGAAGAAAGTCAGAGACGGAGATATCATTGAAAAAAGAGAAATCATGTTAATAGAGCTGTTAGAAGAGATGGATGATGAACAGAAGCCATGGTATTATGAAATTGCAAAATATTGTGAAGATCAATCATATCCTGAGGAAGCTACAACTGAGGAGAAAAGAGCTATCAGGAGAGTCGCTCAACGATACACCCTAGTTGGGGGAGCATTATACAAGAGAGGTTTTGATGGAGTTCTTCTGAAATGTCTAGACAAAGATGAGCTTTGGAAGGTTATGGAAGGAGCTCATAGTGGAGTTTGTGGTGGTCATGTCAATGGACAGATGTTAGCAAAGAAGATCCTTAGACAAGGATTTTATTGGCCAACTATGGAAGAAGATTGTGTAGGATTTGTCCGTAGGTGTGCTAAGTGTCAACTTCATGCCGACAAAATTCATTCTCCTGCATCTTCACTCCATCCTGTTTCTTCCCCATGGCCTTTTTCCATGTGGGCTTTCGACATCATTGGACCTCTTGGTAATCCAGATTCCGGCATCAAGCAAAAATCTTTCATTCTCACGGCAACGGAATACTTCACCAAGTGGGCAGAAGCTGAAGCATACGTGGAGATCAAAGCATCAACCGTCTGCAAGTTCATCATGAAGAACATCATCAACCGATTCGGAATTCCAAGCACCATCGTCACCGACAATGGACCGCAGTTCGTGTCACAGGAACTGAAGGACCTCTGTAACAGGTATAAAATTGCATTGCATCATTCGTCTCCTTATTATCCGCAAGGCAATGGCCAAGCAGAGGCAACAAATAAGACTTTGATAAAAATCATCAAAAAGACGTGTAAATCTAACAAGTTTGTAGATTGGCCAGAAAAATTGGTTGAGGCTCTATGGGCCTACCGAACTTCAATCCGCACACCCACTGGGCAAACTCCTTATTCCTTAACATTTGGAATGGAGGCGGTAGTTCCATATGAGATCTTCATACCGTCACTAAGAGTACAATTGAATAAGGAATTTTCCATTGATGAACATCGTTCAGCACTCCTTACTCAATTGGAACTTTTAGACGAGAAAAGATGGTCAGCTGCTAATCATGCAAAAGTTTATCAAAATAGATTAGCACGTTTTTATCAAAAGAAAGTCATTGAACGTAAGTTCAAAGTCGGTGAAATGGTTGTCAAAAGAATTTTTATAAAACCTGGTGGTCCGCGTTCTAAGCTCCAACCCAACTGGGAAGGACCTTATGTTGTATCGTACGCTTTTCCTGGTAATGCTTATCGTCTTGTTAATGCAGAAGGAGAAGAGCTAAAACATCCCTGGAATGGTTTACATCTTAAGAAATACTACCCTTAGGTTAAAGAGTCGATCAGTATGGTACAAAGACCAGTGGAATCAGAAAATTTATAAACTCAAATTTCCTTATCAGTCTGGATAACTTAATTTCAAGCCCATTACTGCACACACTGACACGTTTGATTCGTGAGTAACAAGAGATGACAAGTCCTAAAGAATATCGAAAGCTTGACCAAAAGTGTAAAGTACAAATCATTCTTTTTTTAAACAAAAATTCTGTTTTATATTCGGCCCATGATGTCGGAACGAGGCTTAGAATAGACTACCAAGAATACCCGCCATCTTAGTAGGAGGCCGTCATAAAAAAAAGGGGGAGATCCGTCCCGAAGAAGAAAAGAAAAGAAAGAAAAAAAAAAGTAAGGCAAAAAGCCAAATGTCAAATCAAAAGGCCATTACATTACAAACGTTACATCAAGGCCATGAAATGAAATAAAAGGGAACGCAAGGTCGATAAATACCCCGGAAAGAAATGACCGAACCCCAACGGATATTAGGGTAGGAAAGGGACATCTTTTTAAGTCTCCGGAACCTTCTCATGGGCTTTCTAAACTTATTCATCTTTTCTTTCTAAAGAAATGTACTCCAAACTTAAGGAATGGTTTAGATTGACTAAGGGTCAAATCATCAAATGGGATCACGAATGGAAACACAAGTTCAAACACGATGGGTTTAAGTTAAGTTGTTAAAGAATAATTTGGAAATGAAGTTAATAAATGAATATGATCTTTTGATCTAAGTACCATGCTGATCTTTTAGTCAAAAATCCAAAAAAATTTACATAAGTAAAAAAAAAAAAAAAAATTTTTATGTTTCAAAAAAATTCAAAAAAAATATATATATATTTCAAAAAAAAAATACATATATTTCAAAATTAAAAAAAAAATACATATGTTTCAAAAATTCAAAAAAAAAAATACATATGTCAAAATTCAAAAAAAGACATATATTTCAAAACCACAAACAAAAATGAATATTTCAAAACAACAAAAATATTTCAGTTAGCATCTGCTTGTTGCATTTAGTATGTTTCATTCCTTTTATTTTCAGTAAGCATCTGTCTGCTTGTATGTTGCATCTTTGCTTGAGTTTGATTATTCTCATTACCTTTGTTAATAAAGGCTATGCCCCTTGACCATTTATTGAAGAAAAGATTGATTGACCATTTATTTGGTCAGGCAAGGGGCTAAGCCTAAATAGATACTTAACCTGTTTGTTAAGTGTGTACAGGATGCAAGATAAATACAGGAACACAAGATTGGAGCCAAAAGTTTCACGTATATTATCAAAAGGCATTTTTTTGTACATGATACATGAAGAAGAAGATACATGAGCCTTCAAGGCTGACTCTCCCCTCCGCCCTCGTCCAACTGGCTCTGGGCCTCGTCAGGTGCATCTGGTGCTGGTCCTCGACTAGGAGGTGGGGGTGGTCCCATCGCGCTCGGCCCTGCATGACCGGAAGATACAGCAGCACTGGCAGTAAAGGCGCTGGTCAGACCACGCTCATAGGCACGCTGCCGAGCTCGCTGGAACCGTTCCTCCACCATCTTGCGCTCATGCTCCGCAACTGACAAGCGACCCTGCATAGCCTCCAGTCGAAGGCGGTCGCGGTCTCTCTCCTCAGTCACAACCTCCAGGCGAATCTGGAGGCGTGCAAGATCTCCAGTCGAGAGAAAAGCCACCTGCTCCTCTAGCACCCGGATCCGCTCTGCATCAGCCTCGGCACGAGCCGCTGCAGCACGGGCATGCTCTATCTCCGCTTCAGCCCTCTGAAGGGCTTCCTGAAGCTCAGCAACCTGAAAGGAAGATTTTGATAGTCCAAGGCAATCAAAATAAGCAAGTAATCAATTTCAGAATTCAAAAATTGAAGAACTTACCTGAGCAGCACGGTCCTCTTCCGCGAGAGAAGCCCGGTGGATGGCGGAGGCGAGCTGACTCTGGAGGTCAGCCATAGCAGCATCATGAGTGGACGAGGAAGCTCCATGAGTAGGAGGAGCCGCCTGGGTGTAAACGGCTCGCTGCACCGAAAGACAACTGTCAGTGGTTAATCGCCAAAACAATCAATTAATTAAAACATGCATTCATATTTATTCATACATACCAAGTCATATAGTTCTTTCTGAACTTGTTCGAGTTGGGCCTCCGCATCATGTAGGCGGGCCCGGAGGTCGACGATGACCGCATCACGCGCATCATGCATGTCATACATACATTCATTCACAAATATAAATCAAGATAATAATAAAATTAAAGAAGCATGAATGCATACTTACATCGAGTGGTCGGAGGAGCCGAAGCTGATCGGCGTAGTGGGCCCGGTACTGCTGGAGGTAGGCCTCGCTACTCACCGCCCGTGACTCCACCCGTACGCCCCGACGGTGCCAATCCTCGTACTGCTCCGGGAACTTGGCACGCCAATCGGTGAGGGCTTGCTTCCCCCTCATGCTCCTTCCGACGCCCTCCGGGACCTCCTCGTCAATCCATTCCTGGTGGAGGCCCAGGGTCCTCATCACGAGCCGGAGACGGAGGAGCTCGATCTCGTTGAGGCAATGCACCCACATTTGCCTCCCAAATCGCCTCCTGCCAGCCGTCACCCACGGCTGACCCTCCTCATTCATGCCCAAGTATGGGCGCCATATCACCTGCATATAGGTTAGATGCATTCATAAATAACTTGCATTTAATAAAAAAAAAAATTGCATTTAATGAAATTAAACAAGTTAAAAACTTACCAGGAGTTCTGGATAATCTAGAAACTGACGGCGGAGGGCCGTCAGCTGGTGATGCTGTGGAGCCGTATCCACAATCGGCTGCCAACGGCAGGCGAAAGGGATGGCGTTCGGACGGATGATCTTCGCTCTGCCGAGCGGAAAGTAGTAGTAGCTCCACACCTGCATTTATAAACATATAGGTTAGAAGAAGCATCATATCATATTGCACTGCATATAACAAATAATTAAACAATTTAATACCTGAAGAAATGGTGAGAAGCCACTGATAGTAGTCTCACGGTCCGGCGTGACCGCGGATAAATCGGCAAAGAGGTGAGCCAGAAGGGCTGCACCCCAGGCATACTCCCCTAGGCTAGCTAAATCATCTAACAAGTAAAGAAATCTACAGTGAATATGGTCGCCCTTCGTACCAAAGAGCAACCTACCAAAGAAGAAAACTAAGAAGACTCTAAGCTGTCTATCTGTCTCCTCTACCTGATCAGGGTCGCTGCAATAGATTGAGGAGGACGACTCGGCTAGTCTATCCCTGAACTCCTCCCGGGTCTCGTCAGACCGACGCCGGGGTTCATCTAGACCTAGTGCTGCCTCTACCTCTACCCTAGGAACCATCCTAGACTCCCTACCTATGCTGGATACCTCTATTCCTAGTAAAGCTTCAGCCAATCCCTGATAGTTGGGGTAGGTCACCCCGCTCACAGGTCGGCCCTCTACCCTGAGGCCAGTAATCCTGACCACATCCTCTAGGGTGGGGATCATATGCCCCCATGGCATTAGGAATGCCCGACTCTCTGCATGCCATCTCTCTCTCAAGGCCTGCAGCAGGACCAGATCAAGCCAAAATGGCTCGATGTCCAGTACCTCACCGAATCCCATCTGACGCAGGCGCGCCTTCTGGAAATCCGGGAGCCCCCTATAGGCCCCTATCACTAGGTCCCAACTAATCCTAGCCCTCATCACTCCCTGCAAATAAAAACACAAAAAATAAGGGTCAGTAATTAATAAAAACAGAAAAAATCAGTTCTGTTTTGAAAGGCGTCAGCACACATGGACGTCTTTTAAAACACGTCAACATGCCTTGACGCGATTCAAAATTTTTATTCCTATCCGGAATTTATCTTGAAAGACGTCGACCCATGATGACGCCTTTTGAATGGCGTCACCTGGTCTGGACGCCTTTCAAGCCCAGATTTCGGGTTCTTGAAAGAACCCCGTTTTCTCCCTCTTTTCTTCATACAACCACACCCACAGAGAGCTTACCGTGTGGAGGTCGCCCTCCTCTTCTTCTTCCACCGCCATGGGTGCCGGTGGAGGGAGTTCTTCCTCCAAAAACGCCGCCGCCTCCGCGAGAGCCGCCGGGACCTCCTCGGGAACTTCTTCTTGCCTCCGCCTCCTCTTGGCTATGACCTTAGTCTTCCCGGAACCTTCACCACGTTCCATGGCTTGAGAAGAGGGAGATTCGAGGGAGAGATCGCCGGAGTTCGAATCGCCGCCGGTGAGGGAAGAGAGAGTTTTTGGAAAAGTGAGGAAGAAAGGAGGCTTTCGTGGGTCTGTTAACGAAGGGATGAAAGGCGTCTACTCAGGATGACGCGTTTTAGGGCGCAAAAGTTGAGCGGCACTGACAGGGGTTTGAATTTGACTGAAAGGCGTCCACCTAGGTAGTCGCGTTTCACTATTTTTGTCAGAACCGTACAGAAGAAAATCATTAAAGGCGTCTTATTGTGTTGACGCGTTTCAGTGAATTAATCATGGAATTAATGACAGAATCCTGGGAAAAGTAGGAGAGAGATTTGAAAAGCGTCGTTATGTAAAGACGCGGTTTAACGTTTAAATCGGGTTTTTGAGGATTAAATTGAATTTCTGGAAAAGAATTAAGGTTGAAAGGCGTCAGGTTTGGAAGACGCGATTTAACTTTTTCATTGAATTTATTATTGAAAAGCGTCTTTCTGACTGGACGCGTTTTACATTAAACAGAACCCGAACTGTTGAAATTTCAGGAAAAATCAAGTTTTCTCTAAAGGAAAAATCATGTGCACTTCACAGAAAGTTGAGGAAAGGTTTTGAGGCATAAAAAAATTTCTTTATTCAATGAAATTCTTTATTACATCATGAATAAAAGAAAGGAGGACCTTCAAGGAAGGATTTCATGAAGACCTTTAAGATAAGGAAATTTCAATCATTTGTCTCTATCTTTAGAGGATCTTACACGGTAACTGAAGCCAAGGTTCCATAAGGTGGTAATGATTTGTACGGCTTCATAGTCTTCGTCAGATTCCAAGTCGCGCTTCTTGATCGGAAGTGTGGGAGAGAACTCGGGGAATTCACGACGGCCCAAGCTAAGTTGAGTAAGGCACCGATGTGGATTGTACAGCACGAATTCGGTGGCTCCGATCAACTTAAGGTCTGCTCCTGCTGCACGACGCACCCACACAGGTTTTCCAACCAAAGCAAGTGGAGACGAGTCGAATATGTCGGATGTCATGAGCTTTAAATATTCTCTCCAATCAGCTCGGGTCTTGAGTTTTGGAACTTTGTTAACCATATACTCATTGAACTTTACAACATTAGCTATGCAATGAATTGGGCTATTCAAGTAGATTTGAGATGGATTCAGAGGCCTTTTCTTGCTGTGCTCAAATTTGAAGTGAAGTTCAACCTATAAGGCGAAGAGAATCATGCATCCGTAAGGAGGACGGCCCACAGACGCTGTAGAAAGCCCACTATAAAGATATGCTAAGAGTGCAGTGCTAATGGATTTACCTTCGAAGATTGCGCATATAGCACTAACTTGGTCATCTTCTAAGATGTTATCCTGCGCAGAAAAGAATAAGGCACCGGCTAGGCATGTAACTAAAGCTTTTGTTACATCCTCCGCTTCATCCTCTCTTAGATCATCAATTTCGTACAGCGTCCACTCGGCTAGCTTGGTGAGATTGATTCCCTTCTTAGTGAGACATCCTTTGGCTTCTGAAGGATCTTTCATAATAGATGTCAACAATTGTTGACCGGTGATTCTCTCCTTCATCAAAGCTATCTTCTCTTTGTTCTCCTTGGTCTTTGGGAGACCCAAAAGAAGCTCCGCCTCCTCTAAAAGAATCGTGCACTCGAAATCTTGGAAGAAGAACGTATGAGTTTGGGGATGCCACCACTCAATCAAGGCGCCCATAGCCGCCCAATCTGCGTTCGCGCTCTTGTAATGCTTGGCAAGCACTACAAGACCTTGAAGATTCCACTTGGATATGAATACTTGCATGGAAAGCTTGATACTTTTTGCAAGTTTACGGATCCAAGGTAAGGAGGTGAACTTCCTTGGGCCAGGAAACATAGGATAGTTCTGAAAATCAAAAGAAAAGGCGAAGAACATGATGAGGAACATGAAGAACGTGATGAAGAACGTGATGAAGAACATGAACATAATGAAGAGAATTGAAGAAGAAATTGATTGAGCTTACTTGGAGATTGAGATTTCTTCCATTGAGGTGATTTTCCACATCTGAAAATTGCTCCAAGGACATCTTCATCTTCTTGCTTGAATTCATACTCCCTTTTTCGGAGTTCTTCCTCCTTGAAGCTAGAGAACCTTGGAAACCTTGGAACCTTGAAGAAATCTTGAAGAAAACTCTACTTTTGATCTTTGGATTGTAGTGGGATTGCTTAGGAGCGACCTAAGGGTGTTTATATAGACCACATTGCGATCCTAAGAAGACTTTTCCGGATTGGAAAAGGGGTGTGCATTGATAGAGTTGGAATTCGAATAGAGAACAGCCAGAAACCTGTTTCTGTGAGTAAAAGGCGTCGAGAAGCACTGACGCGTTTCATAATTAAAAGGCGTCTGCTCGATACGACGCGTTTCATATCTTTATGTGCTTTGTCCGAAATTCCATGTTTTGATGTTTAAATTGAATATTTATTGGAATTACTAATGATTTTGATTGCAGAAAATTCAAGAAAACCTGAGTAAAGCTGGAAAACATGAAGAAGATCCCACTGTGGGATTCAAGAAGTCCTGACCGTGGCTAAAAAGACGGTTATTTCTATCCTTGTACTATTTCATATAATTATTGTGCATTAGCATTATTATATGATAAATATTTATTAGAGCATATCAAGGACCTTGTGTTTTTGATGAAACTGGAATTTGAGTTCCCCTACAACAAAAACAGTGATAATTCCAGAGGATTCTTAATCACACGGATAGGCCGTTGGATTGTTGATCAGTGGGGACGATGGTTCCACTTTTGTAAAACGGTGCGTGGATAAACGAGCTTCGGCTTAGCACTGGATTACAAGAGTTGGTATCTTGACTCATTAATGACAATTTAACAATATTATCCTTGATTAATTTATATTTTATTTGACTTTATATTTTTTCTTTTAGCCCAACATGCATCATGTAGGACTTTGAAATCATTGTGATAAGAATTAATTATTGATTAAGTTTCAGACCATTAATCAAATAATTCAAACATGATATGAAATATTCTATTCTGAATTGAGTATCTTGATTATCTTCGAGGTTCGCTTGAAGATATCCTTGGAATTCTATCCTTGATTGGATTCTTTATCCAATATTTCTTGTTTTCTTTTAAGATCCATCATGGCTGCAGCACGTCCACATTGGCTGGCAAACGCTCCCCATGATGAAACCTACAGTGTCTACGACCTGGGGTACTTCCCACTCCGAGGAGGTTGATCGACCTTATTTTATTTCCTTGTCTACCTCATCCAGACAGGATTGATTCCTTTGATTTCATTGAACTATCTTCATTGATGATTTTGAGAAAAATTCTAATCATGTGATGTTAAGAGCGTGTCTCGTCACACCTTGGCATCACCTTTTCAGTACATTCCATTCTATTTCACTCCCTTGCAAAGACGATGCCAAGGTGAGGCAGCTGTAGACACGCTAATTTTGATGTCATTTTGAGTAAATTTCATATCATATAATAATGCCTCATAATGGTCTGATAATTAATCATTAATTAATTTTTATTGATATTTTTGAGTGTCGGGTCGAATAGACATGTTTAAGTTAATCAATTGAATTGATTTTAGCTCAAATTTCAGTTAAAATATGAAGAATCCTAAAAGGCGTCGACCCATGTGGACGCCATTTAGAGTTTATTCCTATTTTAACATTTAAATTTGAATTTTAATTAATTGATTTATTAACTAAAAGGCGTCTGTCAAAGTCGACGCGTTTTAAGTTTCCTAAGCTGTTTTAACTTCTCTTCCGGATGTTTATCCTTATCTTAATTAGTGTAAAAGACGTCTACTAAGGTGGACGCTTTTTAGCTAATAAAGATAAAGATAAGTTTTCCCGGATATTTATCCTTATCTTAATTAATCTGAAAGGCGTCATCCAAGATGGACGCGTTTTAGATAATTACAGATAAAGATGAATTAATCAATAATTATCTGTCGATTAAAGTAGATAAATCCGAGATTTTTTTATATGTTAATCGCAAACGCAGAAAATGCCTATAAATACCTTGCCTCTCAAGGAGTTAAAAAAAAAAAAAAAAAAGAGAGAGAATTATTGAGCCTCAGCGTTATAGCGATTTGGAGATCGGAGCAACCACGCCGGAGCGCTGCCATTTCCAGAAGTCGGCATCCTTCTTCAAGATCTTCATCTCCTTCAAATCTTCAACCAACTGGACTGGGCATAAGTTTTTCATATCTGAATTTCATTTTCATTCATTAGTTTCATTCTCTCATACTCACTTCATGCAACACACACCACCTCATTAATTTCCAAAACCCATTTGTTCTAAAGGGGTTTCAAAGTCATTTAAAACAAGTGAGTTGCTGTTTAAACATGTTTCTAATCATAGTTAAATTTGATATTTCCATCTAGATTCTCATCATTATTTCTCCTTTATTTTTCTGTTTCTGTCTCTGCTGCATACAACAACAACAACAACAAGAAATCAAAAAAGAGGGAAATCAAGCACGAAGCCAGGAGAACTTCTGGACGATCCTCAACATTCAACAGCAAGAACAGCAAGAACAAGAAGAGGCTCTCTTTCTTCAGCCGGCTGAAGGAGGGGAACCAAGGATTCATTCTTCCGCGTTTGAACAGGTAGGCGATCAAACTTCTTTTGAAGCTTTTTAGTTAAAAGTTTCTGGCGATCACAAGCACCTTAGTTGCATTTTTTTTAATAGGTTAATTTACCCTAAACAACATAGTTTATCACATTAATCACACGACATCTTCATCTTCTTGCTTGAATTCATACTCCCTTTTTCGGAGTTCTTCCTCCTTGAAGCTAGAGAACCTTGGAAACCTGGGAACCTTGAAGAAATCTTGAAGAAAACTCTATTTTTGATCTTTGGATTGTAGTGGGATTGCTTAGGAGCGACCTAAGGGTGTTTATATAGACCACATTGCGATCCTAGGAAGACTTTTCCGGATTGGAAAAGGGGTGTGCATTGATAGAGTTGGAATTCGAATAGAGAACAAGCAGAAACCTGTTTCTGTGAGTAAAAGGCGTCGAGGAGAACCGCCGCGTTTCAATGTTAAATGGCGTCTGCGCGACACGACGCGTTTCAGCTCTTTATATGATTTACCCGAAATTCAATGTTTTGATGTTTAAATTGAATATTTGTTTGGAATTACTAACAATTTTGGTTGCAGAAAAATCAAGAAAGCTGGAAGATATCAAGAAGATCCCATTGTGGGAGTTCAAGAAGTCCTCACCGTGGCTAAAAAGACGGTTATTTCTATCCTTGTACTATTTCATATAATTATTGTGCATTAGCATTATTATATGATAAATATTTATTAGAGCATATCAAGGACCTTGTGTTTTTGATGAAACTGGAATTTGAGTTCCCCTACAACAAAAACAGTGATAATTCCAGAGGATTCTTAATCACACGGATAGGCCGTTGGATTGTTGATCAGTGGGGACGATGGTTCCACTTTTGTAAAACGGTGCGTGGATAAACGAGCTTCAGCTTAGCACTGGATTACAAGAGTTGGTATCTTGACTCATTAATGACAATTTAACAATATTATCCTTGATTAATTTATATTTTATTTGACTTTATATTTTTTCTTTTAGCCCAACATGCATCATGTAGGACTTTGAAATCATTGTGATAAGAATTAATTATTGATTAAGTTTCAGACCATTAATCAAATAATTCAAACATGATATGAAATATTCTATTCTGAATTGAGTATCTTGATTATCTTCGAGGTTCGCTTGAAGATATCCTTGGAATTCTATCCTTGATTGGATTCTTTATCCAATATTTCTTGTTTTCTTTTAAGATCCATCATGGCTGCAGCACGTCCACATTGGCTGGCAAACGCTCCCCATGATGAAACCTACAGTGTCTACGACCTGGGGTACTTCCCACTCCGAGGAGGTTGATCGACCTTATTTTATTTCCTTGTCTACCTCATCCAGACAGGATTGATTCCTTTGATTTCATTGAACTATCTTCATTGATGATTTTGAGAAAAATTCTAATCATGTGATGTTAAGAGCGTGTCTCATCACACCTTGGCATCACCTTTTCAGTACATTCCATTCTATTTCACTCCCTTGCAAAGACGATGCCAAGGTGAGGCAGCTGTAGACACGCTAATTTTGATGTCATTTTGAGTAAATTTCATATCATATAATAATGCCTCATAATGGTCTGATAATTAATCATTAATTAATTTTTATTGATATTTTTGAGTGTCGGGTCGAATAGACATGTTTAAGTTAATCAATTGAATTGATTTTAGCTCAAATTTCAGTTAAAATATGAAGAATCCTAAAAGGCGTCGACCCATGTGGACGCCATTTAGAGTTTATTCCTATTTTAACATTTAAATTTGAATTTTAATTAATTGATTTATTAACTAAAAGGCGTCTGTCAAAGTCGACGCGTTTTAAGTTTCCTAAGCTGTTTTAACTTCTCTTCCGGATGTTTATCCTTATCTTAATTAGTGTAAAAGACGTCTACTAAGGTGGACGCTTTTTAGCTAATAAAGATAAAGATAAGTTTTCCCGGATATTTATCCTTATCTTAATTAATCTGAAAGGCGTCATCCAAGATGGACGCGTTTTAGATAATTACAGATAAAGATGAATTAATCAATAATTATCTGTCGATTAAAGTAGATAAATCCGAGATTTTTTTATATGTTAATCGCAAACGCAGAAAATGCCTATAAATACCTTGCCTCTCAAGGAGTTAAAAAAAAAAAAAGAAAAGAGAGAGAATTATTGAGCCTCAGCGTTATAGCGATTTGGAGATCGGAGCAACCACGCCGGAGCGCTGCCATTTCCAGAAGTCGGCATCCTTCTTCAAGATCTTCATCTCCTTCAAAGCTTCAACCAACTGGACTGGGCATAAGTTTTTCATATCTGAATTTCATTTTCATTCATTAGTTTCATTCTCTCATACTCACTTCATGCAACACACACCACCTCATTAATTTCCAAAACCCATTTGTTCTAAAGGGGTTTCAAAGTCATTTAAAACAAGTGAGTTGCTGTTTAAACATGTTTCTAATCATAGTTAAATTTGATATTTCCATCTAGATTCTCATCATTATTTCTCCTTTATTTTTCTGTTTCTGTCTCTGCTGCATTCAACAACAACAACAACAAGAAATCAAAAAAGAGGGAAATCAAGCACGAAGCCAGGAGAACTTCTGGACGATCCTCAACATTCAACAGCAAGAACAGCAAGAACAAGAAGAGGCTCTCTTTCTTCAGCCGGCTGAAGGAGGGGAACCAATGATTCATTCTTCCGCGTTTGAACAGGTAGGCGATCAAACTTCTTTTGAAGCTTTTTAGTTAAAAGTTTCTGGCGATCACAAGCACCTTAGTTGCATTTTTTTTAATAGGTTAATTTACCCTAAACAACATAGTTTATCACATTAATCACACGAGCAAATTTTCAGCACCTACAATATCATTGGAATTCTATCCTTTCTTGGATTCTTTATCCAATATTTCTTGTTTTCTTTTAAAGATCCATCATGGCTGTAGCACCTCCACATTGGCTGGCAAACGCTTCCCATGATGAAACCTAGTGTCTACGACCTGGGGTACTTCCCACTCTGAGGAGGTTGATCAATTTTATTTTATTTCCTTGTCTACTTCATCCAGACAGGATTGATTCCATTGATCTCCTTGAGCTATCTTCATCGATGATTTTGAGAAAAATTCCAATCATGTGATGTTAAGAGCGTGTCTCATCACACCTTGGCATCACCTTTTCAGTACATTACATTTCATTTTACTCCCTTGCAAAGACGATGCCAATGTGAGGCAGCTGTAGACACGCTAATTTTGACGTCATTTCGAGTAAATTTCATATCATATAATAATGCCTCAGAATGGTCTAATATTTAATCATTGATTAATTTTTATTGATCTTTTTGAGTGTCGGGTTTAACAGACATGTTTAAGTTAATTAATTAAATTGGTTTTAACTCGAATTTCAGTTAAAATATGAAGAAACTTAAAAGACGTCGACATGTGTGGACGCCATTTATACTTTATTCTTATTTTAACGTTTAAATTTGAATTTTAATCAGTTGGTTAATTAGCTAAAAGGCGTCTGTGAGTCTTGACGCGTTTTAGGTTTCCTGAGCTATTTCTACTTCTCTTCCGGATGTTTATCCTTATCTTAATTAGTGTAAAAGACGTCTAGACATGTAGACGCTTTTTAGCTAATACAGATAAAGATAAATTTCCCGGTTGTTTATCCTTATCTTAATTAATCTGAAAGGCGTCAGCCAATGTGGACGCGTTTTAGATAATTACAGATAAAGATGAATTAATCTGTATTTATCTGTTGGTTAAGATGGATAAATCGTAAATTTTTCCATGTAAATCCGCGGACGCAGAAGAAATCTATAAATACCTTACATCTTCAATAGGTAACATGTTGAGCATTATTAAAAAAAAGAGAGAGAAGTTAGAATCAGAGTTCGTGATTGAAGATCGGAGCAACGACGTACAAACACCGGAGCGCTGCTGTTTCCAGAAGTCGGCGTCCGTTCTTCATCCAATTCAAGGCTTCATCAAATCGGCATAAGTGTTTCATTACTGCATTTTCATTTTCATTTCATTAATCTCTCATTCTTCATCACCACTTCATGCAAAACACAACACCTGCATTCTTTTCAAAACCTATTTAATTAAGGGGTTTTAAAGCCAATAAACAAGTAAGTTTGCTGTTTAAATTGCATGCTTAAGAGCTTGATAAGAATGGATACTATTGTTGCTTAAGTTCTCATCATCATTTCTTCGTTTCCATTTCTATTTGCTGCACGGAGCAAGGGAGAGTCAAGATAGCAAAATCAAGTCACAAGGACTCTGGAAGATCCTCAACTTCTCAACTCCAACCTCAACAGCAAGAACAAAAGCAAGAAAGGGCTCTCTTTCTTCAGCCGGCTGAAGGAGGGGAATCAAGAGCTCAATATCTTCCGCATTCAAACAGGTAGGCGATTAAACCCTCTTTTGAAACTTTTAAGTCAAAAGTTTCTGACGATCACTGCACGTAGTTTCTGTTTTTAATAGGTTTATTTTGCACTAAACAACATAGATTTTTCATGTTAATCACACGGTCATTTTGAGCACTCACAGCTTTTTTTGGCGATCACGGTGGGACTTGGTCTCGCCATCTTTTAATTATTTTGTTCTTGCTATCATCAATCGGACACCCACGGTGCACCACTTGTGTCTCTCGACATGTCCTCACCAATTGGTGAGTGTTTTAGTTTAGTTAATTTCCCTCGTGCACTACGTGCACACCCCTGTGGCAAAATTTTGCCCTCCCGTTGATTAATTGAAAAAGCTGTTTTTGTGATGAAAATGTTGTGTGATTGATTGGCATCTTACTTGTTTAGTTAGTAAAATCATCCTGTTAAAATCTAGAACTAAAAAAATCTGCATGAATACTGCTTTTATCCTGTTTGAGGAGGAATCAACCCAGAAATTCCTCTTGCAAAACTGTTTCTGCGACTTGAAAAGCGTCTAGGAGCACTGACGCGTTTCAAACTGCGTCAATAAACCCAGACGCCTTTCAGTCTCCTTTCTCTGCTGTCTGCAATCTCGGTCTTTGCGAAAAATTAAGATTTTGTTTGAATAGCGTCGACTAAACGCGACACAATTCGGACAGTTTTTTAATTTTTTCCCAGTTCTCAGATTTTTGTGACTTGAGTGCTAACTACCCATTATTATTAAGCATTAGAGGCCATCCAGGCCATAGGCCATACGCATTGAGGCGAATACCCTCCTTTTCTTAGGAACACACTACTTGACGTCATCAACTCTCTCTGATTGGGTTGGTCCCTTGATCAGACTAGAGAAGTTGACGTTGAGGCCTCCATAAGTCCCCAAAATCAAGGTGCTCCTCCTTGATCATCGGGCTGGTTGTACCAGTTGAAGTCCCGGTTAGATTCCATAAAGCGTTGTGAGAGAAAGTCATAGAGAATAACGGTGGATATTGAACTGAAACTAGGATCCTTTCCCTGAGCGAATTTGTGGTTTAATTGAATCCAAATAACTCAACAAGGAATCTTAAAATCACGTTAAGCATCCACTTGATTGATTAATCTCTATGCAACTTGTTTGTCAAATCTTTGAAAAAAGAATCTAACATCATGCTGCTGCGATCAGGCAGGGACTTGAGCATGGCTCAAGACGCCATCATCAACTACGAGGGAGATGCTAATGCCCCTCGCGATTCGGACTACAATTATGAGAACGGGAGAGATGCTGATGCCTCCCGTAATTCTGTCCCCATTCCATATCGACAAGATGGGAATGTCCGAACACCTCTCTTTCATCCCCATGATCGATATACTGATCTTCCCCCGCATGAATATGCGATTCCTAATCCCAATCTTGAGGGGGACATGAATCAGAATGATCCCTCATCCTCTAATCCTTCGGATCTCGTCAATGCTTTGGGAGTTCTTGCCTCCCGACTGGACCCTCAGCAGTTCGAGGCGATCCAGTCTATTCTGAAGGGGAAGGCACCCACGCAGCCTGCTGAGCCGAACCCTGTGGCTCCCCCTGTTGTCACTCAACAACCTCCTCTTCATCCTCCTTACATCCATCAGGCCGTGGAAGGCCTCCATATTACTTCTCGGCCAACTGGGCCGCAGCTTTCATCCTCTAGGCAACCGGCTAGACCTCAAACGCCTGCTTATCAAAATGCCCTCGGGCATGGCGGAAGCTCTGCCGGACCTCCCCTTTATTGTCCCCCCTGTCCAACGTACTCTAGGCAGCAGGCCTATCAAGTACCTCCACCTCCTCCTCTTCCCCAGGCAGATCTGACCACGCAAGCGTTGCTGGCCAAAATGGAACGCATGGATGAGCAATTCAACAATCTCCAGAAGATGATGGGGGTTAAAGCTGCGCCCGAGATCAATTTGTCGAGCCTGCCGGTATTCCACCTACCACCCTCTGAGATGCCAGTGTACCGGAAGTACAACGGTACTGGTAACCCCTTCACACATTTGAAGGAGTTTATGTACGAATCGTCTTTCTGGCAGAACGATAAGAGGTTGTTGGCCTTTTTGTTCAGGAGATCTCTAGAGGGACCAGCCCTCGAGTGGTTCTTTTTCTTGGAACCCTCCGAAGTAGAGGACTAAGGTATCGTTTCACGGAAATTTATTCAACGGTACCAAGACAGAGTTGCACCCTCCTTGTCCATCACTGACCTCATAGCAGAAAAGATGAAACCTGATGAGGAGTTTGTCAGTTTTGCTGACAGGTGGCGGGGCCTGGCCGAAAAGGTGAAGGATCACTTGTCCGAATCTGAGCAAGTGAAGGTGTTAATTTCCAATGCCACGCCCCAGTTCGAACTAGTCCTCTCCCTGAACAATCTGAGCAACATGGCAGAGCTCTATGAAAGAGCACGGTACTGCCAAAATGCCTTCAAGGACGCTACGTTCTCTAGCGTCTTTGATCCTCACAGACCTAGCAGGCCTCCACCTCGGAAACCAGCAGTGCCAAACTCTCCCAACACAGGTCCGACTACTGAGGGCACGCTCTCTCACGAGCAAGTTAGTAGCATGAATAATAATTCGCCCCAGTTCGTGAGGAACCAGCAGCAGTACCAAAGGCCACCGCAGCCAAACCAGCAGGGGTACAGGCAGCAGCAGAACCCCCATTATCAGCAACAGTATCAGCGGCCCCAGCAGCCGAACCAGAACCAGCAACAGCAACAGCAACAGTAGCCGCCGCAACGGCAACAGCAGTACCAGTAGTCCCAACAACAGCAATACCAACAACAGCAGCAATATCAGCCGCACGCACCGCCGGCATACCATAATGTCCCTCCTCCTGCTGACTATAATCAGCAGAGAAGACCTCCAGGCCCTAAAAGGGCAGAATACCCGGTCCTCCCAGAATCCTTGGCAGATATCTTCAGTGCTCTAATGGCAGCTAATGCCTTAGTTTTGCCAAGGGAAAAGGCTGTCTGGCCTCAAAATGCCGACACATCCAGGTATTGCTACTTCCATAGGCAACCTGGACATACCATCGACACTTGCTTCCAGTTTAGAGATTATATTCATGATCTCAACGAGCAGGGCGGCATAGACTGGGAGGAGATGAAAAAGTATATATCAGCCATGAAGGTAAGAAGACCACAGCAGCAGCAGCAGCAAGCAAGACCACCAGCACAAGCAGCACCACCACCCAACATGGGCATAGTGCAGAATCTACTCCCAGAGCACCAGAACCAAAACCAAGTTGCCCCAATCTTGACAAGCAGCCAGTCTGAGGCTGACCGTGGGCAACAGTGGAGAATAGAGGACTCTTCCTCTCTTTATTCGACGGGTCATATTCCAAGTACCGCAGAACGACCACCACGCCGCACCATCCACATACCTAGGCCACAACCCATTACCATCACCCATCTATCGACACCCGCATATTACTCGCCCGCACCCAATAACCCATTACCACTACCCGCTTTCCTCAAGCCCATTACGCCCCACACCACTACACCGCTACCATATAATCCCCCGCAAACCAATCACGCGCCCCTTCTACCATCTAGGCCAATACTCCGCGTACCATTCCCTACTTCGCCCGCTACCACTACCACCTACCCAGATACCCCCTTACCATCCAGACCGCTATTACGCATGCCATTCCCCACTTCACCAACCACTTACCCATCCACCATCCAACCGTCTAAACCTCTAATCCGCACCTTGCCACCACCACCTAATCCAACGCCATCACCTACATATCAATCCTCCGCATTACCTACACCACCCAACTTTGCGGTACTCAAGGTGTCACCCGGATCCTCCACGGTTGAGGAACATGCACTCCGGAGTGGAATGATTTTCAACAAAGTTTTCCCTCAGTCCACAGTTAGAGACGGCCCATCACAGTCGACTGAGGATGCCCATAATGAAGAGAGTGCACCAGGCACTCAATATGATTTGTTGAAACATCTGGACAGAACACCGGCACGGATCACCGTACTTGAACTGATCAAAAGGTCGAAGAGTCACCAAGAAGCCTTAATGGAATATCTACAGAAGGTGATGGTCAACGAGGACGTGCCGGTAGAAAAAATTGCAGCACTACTAGTTCCTCAGGGGGATCAGCCCTCCATTACATTTCACACATCGGAACTAGTACCGCCAGCAGCCAGAAATATGGCTCTGAGCATCACGGTCAACATCTGTAAGAAGGTCGTGGATGCATGCCTGGTAGATACAGGGGCTTCGATCAATGTCTTACCTCCGAAGACCCTGGAGCTGTGCGGTGTGCCCAAAGAAAAATGGCTGCCTAGCCCCATCTCTGTGACAGCATATGACAATTCTACCCGTTCCCCTCTGGGAATGGTTTATTTGAAGGTGGAGCTAGGCCCTGTAAGTTATGCAGAGGTCGAATTTCACATCCTAGAAATCGACCCTTCTATAAATGCTATTTTAGGTCGTCCTTACATTAAAACTCTTGAGGCGATTCCTTCTACGAATCACCAATGCCTCAAATTCCCTTTCAAAGGACGAATTATTAAAGTGACGAGCATGCCGATCCTTGCTGCTGCTCATACTTTGAATATGAAATCTGCTGCTTTACCTGGCCGACAACCTTTTCTGTCAGTATTACAGGTCTACCATCCAGTGGCCGATCCTCTAAAAGCCGCCACCATTTCTCCTTACCCGTTAGATGCCATAAAAAGGGGGAAGTGCATGAGTACCCCAGGATGGAGAATTATGATGAAGAACGGCTATCAGCTTGGAAGAGGTCTGGGCACACAGCTGCAAGGCAGGACCACTCCTGTCAAAGATCATTGAGAAGCACATGGAAGTGGTCTGGGCTATAGGCCAAGTAAACTGAAGCAGGACACGGTTCAGCAAGAAGATGGTCAGAAAATCTGGGAGACAATGTCTACACCACCCAAGGAAGACCGAGATCCCCTAACATGGACCCTGTATACACACTTTGTGAAGGGGCCCATACTTAGCCATGACAACACGGTGGTCATTACTTCATGTTTCGACCTCCATGACATATATGGGAGGGACTTGGCCAGGCATTGCTCAGAACTGCTTACGTACCAATCCTTGGAGGCTCTGCGGCCTATGAAAAGGAGAAAATTCCATGATCCTGAATGCGAATGGTACAGGTGGTTCGATCTGAGAGACCTTTACATTGCACTGAACAGATTGTTCCTAGATCCTGCAGAACCCAAGTGGCCGCCGCAGATTGATGAGCTGATTGAAAGCCCTGGTGCCATCTTTGATAAGTGGATATTGTTGTCTGAAGAAACCGATGAAGGGGAGCCAGATGACCCCTATGAAGCTGGTTACACTACAGATCTGCTCTGGAGGGGGACATATCCTTCCCATGTCTTCATGCTCCATACTCTGTTTCGCACACTGCTCTTGACCCCGACTTGGTCGCGGGTCATTATTGAAGATATTACACGGGCTCCGCCCGTTATGATTACTCTGTCTCCTCGGGACCTTATTCCACAACCTCCTCTCGATCTAAAGAGGATGTATGATTTGATCTGGGACATATTGCTATATGATCCCCCTAATCCTCTGGCCTTGGTGCCACTTCCTCCATCTGACTCTCCTTCTATTTGTATTCATTCTTGTTTCATGTTGAATTCCTCTGATATCCAAAAAAAACACCAATTTTACAACAAATTCTTCTCAGATCCTTATTGAGGAAACCTCTTACTTGTCCGATCGCACTCCGTCGCGCGGGTCCTTTGGCCGAGGGCCTCTCCGTTCCACCTTCTCTCAACCTCGAGTAGCTCGATATCGTGCATCTCCTGGAAGCTGATGCTCCGTACGATATTGCGTAGCTCTTTGAAGACGAGGAGAGGCTCGTACAGATGGGAGCTTGGCCAGACCCGACGTCCTCTCCTCCTCGAGTCTCCCCTTATCTTCCCCTTATCTTCCTCTCGAAGATATTCTGGGAGAGGTCGGGGGAGATGCCGCGGTCGAGTCTCCGGCTCCATCCGAAGAGGGCGCCGAAGCTGCGGCCGGGGGTAAGTCGGTCTTGAGTCGAAGAAAGTTGTATATTCTGAGTCGTTCCTAACCCTCTCTCTTTTTTTTTTTTTTTTTTACTTGCAGAAATGTCTGGACTACGGGGATTGCTAAGCCGGCTCTCCAAACAGTCCGGGCAGTCCCGACCGTCCCAGCCGCAGGCGGCGGAAGGAAGGACGGCCGGAGGGGTTGCGGCCCCTAGCGCCCGGGCTACGAGGCAGACGGCGGCTTCTGTCGAAGGCCGTGCTGTTGCTGCCGCGCTCGAGAGAGAGAGGCAGAAGGGAAAGTCGGTCGCCAGAGGGAACGGCCGACCAGTGAAGAGGAGCGGGGCGGACGATCCCGGCGAGAGGGAATCCACCCTGGCGGCCAAGAGGCGCGTTGCAGCGCGAGGCGCCCCGCTTTCGTCGCCTCCCGAACGCCAAGGGGTGATTCTCCTTCGGCCACCGGAGCCGGGACGGAGAACCTTTCATTCCCTTTCGGGGAGGCTGGGACGCATATGTCCTGGGAATACGCGCACGAACCTTGGCGCCCGGACGTCGAGGTTTTCGCGGACGAGAGCCTGGAAGACTCTCGGACGTGCATGCGCCTAGCTCACGGCTGGACTCTCCCGCTGGCCAGGGACGAAGTCAACGAGCTTTCCACGGAAGGCTTATCCTTATAGTGCGTCCGGCATGCCGTCCAGGTAAGATTTCCTTCGTCTTCTTCTTTTACTCATTGTTTTCTTTTGCTGTCTAGGACTTATTTTTCCTTTCCTGCTTTCGTAGGCCGCGGTTATATGCGGGGCCCTCACTCGCCGCCAGGCCGCCATTCAGCAGAAGCTCCTGGACATCGACCGGGCTTCGGATCAGCTGGCCTCGGGCAAAGTGGCCATGGTGCAGCGTGATCTCGAGGCTAGCGTTGACGTCCTCCTTGGGGCCAATGCGCGGATGCGGGCCGAGCTAAGGGAGCAGAAGGAGGTGATCCGCACTACCTCCGAGGCCAAGACGAAAGCCGAGAGGCAGCTGGAGAAGGCCGAGAAGGAACTGGAGAAGGCCCGGGCCGAGGTCGCGTCTCTGAAGGCCGAGATCCAGGACAAGGCCAAGGAGTGAGACGAGGAGCGCTGCCGCCACGCCAAGGAGGTATCGACTCTAAAAGCTGATCTAGAGGCCAGGGCCAAGGAAGCCGAAGATGTTGCTCGTACAGCCGTGACGAGCTATAAAGAAAGCCCTGAGTTCGTCGAGGAGATGATGGAGGCCCGAGTCCAGGCTGCATCGTTCGTGTTCGCTCTGGGGCTGGCTATCGCTCAGAAGGCGTGTCCGGCCACAGATCTGATCGGCATCGGCTACCTGACGGACGAGGAAGGCGACGAGCTTTTGGCCTGGTGGGAAGGGCTTAAGGCCGAAAAAGCTCCGGCTCCTGAGGAAGGTGACGCGGCCGAACCAGTTGCAGCCTCTCCTCTAGCGTCCCCCGGCCAGGCTCCCGTTGATGTGGACGGCGATGATGCCGAGAGTTAGTACGGGGGCTTGTCCCGGTTTTTGTTTGCTTTTTGAGATGCCGCGGCCAGGCGTATGGCCTACTTTTGTACTTGTTCATATATTTAAGTATTATGCTTTACTTGTATTTGTCTCAGTGTCTGAATGAATAACCGAGTCTGGTTCTTTTTGTGGCCGAAGCCGTGCCGCTCCCGATACAGTTTGTATGGCCGAAGCCACTCCTGGTATGATTTGTGTGGACTTATAAGAATAATGCCATTCCCGATATGGTTTATATGGCCGAAGCCACTCCCGGTACGGTTTGCACGAACTTAGAAGAATAATGCCGCTCCCGATACGGTTTACATGGCCGAAGCCACTCCCGGTATGGTTTAAACGGACTTAGAAGAATAATGCCGCTCCCGATACGGTTTACATGGTCGAAGCCACTCCCTGTACAGTTTGCACGGACTTAGAAAAATAATGCTGCCCCCGATACGGTTTGTATGGCCGAAGCCACTCCCGGTACGGTTTACACGGACTTAGAAGAATAATGCCGCTCCCGATACAGTTTACATGGCCGAAGCCACTCCCGGTACGGTTTGTACGGACTTAGAAGAATAATGCCGCTCCTAATACGGTTTACATGGCCGAAGCCACTCCCGGTACGGTTTGCACGGACTTAGAAGAATAATGCCGCTCCCGATGCGGTTTGCATGGCCGAAGCCACTCCCGGTACGGTTTACACGGACTTAGAAGAATAATGCCGCTCCCGATACGATTTACATGGCCGAAGCCACTCCCGGTACGGTTTACACGGACTTAGAAAATATTGCCGGACATGATACCAGATAAAAGATAATATATTCATGACTTCCGGCTAAACTCCGGGGGAACTGACTTACATGAAATAGCGCCGAAGGCGCTCTACATTCCATGTACGAGGGAGAGGCTGGCCCGAAAGGGTCTCTAGCCGATAAGCCCCTCGTCGGATCACTTCCTTCACGCGATAAGGTCCTTCCCAGTTTGGAGAAAGCTTTCCTGTGGCTTCGGCGGGCTTGGATGCGTGAGCGTTCCTTAACACGAGATTCCCTGCTTCAAAGCTTCGGACTTCACTCGAGCGTTATGGTATCTCGCCATGCGCTGCTGATAAGTCGCTAGCCGAATGCGGGCTTGATCCCTTGTTTCTTCTATAAGATCAAGGTGGTCCTTTCGGGCTTCCTCATTAGTCTTCGGATCATGAGTAAGAACCCTCGGCGTCGGAAGGCTGACTTCAATTGGAATAACGGCCTCCACCCCGTAGGCCATTCGGAAGGGTGTCTCGCCGGTAGGGGTTCGGCTTGTTGTCCGATAAGCCCATAGAACGCTCGGTAGTTCTTCGACCCATTGGCCCTTGGCCTTGCCGAGGCGAGTCTTCAGTCCTCGCAACAGACTTCGGTTAGTGACCTCGACTTGGCCATTCGTCTGAGGGTGTGTTACCGAAGCGAACTTATGGAGAATGCCGAAGCTAGCACAGTTGTCTTTAAATCGATGGCTGTCAAATTGTTTGCCGTTGTCTGAAATAATTGCCCGAGGGATGCCGTATCGGCAAATGATGGATTTCCACACGAAGTTCCATGCATTGCTATCGGTTATAGACGCGAGAGGTTCGACTTCTACCCACTTAGTGAAGTAGTCTACTGCCACACTAAGGAATTTCCTCTGACCGGTAGCCATGGGAAAGGGTCCCAAGAGATCAATCCCCCACTGGGCGAAAGGCCAGGGATTTGACAGAGGAGTCAAAAGGGTCGCCGACTGGTGAATGAGGGAATTGAATCTCTGGCACTGGTCACAGCAGTGGACGAGAGCGGCCGCATCCTCTCGGAACGTCGGCCACCAGTACCCTTGCCTCAAGAGTTTATGGGTCAAGGCCCTTCCTCCTGCGTGTACTCCGCAGATCCCTTCATATACCTCCCGAAGTGCATAATCAGCTTCTGCTGGGCTGAGACATCGTAGGAGCGGTCGGCCGAAGGACTTTTTATACAATATTCCCTCCAGAATAAGGAAATGGGAGGAGCGCTGCCGGACATGCCTTGCTTCCTTTGGATCAGACGGGACCTCCTCTCGGAGGAGAAAAGCGACTAGGGGAGTCATCCAGGTTTCTACTTCGGATTCATTCACTTGCATGACCTCAGATTCGTTGAGACTTGGTTTAGACAGTTCTTCTATCAAGACCATTCGGCCTCCTCTCCCGTCTTGAGTTGATGCTAGCCGGGAAAGAGCATCGGCTCGACCATTTTCGGCCCGAGGGATCCGTACAATTTCATAGGAATTAAATTGAGCAAGGATCTTGCGGGTTACCTGAAGATAGGATATCATTAATGCGTCCCGGGTCTCGTATTCCTCGGTGACTTGATTAGCGATCAGTTGAGAATCGCTGAATGCCCTTATGTTCTGCGCACCCAACTTTCTAGCGGCCTGAAGGCCTGAGATAAGAGCTTCGTATTCTGCGGCATTGTTGGTAGCCGGGAAGGAGAAGCGCAACGCATACTCCGTGATGACCCCTTCTGGAGACGCCAAGATCCATCCGGCGCTATTACCCGAAGAGCACGCGGATCCATCAACGTAGAGTCGCCATTCATCCGTCGGAGACAGGGGAACCGAGGTACCCTCGACCTCGGGTGTATTGGCTTCCGACTGAGGGGCCGAGGATGCTTCGGGAGTGAGCTCGGCGATGAAGTCGGCTAGAGCTTGAGCTTTTATCGCTGTCCGTGGCCCATAAGAAACGTCGAACTCTCCCAGTTCAATTGCCCACTTTGCTACTCTACCGGACACTTCTGGCCGAGAGAGGACTTGCCTTAAAGGTTGGTCCGTAAAGACCTTTATTGAATGTGCGAGGAAGTATGGTCGGAGCCTCCTTGCGGACGAGACGAGGGCTAAGGCCAGCTTTTCAAGAGCAGGATACCGAAGCTCTGCTCCTTGGAGGGCTCGGCTTATATAGTAAACAGGCCTCTGAACGCAGTCTTGTTCCCGAATGAGCACGGCGCTGACAACTGTTTCAGATGCTGCGAGATAAAGGAACAACTGCTCTCCATGGACCGGTCTAGACAAGACGGGAACATTGGAGAGATAGGCTTTCAGCTGATCGAAGGCCGACTGACACTCGTCCGTCCAGGAAAAGCTATTAGCCTTTTTCAGCAGCTTGAAGAAAGGAAAGCAGTAATCCGCTGCCCTTGACATGAAGCGGCTTAACGCGGCAATTCTTCCATTTAGTTTCTGGACCTCTCGGATTGGATAATAGTCGACACCTTTGCGGGATTTGCTTCCACCCCTCGGTGGGTGACCATGTAGCCGAGAAATTTCCCGGAGGCCACGCCGAAGGCACACTTGGCTAGATTCAGCTTCATTTTATACCTGCGCAGGACAGAGAAAGTCTTGGCAAAATCGGTTAGATGGTCTGCAGCGACGTGGCTTTTCACCAGCATGTCGTCGATGTAGACCTCCATATTGCGGCTGAGCTGCGGAGCGAATATCTTGTTGACGAGACGTTGATAGGTTGCCCCTGCATTCTTCAGGCTGAATGGCATCCGAGTATAACAGTATAAACCGAGGTCAGTTGTAAAGTTGGTCTTGTCCTCGTCCTCCGGATGCATTCGGATTTGATGATAGCCTGAATAGGCGTCGAGGAAGCTAAGTAGCTTGTGGCCGGAGGTTGCGTCCACCACCTGGTTTATCCGAAGTAGCTGGAAGCTGTCCATCGGACAGGTCTTATTGAGGTTGGGGAAATCCACACACATCCGCCACTTGCCATCTTTCTTGGGCACCATTACAACATTGGCAATCCATTTAGGATGGTGTACTTCCCGGAGGTGTCCCACGTCCAGCCCCTTTTGTACTTCGGCTTGGATGGCCGTCATTCTTTCTTGATTGAAGGTACGCCGCTTCTGCTTGATCGGGGACTGGTCGGGGTTGACGTGTAGCCGATGTTCCGCTACT
Organism: Zantedeschia hybrid cultivar; assembly: GCA_030544215.1. Classification (NCBI taxonomy): domain Eukaryota; kingdom Viridiplantae; phylum Streptophyta; class Magnoliopsida; order Alismatales; family Araceae; genus Zantedeschia; species Zantedeschia hybrid cultivar. Next base: position 11,237,688 of record JARZZO010000003.1, on the reverse strand, counting down.
TCCGGGTCGACCTCGGGCATGTCTGCAGGAGACCAGGCGAAGACGTCGAGGTTTTCCTCCAGGAACTCAGCAAGTCTCTCGGCTTCAGCCTTCTCCAGGCCGGAGCCTATCATCAGCGTCCGACCTTCTCCTCCCGGAACCGGAACGATCGTAAGTTCCTCCCCCAGGGATGCTTCGGCCGAAGATTCGATTGAAAGGGATTCAGCCGCGGCCTTCCCTTTAACCGAGATCATGTAACACTGCCGAGCTGCATCCTGATTTCCCTTGGCTTCGCCAATTCCATGGCTGGTACGGAACTTCAGCTTCTGGTGAAAAGATGAGGGTACAGCTCCAATTCCGCCGATCAGCCTTCGGCCAAAGATGGCGTTGTAGGCTGAGTCGATCTTGACGACGGCAAAATCCGTTTCGACGGTTAATTGCTAAGGGGCCGTACCTAGGGTAACAAGGAGTCGGACGATGCCTTCTACTTGGCAAGACGAACCATTAAAGCCGAATAGAGGCCCCCGGTGAGGCTTCATATCAACCTCATTCAAGCCCATTTTTTCAAAACAGTCGTAAAAAAGTATATTTGGGGCACTTCCATTATCAACAAAGATACGATGAACATCGTAATCTTTTATAACAGCATTTATAACTAAGGCGTTGTCGTGAGGAACCTGAATATCAGTCAGATCCTCCAGGCCGAAGACGATGTCTTCTTGACGAGACCGTTTTGGCTCGACGTCGACTGCCGCTACGGTATCACTGAGTCGCTGGTGCGATGTTTCTACCGGGGCCGAGGTGATCTTCGGCTGAGGTGGGGCTACTTTATCCGGGAGTTGACGTTGCTTTGCTGCTTCAGGGACGTCCCGGTTCTGTTGTTGTTGAGGCTGCTCTCGCCGGTATTGTGGCAGACGGCCTTCTCTAATGAGACGGTCAATCTCCTCCCGAAGGTGTCGGCATTCATCAGTTGAATGGCCGATTTTCCGATGGTACTCGCAGTTTTTGCGGGGGTCCCTTCGGCGAGGGTCAGTCTTGATGCGCTCCGGCTGCCGGAGCATGCCTTTCATCTCCATGAGCATCCGGGAGGGTAGAGCTGGTAGCGGCAGGTACCGCTGTTGTGGATCCCGGTGCTTGTCTCGGTCCCATTCTTCCCTTCGATATCGCTTGCGAGAAGGTTCCTGATCTTTTGGGCGAGGACGAACCGCTGGAGGGGCAGGTGCTGATACTGCTTCGGGGGTACTCTTGCCCTTGGACATCATCAGGGCTTCCCGGTTGATGTATTTATGGGCCCGAGCCACAAGGTCCTGGAAGGTGGAGGAATGACGTTTCCCGATAGAGCTGAGAAGCCCTTCGTCTATGCACCCGAGGATTACGGCCGAGACCGCAATCGAGCTATCCAGGTTTAGGATTTGGGCGGCTTCGGCCCGAAACTTGGTGAAATATTCCTGAAGGGTTTCGGTCGGTCCTTGCCGAACGGCTGGCAGACTGGCCGAGGTTTTACACTGGCGGGTGACATCGTAAAATTGGTCGATGAACAGTTGGTCTAACTGAACTAGAAAGTTGATGGAATTGGGGGTCAATGTCTCGAACCAAGTAAGGGCTATTTTTTCAAGAGTGAGGGGGAAGAGACGGCAACGGACTGCCTCGGAAACCCCTCAGACAGAGAGATAGGTGTTGAACCTCTGGAAGTGGCAGACCGGATCTGTCATTCCATCATAGAGAGGACCTTTTGGGAGTTTAAAGTTGGGAGGTACCTCAATGGCCAGAAGCTCTGGCGAAAATGGAGTCTGCTCCAGAATGGTGCTGGCGAGGGACGCTCCGTATGGCTGAGATACCATCTGCTGCATTTCCTTCCTCATTGCTGTCAGCCGCCGATCCAGGTCCGGGGTGGTTGAAGTGGTAACCGAATGTCCTTCGGTCTTGGTTGGATGAAATCCGGACGAAGCATAGTCTTGCTCTGTCATGATGTGACTAGCGCGAGGGGCTCGGGCAGGCGGCGCAAATGGCTCGCCGCGTGCCGTAGCGGCCTCGTCGGGGAAGGCCTGCGAGGGTGTCGGCTGCAGCCTGGTAGCTTGAGCAGGACAGAATGGGGAAGGCGGTACCTGCTGCGGGAGCTGACCCAGTAACCCCATATGCTGGGCGATGGCAGACACCATGTCTCTTAAAGGTGCCAAGGAAGTAACAGTGGCGGCTAGCGTCGCCACCTATTACTGAAGCTCTTCCACCCGATTGTCCCTGGGAGCGACGGACTCCGGTATGATAGGGAGGGCAGACCCTTGAGGAAGAACAGATGGGGCACCTTCGGAGTGGACTGCCGGCGCCGGAGTTGCTCGCGTCTCCGCTTCGTCTTGTCCGGATCGTCTGGTCACCGGACGATGAGACATGACTTCTTGCTAGTTTCCCAAAGACGGCGCCACGTGATGTTGCCGAAGCTTACCACGGTCGGATTCCAAGACCGGAACTCGCAATTGGATCGGATCGATGAAGAGGACCGATGGGGATCCGGGATGAGACGCGGGCGGAGACGGGTCTGAGGATCTGAGGCCGAGAGGTACTATAAAGACTGAGGTTTTCGGATCCGGTTATCGGGTTAGTTTTCGGGGCCGGCCTTGGGTCGCGAGAGTACGACCCCTGTCTTGTCGTCTGAACGGCGTCCGTGATGGACGACGCCATTCAGACTACGACCCTGCGATGTCAGGGTTCGGCGCCGGTCTTGTCGTCTAAACGGCGTCTTGGGTAGGCGACGCGTTTCAGACTTCTGTCAGTACGGCCCGTTATGTCAACTGATAGGCGTCCGTACAGCTCGACGCATTTTAGCCAGTTTCTGGTTACCCCGCGAACCCTCCTTCCTTTCCCTCATTTCTTCCTTCCCTCTCTCTCTCCTCCCTTCCTCCGGCGATTCCGGCGACGCCTCCTTCCCCTCCCTCTTTTCCTCCCACCATTTCATCTCTCCCTCCACTCCATCGACCTCCTAACTCCCACCACTACCTCCTCCGCGGCGTTTTCTCTCCGGACGGCGGCCGACGTCCCGGTGGAGTAACGACGACCTCGGCGGTACCGGCGACGGCGTGGGGCGAGACGGGTGGGCGGCTTGGAGCTTGAAGGAGTTCAAGTAACTGGTAGGGTGACGATTCCCAGTGCATTTTCATCTGAATCTATGTTTTTCCGTGTTTGAAACATGTTTTGTGGTGCTTTTTGGGGTGAAAACGCTAAGTACATGTATGAGAAATTGGGTGTTCTAATAGGTGGTTGGGTTCTCCTTCTTCCCCTTTATGTTTTGTGCCATTTTCTATGCGTTTTGGGGGAGAAATCCTACCTCGAGGATTGGGGGAAGCGAAGGGGAGAACCTGTCTGTCGGGGCTAAATGGCGTCGAGGTGAAGCGACGCCTTTTAGAAAGGCGGCGCCCACCCACAACGCGATTTAACCCAATAACAGACCATGTCCCGGACTGATAAGCGTCTAGGGACAGCGACGCCTTTTCAATAGGCGACTTGCGTCGACGACGCGTTTTAGTGAAAATCACCCCATGGTCTGTCCCTGTTTTCAGTCACTAAAAGGCGACGAGGGACAGCGACGCCTTTCAAAAGGCGGCTACTTGTGGCGATGCGTTTCACGCCAGGTTCTGTGGCCGAGTTTCTGTGAACCAGTTTAGGAGACTTGAATGGCGTCGGCCTTGGGCGACGCGATTCAAGACAGAATCACACTAATTCATGCCATTAAAACATGTTACACTGTTAGACAGTTATTTAGTTGGTTAAATGCATGCTTTAAATTATACTCTATGGTGATGGATTCCTTGTAACCAGATCGTACACGTGGTGTTGCATGCGACCGTGGACTTCTTACTGTGCTGTGTTTTGAGCTACTGTGGACCTAGAGTGACAGTTGTAGCGCTTTATCACCCTGTGCTGGTGTGGGTGGAGCACAGCGCCGGTGTGGGTGTGGCAAGGTGACGCCTAGTGAGAGAGGGTCACCTAGTGGACCCCGGGGTTAGCTAGTACCGGTGTGGGTGTGGTACCTTTGGAGCGTCACTCGTGCTGAGGGAAGGAGTAACCACCTGAGCCAGTTGGGCGGAGTAGCTAGAGTGCTGTCCGAGGGGTTACTGTTTGGTCTCAGCGGGTCGGTGTTTTCCCCACCTTCGTTTGTGTGGTTGGCGTGTTCTACCGAGACGTTGGTTGTGGGTTCCCTGGTAGACTGGTTTTAGAAATATGCATGTTAAATATATTTCGAATGCATGTGATTCATATCGAGATTTAGGAGTAGTAATTACTGCTTTACTTGCTCACTGTACTTTTAGCTGTGTCTTACACTTGTGGGTGTGTGAGTGGGCAGTGGGGATCGAAGGATCCTTACTGAGTCTTTTCGTTGAGACTCACCCCTGCAGTTTTCAGGTGAGGGTTCCAAGCGGACTTAGCGATGTGTGTACTGCTGTGAGTCGCGCGCCGTCAGTTGTTGTTCCGAGATATGCCCCGACGTAGTTGTTATCTTTATTTCTGGCCTGTATACTTAATTATTTCTTTTCTGTTGGAGTATGTAATTATTTGCTGTATCGAGTCGCATTGTAATAACTTTTAATTCCTGCATTTTCCTTCCAATTCAATGCGATGTGAATGTTTAACTTAGTTTATTGTTTATTTCTCAGACTTACTTAGATCCTGGTTTGGTTCCAAATTAATGATTCGATATCCATTTAGTAATCGGATCCTCGATTATACGGTGGCGGGTCGTTACAGGTACCTGGGCAAAGGCTTCTCCGGAGCGAAGCCGAGACTCCTTCGGCTGAGGCGGACCAGCCTGCGAAAGGCGTCGAGACCGGGAGGAGAAAACCCAAGATCGGCGGCCAAGACCGACTCGGAGAGGTCGACGAAGATTCAAACCGAAGCCCCTGCAGAAGGAGGAGAAGAAGAAGAACCGGTCAGTAGGAGTCCCGGACTTCGGCCCTAAGGAGCCCCCTCCGACGGCTAAGTTAGCTTTTGAAGAATATTTGATTCAGAAGTCAAAGAAGAAAAAGTAGCTTTATTGCTTTTGGACTGTTGTCCTTGGTCAAGAAGACATCCCTTTGGTAATAAATAGCCGTATATTTATAGCGGATGATAGATGTTGCTTAATAGTGGCAACCGATATAGGACTATGTTTTGGTTTATTGATAAACCGCCATAGCGCCTGACCTTCCCACCGGAGTGGGCCGGATACGGCTACTGGGCCGAAGGAGGAGGGGGAGGGGGAGGGGGGCGCTGTTGGACCGGATGCCGCTTAGTAGGCTGAAGCCTACTGAACCGCTGATGGGCCGAAGGCTGTTGGGCCGCTGACGGGCCGAGGACCACTGGACTGTTGTTGGGCCGAGGACTGCTGAGCCGCTAACAGGCCGAAGACTGTCAGTGGGTCTCTATTGCTATTGCTGTTGGACTGATCCCAGCGATTGGACTGTTTTAACGGACCGAATCGAATTCTGCCCCCATCAATAGGTAATCCATTTTTAAGTTTTCGAAGAAACGCATGGCACCTAAGTTCTTAATTGCAAAACTGTGCTTCCGAAAAATAAAAAGTTTACTTATAACTTCCTCTTTATACATGCCAAAGTAGAAAGACTCGATCGGCCATCGAATCAAGTGCCGCTGCATTCATCACATGATTCACAACCTTAACGGTATGACGTACATTGAATTAACTAGATAGGATGGTTGTCTTTATCCTTTATCTTTTTTTTTTTTAAGGGTAGTGAGTTTTAATAAGTTGGGAGTCAAAAAATTCTCCTAGTTGTTTAAGAAATGTATTTTGAATTCAAAATTATCACTTAATTAAGTGAAATTGTGTGAAGTTATCTTTTAATTGAGAGAAAATATTTGTTTTTATTCAAACTCAAACTATAATATCTTATATATATACGTGTGTATACATATCTGGCAACCTGAGCAGCTCTTTAAGAAAAAAGTGGATATGACAATATTGAAAGCCAAGTGCAACAGATCATGTAAGAAGTGATTATGACATCACCGGCGGGCGAAGGACCAGCTTGCGCGTCTTATGCATGAGCTGTTAATTGATCTTAGAGATATCTTGATTACATATATGTTTTGATTAAAGCTATGACAATTTATTAAATAAACACGTGCACTTGCCCCCAAAATGTGTAAACAAAGATGCACACACTTTGGTATTTAAGGAGATGTACATATAACTGCATCTTTAGAAGCAAAATTTCCTAGTAAATTTTTTAAGAAAAAGTATTTATGCAACTACGGGTTGTTATATATGCTTGGGAAAGCTTGAGCTTGCTGCATGAGTGTAATATTTTCTAGCCTGGATGGAGAAAAAAGAGCCGACAAAGGCAGAATTAAGCACAGACGTATATTTCTATTCTCTTTCTAGGAAAACTTTTGTAACTAAGAAGCCATCGAATGGCTTTTTAAGCTACATATCTTTTTCTCACTTTATCGGGGTTCTCTCTCACCTTTCTATACTACTCCACAAACGGAAACTTCGGTTTGAAGGTATGGTGGTGGATGTACCTGTTCCAGAAGTATCCATTATCTACTTGTAACACTCATTTGATTAGAAAATTAATTTTAACATCCATATTTCCAAGGTTCAAAGTATCGGCATGGAATTTGGTATAGAAGGAACTAGGTTAATAACTTAAGCGTCACTTTGATTGGAGAATAGGAGAAGAATAAAAACAAATAAGAAGAGAATAAGTTAATTTTGCTTTGACAAGCAGAATGGCTTATACCATTGCAGAATAATATATTCGGGAAATAAGGAGAATAAGTCATCCCATCTTTGACCTAAGAATTGTTTATTCTTTTTATTTCGTCAACGGACCCCACAAAATTATCAAATCGAAACACCTTTTATTCTAATATACGTTACGTTATTCCATCAGTGAACCCACGTAATAACTTATTCTGCAAACAAAATGAAGCTAAGAGGAGGGAATTACGGTAGGAGATGGAGAGAAGAAGTTTAGAGATTTTTAAATCGGAGTTGTAATATGTTTGATATACATTCAAATTTATTAGATTCTTCTAGTATCATACATATTTTATTATATATACTGCACTTTTTATCATGTTCTAATTGTTAGATCAGATGACACATGTTAAAATTACTTCTATCATAATCTTTATTACAACCAATTAACTCGTTTAATAAGAGTTCTTTGGTTGGGATGACAGAAAAATTAATACAACGATCAAAAACCTTGTATGAAACGTGGGATCCAGCTTTGCATGGTGTGGTAAGTTCAACTGGTGAGTGGACTGCTAAGTTAAACTGTGTGTAGCTAAAGTACCTTGAAATTTTTTGACGTTTAAACAATTTCTTCCACTTTCATGACAGCGTGGGCCAAATATACATAAAAGAGTAAGACTTGCTATACCACTAGGCAGTGTATGGATATTATTATTATTATTTTGTACTGGTCCCAATCTTACCTACAAGTTCTAGTCCAATCAAATGATTAAACAACTCAAAATTTTCTAAAAATTAAAATCAAATCTCAATGAACAATAAAAAAATATTCTTAATAGACTGAATCCAAAAATACTTTTTAAGTTTTTTTTTAAATTTTTGAGTCATCTGATCAAATATTAGATTATACAAATATATAAGACATGTTTTAAGGGATCTTAAATTTTTTATTTTTGTAGCTGATGCTGCAGCAAGTCTTACTCTACAAAAAAATAAATTATAGAGCCAATAGTACTAGAAATAGAGGAGAGTGGTTCTTCTAACAGATGGGGCCAAGTTGAGGAAAATGGAAGAACGCTTGGTTTCCTTTAGTGCCAATTTGATAGCGCGACTGCTTATTCCAATATAAACAATTACGGATCGCTTATGTCAGAATAATCTTTGTTTTGCTTTAGTAATTATTTATTCCTCTTAGTTGGACTAAGTCATTCTGATTAGATTAAATAAATTAAAAATAAAATATGATAAATTAGAACCGATTAATACTCATTCTAAGTAGGATAAGTAATTCTAACATTTTGACTTGAATTACTTATTTTCTTTTATTCTGGAATAAATCATTCCCACCTAGTATAAGAAATCCATACAATCACAAAGCAGAATTGAAAGAACAAGAAGTCATCTCATTTTCCTTATTCTCTTATCAACTTTTTTCTACATAAAAATAAATTAAAAGAAGAGTATGTATTCAGTATATCATAATCCTAACATTGGTTCGCCTTTCACTTTTTCTTTACTTTCCTTTTGACGAGGATAAAGCCTGCAATGAGGGTGGGTAAGGTTAAACTATGTGAACCGTTTAATCGTGCTCCAAAAGGAAACGCCAAATCTAAAGAAACAGTTTACTCGGAATCCAAAACGATCTGATGAAGTTATTTGGCTATCCGATTCAAAATTTTAAGACATTAAGTAGAATAGACATTATCCATATTAAGTATTATTTCTTTATTTATTTTTCGATGTGGAACTATTCTAACACGCTCGTGCAGACCGATTTTAGGTTCTATCACGTAGATCACAAATACGGAGAGTGGCTCGATTCATAATTATGAACTTGGATACCATATTAAAGTTATTAGACTGTCCACAATCATGACATTGAGATTCTAAGGTCCAGGATCTTAAACACATGGAGTACACCTTGGATAATTGATGTGAGACTATCTCCACATGATCCTCATGTTGAAGTTATTCGACCATTCAACTCAAAACTTTAAGATATTGAGTGAAGTAAGTATCATCTATATTAAGTATTATTTCTTTTATTTATTTTCTGATGTAAGACTACTCTAACATGATCTTACATATTACTAGAGTGTCATATTATCTTCTGTACTTGTTGCAACTCCTTTTTAACACAATGATTATGATAACTGATGAGGCAGAATCCGATTCGGCCCATTAAAACAGGCCCAACGCTGTGGTCAGCCCAACAACGGCAGTAATAAGGCCTCCTGGGAGCCTTCGGCCCGTTAGCGCCCCGGCGGCCCTCGGTCCAGTAAGCAGTCCAGTGTTCTTCGGCCCGTCAGCGGCCCAATAGCTTTCGGCCCGTTAGCGGCTCAGCGGCCCTCGGCGCAGTAGGCTTCGGCCCATCAGCGACCCAACCCCTTTCGGCCTAATAGCCGTGTCCGGCCCACTCCGGTGGGAGAACTAGGCACTATGGCGGTTTACCAATAAACCCGGAACATAGTCCTATACCGGCTATCACCGTTAAGCGTCCTCTATCCTCCGCTATAAATACACCGCTATTTATTGACAAAGATATGTCTTTGTGACCCTAAAGGACAACAGTCCAAAAAGCATTAAAGCTGCTTCTTTCGTCTCTTTGACTTCTGAATCGAATCATCTTCAGAAGCTAACTTAACCGTCGGAGGGGGTCCCTAAGGGCCGAAGCCCGGGACTCTTACTGACCGGTTTCTTCTTCTTTCCCTCCCGCAGGGGTTAGGTTTGAATCTTCGCCGACCTTTCCGAATCGGTCTCGGCCGCTGACCTCGGGCTTCTTCTTCCGGTCTCGACGCCATTCGCCGGCTGGTCCTTCTCGCTCGAAGGCACCTCGGCTCCGCATCGACTGCCCTTCGACCGAAGGGAATTCGGCCGCGCCTTCCAAAGGCTAGCCCGCATACGATCGGGTAACCCTCGGCTTCGGATCTTCGGCTGCGTCTCCGCCTCCATCGCCTTACGGATTCCCGTCGGACCTCTTCTCCGATCCGACCTAACTCCGGATCCCAACTTCGGATTCTTGCCTCAGAATCCGATCGTGATAGCTTCGGTTACATCAATAACCGTTTAATCATACTCCAAAGTGATCTTACGGTACTACTAGAGTGTTATGTTATCTTTTGCTCTTGTTGCAACCTCTCTTTAACATAATCATTAAGATGAGTCAACCTAGTGGGAAGGTTGGCTTCGTTCCTTGACCTTCCTTTAAAAAGTCACATATTCCAGTTAGTTAGGAGGTAAAACTCTTTTTGTTGTTTGGCTATTGATGCCGTAGGATTGTCTCCATATCTATGGGATTACTTTCCTAAAAAATCAGCTTAAGCCCGGGGAGATGGATGGTTTATATGAAGTCCCCACATTTATTGTGATATATCCCTTCGTTTCAATAATCCTGGCGAGTAAAAGTTTGCGATATATAAGATTGACTTCATATGAAGTGATTCCAATTTTACATAAAATGTTTAACTTGCTGAGTGAGAAACGGACAAATTTGGCCCAACACGCCATGAAGTTATGAATTCGAGTTCAACTATTTTACCTTTTTTTTATACTATTTGTACTCTTTTTTTTTTTTTTTTTAATCTTGTTAGCTAGTCCATATGTTCTTCCAAAGTAACATACTCTGTGGCGACCTATTGAATCAACAGTTAAAATTTTTGCTGTTCCTGCACACCATGCCAACTACAAGTGATGTGATGGAGTGGAGACGCAGCAGACCGCGGCATGTGCCTCGCCAATCATAGAGAGCACCATCACGTTATCAGCTTATCAATGCATCACAGCGTGGTCCTACCACACATGACACAACCCCCTTCTTACAGCTTTTCTCATCTTGTCCACACTAATGAATGAGCTGAGATCGTCGATACAGCTAAGTCAGTCTGCAATTTAAAGCGTCCGTTTTCTTTTGCCAACGATACCTATGTGGGGGACACGGCCAAAGAGGCTTTGGCTCAAATGGCCTGGGGGTCTCTGCAGAATAAGTCTTACTGCAGGAGGGAAGATTCATGGTATAAATTCATGAAAGTGTAAGCGCTGAATCCTCTCATGGGTGACGAGATGCATAAAGGGCATGTTAACCCTTGTAATGGATCTTTTAGATCCGAAGTAAATGTCTAAAAGACAAAATAATTGTGATAATATGAAAACACCTTCTGGACAGGGTCAGTTCAGTATAGGTCAGGTGATTGCGGCTGTCTATACTGTTGTAATGAAGGGGAGACCAAAAGGTTGGTGAGTAACATAAGATAGCAGTAAGAACGACTTAAGTATTATTTAGAAACATTCATGCATGGAAGGTGTTAAGGCAAGATATTTGGACTCTCGTCAATAAAGTATTGTCTCTTTTGATTCATGAGTCTCATAGTTTTATCTTTTGAGAAAAAAGTTTTTTGTTAGAAGGAAGGTGAGAGACTTTCTTTATAAATACATGGATAATTTCTCAATAATTGATACAGAATTATTTACTCTCCATTTATATATGTTTACATAGCTCCTTAAAAAGGTAAATTTGTGCATACATATTAGAGTTCCTAGAGACAGTGTCAATGTTGTGTGAATGAATTTGTACTCTCGCCAACAAGGTATTGTCGACTTTAACTTACGAGTCTCACAGTTTTGTCCTTTGAAAAAATGACCCTTGGTATGAGGAAGGTGGGGGGAGTTGGGGACCTTCGTCAATGTTGCAGGAAGTAATTTAGACTCTCACCAACAAAATATTGTCGTCTTTAACCCATGAGTCTCATTATTTTGTCTTTTGAAAAAATGACTTTTGTTATGATGAAGGTGAGGTGACCTTCTTTATAGATATACGGTTGCCTTCTCAACAACTGATATGAGATTATTTAGTCCTTATTTTTACATCTCTACAGAGGGGATTTCATGAATTGAAATCATCCGAAATAGACATGAATGCGTTCAAATGAGAGTTCATTATCTCGATTTTATCTAAATTAAATTTTAAACTAGAAGACACAGCCGACAGGCACAACAATTCATCTCAAAATTTTTGACGAAAGTAAGTTGAGAGAGTTTTTTGTGAGGAGGAAGAAGTAGATTTCACATTTTTTCTATTATGTCCTTCGTCTTTGGTTAATGACTCAATTTCCTCTTTTTTGGAAATCATGTGGGATAGTCATAGGACGTTCAGGGAGGTGACGCCCATGATTTTTTATGAAGTATTTCTGAATTATATTATTTTTTGGTACAGAAATTATTGATACAATCTTTGAACTGCTTAAAAAAAAACTTTAACTTAAAATTCACTGTATCAAAGAAATTAAATTTAATGCAGTTGGTGAACATCTAGTACATTCGCAGCCGTGGTAGTGCCACATTATATATATATATATATATTAGTGGCACGGCCCACCTACTCGCATCAGGAGGTTGAGACAATGACACGTCGCACCGTAAACTGGAGAGCAAGCAACTCTTCATGCATGTGGATTATGGCTCCTTGCGTGGCCTGCACATGGCTTCGAGCAAAGTTTAAGATTAGGGATTTTTATTTTTCAGTCTTTATAATTTTTTAATATTTTTTATTAGTCCTTATAATTATATAAAATATCTCGAAAAAGCTCTTCAACTCTCCTTAAAAACTTCATTCAAAGAGACTTTCTAAGGATAATTTAAAGATTGTGCAGGGGTTTTAAAAAATATAAAAATTATAAAAAATATTTAAAAAATTAAGGACTGAAAAGTAAAAACTCCAATTAAGATTAAATTTAGACTCCCCAACCACGTCGGTTCTTCATATTTTTATAATAATCTGCTGGCGATCTTTTTGAACATGTCCGGTTTCTTTTGTCACATCAGACACGGTCTTCATAGATTCGCTGCATCCCGCGGGGTTCCACACGGCACGTGATGAGCCGGATGGCCACGCCAGCCCATGACACGAGCCTTTATGACGATGGGTGGCAGTTAGCGAGTGAGTTAAAATAAAATAAAGAAATGATTCATTAGAGATATTGTTTACTTTTACGAGCTCACTAAATCAAATTTCAATAAAGTAAGCTTAGGTCTTCATGATCACAGCCGTCCAAATCGTTGCCATCAAAGGCTCCATCTTAAATATCTAAGAGCACTGTTAATTAGTGGGTGAGACATATCACATTTACGTTTATCTCCGAGCTCTAGTTCAGGGTTGGTTTGATATTTAATTTCATCTACCAGAAGATAAGGGTGAAATGTGATATATCATGTTCGTGTCTTCTTGGACACGGTACACTAACATTCTTATTATATAGATTTTTTTTTTTTGCGTGTATATATCTGTGCATACTACCATATTGGAATGTACACCCCGACTCCCATATATTATTATAAACACTACTGGCAACTTCAAAAAAAATGCATCTATCTTCATTAGAATGGTATAAATTTCAACTGAATATGTCAAAAAGATTCTGTCAATTCACTGTCAAGAGTATACATGCAAAAACTCTCGTGAATTTATGGATATATGTGCAAAACTCAAATTTTTAATTAAAACATTTTGATGGAAAGGAGATAATCACAACTTTTCTGAAGATGTTAGAGATATTTATAACAATATGCAATGATATACATACCAATTATGTATATATATACAAAAATCTCAACCATGTATACCTTGTAAACAGAAAAAATGTAAATTTGAAGATAATTTCTCAATTATGTGTACCTTGTGTAAATGGAAAAGGTGTAAATTTGAAGATAATTAGATAAAATTAGATATAAATTTGAAGATAATTAGATAAAACAGACTAAAAAATATAGGTGCCAGACAGTAATGATTCGTGCAAAACTATCTCTCATTAAGAATATTTGAGTAGCTGCAGCACCTGAAGGAAAAATGTCTTCAAACTTGCATCATTTTCAGATGTTCTCATAATGATATACCATTTCTCAAATCTCAATTCTTCTATTGGATAAACAACCTTAACACTTACATCTTTCTGCCTAATTCCGTCAACTTCAACGTTTACCCCTGTCCTGCTTGACCCCACGTCAATACTCCAACTTCATAAGCGTATACAAACCGTCTCATCAGGCGCAGCCTTGCCAATCGAAAAGAAACAAAAATAAAATAAAAAGAACAATACAACGCAGCCACCGGATCGAGATCAGACGGCCACGACGACGTGCAGGTCAGCCTCCTTCCTCGCCACCCGGCGACGTGATCCTTGGCAGCTATCAGTGACCTGCCAGGCACCGGGGCAGCGGGCCGCCGCAGAGGCACTCGTTGCCGGAGAAGGAGACGGCCTCGAGGTGGTCAAAGGGCTCCCCCTGCGGGATGTGCCCGCACAGCTGGTTGTGGCTGAGGTCAAGGTGTCCCACGAACCGCGCCGACCTCAGCGTCTGTGGCACTGCCCCCCGCAGCTGGTTGTACGACAGGTCCAGCGCCGTGAAGTAGCTCCGATCGCCGAACACGTCCGGGATGCCCCCCTGCAGCGCGTTCCTGCTCAGGTTCAGGATGTTGATGCCGGGGCTCCCCAGCAGGCTCGACGGGATCTCCCCCGTCAGCGCGTTCCCGTCCAGGTTCAGCGTCGACAGCACCAGCATTCGCCCCAGTGACTCCGGTATCCCCCCGCTGATGCGGTTCCGGGACAGGTCCAGGTCGGCGAGCCGGTTCATGCTGCCGATGGAGGCGGGGATGGGGCCGGTGATCTGATTCCCCGCCAGCAGCGCCCGGCTCAGCATCCTGAGATTTCCGAAGTTGGCGGGGATGCCCCCGGTGATGCGGTTGTTGCTGAGGTCGAGGTGCATGAGGGCGGCGAGTCCCGGCAGGGAGTTGGGGATCTCCCCGGAGATCTGGTTGTCCGCGAGGTTGAGGACGGTAAGACGGGAAAGCTTGCCGATGTCGGCGGGGATGGGGCCGGAGATGCGGTTGCCGGTGAGGTCGAGGATCCGGAGGAGGGGGAGGGAGGTGAGGCAGGGGGGGATGGGGCCGGAGAGATCACGCCAGTCGGCGAGGACGAGGTTGGTGAGGCGGTCGAGGCGGCAGACGGCGGGGGAGATCTGGCCGGACCTGAAGCCCGGCCGGTTGGAGACGAGGGGGTGCTCGGCCTCCCCGCGGAGGATGATGTCGGCGACGCGGCCGGTGGTGGGGTCGCAGCTGACGCCGTACCAGCGGGAGCAGCAGTCGGCGCCGGTCCAGGAGGAGAAGACGCCCAGGTAGCGCTCATCCAGGGCGGCCTTGAAGGCCAGGAGCACCTCCAGGTCGGACGGCGAGCAGGAGCCGGCGGCGCCAGCGACGGAGACGACGAATAGAACGAGGACGAGGACGACGCGGGGACCCATGGCGCGTTGCTGCTGCTGCTGCTGTGAGTGAGAAGTGGAAGCTGAGCTGCTTGGAACTTTATACGTTGTTCGTGGACATATTTGCCCCCGGTTAATAATTGGTGGTGCCATTGGAATTTATGTGTCGTTTGGTGTGCGGTAAGCCGTAAAATTACGTTTTTCTAATGTTTAGAAATGCTGTAAATTATTTTTACTGTATTTTATTTACGTTTCGTGCGTCATAAATAACCATATTCTGTAGATCAAAGTTGATGATTTCAAAATTAAATATTTTACTTTTACTGATTTTAAAATCGATAATTTCAAAATCAAGATTTTCCATTATTCTACGACCCATGATGTGATGCGTGGATTAGTGTTGCTGTTTCAGGGGTGGAACTGTGAGGACGCGCATTTATGTTTGGTGGTCTTCTTCTATCGTGACCGCGTAGGCCGTGGCCGACGCCAGGCGAATCGGAAGCAAAAGAGGATAAATCGAAAGGGGTACCCACCCACCTCGCCGGTAACTGCAAATGGGAGCGTGTCAGTTCGGAACACGGAAAAATGCTGCTATTCGTACTCTGTAACCTTTTGGAACTCTTTCAAATCTCCACCATTCGTTTAAGCTATTTATTGCTATCGAACACTTAACACTCAACAGATTTGCTTACGAACCAGCTGCTGGGCCAGTTGGCTTCACTACCTGCCTCTCTTTTTACAGGTCTTATGTTGGAATTTGGTTGGAGCTTACTTTCTCATAAAATCAGTTTTACCTAAAATTATTGTCTAATTTTAGAGCCGATCGTTTGTACATATACATAATTGGCCACTGCCACCCTCCAAAAAAAGAGAAAAAAAAACAGACTTGCTTACTTCTCAACCGGATCTAGCATTTATCAAGGTGAATTAATAAGTTTTGAATCCGAATTTTAGTATTTTTATATTGAAAACAGAAGGATATTAAGGCGTTAATATCAACAAAGGCCATCAGTTAGGTGACTTGTTTACAGTGAACTCAGCGATTCGTAGTCGTATATCATATTAACGAATAACGACGAGAGTATAACTGTATAAGCTCGTGCATTGATTAAAAAAAAGGTATAAGCTCGTGCCATATTGGGTGCCAGCACTTTTCTTATAAATTTTCTATATCAATTTTTTTTAGGTGGATCTTAACTTGACCTACATGTCTACAATTCATCTGATTCAAAAAATTTGGGAAATAAAAAATCGAACATGTAAAGCATGTAGGTTTTGATTTTTAAAATTTTTTAAATCATAGATCAAATTGTACAAACATGTAAAACATAATACGAGGTACTTAAAATGTTCAAATTCCTTTATACTAAAAATATCAGCAGCATCAGTTGCTAGTAACACTAACTGGCCACCGGTGCAGCAAGTTATACTCTAAACATCAAATGTTATCGGAATGGGTGTTTGTATTCTCTAAGCCCCACGTTATTTGCAGAATAAGTTATTATGTGGGGGCCTACAGACGGAATGACATATATCAAAATAAGGGATGTTTCAGTATGATAGTTTTGTGGAACCCGCTGACGGAATAAGAAGAATAAATAATTCTTGGGTCTAAGGTGGGATGACTTACTCTCCTTATTCTCCGAATACGTTATTCTGTACTGGTATAAGCCATTCCGCTTGTCAAATCAAAATTAAGCTTCTTCTCCTTTATTTTTCTGCTATTCTCCAATCAAAGTGGCGCTAATTTTTTTTCGAAAAATATTTTCTCAAACAACTTTCATATAATTTTGTAAGTAAATAAAAATTTGCTTTGGAAATATTTTTTTATATTCCGAGAATACCTTCTCTTTTCCTAAGCTTTATTTCCCACCACCCAGAGGAAAATATTTTTCGTAACTCTATTTTTCATTTTCATATCTTTATCTCTTCACGAATGACCTTTCTCTACTTTTTATTTTTTTACCTATTTTTATATGAATTAAAAAATTATATATTTTTATTTTTTGACAATATTTTTCATAATTTTTTATTTCCCAAAAAAATTATCTGTGATTCTCCATAAAATTATTGAGAATGCGAATATCCCTAAGTATGTTGAGATGTTATTATCAACAAATTTCGCAGATCGTCTGACCCCCACGTCAAGATGCTAAGGCAAAACACCGTAACAGGTAATATTTTAACATGTACGTTAGGACATTAGCATGTTGATATGTCTGTGGGCAAATAAAAACTGGTCATAAAACTGAAATTTCAAAAAAAAAAAAGATAATGCCCGATGACAGAAAGAGATGGAAAATGTCTGGGGTGGCAGATATCGGCAACAAAATTAACAGGGGTAAAGAATAATGTAGAATTTCTGACACAGTGCTTTAAATAATTTTTCTTGAACAATTTCATAGATAGGTCACATGATTTAGACAGCGATAATTCTACTCTTTGCCCAAGTGGCATCCTTTGACGTGGACATCATAACGCCGATGGCTGTTGAAGCTAATCTCAAACCAAGGGCCGGGTAGTCGTCCGATATTATTGGCAAGGATTGGCAAGGAAAATGGTATACTAGCACATTTTCTTATAACAATTTTTTGATACAGCCTAGTTGGCGTACACGTTAGAAGGTGTAATTGTCAAATATATAAGATATTAACACTTTCTTTTAATGTGTGTGAGTCACTTAAACGTGTCAAAAACTTGTGTTAAAAAATAGTCGTATTATACCGTTTTCCTATTGCCAAAAGGCGAGATGAGATCGACATGTTTCATCCTTGATGAGGTGGCAAGGACTTTGCAACGAGGGTATCTGTTTTCTACGTTTAAGACTTTTAAAAATCTATGTCTCATTTTACCCATTTTTAATATATATTATGATCAGGTTAAAAAAATTTATTATGTGTTTAGAAGAAAAGTGTTTCCTCATTTATTTTTGACATATTTACATTATTTTAATTAAACTATATACGATATAAAGATTTTTACATCAATATGTAAAGTTTTGTACATCAATATACAGCCCTGATAAAGTTTTATTCACTTAAAAATAACTTTCAAAATCAGTGACTCATCAGAAATTCTAAAGTCATAAATATCCTCTTCATTAGAAAACATGACTTTCCTTCTTGATTTCGCTTGAGGGTCATATATACAAAGTTACCATAGTTTATAAAAGAATATAAACAAGATTATTGCTGTACTTTTCTCTAAGAAGAGGATGCTCATTGTTGAGACATAAAATGGAACTTTAGTTTTACATCGGTTGCGGAGAAGGTAATCTTGTATTCATAAAGAAGGTCTTAATATCTTTCGGTTAACAAAAACCCTTTTTCCCAATAAAACAGATAATATTAGGAAATTGCTTCTATGGATTAAAGTAGACAATACTTTATTAGAAAGAACTCATGATTCCTTCCCTCAACATCCACGATTTATGATTCTAAAAAAATGATAAAAATAAATTTTTGCTTAGATAAACCGATTCGATATGATACATAATGAATAGATTATTAGTACAAATGAAGCCTCACCTTCATAGGACCAGCTTGTAAGTCAAATTCTCTAGTTCAAGTCAAGGGACTCTAGTAAGGAGACCTCGTTTGCTCATCCAAGTTACAAGCATGACCCTCTTGGCTTGGGCTGGTCCCTCAATTAGGGGGCAGCGTTTGGGTAACATCTTCAACTATCAACATGGTGCTGCAAAAATTGCACATCTCACTTCTTATGGGCCTTCTTGGTGCACTAACATATTTTCTCTAAGTAATACTTGTTACAATATCCCAAAATATTTATATACAAATTTTGCGGCACACCATCAATCCTGCAGTCAAGGGCTCAAGCTGTAACATTTTGAGACATTAGAGCAAGTGTCACCTGTCTTTCCTATATAAAAACTAAGGGAGCAGAGACATTAGAGCAATCCTCAATCTTGTCGTCCCTCTACATACCTTAATAACATGCACTGAGAGAGAAACTTTTTTAGTAATTTTTTTCCTAATTTCAATGACAGATTTTCTTGAAAAACTTCTCCCACTCTCTTTTCTAATTTCAATAAAGATTTTCTTGGAAAACTTCTCCCACTCTCTCTGCATTGAGTGAGTCGAATCAGTAGGTGCACTGACAGGAACACGTGAGTTTTTCTCCCCCTTGTATCGCATATCTCTCTCCTCACGTGAGGATGACAACGACCCCCCTCCTCGGTAAGTAATGTTTTCGATTTTGATTCGGCTATCAGAACCGAAACTGGATTCTAATAATTATCGGAACTATCATTATGTTAGAATTAACATAAAAAATTATGAATGAATTTGTCAATTATTTAAATAAATAAATTCAATTAAAAAGTAATCATTTTGTATAAAATAAATTCAATTAAAAAATACAAATTGGGAGGCAGATACCATGAAAAATATAAAAACAAATAATAAAGATAAATGTAATCAGCAAAATAAAATTAAAGCTTGTAAATCAACCTTTGACTTTAAGGCTTAGACACCCCCCTCAGCCATCTCCTTCCACTCGCTGTAAGAGAAATTGATAATGTGTCTAAGTCCAATTCGGAGGAAAAAAGAAAGATACAAAAAACATCATAAGGAGCATTCACATAAGAAAGTAATCAAGTAGAAATAAAATTTAATCACATAACAACAACAAGAAGGCAACTATAAAAACAAAGATAAAATCATAAGATGCTGCTGCCTCGATCACTGCCTTGCACTCCTGCCGCTGCCCCGACCACATCCTCGTCCCCGAGCATGGCGAGGTTGGACGCCGGCGAGGCTAGACGCCACCGGAGAAGGAGAGGGGAGGGGAGATGCTTCGGTGGCTGCGCACTGCACACATTGAGCAAATGGGGCGAACATGTAGGATTTTTTTGGAAATGTTGATTGATTTGTGACCGTTGGATTCAGGTTGATCAACGGTTAAAGCATATTTTGTTTAAATTCTTATAAGAATCGGGTAATCGGGTTCGGATTACATTTATTCGGATTCCGATTCCGATACACTTTTGGAACATCCGATTCTGACTCCAATAACTTACGGGAATATTTTTTAGGTTTCGATACCGTTGATTTTAACGGGAATCCAGTCAAAAAGTCTATATCGGTTCCATTTACAGTCCTACATGAATTCGTCCCTATTCATGACACGTCGTGTCCATCCTTTTCCTGCTCTTCTCATTCCTCTCTGTGTTGGTTTCGTTGGCTGCCGCATGGCCTGCTGCATGGAGGACGTACGTACGCGGTGGGTGACCTATCTGGGTCAGGCGATGTGCTCTCATAAACGAGGAGGGGGACATTATTCGCTGGGCTCATGCATGTGCACCTCTACGGTGATCTTGACCTAAACAAATGGAAAGATGCAGGCAGCTGATGGGAGGACGGTGCAGCAGAACAATGACCCTTTGTCCTTTGCCTGCAAATAATTGAAATAAACACGGTTTTTGAGCTTAAAACTTCTAATTATACGCGGCTTGCACATGGGCTTGATAAAAATGGTGCCCCAGCTCCTCCTTAGTATCATGACGTGGTCTTCCAAGAAAACCAGGGTCAGCACCCCACACTGCTTGCTTTTAAACTGCATGCAGGAGAACAGTCTAGAAACTATTAGTATGTCTTCCTTCCTCTTCACTCAAGTAACCAAGTTACTCATCGTTTGGCAGAGTTTGCAGTCAATACCTAATCAACTGCTACTTGGGATCATCCTCCTTTTCTCCATGTATCATATCATTTCTCCCCCTTATGCATAGACATCCAGCGTTGTGTGATCCTCAACTTTGGTAAAAAATAATAATAATTTGATAACAGAATAAATTTAAAATAAAAGCGTACGTATCAAATTTTAAAAGACAAACGTTTACTTTTGATGTAGTCGAAGTTATCACTAATAGATTCCGAGAGTAGAATTCGGATATGAACCGAAAGACCAGTTGTCGAAGCAAATCCGGACAAAAAAATTAGCGAAGAATCAAGCCGAGACTCCTGTGAGAAGAAGAACCAGTCAGCGAGGGTCCTGAGTTTTGGACCAAGAGAACTCCCTCCGATGATTAAGTCAGCTTCTGAAGAAGACTTAATTTAGAAGGAAGAAAAAAGAAGATTCAGTGCTTAAGGTGTATATTTTCCGCAATGAATAGTCTTCTTTTTATAGCAGAAGATGAAAGTTCTCTTCTTGTAGCAGCCGATATAAGACTATTTTGGAGTTTGAGAAGAAATTGCCGAAATACCTCGTTAATAGGTCGATGGCTAGATAGCAGTTAACCGGAATGGGCCGAATCTATTTCGGCCTATTATTTGCTATGACTGAACCGAATATAGTTGTTCATAGAACCCACCGCTTAGGCCGAATCTGTACCATTTCAATAAGACGTCTGGACCATTTCTGTTCGATTGTTTTGATGGGCCGAATGTAATTCGACTTTTTCTCCTACTTAGGCCGACCTCCTAATGTCGGGCCTAATCGAATTCTTCTCCATCAATTTTCATATAATTTTTTATGAAAATAATATATATATATATATATATATATATATATATATGAAGGATGATGCGAGGCCAACGTTAAATACTAAAGATTGTAGAACAATGTACGTGGTCAAAGTCCTTTTTAGTCGTTACCCGTTAATTTCATTTCAATTTTAGCGTACCGAGGCTGGCAACCCAAAGCAAGTTGATAGACGACCATAACTATGTGCACTTAATCGCATCATCTTGAAATTGGACACATAAATCAATGCACTTATATCACCTCGAAATTGGACATATAAATCAAATCTTTAAATTTTGGATCATATTTCTTTCTAAGTTATTAAAGTTGATGGGGGGGATCCGATTAGGTCCGGGATTAGGGGGCCGGCCCAAATAAGAGAAAGAGCCGAATTACATTCAACCGATCAAGACAATCGAATAGAAATGGTCCAGACGTCTTATTGAAATGGTACATATTCGACTTAAGCGGTGGACTTTATTAACAATCATATTCGGTCCAGTCATAACAAATAATAGGCCGAAATGGGATCGGCCCATTCCGGTTAACTACTATCTAGCCATCGACCTATTAACGGAGTATTTCGGCAATTTTCTCTCAAACCTCAAAATAATCTTATGTCGGCTGCTACAAGAAGAGAACATCTATTCTCTGCTATAAAAAAAAGACTATTTATTGTGGAAAAGATACACCTTAAACACTGAAGCTTCTTTTTCCTTCTTTCTAAATTAAGTCTTCTTCAGATGCTGACTTAACTATTGGAGAGGGTTCTGTTAGACCGAAATCCAGGACCCTCGCTGACTGGTTCTTCTTCTCGCATAAGTCTCGACTTGATTCTTCGTCAACTTCTGCGTCTGGGTTCGCTTCGACAACTGATCTTTCGGTTCATATCCGGATTCTACTCTCGAAATCCATTAATAATAACTTCGGCTACATCAAAAATATTTTGGCATTGCTGTCTATAAATCGACATAATTCGATTTGAGTGAAGGCTTGTCTTTTGCAAAACCAGCCTTTTGCATTAATGTTCCGGAGGGAAAGGAGGTTCATCTTGGATTTCACATTTAGAAGGCCATGAGATCGTAGAAGTCTATGTCCATGTACAATACCCAGAGAATATGACTTGTAAAACTGCTCTTATTAATGTAATTTAAATATGGAACACTTACCCGGCCCAATGGGTAGAGTCAGTGTAGCATAGATCTGTAATTTTTTTTGAAAAAATCACATAATTTAATTGCTCTTTTTTTATGACACAATTTTTCTCAGCGCACCATAATTTATTGAAAGTATCTTTAAAGTCTACATAAATTCAAAACGTCTCAATTTAACCATGATTTAATCACATTTTTTTAAAAACTATACTATTAGAAACAACTGAGTCATTTTTTATATTAAATATTTTTAATTTTATATTATAATTTAAAATTAAGTTGTATATATTAAATATTAGTGTTTCTTCAGGATTTTTTCATAAAACTTTCAAATCTTTTGCCGACTTGAGAATTTCCTTTTTTAAGGCCGATTTCTTCTTGAATCTTGACCCTCGATGCATTGGGTAGAATAATGATCACCTGCTAAGATGGTGTCAAGAAATCTCATACTGGGGACTATTATTCGATTCCTCCCCGTCAGAAGGTTACTCCTATTCAGCATGCAGGAATGTTCCCTAGAATCAAACATAGTTTGAAATAATATGAGAAAATATTTTCATATACTTATAAATAGCATTAGCTAAGTTGATAACACGTATCGTATAATTAAACATCGCATGGGTCAGTTTAACAAAATATATCATGACACCAACCGGTTCTTATGTCAAGAACCGAAGAAAATGGAATCCACATGACACCGCCAATACTTTGATTTTTCAGCATAGCCACAGGAAAGAACGTTGGCTAGAACTGTTGGGACCTGGGGATCCGGTCCAATTTCGTTTTCGGCCCACAGACTGGAAACTTTGCGTGAAAGCCCAGACTCCACTCTACCTCGGAGCTCTGTCTATGGCCTATTAGGTAAACGACGGCCCAGTCTGAGTTAGGACAGTCCTTTCATCATTTAGCTAGAGACTCTAAATTGGTAAATAAAATGCAGTTAATCACTGAACATAATCCAAAGTAGGACAGCTTTCTGCTTGTAAGTAATGAAAGGAAATGAAATCAACAGGGAATGATGATAGACAAACACCTGCAGTTGAATCACTGTCAATCAGATAGTCCATCAGATAGCATTGCAACTGTAATGCCTAGAGATATCACAGCAAGTACTTGTCATGATGATATGCATGAGATATTGTGAACTGGTTTAAGTCCTGCACAAGCTAATTTTAATATGGCAAAGTCCAAACCTGGCCCTATGCCTAATATTAAGCCTCTTAGGCTAGGACCAGCAGTGATTATTTAGAATTTTTTGTACGTGCATTATTTCTTTATGTGTAACATAAAATATTGACCCCCTTACGTATCACTTCTTCTTTAAAAGAAAAGCTTAGGGCCCATTTGATTCTACCTAAAACATATTCAAATAGAAAATGTTCTCTAAGGAAACAAATTTATAGGGAAAATGAAAAAAAAATGTCATTTGATACCTATGAAAACATTTTCAGTTTCTTTGGAAACGATAATTTGATCTCATTTATATAACATCTTTTAGTTTTGATGGTATGATTATAAAACTGTACATGCTTAAGTTCTAAAGATGTACTTATAAAATTATACATCTTAGATTTTAACTGGTAATTTCTAAGGTGCCTAGGTTCTCCCACCTTCACAACTTGCATTAATGCATTCCACTGGAAAACGACATCAGGCATCTTATGCTGCATGTCAAAATCGAGATTTGGCATTAGTTAATAAATCTGATTTTCTGACTGAGATTTCAGGCCTACCAAATAAGCAGTTGTAGCACCTTTCTCCAAAACATTTTCTTAATTGCCTTTTTACGTGCTACCAAATAGACGCTTAAGGAGCCTTATTTGCAGAATAAGGAGCCTTATTCTTCACTTATTCTGCTATGGGCCGAAAACATATCTAACTTTTCTTTTCTTTTCTCTTTTTGAGAGGGTGGAGAGGGGGGTTACAAGAAAAGTATTTGGTATAGCTTCTCAAATGAAGCCTGGGTCGCAAATCCTGTGTGTGCAAGGCCATGATTTCTGCAGAGAAATCCTCCACCCAGTGCATGGTGGTTCTGGTGATACGGCTTGCCTAGCTAGCCAATCTACTAGCTGATTTGATGTTCTGAATGTGTGCTTGACACAAATTCTTGGGTGCATGATTGATCATACGATTGATATCCTGTACTTAGGTGGACATCCTCCAGTTTATTGAATGAATTCCGAATTACATATCCAGCTATAGAGTAGCCATCAATGGGGTCATCAACTCCATCCACATTGATCTTCAGGTACCCATGTTCAGGAGGTACCCATTCCAGCAGGCGTCCTTCTACGATCTGGATACCTGCTGCCTTCAAGCCCCATTTACTTGGGAGCTTCGAAATTTCTCCATGCTCCTGAAGATTTAGAAAGTTTGTTGTAAGGAAATCATTGCATGCAAATCTTGCCTTCTCAAGGATGATTCACAGAGAAGGTGGAGTGCTCTGAAAATTTTCTACCTTTCCACCATTCCTACAGGGAGTATGCTACAAAGGCTGTTGTGTAGACTTTTGTGGCATCCTTGTGTTTGCAAAAAAGAATAGTTCTAGTAAAATCTTGTGGAGCTATGTCCCAATTCAACCAATCAGCAATGGTAGTCCAAAAGAGATCTGTACCTGTAGGTGGTTCAGATTCTTCTCCTCGCTGTGACACATTGGGCAGGCTGCATCTGCAATCACTTTTCTTTCAAATAGGAAGGTAGCTATCAGCAGGCATCTTGATGCTATCTTCCATAGGAAAATTCTCAGATCACCACTAGCTGGCCATTTCCATATGTGTCCACAGGTATTGTTCTTGTTCAGATGTTGTATCTAGTTTGAACTGATTTTAAGTTGATTTTACTTTGACAAGCCCAGATTTGCTGTGTAACCAACAGACTCTGAAACCCAAAGGTAATTCAAAACAGATATTGTCAATCATCTGATTGCTCAAGTCTTGCTCCATCGCTGTTCTGTTCCAAGTTCTATTATCCCCTCTCTATGTGACAATTTTCTCCTCTTGATTTGTATTGGAGCTGTTGACTGGGCAAGGTTTTTTTTTCTTTTTAACTGAAAATGCCAAACCTTGACCAATTATCCTCATGCCATCTAATGGATTCTCCATTCCCAATTATCCATTTAAAATCTTCTTCCGTGTCCTTGACAACCTTTTAGCCCCAAATAAAGCATTTTCTCTTATTGTTTATTTTGGATGATTGAGATTGCCCTTATGGAAGTATTTAGCTTTAATCACATCAATCCGAATAGTATCCCTGTTGATTTTTTGATCTCCCATAGACTTCATTAAAGCAGCCTTGTTCATTCCTCTGAGTGATCTGATTCCTAGTCCTCCATTCTTTTTTGCTTCATGATAGTACCCAGCTCTTAAGTTGATCCCTTTTGCCCTTCACACTTCTCTGATAGGAAGTTTCTGCTGAGCCTCTCAAACTGCATAATAGTACTTGTTGAGAGCCAGCTACATCCAGCCCAATAAAGAGGTGGAGAGGCTATGCTGTATATGAATATTTCTCCCAGCCAGAGACAAACTTGCCCTTTTCCACCCAGCTAACTTTCATTCTCTGAATCAACTTTGGTTCCAAGAATTCATTGCATTTCCCACCTGTTATAGGCACTCCAAGATAGCTTGACAGGTATTCTTTCTTTGTGATTCCAAAAATATGAGCTATTTTCAAATTGAGTGGTTTGAGTGCAAGTGCTGATCCAAGAGATCCATTTCTCTCCAAATTTCGTTGTCCTGAGAACATCAATGATAAACTTCCATTCTAGTTTATCGAAAGCTTGCTCTATATCTATTTTAATCTTTTGTTTCCCGAGCTTCAAGCTATGCATAACTTATGTTCTATTAAAATGTTGTTTAATATGTTACATCCTTTTACAAAAGCTGCTTGTTCCTGTGATATCACTACAAGAAAAACAGGATTTGTCAGCGGTTAAGAGCCGCTGACAAATCCTAAACAGCCGCTGACAAATGCTTATGTCGACGGCTTCACAGCCGCTGACAAAGCCGTGGACAAAAGTCCCGTTGGCATATATTTGTCAACGGCTACATAGAGCCGCTGACATATACTATATATGTCTACGCACGGAAGCCGCTGACATATAAGACATATGTCAGCGGCTTCAACTAGCCGCTGACATATGAAACCTATGTCCACGGATATTAGCCGCTGACAAATAGGGCATATGTCCACTGCTAATGGTAGCCGTCGACAAATAGTATTTGTCGACGGCTTTATAGCCGTCGACAAATAGTTTTGTCAGCGGCCTAAGCCGCTGACAAATAGTTTTGTCAGCGGCTAAAGCCGCTGACAAAACTATTTGTCGACGGCTTTGAAGCCGCTGACAAAACTATTTGTCGACGGCTTTGAAGCCGCTGACAAAGCACTTTCCCTGAGAGCGGCCGCTGACAATACTATTTGTCGACGGCTATAAAGCCGCTGACAAATAGTTATTAAGAAAAATAAAATAAAATATTAAATTAATAAATTATATATTTTTCCTGTATATACAGATTTGTGCTTACAAAGATATACAAAAACACATCAACATGTACAAATAAACACATTCACACTTTCAAATAAACACATTCATAAAATCACAAAAAAAATACATCCACATACATAAATAAACATTCACATAACATTAAAAAACACATCCATGAAAAATTCACATTACACATCCCCGAAAAATTCAGATTACACATCCACAACTAAATGTATCAATTATCATCGGCTCACTGTTCGTCATCACCATCAAAATCATCTCCCTCATCATTTGATTCGTTTTGGGCGTCGTCCTCATTCACAGTAGGATTGTGCATGTTTTGAAATTGACTCATAAATGCGCTCATGTCTGCCATTTGTTTGCGCATCCACTCCATCTCCTTCCCTTGGGCTTTGATTTTTTCTTTCATGTTTTGCATCTCCGCAATCTGCTCCTCAAATTTCTGTTGATAGGAAGAGCTCGATCCTTCTCCCGGTCCATACCATGTACGTAACGTCTCTCGACTTCCTGCACAACGAACACGGCCAGATCGATCTTTTCCCATAACCGAAATGAATGCATCCTCAGCAGAAATGGGAGTACTCCCAACATCACTCTCCAAAGAAGAAGTGGTTAATTGAGTCATCTTCTCCTAAAAATAAATAAAATAAAATTGTTATTAGTGATACATATTAAATTTAATAAGAATGATTAAAAATAATAATTCAAATGATAAAATAACTTACATATCGACTCCTACTCTCCTCATCTACCCATTGCTCACTGCCGTCTGGAAGATCCTTACATCTACCCATCTTGAACATCTCAAGGCACTCGGGATCACGTTGATGAAGATGATGCTGTTCAAATTATATTAAAAAGAATAAGTAATAAAAAGTTAACAATATAGAAACACTACTAATAAAATGAAAATCTTACGAAGTCATCCTTCAATTGATAATGACTCGTTCGGCCCCGCCTATATGGCATAGACTGATGGGAGCGATTTTCTCTATTACGATCAGCAATTTTCTGCAGAAAAAAAATTATTAGTTGTCAAATTTGTATCGAACAAATCAACATAAATTATCAAACTATATTATTATTTTACCTGTTCATCTGACGTGTTCCATTTCTCGCACATCGTCCGCCAATCAGGCGGATCAACACCCGCCGGCACAGAAACAATTGCATCCGCCAAAGTCTTTCCCGTATAATGCTATGAAATGATTTCAGTTTGACTTCATTATACATGAACATAAGAAAAAATAATACAAAAATAGATTATAAATGAACATAAAAAAATTTCATTTACTCTTTTCTTCAAAACACCGCGCCAACTGCGATGCATTGAGGTCATGTGCATAAGCATCTCCCTATCTGTCTCGGGAGTTCGATCCCACTGATACATTAACTGCACATTATCGTTAACTTAATTAGTCATACAAATTTGACAAACATATAATTAACTTTAAATATTGTTACCTCGAGATCTCTAAACATTGCAGCTTGTTTCGCTGCAGGAAGAGTAACAAAATTTTTCTGCCATATCTTGCAATGAAGTTTTGCCACAACACCCATGCGGGATACAAAACTGCTTCCCTTCTCACCAACGCCGTAACCGCTGATCACCCGCACGTTCCATCGTTGACCCTGCTCCAATCTCCCATCGGTGACACCTCTGGTGGGACCCCGACGGCCATGTCCCCGACCCCAAGGCTGCGTAGAAGATGGACCTGTTTAAACATACATGATAAAGATATTTATGTGAAATTATAAACATAAGAGTATCAATTTAATGAACAACTAAAATTAAAATTCATACCTATTGCAGATGAAGATGTGGATACAGATGTAGATGTCTGAGCCGCAGCGGCCTGAGAGGCAACAGGTTGAGAGGCAAGAGCCTGATATGTAGAAAGAGCCTGAGAGGTGGGAAGTTCGGGAATAAGTTGCTGAGAGGCAATGGCCTGAGAGGTTGAACGCTCAGGGATAGACTGCTGAGAGGCAATGGCCTGAGAGGTCGAATGCTCAGGGATAGACTGCTGAGAGGCATTCCGCTTCTTGCGGAGTGTGAAACCACTACCTGAGCCACGAGCGCCGCTACCTGAAGCCATCTGTTCAAATCCTAATGTATTAGATTAGAGTTAGAAGTAAAAATAGATAAAAAATAAACGTCGTTGAAAGTTACCTTCACCTAAACCTCCAAGTATTCGCCTACTCTTATGCTAATTCCTTCACTAATATCCACATCAATGGTTTCTCCCCTAATAGGAATATCAATTAAGTTTTCTTGATAAACTTCTTTTGTCCATGCCTAAAACTTATTCTATCTTCATGAAAAGCAAAGTCCAAAAACTCAGCTACCCCTCTCTCATATCTAGGATCTCCTCGATTATGAATAAACTTCATCCAACTCTTGTCAAGTCCAGCCATTTCTATGTATCCTCTAACCTACATATTAGCAAATGTGATCGATTAATAACTTCTATATTATCCACGCATGCAAAACACAAAGACACACAGTGGTCTCTCCATAAAATTTAAGAGAGGGAAGACCGGAGACTCAGATAGAAAATGTTTTTAACCCATAGGGGCTTCCGTATGCTTCAGCGATCCGCACAAAACGGCTGCAACTCGGTTGCCAAGTAGGACCATCCAGAGTTGCCGTGCCGTTAGCAGATGGCTTGCAGTAGCTGTAAAGTCAAGTGTATCATCATCGCCTCACATACAATACCAAGGACATACACACAAAGAACCTGTAAAGATAAACGCATCGTCATCATATTCAATTAATTCAAAAGTGCTACTAACAAAAGTTAAATACATAAATAGATAGATAAATATACTTATAAATATAGATATATACATTTCTAAAAAAAATTCGGCAGCATCTCCCCTAAAAGTTGTACATTTTTCACATTTGTACACCTGTCTGGTTTCATACAATCTCATAAAAAAATAATATCTACATTACACATCCACATCCACATACGCATTCACATCCAATAAACACATCCACATCCACATCCGTACCTGTCAGGAAAGTTACTTGTACACATTTCTAAACAAAATTCAGCAGCATCTTCCCTGAAAGTTGTACATTTTTCAAACCTGTACACCTGTCTGATTTCATACAATCTCATAAACAAAGGGTACCTACATCACATAACATGTCCATCCATGTATATTTGATTATCTAATGTTCTTTAATATATGTGCTTCATGATTATCTTAAAATTTCGGCAGCATCTCCCCACACTTCTCCAATATACCACCATTATTTACTAATTTTAACTTTTTCTCAAAAAGTCACTTGTATGAAATACAAATGACAAAAAGAGCAGTCAAAATTCGCAGGTATATTGGAGAAGAGTGAGAAGATATTGTCGAAAATTTAAGATGATCATGAAGCACATATAATAAAGAACATTAGATGATCAAATATCCACAGACTGTCCAACAGGACAATTCAAGACTTTATGATCGATATATGTCATTACCGTCAAAAGACAGTAAAAACATATATCATAACAAAAGTCTTGAACGGACAAAAAAAAAAAAGGGTCAACCACATCCATATATACAACTGCATTTACATATGCACAACCACATCCACATCCACATCCACATACACATACATGTACACATTTACATCATCATCTGTACTTGCAAGAAAACTTATTTGTATCTACATGTAAATATCAAATCACATCCACATTCATACATATCACATCTACATTCACATATATAGTACAAAAATTATATTCTAATTCGCATGCGCATCCACAACTATATATTACTCTTTGGTACTAGGCGGAGGTAAACCTCTACGCACTGGGGTTGCCAGTTTAATATAGCAAAGCAGTAATATAGTCTGCCAAAAAAAAATCTATATCTACCAAACGGACCATAAATGTAAAACTATATCAGAGGAAGATAACTTCTAAATAGAACTTGAGATCACTAAACCCTTGTGATCTCTGAGAACTATCCCAATAGAACTACCCGAATCATGTGTGGTTCCATCAAAGTTAATCTTGAGTGACCCTGAAGGTGGTGGGCACGAGGTAATGTCTCTGCTGGGTGTGGATGCTAAAGAAGTTTTTCAAATTTGGACCAGATTTCAAATTCGAATAGAGTTTTTCACAGGATGATCATCATAGGATTAAGGACTTTCCCTTCGATAACATGCTTAATTACAACGGTCCTTCCATATTTGCCAAAGAATGGAGAAACACATGACAAGGTGAGATTTATCATCAGTTGAACTGGAGAAAGGAGGACTAACCCAATCAATCAACCTGTCTCTTAATTGAATTTGGACTAAATTATTGAATTTGGACTGAATTTAGGCTGAATTTGAGTTAAACTTGGACTAAACTGGGTGATCCGGGGGGGGAACATGTTCTGGTTTTGTAGTCATGGAACAGAATGCTAAACTACATGTGACAGGCAAGATCATAATTGCACCCAACTGAAGGTGGCTTTTGAGCTTTCAGCAGTTATAAGTGGGAGGCTTTTCCTCTGCCAATTCGCTGAGATGTGCCTGATTTTCCAACAATGTGGCTAAAACATAACTGATTGGAATTTCTTATCTATTTTATTAAGCTTTGAGCTTAAGGTAAGCTTGTCGTAAATTTTGAAATGTGGATAAGGACTTCGGAGCCAAAATTATTACCATTTAAGAGTGCATGATCATAAACATGTCCTAGGGTGTCATACGCAAAACCTTCACTTACGTTTGCCTTCCTCCATTGGGACGAGCCTACTACATTATGTACAAATAGCGCCTTATTTGGTGGCTAACTGTGTGACAGTCTGCTGAGGGTAGGAGGTGTAACACAGATGTTTGTCTATCTATCTATCTATCTGTCTGTCTGTCTGTGTGTTATATCTGTATCTATCTATCTATCTAACATGTTTTGGGGGGATGGGCTGGAGACAGGATGATTTTCATTTTTGTTTTTCTTATGTTTTTGGGGGATGGGCTGGAGAGAGGATGTATAATAGGAAGAAATGGTAGAGGAGTTGGGACATAAAGTATGGTGCCAGACTAAGGTGTCATCATTGCAAGAAAGCAAGCAAGAGTTTGTGAGTAAGGACTGAGTGGATGTATGGAGGGTTCCAGAATGGGAAGACATTAAGAGGAAGAATCTTACATCTTTCCAACTTTTGAATTTTATATTTGTGATTAACTCATTATTATTCGCGTGATTGATGAGGCCCATCTTTGGCCCATTAAGCAATGCTTGGATGTGACTGTTGACTCAATGGAACCTGACCAATTAGCCTGCATCCATTGGGACGAGCCTATGACTGACTTGCTCTATGCAGAAGTCAGAAGATGACTGCGGATCCCTCTCAACGTGGCTCTAACTGCATATTGGAATAGGGGTACTAGATTTACCTAACAAGTTAGTGATAAGGCAGATCAGATTATCGTATGATTAGGTAAATGATACTCATGCCCAATAAACTTCAGAAAGTAGTAAAGATTAAATGAAAAGTTCTTATTGGCATCCTATCCATTCAGTCTATAATGACATCCCAACAAGCAAGTTCAGATTTCCCCCCCTGCTTTATAGGGCCCATAGACCCTGAACTCCACAGGATCCAAGTTCCAACTGCAGATTTCACTACATCAGAAAACAAGCCAAATACGACAGAGAACCAAGTCTAACCAACACAGTAAAAGCAACGAATCCAGATGCTAGCTAGTGACTATTCATTGAATAAGTATTAAGATTCTTAACATTACAGTCATGACTTACATTCAAACATCTATAAGAAAGCAAATCAGAAAGCCACAACTTACCGCTGCAGATGCATAACACAACCTTCAAGTTACCACATATAACTTGAAGATCATGAGATTTACTAAGTGATGCTCAAGGTATAACCAACATAAAAGCATAACGTATCTCTGTAGAAAACATGCAAGATTATCGTATGCTTTTTTTTCGAGCCTGCTTGCTTCTTATTCACACCATTCTGAGATTTTTACAAAATTATACCTATGAGCATCTAGATTTTTAAAAAATTATACCTGCAGTGGGCCGTGGAAACGAGGATGGCCAGTGGCCGTGGAAAGGAGAATGGCCGGTGGCCAGTGGGCGAGCACAATGGCGGGCCGAGCGGACGAGACCGGCGACAATGGCGGGTGGGACCGATGACTACGGCGGGCCGAGCGGACGGCGACGATGGCGGGCAGAGCACGCGACCGGCGACGATGGCGGGCAGAGCACGCGACCGGCGACGATGGCGGGCAGAGCACGCGACCGGCGACGATGGCGGGCAGAGCGGAGGCGATCGGCGACGATGGCCGGCAGAGCGGAGGCGACCGGCGACGATGGCGGGCAGAGCGGAGGCGACCGGCGCCGATGGCGGGCAGAGCGGAGGCGACCGGCGACGATGGCGGGCAGAGCGGAGGCGACCGGCAGTGGCTAGGGCTAGGAGAGGGGAAAAGATGGAGACAGGGAGCTAGGGCTCGGGAGGGAGATAGGAAAAGGGGGGCGGTTTTTTGTCAGCGGCTATAAGTGTAGCCGCTGATATATAGTAGATATGTCAACGGCTATAAGTGTAGCCGCTGACATATATCAGATATATCAACGGCTACAGTTTAGCCGCTGACATATAGTATATATGTCAACGGCTATATGTGTAGCCGCTGACACATATTATATATGTCAACGGCTACACATATAGCCGTTGACATATAGATTTTACTGTTATTTTTTTTTTAATTTATTACATATGTCGACGGCTATATTAAAGCCGTCGACATATATTCTCTTTGTCGACAAGTATCTATAGCCGTTGACATATATTCGCTGACAAAACCTGCCTCCCTTGTAGTGTATGGGCTTTGGAAGCACCTTCCTCAGCCTTCCCACAAGAATACAGGCAAAGATTTTATAGAATTCATTAGAGACACTGATGGGTCTGTAATCTGATGTTGATCAAGGGTTTTTCACCTTTGGCACAGGTGCAATATAGGTTCGCTTATGCTAGGGGCTCAGGACTCCAAAGTCGAAGAAAATTACAATTGCTTCTACAATACCTTGCTTGACAATATGCTAATATTTCTTATAAAACACTACAAAAACCATTGGCTCCGGACTTGGTAATTTTCTGATGACCTCCTCTATCTCCTCTATTGTAACATCTCTTTGCAAATCTACAGCCTCCTCCTTAGAGAGTTGGTTGATTTGCAATTCTAGATCCACTTTTGCTAACATTAGGTCTATTTGGCAGAGAAATCCTTCTAGAGTAACTTTGCTATGTTGTGCTGGCCTTGGATCAAATTGCCAACCATATCTTTTAACTCTCTAATTTTATTTTTCCTTCTCTTGAAATTCAGCCAATGCACTAATGCATCATACCAGAAAAGATCAAATTCTCTGTGATCTACCAGCACTAATGTATTGGATTCACCAAAACCATATCTACCAAGACAAGGTCAGATCCTCTGTCATGCTAAATGCTTGACAACAAAGTTGCATTACCCCGTTTAACTATATTAAGCTTATTGCTCATCGTTTTGCATCTAGTTTGCCTAAATAGGGTAAGAAAATGTGTCTTTTTTCACATAATTGATGATGAATTTAAAATAGGGGGCAATGAAGAGTTGGGTCAGCTGGACGAGAAAGACTGGTAAAAGGTGGTTTGAGAGGAGAAAGTGCCACAAGCAAAAAAATTTCTTATTACATGCCACATACCACACTTCTGTAACAGCAACAACAAAAGGGAAAAAGTAGAGATATGGGGAGGGGTGGAATAGTCCTGTGACGGGAAAAGCTATGCCAAGGTATAGGAAGGGAGAGTTGGAATAGTCTTGTGATTGGAAGGCTTTGCAACGCAAATTGCAAGCAGTGAAATTTCTACTAAAGCACTTCGCAGAAGCGATACCGAACACAATTTAGGCTTTCCTACGAATGTACTTACATTCGTGGTTCAACGACACTATGCTTTTAGTGGTATTCAACACAAATTTAGAAAGTGTGGCAATTTACTTACTGCAAATTACTGTATTTACCTTACAAAATGGACAACATGATGAGCTATTTGGCAATTAGACTTGCACAAAAATTGAGGTAAAAGGTTTGCCTACAAGACGAAACAACTGATCAAAAAGGGCTCCGGTCTCGAGAAAGTCCTCTCAGATGGTCAAGTTAGAAGCCGGGAGGAAAGATGATAAAGATGAGGAGTATTGGTTAAGAAACAACATATGTCACATACATCTTTTCGACGTAAACAATATTGTATTTATAAGGAGTAGATGAGAAATCTTCTTTGTGATTGGCAATGTAAGACTATTCTTATACATAAGATATATTCTTTAAAGCACTTTGTTGTCTCTCTCCGTTAGTGAGCCGAAGACCCATTATTTATTCTTTCTTCAGTTTTAGATTCGGGACTGGGCAGCCTGAACCTGTCGGCCCATTTGGCCCAGCTCTGGGCCTACCCCATCAAGGTGCTTTGTGTGTGTGGGAAGAGAGAGGGAGAGGGAGAGAGAGAGAGAGAGATTTGTCTGGTCCCGCCTAATGTGGGCTGTTAATTACGGCTGCCTAACGTGGGCTAAAAAACATAGCCCATGTCTAACCAGTAACATTGCAGCTATAATTAGCCTCAGCGTCAGTCTGTATAGATATATGAGCATAAAAGAAGCATAGCTTCGTGAATGGACAGATTAGCCCACGACAATTATTGTTTTTGAATTTTGATCAAAGTATGCATAAAATTTAACATACAAAGTAGCTAATATGAAATTATCCCTTAAAAGTTTCATATTAGTTACTTATGGCCATCGTTTACCAGGCACTTATCACAGAGTAATTGCCTGATTGGTCGCTCAAAAGAGAAGGAGCAGACCCCACGCTCCTTGGGCTTTTCTGCGGGGGAAACGAACACCCCAACACAGTGGCACATGGTCCACCACCATGCCCCTCAGGGCCTTTTGGCTCAAACGAGGCCCCCGCCCCCTGTGCCGGAGCAATAAAAAACTTGACTGCGTGCGAGGTCAGAACGGGCGTCGTTGGCTCTTTTCCAAGTTCAAAAATTAAACACCACGACCTACCCGGGGATTTATATTTGGTGGGGAGGGAAAGATGGCTGGCCTTTAATTCACTTTTGGGCGAACAGGAAGAGGGGAGGGGAGGCCCAAGTTGGCCCAACCTAGTAAAAGAAACCCAAACCCCCCTCCCCTAGCTAGGTTAAAAAAGATGAGAAAGAAATAAATCTCTAATAAAAAATGTTTTAAAATAGTTGTAGAAAGTTAACATATTTGCTTCTATATCCCTACTACTTGGGTATAACTATAAAACTATTTTCTGGTTAGGTACCTTTCTTCTTTATTGGAATTCCATGTACAAATTATGTTCATGCACTAGTTAACGTTTTACTTTATTGGACAATCCTTTCAAAAAAAAAAAGAGAAAAGAGAAGAAATGAAAACTCACTGTCGTCATTTAGAATTATAACTAAGGGCTAAGACACGCACGATTAAATTAGAAAAATGTTAATGTTAAGGCAATGGCAAATTTGACTTCATGCAGTAGGCTTACATTTCAAGTTTTCTTTCCACAGCAAGTAGATTTTTACATTGGTAATGGGCTAATTTATTTCTTAACAGGGCAACATTTGTAGGAGCCCAAAATATAATCTCCGTAGCCTGGGAGCTTATAAGAGACGACACCCTCTGGTGTGTCATCAAACCCAAAGCACTGCGCAGGTACCGGGTCTTCCCGGCGAGACCGGGACAGGAAAAGCCCCATATTGCCCTCCCCATGCCGAACATGTCGCCTTCGCTGCTTCCCTTTGACTGGATCCAAGGGGTCCCACCAACATCACCAAAAACATCGAAATCTCACCGTCTAATTGAGATTCTACGGCTATGATGGTAATTGGCACGGATTTCGAAGCCCGTACCATGCACGCAGCTGGAGGCCAATTTCGTCACTCGCCCTTTGAAACTCCCGCACCACCTCGCCCCCTTCGACTCGCTCCACTCCCACCACCTCGGCAACAGCACCCACCGCGGCGAAGCCTCCAACCCCCCCCCCTGCAACTACTCGTTGCAACAATGGCGGCTCTCTGCTGAGATAAAGGGCAGCGCCAAGCGTTTAGATAGCAGATGAGATGGTGGAGGCTTCTCGTCTTCCTCTCCCCACCTCCTTTCCTCGCCTGCTTCCCCTCCTACTCTTGCTGTGCTGCTTCTTCTGCGTAGCGTCCCCAGCTGCAGCGCTCACCACGGATGGCCTTTCCCTGCTCGCCCTCAAGTCCGCCATCTCCCTCGACCCCTCCCGCTCCCTGGCAAGCTGGGTCGGCACCGACCGCAGCCCCTGTTACTGGGTCGGCGTCACCTGCCGCCGCGGCCGCGTGGTCGGGCTCTCCCTCCCTGGCTGCGCCCTCCGCGGCTACCTCCCCTCCGAGCTCGGCTTGCTCACATCGCTGCAGAACCTCTCCCTCCCCCGCAACAACCTCTCCGGCCTTATCCCTGCGCAGATAGGCGCCCTCTCCGCCCTGGTCTCACTGGACCTCTCCTATAACAACCTCTCCGGCCCCATCCCTTCGGAGATCGGCTCCCTCCAGGCCCTCGCCCACCTCGACCTCTCCTCCAACCGCCTCAATGGGTCCCTGCCCCCCTCCATTGCGTCCCTTTCCAGGCTCACCGGCGTGCTTAACCTTTCGTATAATGGGATCTCCGGTCGGCTACCGGCGGCGTACGGGAGCCTCCCTGTGGCAGTCAGTCTCGACCTCCGGCAGAACGACCTCTCCGGGGAGATCCCCCAGACGGGGTCCCTGCTCAACCAGGGGCCGACCGCGTTCGCCGGGAACCCCGGCCTGTGTGGGTTCCCGCTCAAGAATCCCTGCGACATTCCCGACGGCGACCCCGGGATGCCGGTGGCGAACACTACCCTGAGCCCCGACCCCAGCTTCCCCAGCCCCAGCCCACCGGAGAGCGTTCAGCCGTCGAAGAAGAGGAAGCCCGCAACCGTGCCCATCCTCTCTGGAGTGCTGCTGGCGGCCGTGGGTTCGATCCTTCTTCTCCATTGGCGGTGCCGCCGGGGGCGCGGGGCCGGCGGAGACAAGATGGGGAAGGAGAAGAGAGGGGAGGAGAGGCGGGAGGGGCAGAGCGGGGAGCTGTTCGTGCCGGTCGACGAAGGGTTCGGGCTGGAGCTGGAGGAGCTGCTGCGGGCGTCGGCGTACGTGGTGGGGAAGAGCCGGAGCGGGATCGTGTACAAGGTGGTGGTGGGGCGGGGGGCGGCGGTGGCCGTGCGGAGGCTGAGCGAGGCGGAGGACGAGACCGGGGGGGAGGGGGCGTGGCGCCGCCGGCGGGAGTTCGAGTCGGAGGCCATGGCCATCGGCCGGGTGAGGCACCCCAACGTGGTGGGGCTGCGAGCCTACTACTACGCCCACGACGAGAAGCTCCTCGTCTACGACTACGTCTGCAACGGCAGTCTCCATGCTGCGTTACATGGTAAAGATCACAACTTCTCTATCTCTCTCTCTCTCTGTGTGTTGCCAAATCTGTCCATTGTTGTTGCCGGGAACAGTTCCATTCACCGGTGGCCTCTGCAGGGCATGCTCTGCCCGGCGAGTTCTGGTGCTATAGTTTAGAAAAATAGCATCTTTAACCTCGGGAATGGCCATTGGATGCTCTTCCATATTCAGATTTCAGAGGAGTAAGTAGAGACTGTAGAGGGGCACCGTCGATTTGGTCGTGGCCCTAATTGTGGGTCCTCTTGCTGCGGGGTTTAAAGGTCACACAGCTAGCTGCAGGCCTGCAGTCTTGTTTAATTGCATTAATAACTGATGCTCTACTCCTCCTGGACAGAATGGTGTGTGGAAGTTGGGGAAAATGGAAACTTTTAATTGGTTTGTAGTTCCAAGATCCGTCCTTTTCCACGCCTGAATGTTTTATTTCTTTAAAAAAATTCAAATGCGAGCGAGAAATCTGCAATGCCAAATCCTTACCCTCGGATTCCCAAACTGCGTCCTAATCGCCCTGTTCTTGCCCAGGAACCAGTTTTGTGTTCTCCCTTCCGCTTTTTATCTTTGTGTGCATGTTTCTTTAATATTTAGATGCTGCAGGAGGCTCTCTGAACCCGTCGCAGCCTCCTCTGCACTGGGCGGCGCGGCTAAAGATCGTGCAGGGAGCAGCCCGCGGCCTCGCCTACGTCCACGACTGCAGCCCCCGCAAGTACGTCCACGGCAACATCAAGTCCTCCAAGATCCTTCTCGACGAGGAACTCCACCCCTACGTCTCCGGCTTCGGCCTCACCCGCCTCATCGCCGTCACCAACAAGTCCTCCCACTCCAATGCCAGGAAGCTCAGCTCCGGCTCCGCCCACCTGGTGGCGCCCATGGCGCCCAAGCTGTCCGCTGGCTCGCTTTCCTCCAGCTACCTGGCGCCGGAGGCGCGCCTTGCCGGTGCGGGGCTCACCCAGAAGTGCGACGTCTACGCGTTCGGCATCGTGCTGCTGGAGGTGCTGACGGGGAGGCTGCCGGGGGTTCGGCCGGAGCACGACAACACGGACCTGGAGAGCTTCGTGCGCAACGCCTTCAAGGAGGAGCGCGCTCTGTCGGAGATCGTCGACCCCTCGCTGCTGCACGAGGTGTACGCCAAGAAGCAGGTGCTCGCCGTGTTCCACGTCGCGCTGGGCTGCACAGAGACGGACCCGGACTCGCGGCCGCGCATGCGGGTCGTCTCCGAGAGTCTCGATCACATCGACGGGCCTCACTGAGGGTTCTCTTGCTGCTAGAGAGAGAGAGAGAGGTCTGAAGTCTTAAGTCTTAACTCTTAAGCTTGTGCTTTCCTTTCGGAAATGTGCAATTACAGGTGTACCTTGGGGGGGGGGGGGGTTTTGATGGGTCTGAAGTCTAGATCTGAGGTGTAGTTTTCCTTTCTGAATTGTGCAAAGATAGGTGTATTCCTGTTAAGTTTGTAGGTAACATGATCTATTGATTTCTCATCATCGAAATTTTCCACTTTTCGGGTACATTTGGCCTGGCTCGATCGACTGGGGCCTGCTAGGACCATGTGATCGTTGCCCCACATCACTGGGCTGGTCCTGCTGCTGGTGAGCCCTATGGCTAGCTACAAAGTGTGACAAAGGGCACTGCCAGCTTTGGTGGCAGCGTGGCAGCTGGTAAAGTTCTGATTGTGCTTGGCAGGTGCCTGCTAGATCAAATTGTCTGTAGGAAATGTAGGAAATGTAAGAATGCCGAGCTCTAGCGGTCTTAGTTAATCTTATCCATCCAACATCCTTAAGAGCATCCGAATGATTGATAGTAACACACCATAAGTGGCTGCTCTTAACAATTATGATTGTTGGAACATACCTTTGGTCCTTGCCTTTCCAAGAATTTTCCATGGATATAATTTTTGAAGAATAAAGTTTTGAGTGTTGAGCATGAGAGTTGATGTTATGATGTCCTTCTAGGGATTTGGTGATGGAAGATTGGAGTGAACATTAGAGAGAGAAAAGAGATGTATTGTCAACCACCATCATCCATTTGTTATCAACTCTTCACATTATTCCCTCTTTATCTTATGTATGAGCAAATGTGAGGGCAGGTTGGGTAGATGAGGGCAGGTTGCCCACCTTTGTGGTGTGAAATTGTGCAACTCAAGTAATCCTCAGTTTGATCATCTACCAGGATGCTCTGTTTAACAGTATGATGTCAAAGTGTGAGATCTTTCAATTTAAGGCACATGTGACTGCAATGTACAGCATTATCACTTACATTTATATATAGGTAACCATGTTCATTTATTCTGTGGATGATTATGAGTAGACTAATGTTTGGGTTCAAGAATGGAAACATCTATATCCTTTTTATAACACTTGGAAAATGCAACAATTATCCTTTTTTTTAGTTAGGAGGTCGATTTGGCCAAGTATGTACAATTCCTCCTAAAGTGGAGAAGATTAAAATTCCAGCAACTTCAACATTTTTCTTCTACTAAATGTAATTTCGCACAAAACGACTCTTTTTTTGTTTAATTCATTGAGGCTGTATTCTTAATTTTTAAAATGTTTTAAGTCGTAGCCTATATGGACACAAAAAGTATGTGGGGCCCAATTTAAAGAAAGATCAAAAATATAAAAATAAACTTGTTAGCGCTGGACATTACAGCAAGTATAACTCTTGCTAGAATGGCCTAATTGAGAGAGAGAAGAGCATATGTTTCCCTTCCTCAGCGATGACGATACAAGACACTGTTGAGGAACATCACTGCTTCTAGCAGAATCTCATAATCCCTGTGGAGACTGGTACAAAGGTAGAACATTATTCATTCCACAATATTTTTATTTTTTCAAATGTTAGGTAGGCACAGTTTGTGCCAAATTGTAGCCAAGTGGGTGCTCTTGGAGTCATGATGCCTGTCTGTTTGCATGCCGAAAGCACTCCTCCCCGAAGTAGGATAGCCATCAGGGAGGACAGTTTGTACTCCAAGGGTGGGTTGGGCTTTCTGCCAAGCTTTTAGTTCAAAGTTATTTTTGACTCCAACTTGTAAAATAAAAAGTAGCAAGTAGAAATGACTATACTTGATTTTAGATATTTATGTAAGTTAAAGTTTTCTAACAACTGCATTTTCTGCCCTAATTTAAAAAGTATCAGTTGGAAGTCAAGAATAACTATATAGTTACGTACAAGACTTTCAAATTGGGCCTAGCGTCCTTCCCCAAGAATAACCTAGCTGAAACCCACATTAGCTTAACAGAAATTTCAGTTGAAATGTATAATATATATCATATTCAAAGATTAAACTCGCTTAGTTTTAATAAGTGTATGTATTTTGAAATACCTAAGATCTTGAGAGATTAAAAATAGACATTAACATTAGGAGAGTTGACCTATGTATAGAATAGAGTGTAGGAATTGCCATCTAAAACTCCCAACTAGAAAGATGCGTGACAGCACTTCCTTTCTCCATTCGATCAACATCACACATTCGAAGAATAATATTATAACAAGGGACTTGACGATGTGAACAGAATAGCAAGACCAACGCAGTAAAAAAAA
Organism: Zantedeschia hybrid cultivar; assembly: GCA_030544215.1. NCBI lineage: Eukaryota > Viridiplantae > Streptophyta > Magnoliopsida > Alismatales > Araceae > Zantedeschia > Zantedeschia hybrid cultivar. The sequence continues at coordinate 11,195,621 of JARZZO010000003.1, read as the reverse complement.
AAAAAAGGATGACACAGATTAGAAAAGCTACCAAGACCATGTTCATGGCAAGTAATAGATGGAAGACTGCAAATTCTTCGTACTATATTCACCTTCTTTGTACGCATGTTCGCAATTAGAGTCTTGTTTCTGGAAATAGCTTTAAATTTAGATCACAAGCAGTGAGTTTTATGAGCTACATATTCAGTCTTAGTTAACTAGGAAGAATTAACACTTCAATCCATCCGAAAGTTACGAGTCCGCAACGTGCAATCAACCGCTGTGTATATGTACAGGGTCAATAAAGGAAAGAGTAATACTTGTATTATTATGGTTGAAGTTATTAGGTCATCCAATTCAAATTCTTAAGACGATGAATGGAGTATGTATTGTTGATTTTGTCCCTTTTTTCGACGCGAGACTATTTTAACATGTCTTCTCACGTGCATGCCGATTTTAAACTTTGTGTATAGACCACAAACACGAAGTGTGCAATCCGATTCGTAACCTTAGGCTCTAATAATATGTTAAAATTATTAGGTCATTCAACTAAAAACTTTAAAGCATTGAACAGAGTAGGCACCATTTATTTAAATATATGTTTGATTTGTTTATTTTTCAAGTGACAGAGCTTAAAATCGGCTTGCACGTGAGGCGGCGTGTCAAAAAAGTCTCACATTAAAAAATGGATAAATCAAATATACACTTAAATAAATAGTACTTACTCCATTCAATACCTTAAGATTTAGAATTAGATGACCCAATAACTTCAACAATCGTCGGTTCAAATTAGGTGACGTGGATGGAATTGCCCAATACTTTCCGCCATACGAAGAGTCCACATGGGCACTATCTCCCATTAGATACATCCCAACATCATTCGTACATCAACACATATGAAAAAGTCAAAGTAAAAAGGTAAAATAAAAAAGTATCCATCAAATTACTTTGCAAGAGCATACTAAAGTTTTTGAGAGCTTTCATAGCGTCATACTCTCGAGAGCATGAGTACGATGCTCGTGAATGCTACACAGTTTAATTTTTTAATCCAACTCCCATGTTCTTTGACACACGTATGAGGCCAGATATATTTATTAGGGGACGACATCCATGTGGATTCTTCAAGTAATGAAAGGACATTAGGCAATTCAATCCACATTGCCCAATTTGTATCAGCAGCCGTGCAGCAAGTACTACTCCAAAAAAAAACCCTAAATTTCTCGCATGTTCCTTTCTAGGCTGTATTTTAATTTAGAGATGTAAATGGCAACCGATAATCCCATTATTCAACCAACTATCAGTCGATAACTCTAGCAATCAAGTCTTTCTAAGCTGACAGGCAAGTGGATAAGAAAATGATTCATTAGATGTATCTCTTCAGCTAACCAGGCTGCCGCATGTTTGCCACTCTTTTAACAAGAGACGTCCTGTTAGACCAAAACGGGCACAACATAAATAATTTGTTTCGGGCATTCAAGGGTGTAGGGTCTGCCATTCCTACCACCCAGCAGAACATTGAACCACTCTTTTGTCCGATTATAGCTCTACACACCATCTTTTGTTTGTTTTTATTTTTCTGACTGGAACATTTACCAAGCTGTGGTTCAAACCATCAGTGGTGGGGCCTTTATGTTGTATCACTCATTTGTTTAATGTTTTGATTTTGTAAGATTAAGAGAGGTTAAATAACCTGATTGCACAAGAATTAGTAGTTATGGTCTTTTTGTGAATATTATTGGGTGAATCACTTGAGCTCTGGTACCTTCTTCGTGCTATGGAGCTAGACCAGTACTGACTTATTCTGCTTTCTTCCAAGCATGACCCCTTCCAAAGACACCTCATCGCTTGTTCACTCACTTCGCCACAAAAAAAGAGTAATTAGCTTACCATACAACCAATAGGGGCTGTTAGGCTAACCTAAGCATGGTGGAGAGAAGAAATGGGTTGATGAGAAAATATACAGAAGAGATGCTCAATATAAAAGTTTTCAATTGCAATGATCATGTTCTCTTCAAAATGGGTTCATTTTGATAACAGGATTGATCATTTGAAGGTTATTAATTTCAGATTACTCATGCCAAAATACGAGATATTTTAATTTGAAACACTTATTAACTTATATCGGAATAAGGCAGAATAATTAGTTCTATTGTTTTTTTTCAAATGACTTTTTCTGATTATTCTGCTTATTCTCATAACAACTCATTTGATCTTAGAATAAGAAATCTGAAATCTGAACAATCAAAGTCAGATTAAGACTTATTACTAGAACAACACAACCAATTTCAAATTTATCCCGTTATTAAAATGACCTTGGAATAATTTTGTGGAACTCACGTCTAGAGAACGTAAATCTTATTGTCCTATTATATGCTCATTTAGGTATAAATTTTTAATGAAACGTACGTTCTTAACTTTGACAAGCGGAATGATTTATCCCGGTGCATAATAACTTATTCAGGTCTTGTTTGATATCGGGATAGAAAAAGGGAAGAATAGGGATAAATTAACCTAGATTAATTTATTCATATCCTTATTCTGTGATGTGTTTGGTATGTGAGGGGATAAGAAAAAAGTTAATCATATTCTCTATTTGGTGAAAATGAGCACAGTACGGAAGATAAGTTGTGAAAAAAACATTGCTACCCTTCTAATCTAAAGTAACATGGATATTATATTATTTTACGTAATATAACTATATATTCAATATATATGTAGTATATTAAGTGTAAATATTTTTTTATTTTTTATTACTCGTATCAGGATACACTAAAAATACTTAATTCAAGTTATTGAATTTAATTATATTTTAAAGGCACTCAATTTATACTACACATAATTAACATATAATTAGAATATAATAATATATTAAATATACTTAATAGTATTATTCAATATAGTAAATGAACTATTATTAAAGTTAATTATATTATTATTTTATAAATCCGATGTAATACTAATGTCTATTAGTACTAATACTAGTATGTAAGTACTAATACTAATCTAAGATAATAATATATGTATTATATTATATAATAATGTATTAAAATATTTATTAGTGTTATTTAAAATAATAATGTATATTATTATATTACATATAAAATATATTAAAGATGCTTATAGATTTATTTAAGTATTATATATATTATTTTAAGTATTATTGAATTTAAGTATATATTAAAGTATATATTAAAATACACATTATGTCATTAGCTAGTAATGAAGCCGTTATTGAATTTAAGTATATTATTTTATAAATCCAATGTAGTACTAATGCTTACTAATACTAATATTAGTATGTAAGTACTAATATTACTAATATAAGTACTAGTATTAATTTAAGATAATAATATATGTTATTATATAATATATAATAATATATTAAAAAACTTATTAGTACTATCTAAGATAATAATATATATTATTATATTATGTATAATAATATATTAAAGATGCTTATTACTATTATTTAGTATAATAATATATTCCATCTGTATTGGCTTGATTCATATTTCTATTTAATGACATAATGTCATTAACTAGTAATAAAGTTGTTATTAGAGTTAATTATATTACTATTTTAAGAATACGATGTAATACTAATACTTATTAGTACTAATACTAATAATTTAAGTACAAATACTAATTTAAGATAATAATATATGATATTATATTATATATAATAATATATTAAAATACTTATTAGCACTATTTAAAGATAATGATATATAAGATAAATATAATAATATATTATATAGGTGGTATCGATTTGATTAAGAATTTTATTTAATAATATATTTAACGTCATTAGATAGTAATAAAATAATTATTAGAGTTAAATATATTATTATTTTATGAACCAAGAGAAGGGGCAAATGAGGGTAACAATGAGGTTAAGGGGCGAGGATAAGTCATTCCACCTTTTTGGTGGAATAAGTTATCCCCATATCTAATCCCAAAAATGAGGTTAAGCTCTCTTATCCCTATCCCCCTTAACCTTTCTTATCCTCGTGACTTTTTGCAATGCCAAACGAGGAACGGGGATATATAAGCCTTATCCCTGACTTATCCCGATACCAAACGGGACCTCAGAGAATAAGGAGAATAAGCAATTCGACGTTAGACCCAAGAATTGCTTATCCTTCTTCTTCCGTCAGTGGGTCCCACAGAACTATCAAAGTTAAGCACTCCTTATTCTAGTATACGCTATTCCGGATAACTTATTTTGCAAACAAATTGGGGCACAAAGTTTAAGATTTCTCTATCCATGAAGAGGGGGAGGGAAGCTTCTACGGAAAAGATTCGGTTCCTTTCGATGGTAGGTGGGGTTCCCACCTCACCCCGGTCTTCTCACCGGAAGGCTGTACCTTCGTTGAGATCGGCGGTCCAAGTTTTCTCCTCCTTCAGAGATGGGGGGAGACTCATCACTTTTGCTGCATCTTGGCCTTGCTCCCTCCCACCTCCTCGCCGCCGGCCTTGTCCTCCTCTGTTGACTCACCCCCTCCGACTTCCTCCTCTCCTACCTCCTAGTTCTTGTTTTGTAGGCTGTGTTGGGCCTATAGGTGCTTCGGCGATTGCAATTTTGCCGGTTCTTACGCTTCGGCTTCTAACTGCCTCTCTCGCTCAACCTCTCCTTCGGTATTTATCCTCATTGTGTAGTGTGTATGTTATGCACCTGATTCGATTCATTTCTTTTTCAACTCAGAGTCCGATTACGTAATATCGAAACAAATTTCATCATAACAAATAGATATGAAAACTAAACAATGCAGATTATAACAATGTACCCCTCTAGTTTCTCCTTGTCCCTTTCTTGTTTTGTGAAGCTCGTGCTCAATACCCATCTCTCTGCAAATCCAATTGGCAATATTCTTCCAAAATCTAACGACGACTTGCATTGCTTGTAAGTATACACTCCAGACAAACATTGCTCCGGGCTTAACCTCCATTCGACTTTTAGGTAGCCTGAGGATATGAGAAAATGGAAAAAAGAAATCATATCACTGAGATCAATCATGTCTAGTCCCTTTAAATGAAGCATTTTAATGCTTGAAAAATAAAATGGCAAAATCATTCAAGATACATAACAATAATTAATTGCATCATTTCTTTTCGCGCAATAATTGTATGCATCGCACACAGTTAATTAGATACTTTTCTTATTAGACCTCCTTGAGTCCCTTAGCTTTGCCCGGCCTGTGTGTACGTTTAATGTCCTTTTACATTTCTAACAAAGAAAGAAAGGTCCAAGATAGTAAGAACATCGCATCGTTTTAGAAATCAAATGTGAGACTAATGAAAAACACACAAAGGACCAAATCAGGATATTTGAACTCTACTATGCACTCTAATATAAGCTGTTAAATTGTTGGGTTGCATAACTGAAGAATACAAGGCAACAGGAGATGGGCAATATATTGTATTTTTTTTCCTTTTGTTTGGCTCTTATTCAATTGTAGACTATCTCAACCTGTCCTTTTTATGTGAAGGGTTTTGTCAGCTGAACAAAAGTGTCCACAAACTGTGTAGTTGTGTTAAATTATTATAATTACTTATACTAAAATAAGGAGAATAAACAATTCGACCTTAGACCCAAAAATTATTTATCCTTCATGTTCCGCTAGTGGGTCCCACAGAACTAGCAAAGTTAAACGTCCCTTATTCTAATATATGTCATTCTAAATAAGTAATTCTAGATAACTTATTCTGCAAATAAATTGGGACTAAGTTTTTATCACCAGACAGAAGGCTAAAAAAGATCATCTTGCAAATTGTAATCATCCTATATAAGCTTGTCTAGATGGCCTGCTCTATACTGTCGAAGTTCATCTTGTAGCACTCTTATAGAGTTGATAACCATTTTATTTTGAAAGAATCCCTGCCGCAACCACATGGTAGAATAACATATTTCTATCAATGAGATGATGGCTCAGCAGTACTAAAACCTCTTGTAGAGACATAAAAATGGTAAATCGCTTTAGTAACATACGCAATTTTCATGCATCTACCTCTCTTTTTAGAGAGGGAGATCACGGGATTAATTTCCAGTTCTGTGCAAAAGCCCTATGCACTCCAAATTTCTTGCTACTCCCGAAAACAACCTCCTCCACCTCTCCTTCCCACTTCCAAGGTAAGTACAGGTCAACATGGATTAAGGTCAAAAGTCATGGATCAGGATGTGTTGAGGCTGGTTAGAATCAAATTTTTGGACGTTAACCCGACTTGACCTAGAGTTCAAGTCAAGATGATCTTACTCAAGCTTGACCGGACTACCAAAAATCTTGACCAATGTTAGCCTCCAGTGAAGGAAATCACATTGGTGTGATGTTGGTTCTTGTAGGAGGAAACGAAGCACAATGCTGCTACGGAGGCTGCATAAAAGCCTAAAATACAGGCCAACGATGCCCGTGTCGATCTCGCAGTCCTGTGGACCTACGGCCCATTAGTAGGGACCCAACCCAACAGTTTCTGGGCTCGGCCTCCGCACAGAAGTCTTTCCCATAGTGAGATAAATATGGCAGGAATATAATACGGTAAAAATTTGTTCAGATATAATCTAATTAAACATTAAATATAACGATAAAAACAGATAAAATAATCAAAAGATTGAAATAAGATTCAGTAAGATATATACATATCATTATCAAGATTTGAAATAATAAAATAAAAACTATATATAGTTATAGAATAGATTGTTACTAGTCGAATTATGAGTTTGTCCGAATGAAAAGATAAGCCTTTTATCATATAATTTCGTATCTTATGAGATTCAGTTAATACATGTCTTACGTTAATTTAATAATATAGCATAAAAAATAGAAAAATTTTAGACGATTTTGTATTATAATCAAGAAAACAGCAAATTCTAGGTAACCATTTGCCAGTGTTTGCCATTGATTGCCCACGTCATCCCTAACACCTTAAAAAGATGTGTGAATTCATGACAATCTATGCTGCCGTTGTAATTATAACTAAAAGTAGAGAAATGCTGGGGTAATACTATACAGACGGAAAAGTTTCTCCAGTTCTCTTATCTACCTGATGTGAGTGTACTTGATTGGCTTGGATTTGAAAAGGGCAAATATTTAGACGATGGGATTTTTTGTTTTCACTTTTCTTGTCCATCTTATGTGGCTGAACGGGATTGGCTGTTTTTTTTAGTTTTACACTAATTGCTACCCGTGATTTTTTTTTTTAAAAAAAATATCTTTAAATTAGACCCTTCCTTTATTAGGAGTAAGAAAAGTAGGAAAGAAATTTAGCAGCGCTCTTTGAAAAGTGGAGTAACTTTGTGAAAAAGTTCTCGCCTTGGGCTTCTCCTTTTAGTAGGGTACGAAAACTGGGGAAACTTTCCCATCGTGCTAGCATCCCTCGAAATGCTATAGTATGTTGTACCTTCAACACATTGCGCACACTCCTTGTCGTTCAATCCAAAACACCAGCTTTCTGAATGTACGTATGAGTAAATAATTTTTAGGATTTGTTGCATATAAATCTCTGAAAAATACAGCATTTGTATTTATATCCTCAACTCCTACATATTGTCATCAATATTTTTGAAATCTTCAAAAAGTCGTATTTATACCCCTCCATCAAAATAACATAAATTTTAACGACATATGGCAAAAAGATTTCATAAATCCTGATAACATTGGAGTGTGTCGGGAGTGCATATGCAAAATTTTAGTGAATTTTAAAGATATATATGTCAAATACTAGTGAATTTAAGGATATCTACGCAACCTTTTTGAAGATTTCAGAAGTATTAATGGCCCTATGTGAGAGTTGAGGGTATAAATGCAAATATGCAAAATCCCTAATTTTTAATGAGTGTGGTATTCAGCGTGATAAAAAATGTAACAAGTTAACACGCATGTGATCAGCGGCATCCAAAGTCCAAGCATAGTTTTGTAGATTGAGTAGTGGCTGAGAAGAGTTAAGGTCGCAGAAATAATGTCTACGTTTGTTTGTGATCTGGGGTTAGGGAGTAGGTCATGGTTCTTTACAAATAATTTTGACTTGTTGAGGGCTAGAGTGAAGGATATATATGCAGTCTTTCTACTTGTTAGTGCGGCGTAAATTAGAAGATAAATTTGAGAAGATGTATTTGGGTCAGGTTCCGCTCTGCAGATACTATCTTACAAACCACAACATCATCCTGATGTTGAGTTTGAAGGGTCCAAGATCATAAATACTGACCACAACTGAAAACTAAAGTAAAACTATTATATAGTCGCCCCAATAATATCTATGCCATTTGTCTGCAGCACTGCTCAGAATACTCCCCAGGAAGCATATTAGCTGACAGAATCTTGCTTGTTTCCTGGAGTGTGATTCTTGGTGAAGATTATCCTTTCTAGCTGGAATAATCTTCCTTCATGCCCGAGGAAAGGAGGGAAGAAGAATTAAAATAAAAAAGGGTGGCATCTAATCATAAGATTTTATTCTGACCATAAGGCAAATAATTGTTTAAAATAAAGATCATCAGAAGCGAGAATATGCCCGCACGTAAACTTCGCTACGCAGGCCTTGATGGAATGTTTGCCTGCAAGCATCCAAGCTCAGCTGACATCAAGGTTCCCTATCCCTGGCATGACACATAATTCCACTATTTACACATGTTGGAATGAGACCACTAAGTATTTGTTGGAGAGTTTCTTCTTTGTGTAGATAAATCGGATTAGAGGCACGTAACAAATAAAAAGAAGAAGAATAAAGGCCAAAGAGAAGAAAAAGACGTCAACACATGTTTATGTAATTTGGTAAATTTCTCCACTTTTTTCTTTTATTCTTTTTAAAAGAAGGGCTCAGATGATTGAATATGTACACATATTTACAGCAGACCAGAGTTCAATTCTGAACAAAGTCCGATATTTTCCTTTTAAAGAGAGAGAATTATGTACAACTCTGATAATTCCTTCTTATTAGATGATAGTTCTAGGCTTTAGTCGATCTCAGCTGAGAAGTAATCCTATAGACAAGGAAAAATAACCCTACTGCATATCAAAGCCGAATGACAGGAAATTCTTAGACTTCTAACTGACTTGAACCTAGGCCCTCCCAATGGATGATCAAGAGGTGAAGAAAATTTCTCCAATTGCTTAAACTTAAGAAGTACTTAACGATTTTCAATAGTAAGGATAACTTATCTGATATTTTTGTCACACATAATTGTGGCATATTTTTATGGGTCGTTCTACAGTCATCTCAAAAGACGTTACAAATCTAGCTATGTTCCTAAATGTAACTTTTTAGCGCAATTGTGGGATAATGTAAGTCTTACAATCTAAAGATATTCTTTTATTTTTCAGATTTTTGCGTATATATTCTTGAAAAACTAACATAATTGTCTTTATACCCTCAACTCCCATATATTCTATGAAATACTCTTGAAGATGCCACAAACATTGCGACTATGCCCTCCCTCAAAATGACGTTTAATTCTAACGCAATATCCTAAAAAGACTAGAGATATTTTTACATATATACCCCCTAAACTCATTAGAATTTTGCATATATGTTCTTAATTTTATTAGAATTGCAGAAACTTTCTAGCAAATTCAGTTGGAGGTAGCAGTATTTTGACAGAGGGGCATAGCCACAATATTTTTTAAGTTTTCAGGAGTATTTCATATAATACATGGAAGTTGTGGGTATAGATACAAATACATTAATTTTTTGAAGTATATATATAAAAAGCCCTTTATTTTTTTTATTGTCCGTGACTAAGTGAATAGACATAAGCTCTTTTGCTGTGTAGAACAGCATTCGAATCTGCTTGCTTGAAATATTTCTTCATTATAAGATTAATTCGTATAATGTCAACTTTTTAGATCCGTTTTGGGCGGTTATACTTATCCCACTCCTGAAAGGGAATCTGCTTTAAATTTCATAGGTTAAATCTTATCCGAACACCCGCGAACAAGACAATCTTGTGACCTTAAACTTTTGACAAATAGGAGCATCCATGGAAGCATGTCTCAAGAATAGGTACCCTTTTATTTTGCTGTTTTCTATTGTACCATGAATAAAACATAGATTCGCTAAATCTTTCTATGTCCTTCCTCATAAAGATCAAAAGAGAATCGTAATCCATTCGACCAGGAAAGATGAGTAAAGCATTAGATTCACTTTTGACCATTACGAGCAAAGATACATAATATTACATCACTTTGATTAGAGAATAAGAAAAGAATAAGATCTCTTATTTTTATAATAAGATTAATTCTAGTTCGACGACAAAATGGCTTATACCGTGTGCGCCGGTTTGATAGGAGAATAAGAGCGGACTTTATTCTTAGAATAAGATTAATTCTGGTTTGATGGACAGAATAGTTTTTACAACATTAGAATTGTGTATATTAAAATAAGGAGAATAAGTAATTTCATCTTAGACTTAAGAATTATTTATTGTTCTTATTCTGCCAGTGAACCTCACAAAACTATCAAAACTAAACGTCCCTTATTTTAGTATACGTTATTCCGAATAAGTAATTCCAGATAACCTATTCTGCAAATAAAGTTGAACTGTCAGAATTATTTATACCAGAATAAGGAGAATAAGTCATTTTATTCTAAACTTAATAATTGTTTATTCTTATTATTCCGTCAGTGGGTCCTATAAAACTATCAAATCGAAACATTCTTTATTGTAATATATGTTATTCCAAATAAATAATTCCTAACAACTTATTTTACAATCAAAGTGCCGCTAAGAGTCTAGCGAAGTAGACCGTTTTATCACTGAAATGAAACATCATCTCTAAAAGTTAAAGTTCATAAATGTGATGTGTGATGTGAACGGAGTGCGATAGAAGAAAACGATAAGCGTAAGGCGTGATTCCACGGTGGCTTTTTGGAGAATTCGCAATATTTGCTGTGGGCCAATTAACGAATTGATGGTTGAAATATTCCCTACGGCACCGCCACCCGATTCCATTCCATGGCGTTTGCTTCTGATTCAAGTGGAATCCGCCCTCACAAGACAATGCTCCCTCAATGGGTCTTGTTAGCAAAAGAAACTAGTTAACTTAGGAGAATTGATTCCATACAATCCCCCTCTCATAATGTGCCTCCGAATCTTAAATTTAGAATGTGCTAGAAATTGAGCTGCTTGAATTCGATGCACACCATGCCATGAGAGATTCCAGGAATCTCCTGCAGTCCACGAGTGAGAGGAAGGAAGTGACGTAGGAGGCAGTGCAGAGGAGGGGAAATGTCTAGAACTACATTACAACACATTTTCTCTTTTCTCTTTGGTCGTCTTGAGGAGATCTATACTTATAGAATAGTATATACTAAAATAAAGGACGTTTAGTTTTGATAGTTCTGTACAATTTACTAACAGAATAAATAATTCTTAAATTTAAAGTCAAATTACTTATTCTCCTTATTTTAGTATAAATAATTGTAATGCAGTATAAATTATTCCGTCCATCAAATTAGAATTAACCTTATTATAAGAATAAGACTCGTTATTATGCTCTTTCTCTCCTATCAATTCAGTGCACAGTGTATCTTCATTAGAGTAGTATTTTCATCTTAGTTATTATGAATTTTATTAATTTTTAATTAAGAATTCATTGTTGTCAATAATGTCATTTGATTTAAATTTCATCTGAACTTGAATCAAGGAAAAGATCTGGTAGTTAAAATAATTCATTTTATACACCTAACTGCTGGAGCCAATATTTCACATCACAAATCTGGATGGAGGGGAGAATCATTGTTGCCTTCCCCTTTTCAGTTCGAAGCACTTCAAGGTCTGGCTGCAACATTATAGAAAACGAGCTTTCGAACGTATCCTATTCTTTTTTATTGGAGCTAATTTTGAAACGGTCGAAAATTTCGCCTAATTAAACGATGATTTCAAGTCGAACTGATTTTTCAAAGAAGTAATTGCACGAATTAAGGGATAAATATCTCAACAGCAATTAAGGCTGTATAGTTGGGGAGATGTTAAACTCCAACTAAATTCGAATCTGCCAGCTCCCAGATAGAAGGCAGGTGGTGAACCAACTTTCCTAGGGGGTGGTTCGAAACGTATTCCCGTTCGATTTGTTCTCACATGTGACCGAAACATATTGTCAGCTTTGTTTCATTAAAAATTAATGAAATAAAGATATGATAATCATAATAGAGAGCAGTTTGCAAACTTCGGCCGTCCTGGTCATGAAGGGTGCAAGGGGCTCTCCATAAGTGAACCTATGGGGAACTGGTTTACAAATTGACTTTTGTGATGGGTTCTGATTTTTTGACACAAGAAAATTGACACATCTCATTCAAACATGATTAAGACGTCGTCATCATTTATTGATTGGATATCTGACATGCTGTGATAGGAGAAGAGTGTTTTTTATATTTCTAGAATGGGAAAAATATCAGTACATCTTTGAAATCATTACAAATAACGGCTATATCCCTTCCTTTAAGATAATTATCTCAATACCCTTCAAATCTTCAATCTCCACTTCTCATTTCCCTACGGTAAACTTTTCAGAAATATATTAATATTCTTTTCAAAAATAAAAAGTATAAAATAAGAGTATGAAAAGTGAGGATTGAAGATTTCAAGAGTAATATTGGAGTAATTATCTTAAAGGCAAGGGTATAATAGTTACTTGTAATGATTTTAGGGGTATACTGGTATTTTTCCCTTCTAGAATCTGTTAGAGAAGTATGTTAGGAAGGTATATATATTATTGTACCATTTTCCTTTTGTGGTTATGAGAAGCACCATTGAATCTATGACAAATTGATAATTTTTGTAAATAAACAATAATTATAATTGAAGATGAGATTATAACTAACATCAAGCTGATATCTCAATTGCCTTCGCCAAAAAACAATAATATCTCAATTGTAATTACTTCACAAATTTGAAAATCATTAGGCATGTATATCTTGTGACTTTGGAGGGTGCGATTTGCACTACCCCTTAGTGCAGTGGTAAATAAAAAAATATGTTTTAATTTTTTTTTAGGTGGGTCTCAAGGTGATCGGAGATCGGCCTGAGCAGACATGTAGGGCGCCTCGGGACCCATTTAAAAAAAGTTTAAAAATACTTTTTTTATTTACCTACTGTATTGAAGGACGTGCAAATCGCATCATCAATACAACAAGTATTACTCCTAGATAATTACTTTACGCTAACTTAAATTATTGCAAGCAAAAGTGTAGACAGCTGTGACTCGTAGAGAACTATACTTCTACTAAGGAACAACATTTAGAGAATTTATATTTAAACTTTCTGTATAAGAAATGACATACAAATATTTAGTCAACTGACTCATGCGACTAAAAATAGAAACTTAAGAATTATGATAAATATAGATATTTTAGATCCTGCAACTAAAAAACTCTGTCTATCGTAGGCCTCTTTCATGTAGCACAACTTGTAGAAATGAAATTGCAGTGACCGTGATTACAGAAAATGTATTTATACGTGCAACCTTCTAGGGAGGAGTATACGCTCAAGGATCCTCCATTAGTCTCCTTTCATTCGATCAAATTTTAGTTGGCTCTGAACCAAAGATAAGATGATCAAGGTACCATTTCAGGAAACGGTTGTCTTCTCATAAACATTTGAAGGAGTAAACATGTAAGCAAAATGTTTTGCACCCTGTCGAATTTGTTACCTTCGTAGTGTGTACTGTTGGGTTTTAATCTAATTAGTGGTCCACTTGTGTTTACTGGGCTGCACACTTGCACACCATTAGGCATCCGATTAATGGAATATGATTGGACTTAACCCATTAGGCGCCCAATAAGGACCCTGTAATGGGTAGGATCCTGTTAGAAGTAAGAACGGGACTGGTCCCTCCTCTCTATAAAAGAAGCATGTGACTCCCCATTAGGTCATACGCATTAAGACGAATAGAGAGAGGAAACCAGTGGAGACAGTGCGTGGGTTTACACCGTCTTCCTGTCCGGGGTTCGTGCGTTCTTGTTCGAGGTCCGCTGCGCGTGGGGATCGACTCCGACATTGTCTTCCTCTGCGTTAGGGATGGCTTCCGCTCCAGGTATTCCTAAAATCCCTAACAAGTGGTATCAGAGTCCGTGATGGAGTTTTTTGGGACTTCGATCTACGGGATTCTTCCCGGATTTTTAAAAAAAAAAATTCTGGGCAGCCAAACGGCCGGACGGCCGCAGGCGTGCCGCCACGGCCGAGCGCGGCAGCGCCGGCCGCGCGGGCGCGGCACGCCCCGCCGCGGCGGGCGGCCGCGCCACGCGGCCGCGGCCTGCGCGCGGTGCCCGCGGCCGCGCAGGCCCGCGCGGGGCCGCGCGGCCCCGCTCGCAGGGCCGCGCGGCACCGTGCGCAGCCGAGGCACCGCGCGCAGGGCCCGCGCGGCACTGCGCGGTGCCGCCCCGTGCAGCGGCGCGGCGGCGCTGGCCGCGCCAGGCTGCCGCGCGGGGGCGGGTTCCGGCGGTTTCCGGCGAGGATTTTCTAAAATTTGAATTTTCTAAAATTTAGATTTCCTAAAATGGAGTTTCTAAGCCCTAACTTTTCTTTTTGGGAGGTTGAAGATGATGGGTTTAAGAAACTTTATATTTAGGAAACCATTTGGTCTAATTTGGGTTAGATTTTAAATCCGTAATGGATCTTGGTTAAAGATCATTTGGGTCCTATTTTGGGTATTAGATCCGTTAGGATCTTATTAAGACCCAAATTCGGATCCATTTGGTAATTCCTTAACGGATATTAGTTAACGGGTCTTGGATTCGAATTCTGAGTACGATATCCGTTTGGATATCATTAAGACCCGAATTCGGATCCGATTAAGTATCCAACCCGAATTCGTTAATCTAACTCAAATCAAATCCGTTAATCCGTTAAGAACCGGACCCGCATCCGTTTATATCCGTTTGTGTAGATGTATCATTTAAAGGATAAATCTGTAATTTCTGATAATCTGTTTGTAATTTTGGTTATTTCTACAAACAGAAATATATATTTTTGCAATTTAAGTTGTTTCTGCAAATTAAAACGGATATGTTTGCTATTCCTGATTGTTCTTGCAAACTGCAAAGTATGTTTACAATTCATGACTTCGGACTTCAGCCCTAAGGAACCCCCTCCGACGGTTAAGTTAGTTTCTGAAGATGATTCGATTCAGAAGTCAAGGAAGAAGAAGAAGTAGCTTTAATACTTTTTGGACTGTAGTCTTTGGAGTCACAAAGACATACATTTGATAATAAATAGCCGTGTATTTATAGCGGAGGATAGAGGTTGTTTAACGGTGGCAGCCGATATAGGACTATATTCTGGGTTTACTGGTAAACCGTCATAGTGCCTAACCCTCCTACCGGAGTGGGCCAGATACGGTTACTAGGCCGAAATGAGTTGGGCCGCTGATGGGCCAAATGCCGCATAGTGGGCTGGAGCCTGTTGGGCCGAGGACTGCTGTGCCGCTAATGGGCCGAAAACTATTGGACTGCTGACGAGCCGAAAGTTGTTTGAGCCGTTGATAGGCCGAGGACCACTGGACTGCTTACTGGACCGAGGGCTGTTGTGCCGCTTAATAAGTCGAAAGCTGCCATTAGACCTTTTAGTGCTACTTTTGGACTAATCTGCGTTGGACTTGCTTAAATGGGCCGAATCGGATTCTGCCTCATCAATTTTCATATAGTATTCATATATCAATGTATCATAATCCAATTTCCTTTGTTGCAGACTTTCAGTTCCATTGTTTAATTGAAGCCATTGATGCATATATATTTGCAATAGAAGTAAAGTATTCTTTTGTTGCAACGACACCGGAAGAAACATTTGTTACCGCGTCTAAGATATTGCTATATGTTGGTTCTTTCTTTCTTCATATGCACATCACCCAATTTTATCCAGTGATAACGCCAAATGCATAATTGTTTCTTGGTGCGGTCAGATTCATCAGACAACATCGAGTGGATGGCAGAACAGGACAATCCCAAACTTGAAGAATATATTTTTTGTCTGGTGTGAATAGGCCGTCAGCTTTTGTCCTGATAAAGTATTATTTTTCATCAAATTCAGCTTTTATCATTTAATAAAAGAGAACAAGGTATATACTTATTGTCAAAATAAATTACAAACATATCATGTTTTTTGCATTGGTGTTTGTACATATATCATTATGAATGCTTGTAGTATGCATCGTCATCATAAGATGAAAAACTTTTGTCGTCTTCATTTAGATCAAAGTTATCTCTTTATCGCATGAGACATAAAATATAATATTTTTTTAAGCAAATAGCATCTTAACTTGAGAGTATCCATCTTAAACATTAGTTATTGTCACGTGCTCTATGGTGGGTGATTCTTTGGGTTATGTGTGGACCTGGCGGGCCTAACATAGTGGAAACCAACTGCTTGGCCTAAGATTGTGGAAACAACCGCTTTAAATTTCAGGATTTTTGCATATATCCCTCTAAAAATTAGTGTACTTGTATCTACACTTCCAACTCTCATACATGATATGAGATATCTTCGAAAACCATCAAAAGTATTGTGGTTATACTCCTCCGTCAAATTCATCATATATACCCCTCACTTTATCAAAATTTATGAAATTATTTTACCAATGTTCTAAAGTTTTTAGGAGTATTTCATACTGTATAAGAGTTAGAAGTATAGATACATATACACTAATTTTAAGCGGTGATGAGGCAGAATCCGATTCGGCCCATTAAGACAAGCCCAAATCCCGTTCAGCCCAACAAGCAGCAGTACCAGACCCTCCGGGAAGCCTTCGGCCCGTCAACGGCTCAGCAGCCTTCGGCCCATAAGCGGCACCGTCGCTCTCGGCCCAACAGGCTTCAGCCCGTCAGCGGCCCACTAGCCTACGGCCCGGGAGCAGCGCGGCAGCCCAGGGCCCAACAGGCTTCGGCCCATCAGCGGCCCAACCCCCTTCGGCCCGGTAGCCGAATCCGGCCCACTCCGATGGCGGATCGGACACTATGGCGGTTTATCAGTAAGCCCTCATTTAGTCCTATATCGGCTGCCACCGTTAACCATCCGCTATCCTCTGCTATAAATACCCCGCTATTTATGGCCAAAGGTAGGCAATGGATGCTTCCTCAAGCCTCCGAGACCCTTAAAGGACTACTGTCCGAAAAGCATTAAAGCTACTCTCTTTGCCTTCTGAATCGAATCTTCTTCAGGAGTTAACTTGACCGTCGGAGGGGGTTCCCCAGGGCTGAAGCCCGGGACTCCTGCTGGCTGGTTTTTCTTCTTCTCTCCCTCCTGCAGGAGCTCGGTTCGAATCATCGCCGACCTTCCCGAGTCGGTATCGGCCGCCGACCTCGGATTCCTCTCCCTGGTCTCGACGCCGTACGCCGGCTGCTCCAAGACAGGAGACTCGGTCTCGCGCTGAAGGAAGCTTTCGGGCCCACTATCCAAGGGCAAGCCCACTCCGAGTCGCCCCCGGCCTCGGACCTTCGGCCTCGGCTTCGTCGCCTGTCGACAAGTGGACGGAAGAAGACTCATCCGCGTCGTTCCTTCGTCCGCCGAAGGAGCTTCGGCCCAAGACAGCAGACTCGGTCTCGCGCTGAAGGAAGCTTTCGGGCCCACTATCTAAGAGAAAGCCCGCTCCGAGTCACCTCCGCCCTCAGACTCCCAGCTCCGCCTCTGCGTTCTTCGCCTTCCGGATCCCCGTCGGGCCCCTTTGAACACCGATCCGGCCTAGCTCCGGATCCTCTTCTTCGGATTCCAGCTCCGGAATCCGGTCGTGATAGATCCAGTCTACATCAAGCGGTATATATGAAAAAACTCTAAAAGATTCAAGACCCATGCCGCCGCCCAGGCAAGTCTTTGCTGAGTAAAGGAGTTAATCGAAGAACCCATAGAGATATGCTTTAAATATCATTTAATCATCTTAATACGAGTTGACTCACAAGCTGACCGCGTTGAGCTCTATCAAACTCGTACTTGGCTCGTGTAGTCAAGTCACCTGTTGCTCGGACTTGAGACCGACTCATTTGAAGCAACAAGTTGAGTCGAGTTGAATGCAACTCGAGCCGAACTCAATTCAAGTCGAGCTCAAGTGGCTTACGATTGACTCGACTCATTACCTATCGTACCCCTCCACTGTCCAGTACTCCACAACGAGGTGATCCACCATCCCCTTCCCTCCTCTGATTAAACTACTCCATGCATGCGCGTAATACCATGTTCAAACCAGACCAAATCGGCGGCGAGCTTGGGGATCGAGGCCTAAATCTACAAGCCTACATTAATCTTCGCGTCGTTAGGTAGCTGATCTCCGATTAAAGAAAAATAATCCTCGGAAGAGATTATGAATGCTTCGGCAGCTGGCCATCACGTTGCCCCTGGATAGCTGAGAACATCTCCATATGGGGGGTTGCAATTTTTAATCCTCCCTTTCCCCTTCCCCTTTGGGGAAGTGAAAACCTGGCCAAGCCCGTGAACCAGGGCTACGGAATGTTACTGAGATAGAAGCAATAAGTCTATCTCAATCTGCCATTTTATTTGATATGTTCGGCAATGTCACAAATTTCTCAAAAACACAAGAAAAAGATGTTGGGTTTTTATCTAAATTAGTGGTCCACTTGTGTTTACTGGGCACACTTGCACACCATTAGGCATCCAATCAATAGAATATGATTGGGCTTAACCCATTAGGTGCCCAATAAGGATCCTGTAATGGGTAGGATCCTGTTAGAAGAAAGAACAGGACTGGTCACTCTTCTCTATAAAAGAAGCATGTGACTCTTCATTAGGTCATACGCATCAAGAGAAATAGAGAGAGAAACCAGTGGAGACAGCGTCTGGGTTTACACAGTCTTCTCGTTCGGAGTTCGTGTGTTCTTGTTCGAGGTCCGCTGCGCGTGGAGATCGATTCCTGCATCGTCTTTCTTTGCGTTAGGGATGGCTTCCACTCCAGGTATTCCTAAAATCCCTAACAAGTGGTATCAGAACCCGTGTTGGATTTTTTGGGGCTCCGATTTACGGGATTCTTCCCGTCGTTTTAAAAAAAAAAAAAAATTATGTTGGCCGGACGGCCGCTGGCGCGCCGCCACGGCCCTGCGCGAGGCAGTGCCGGCGGAGCCGCCATGCAACGCCGCACGCGGCCGCGCGGCCCGCAGCGCCCGTGCGGGGCTGCTGCGCGGGGCCGGCGGCCTACCGTGCAGGCCCGCGCGGGGCTGGCAACCTGCCACACAGCCCCGCGCGGGGGCCGGCGGCCTGCAGCACGGGGGCCGGTGGCCTGCCGTGCGGTGGCGGCGGCCCGCCGTAGGTTTCCTGCGGCGATTTCGGTTTTCCGGCAGAAGGGATCCGGCGACGGTTTCCTAAAATTTGGATTTTCTAAAATTTGGGTTTCTTAAAATGGAGTTTCTAAACCGTAACTTTCCTTTTTAGGAGGTTGAAGATGATGGGTTTAAGAAACTATTGGATTTAAGAAATTTTTGTGTTTAGGAAACCATTGGGTTTTATTTAAGTTAGTTTTTAAATCCGCATCGAATCTTGGTTAAAGATTATTTGGGTCCTATTTTGGATATTATATCCGTTAGGATCTTATTAAGACCCAAATTCGGATCCATTTGATAATTCCGTAAGGGAAATTAGTTAACGGGTCTTGGATTTGGATTTTGGGTACGATATCCGTTTGGATATCATTAAGACCCAAATCCATATCCGATTAAGTTCTAGACCCGAACCCGTTAATTTAACCCAAATCGAACCCGTTAACCCGTTAAGAACCGGAACTGCATCCGTTTATATCCGTTTGTGTAGATGTATCATTTAAGACTTAAAATAATTTAATTTAAACTCCTTTAATTATATTTATCTTTTAAAGCTCACAAATGGTCATTTAATTGATCCATTAAGTTCTCGGTTTTTTTGCCCATATTTATGGGCCCATTTTAGGCCCATTAGTGATCTTTAAAGGATAAAAGATCATATTTTAAATCTGTTTGGATACATACACAATTTCTGAAAATTTGTTTGTAATTTTGGTTATTTCTGTAAACATAAACGGATATTTTTTGCAATTTAAGTTGTTTCTGCAAATTGAAAACAGATATGTTTGCAATTTCTGGTTGTTCTTGCAAACTGAAAAGTATGTTTACAATTCTGGATTTTTCTGTAAACTGTTCAGGTTACTGGGCACACTTGCACACCATTAGGCATCCAATCAATAGAATATGATTGGGCTTAACCCATTCGGTGCCCAATAAGGATCCTGTAATGAATAGGATCCTGTTAGAAGTAAGAACGGGACTGGTCCCTCCTCTCTATAAAAGAAGCCTATGACTTCCCATTAGGTCATACGCATCAAGAGAAATAGAGAGAGGAAACCAGTGGAGACAGCGCCAGGGTTTACACCGTCTTCTCGTCCGAAGTTCGTGTGTTCTTATTCGAGGTCCGTTGTGCGTGGGGATCGACTCCGGCATCGTCTTCCTCTATGTTAGGGATGACTTCCGCTCCAGGTATTCCTAAAATCCCTAACAAGTGGTATCATAACCCGTGTTTGATTTTTTGGGACTCCGATTTACGGGATTCTTGCCGTCATTTTAAAAAAACAAAAACAAAAAAATTATGTTGGTGGGACGGCTGCTGGCACGCCGCCGCGGCTGCGCGACTCGCCCGCGCGGCCCTGCGCGAGGCAGCGCCGGCGGAGCCGCCGCGCAGAGCCACACGCAGCCGCGCGGGGCCTGCCGCGCTCGCCCGCGCTGCCCGCAGCGCCTGCGCGGGGCCGACGGCCTGCCGCGCAGGGCTGCAGCACGGGGGCCGACGGCCTGTTGCGCGGTGGCGGCGGCCCGCCGTAGGTTTCCGGCGGCGATTTTGGTTTTCCGGCAGAAGGGATCCGGTGACGGTTTCCTAAAATTTGAATTTTCTAAAATTTGGGTTTCTTAAAATGAAGTTTCTAAAGCCTAACTTTCCTTTTTAGGAGGTTGAAGATGATGGGTTTAAGAAACTATTGGGTTTAAGAAATTTTTGGGTTTAGGAAACCATTGGATTTTATTTGGGTTAGTTTTTAAATCCGTGTCGAATCTTGGTTAAAGATTATTTGGGTCTTATTTTGGATATTAGATCCGTTAGGATCTTATTAAGACCCAAATTCGGATCCATTTGATAATTCCGTAAAGGAAATTAGTTAACGGGTCTTGGATTTGGATTTTGGGTACGATATCCGTTTGGATATCATTAAGACCCGAATCCGGATCCGATTAAGTTCCTGACCCGAACCTGTTAATTTAACCCAAATCGAATCCGTTAACCCGTTAAGAACCGGACCCGCATCCGTTTATATCCGTTTGTGTAGATGTATCATTTAAGATTTAAAATAATTTAATTTAAACTCTTTTAATTATCTTTACCTTTTAAAGCTCACAAATGGTCATTTAATTGATCCATTAACTTCTGGTTTTTTTTTGCCCATATTTCTGGGTCCATTTTAAGCCCATTAGTGATCTTTAAAGGATAAAAGATCATATTTTAAATCTGTTTGGATACATACAAAATTTCTGAAAATCTGTTTGTAATTTTAGTTATTTCTGCAAACAGAAACGGATATTTTTTGCAATTTAAGTTGTTTCTGCAAATTGAAAACAGATATGTTTGCAATTTCTGGTTGTTCTTGCAAACTGAAAAGTATGTTTACAATTCTGGATTTTTCTGTAAACTGTTCAAGTTATGTTTGCAATTCAGTTTTCTTTCTGCAAACAGAAAAAAGACATATATGTAACAGCATGCTATAAACTTGTTAAGTAGCCATTTTAATGTAATTTTAAGCATGATTAATGTTGTTTATGAATCAATAATTATTGATGTAAGTTTAGGAGATATTTCTTGTGATTATTTCTCCTCTTTACAGTTTTTAATCATGCATGAATATCTCCATTTTAGATTGCAATAGTTATTGTGTTTATGTCCTTTTGCTCATATTATGTATTAATTGATACTACTATGTAGTTTTGTGGTAAATTTTGATTTCTAAATGATTAGTTTGACCATTAAAGTGGCACGAATCACGAGTATTGATAAAATCTTACCATATTAAGTTTTAAATAGCATTATTGATGAGCATTTAGTCATTTGTTATCATTTTAATTGGGGGAGGATGTTTTAGAATTCAAAGTGTGTAAGTAGATCACCAAAGTGGCCTTATGCATGGAGAATAATAAAATATACTCGTCAAGAAATTAAAATGATCTCAAATGCTTGTGTTCTTGCCTTGATTGTAAATTTAACTCCCAAAGGAGTGTTTATTTTCATGTCATGAGCAGGATAAAATAAAATTTATCTACATGACGATTCTTGAGAGTTATGTACCCAAAGATACTCTCTCTTGATATCAAAGTGTTTATAAATTTTAGTTTTATC
This sequence comes from Zantedeschia hybrid cultivar, assembly GCA_030544215.1. Classification (NCBI taxonomy): domain Eukaryota; kingdom Viridiplantae; phylum Streptophyta; class Magnoliopsida; order Alismatales; family Araceae; genus Zantedeschia; species Zantedeschia hybrid cultivar. The sequence goes on along the minus strand of JARZZO010000003.1, from coordinate 11,173,318 downwards.
ATTTAAGTTAATTTGGGGAGTTCGTCCATGAAACTAACGGACGAATTGATAAAGTAGATCATGTTAAGTTGTTGAATTACTTTGTTATTCAAATCTTGCCTCATTACTTGCAATATTTTAGTTTCATTGCCTTATATGTGAGCATGTGTTTGTTTATTTCAGTTGCTTCTCCTTTGTTTGCACCATTTAATACTAGTGTGTCGTACCTGAATGACACTAATTTCACTGAGTGAAAACAAAGGGTACAATTTGCTTTAGGCTGCATGGATTTAGATTTAGCATTACGTAAGGTTATGCCGGCTCCACTTACTCCAGAAAGCTCAATGGAACAGCAGACTCATTATGAAAAATAGGAAAAGTCCAATCTTCTCTGCCTTTTGTTCCTTCAGGGACACGTTGGACAGAACATTAAGAGATCTATCCCAGATCAGACCACTGCTAGTGGATTTCTTAAAACTATTGAGGAACAGTTCATTAGTTCTGATAAGGCCAAAGCCAGAACTTTAATGGCTAAACTGTCCTCAATGAAATACACTAGTGGTAGTGTTCGAGAGCATACATCTTATGTTTGCTATGAGTCTAATTTAGTCAATGTTCCTAAAAGAACATGGTGGATTGACTCAGGTTTTACTGTGCATGCTGTCACTTCTATGCAGGGATTCCTTTTCCAAAGACCTCCGAATGAGGGTGAGTGGAGCATCTTTTCAGGAAATAAGACGCGCTCACAAGTCAAGGCCGTAAGAATTTATAGGATAGTTATGGAATCATGATTTGTTCTAGATTTAGAAGACACTTTTTATGTACTATCTTTTAGTAGAAATTTGGTTTCAGTATTAAGATTTGATTCAAAAGGTTTTCAAGTCAAACTTGGAAACTCTTCAGTTGAATTAATAAAGGATTCTATTATTATTGGTACTGGTTCTATATCTGATGGTTTGTATAAATTGTGTCTTAGCAATGTGATTGAACAATCTCATAACACCCTGCATACTTCAGTCCTTACTGGCAACAAACGTGGTAAAGTTAATGAAAATTAATCCATGTTGTGGCATAGGAGATTAGGACACATCTCTATTAAGAAGCTCAAGAGGTTAGTGGGAGAAGGAGTATTACACACTCTGCATTTCACTGACTTCGAGACATGTGTTGATTGCATTAAAGGAAAGCAAACACACACGCCTAATAAAGATGCCACCAGGAGCTCTAGAATTTTAGAAATAATTCACACTGATATTTGTGGTCATTTTCTACCCTGTCTGACTGGTGAAAGGTACTTTGTCACCTTTATAGATGACTATTCTAGATTCATGTATCTCTATTTACTTCTTGAAAAGGCAGATGTTTTCAATGTCTTTAAGGATTTCAAAAAGGAAGTAGAGAAACAATCATGGAAAGTAATCAAGATAGTCAGGTCTGATAAAGGTGGCGAGTACTATGGTAGGTGTACTGAGATGGGACAAAGGCCTGGTCCATTAGCTAAATTCCTTAAAGAGGAGAGTATTGTACCTCAGTACACTACTCCTTGCAGCCCATATCAGAATGGAGTTGCAGAAAGAAGGAATCGAACGCTTAAGGAAATGGTCAGGGCAATGTTGAGTCATTCTACCCTTCCTTTATCCCTGTAGGGCGAGGCCGCTAAGACAGTTGTTCACATTGTGAATAAAGTTCCTACGAAGGCTGCGCCTAGAACTCCCTATGAATTATGGTGTGGTAGAAAACCTTCTGTGAGCTATATGCGCACGTGGGGGTGTGCAGCTAAGACTAGACCTTACAGTCCACAGAAAAAGGCTTTTGATCTCAGAACAACTAGTGGATTCTTCATTAGTTATCCAGCGAGATCAAAATGGTATAAATTCTATTGCTCATCCCATGTTCCCATCATTATAGAAACAAATAAGGCAAGGTTCCTTGAAGATGACGGAGTTAGTGGGAGTGGACCTTCTCGAGAGATTTCTTTTGAGGAGTTACATGATCAGGTTGAAACACATGTAACAACTGACAATGTTGTTCCCATATTCATTCCTCGGAATGAAATCCTAGAGGAGCAAATAGTTGCAGTTGGTCCACCCCAAGTTGCTCCAGAGCCAGAAGATGTCGCTGTTGTTGACCACCCACCTCCTTAGGTGGATCAGGGGCCAACATTGCATCGATCTGAAAGAGTCAGGAGACCTGCTATATCTGATGAGTTCATAGTATACCTACAGGAGGATAGTGTAGACAGGGGTGACATTGATGATCCAGTGACGTTTTCACAAGCCATGAAGAGTGAAAAATTTGTCTATTGGTTTGAAGCCATGAAAGAAGAGCTTGACTCTATGGCTAAAAACCAAGTCTGAGATCTCGTTAACTTGCCTAAAGGGTCCAAACTTGTTGGATGTAAATGAATATTCAAAACTAAGGTGGACACTAAAGGCAAAGTTGAACGATATAAGGCCAGATTGGTAGCTAAGGGTTTCACTCAAAGGGAAGGCATTAACTATGATGAGACGTTCTCTCCAGTTTCCAAGAAGCTCTCATTCAGAATAGTCATGGCCTTGGTAGCTCATTTTGACCTGAAGTTACATCAGATGGATGTGAAAACGATTTTTCTCAATGGGGAACTAGATAAAGAAGTGTATATGGAGCAACCTCAAGGATTTCTTGCTGAAAGCAAAGAACACTTGGTGTGCAAATTAAGGAAATCTGTTTACGGACTTAAGCAAGCCTCCCGCCAATGGTTCATAAAGTTCATGTTAGAATTTGGTGGCCTCAAAGCCAATCATTGTACATTCTAGTTCAGATTATTAATAAAGGCAATTATTTCTTCATTTAATAGTTCTCGCAAACGACTATCGTAATGAAGGTCCATAGACAAATGTATGGGATATTGAATCATGATGAGATCGTGATAGTGAGATCAATATCCTAAGGCAATTGTCTTAAATAGTTCTCGATCATAGGATATTTGAGATGGACATTAAATATCCGATAAGATCGACACAAGTTATGTCTGCTTATATGATGAGGGTGAATGATCTCACATTCACTCGTGTGGTGACACTAAGACAAACAAGTGGGTGCTCATTAGATAATGAGTTCACTGAACAGACCCAAATAAGAATTCCTGGATGGTAATTATACCTATTAGTCAACCAGGGAATTCAATCGTTGCAGTAGCACAGTTGGTCCTTTCACCTGAGTCACCAATGATACCTTGTTTGTGGACCATTGTATCTTGATTCTCTGACTCGTGGACTTTAACCATTAAGTCCACCATAATCGGTTTTTCAGATACAGTGAAAAGCTTGCGAAGGTAATTGAGTGAACAACAAGGGATCACTCACTCTTGGTATAAGACTGGAGAGAGAATGTCCTATGGATGTGTACACAGAAATCCCTGGCCATGGTCAAATGAAAGAGATGTCTTTCTAGATATTAACTGTGTATTGGAATCCATCTGGATAATGCGATAGAGGGTTTGACTATAAAACCATACCCTTGCGTTATCGGGACATTGCATGAGTGAAGGATTATATCTGTGCGGTATCGGCAGACGAAAAGGTTCAATTGAAGGGAACAGTATCCCTTATATCTTCTGGGATCATGAGGTAGTGTTTGGTGCTGTTCATGATCAGAAGGCCAAGTGATTTGATCATCAGATGATAATTCACTTGTTTATTAAATTAATCATTTAACATGTGATGTTTAAATGTTAATTAATAAATATTAAACTCAAGAAACAGTTATAAGTTTAATGGGCCTGCAACCGGACTGATATATGGGCCTAGAGGGTCACACACATAAGAGTTCTCGTTAGACGGTGAGAGATGTTAAATTTCATGCTTATCTGGGTTTTTGTGAAAAGCTGCAGGATAAACATGAAGATTTAATGGAGAATTATCCAAGGCCAAACTCTTGGATAATCATGAGGATTAACTGTTGTGCTTATCCTTATTTTCTATATAAGGAGGGCCAAGGGGGAGGGGTAAAAAGTTAGTTGGACGAATTTTACTCCCCAGATTCTCTCTCTCCTCTCTCTCTCTCCTTCTCTTGGAGTGGATCTGTCTCTCTCCGCACATGGTGGATTTGAGATCTGGTCGGAGCACTCAAGTCGAGGAGGAAATCGCGTCTGCTGCGGGAACTCGTGTGGATACCTCTAGAGATCGTGCGCGTGCGCGATTACCGAGTCGGCATCATCCACGGGAGATTCAAAACCCCGCAAAGGTGAAGAACAGTTCTTCCCGCTTAGATTTTAATGTCCATTTTACGACCCCAGCAACCGATACAATGGAATCATTTTTATTTCCGCTGCGTTCATGGCGATTCCTTACAGTTCAATGAAATCATACTGTCATTTGGGTTTAAGGAAAACATTATTGACGAATATTTGTACCTAAAGATCAGTGAGAGTAGTTTCATTGTCTTGCTTTTGTATGTGGATGACATTTTGCTTGCCAGCAGTGATCTTGGGTTATTACACGAAACCAAAGCTTTCCTTTCTAAGAACTTTGAGATGAAAGATATAGGTGATGCCCATTATGTTTTGGGCATTGAAATCACTAGAGATAGACCCTCAGGCACTCTTGGTCTCTCTCAGAAGGCTTACATCTCAAAGGTCTTAGAAAGGTTCAACATGCAGTCCTGCGCACCTGATAAAGTACCCATTGTAAAAGATGATAAATTTAGTGAATTACAGTGTCCCAGGAACGACTTGAAAAGGAAGCAGATGGAGCCTATCCCATATGCTTCAGCCGTTGAGAGCTTTATATACCTTCAGACTTGTACACGTCTAGATATAGCTTTTGTCGTGGGTATGCTCAGCAGGTACTAGAGCAACCCAAGTATGGATCATTGGAAAGCTGCCAAGAAAGTCATGCGGTATCTTAAAGGCATATTAGATTTCATGTTCACTTACAGAAGGTCAGATCAGTTAGAGGTCATTGCCTATTCTGATGCTGATTTTGGCAGCTGTCTTGATTCGACGAAGTCCACTACATGATACATCTTCCTCCTAGCAGGAGGAGCTGTCACTTGGTGCAGTGAGAAGCAGAGTATTACAGTGGCTTCCACAATGGCAGCTGAGTTTATTGCTTGTTTTGAGGCTAGTGCACAGGCGATCCAGTTGCGGAATCTGCTCACAGGTCTATCATTCATTGATTTCGTCTCCAGACCTATCAGGATATATTGTGACAATTCCGCAGCGGTCTTCTTCTCTAAGAACAATAAGGCGTCCAACAGTGGTAGAGCCTTAGACATTAAGTATTTTGCTCTTAGAGATAGAGTGAAGAATCAAGAAGTGTCTATAGAACATATCAGGACGGATCTTATGATTGTTGACCCACTCACGAAAGGACTACCTACTAGTACTTTTTGTAGTCATGTGATTCGGATTGGTCTTATTAGTTCTCTCGATATATTGTGATTATTCTATTACTTTCTGTTTTTTCTATTTATTTTTGTATACATGATGGTTATAGATTTTGGCTGGCAGATTGTATATTTAAGTGATGACCAATAGATAAACATTATGTTTGAGTTTATCTACGGTTCCATATTTGATGTTCAATTATAGTAAGTTAGTGGCATTGTAGTACATGGAAGGAGGTGTGTAATTGAATGCATTTACCGCTATGACTCATGTCATTTGATTTACTGTTCTTGAACCTTTAAGATTTCGTTAATTAGAATGGTGTGTAGTTTTGTTTTATCGTGCGTGCGCATACCGTGGTTCTCTCTTCAGGTATATGCCCATGATGTCAAATTTTCAAGAGTCATTTTGAAACTATATATATTTATATTATAAGTATATTTTCAAAAGAAGATTTGATGTGCTTAAGACAAGTTGGATCAAGTGGGAGAATGTTGGATTTTTACCTAAATTAGTGGTCCACTTGTGTTTACTGAGCTGCACACTTGCACACCATTAGGCATCCAATCAATGGAATATGATTGAGCTTAACCCATTATGTGTCCAATAAAGATCCTGTATTGGGTAGGATCATGTTAGAAATAAGAACGGGACTGGTCCCTCCTCTCTATAAAAGAAGCACGTGACTCCCCATTAGGTCATACGCATCAAGAGAAATAGAGAGAGGAAATCAGTAGAGACAATGTCTAGGTTTACACCGTCTTCTCGTCCGAGGTTCGTGTGTTCTTGTTCGAAGTCCGTTGCGCGTGAGAATCGACTCTGGCATCGTCTTCCTCTGCGTTAGAAATGACTTCCGCTCTAGATATTCTTAAAATTTCTAACAAAAGAACCTCATACCGAACTGCGTTTACCTTCGTGCAGGCGAGAGAGAAGTTTAAAAACGTTATTCACTTCTATGTAAAGTAAGGAACGCACATAATTGGAACTATGTACCATGAAGGATTTGCTTTTTGATGGATGAAGAAAAAAAGACGTATTCATATGAATAATATCGCGAGTAATACTTACTGCAAATTATGGGCACGGCCATGAGATCTGTTGAAGATTAGATACTTGCACACACAAGTACTATAATATTTAATCGGACAACTCCGTTCGTGGTTATACCTTTTTAATTGAAAAGGTATTTTCGACGTCGAAGACTAGTTTAACTTAAGCTTATGCCTGACAAAAGTTTGAAAAAAATCACTCTGTCAAATGATCTGAGCCGTCGAAACCCACGAGGGCACAATCAGACGGTCGTGCAAACCCCGCGAGTATTACCATATTCTGTGTTGTCACATGTAAGCTGCAAATCGTTTTCGCCGACCTGGACTAAAAAATAAAAGAGGAGGGGTTTTGGTACAAAAGGGCGCCGGCCTTTCGGCGGCTGCCGCATGAAAAACGCGTGTTTACGGCGGTCCAGACGGACAACGACGGAATCCGGACGTCAGAACGGCGGCGGTCGCCAGCGCACACATTCGAAATGGGAACACGTCATCCGTTCGACGAACGCCGTCTGGCGCATTGGTCCCCCCACGTTGAAACCGCTTCCCAGTTCCCTCCCTAGTTCCGGAATTTTATTTTTTTTTGTAATTTCCGGGAGATGTTTCACGTGCGACAAAAAAAGGGTCTAAGCGGAAAGGAAGAGGGTCCCGGAAAATGTGGCCGACTCGAAGTCTGGGATTTTCATGGTCAACTACTTCAGTTTGATTTGGTCTGGTCTTGATGAAAACTTTTGAAAATTGAATTATAGTTAGAAATAATAGCAAGTTAGGGATATTTAAAGAAATAATATTTTCTTATGACTAGGAATTTAACATAGTGGTACTAGGACCTACACGAGGTACAAGAACTCTTAATTTCGAGTCCAGCATACACTCCAACCTTATTATATTATTTTTATCTAAGATTAGCAAATCTAGACTCATATCACTCAAAGATTAAATTTGAGTCAGATAAACCACTCCGGATTCAAGAAAAAATATGTATCAAGAAATAAGAACATAATTTATCACATGGTAGTTAGAAACAACATTTTAATAGAACCGAGTGCCTAATCTAGGGAGCATGGACAATGGCACTCTCATCTAGGGCCATTTGGTTCAACCTAAAAAGTACCTAATTCATCAGTTTCAAAATTAATGAAATTTATGATTTTAAAATTAGGAAGTATTCGTTAGTTGTTTGTAAAACAATATAAGAGATTACTTTAATCTTCTTGTTTTAGTTATAACTACAACTCAAGTAGAATCAGGTCGAGTTGAGGTCAATTCTAATCTAACTTATGTCAAAAAAATTTCAATCTTAATTGATCACAACTCAATCTTCAATTCAACTTCTTCAACCTTAACGTAACTCATCCAACAATGTCCCAATTTAACTCAACTCTTCTAAATTCAACCTTTATCGAGTTGGGTCAGGTTGAGTCAAGTTACATTCAAAGGCTGAATGAATTTATCTATTTACACTTATAAAGTAACTAAAAAAAGAAGGTAAAAGCATGATCTAAGTTATATACATATATATAGGGGGCAAATATAACCCCCCCTCAACAAAAAAAAAAACCTCTCATCCTAATTTTTTTAAAAAATAAAAATTATTAAAAAATTAAAACATTTGAATATCCCCTTTTAGGGAGTTTTTCATCCTTTGAGATTTAATTTATGTTATGAGATTGAAAAACTTAACTGCAGTCGTCCAATCAAATCCGTCGATTTTTTGAGATAAAAAAAAAATTTCCTTAGGATGAGATCAACCCTAAGGCTAACTGAGAATTTTTTTTTGACTATTTTTTTAATATTTTTAGACATTTATTTTTTATAGTTAATTGATCTAATGACTCCAGTTGATCATCAAGATCAGATAGTGAACATTAAGGCCCTAGAGATGGGATCAACCTTAAGAGGCTTATTTTAATATTTAAAACTTTATTAAAAAAATATATTTTTTAATATTTAAAATTAAAATTAAGGCCCCGAAGACTATATATATATATATATATATATATATATTGTAATTAGATTTATCCAATTTGATTCAACCTCCGACATTAAACTAAAATACTTAATTATTTAGTTCGATTTCAACCTAAATCAAATATTCCTCATTTCCAAACTGAATCAAACTAAATTGAATTGTTCAATTTAGTCTACTTATTCAATTTGAACCAAATAATGAGCAACTTTGATTGCGATAGCCAAAAGAGTCCTCCATGTACATTTACTTAATTACCACATTGGACCACATCACATTTTTTTTTTTTTTCTGGAGCTTCATACTCTACACTATTCTTTAGTTTTCAACTCTCACCCTTGTTACTTCACATTAGTCGGTGGAGGCATTGCCACTACATAGTACATACTAGTAAAAAAAGGCAATGCATCCCCCAATATGGCAATGCATGTGTCCATGGCAACATCTTTAATTGCTTATATCTAGTTATCTCCTTGTTGTGTAGATGCAAATTTCGAGGGCATGTAGTGATGTTGCGTGTCGAGCAAATTAAACCTTGTCGGGGACCCCGGCGCCCCGTGGTTGGTGGACTCAGCGTTGTTGGTGGACTCTACGGCTTCCTGATCAGACCGTCCAACAACGATCAGACGGCAATAGAGACGCTGACCTGGTTCATTGCAACGGGGGTTTTGCCCTAAGGTCCACTGCGAGAGAAAACACCACAGCCGCAAGCTAAGGGGGCAGGATTTGGACCAATAGACGTCCACGTACGTCTCCATTAAAAAGGACTGGTCAAATTTCCAGACATGGAAAAAGGGTTGACCTGACCAGAGCGGGCATGCACGGCCACCGGCCCCTTGTTCGGCTCCCATCCGTGGCAATGGGATCGCACCTCGTTTCTTCTTGGGAAAGAAGATGGGGGTGGAGTGCACCCTAGCCCATTGGGGCAGGGGTGGTCCTTAAGCCACCAACAATAAGTTACGAAAAATACTTACTGCAATACCTTTCTACACATTGTAATATGACCACTTACAGTCTAAATGAGCGGATTAGTCGGTGCATGTCATTTACAACAATCGTACAATGTCTGATCCGTCCGATTAGATGATAATTATGTTATGATATATATCCAAGGAATATTGTGACAAGTAGTCTGAAAAGATATAATAATAAAGAGGAGCTGCCAGTCTCCTCCCCTTAGCTTTCACTCCACGTGACTTAAATTTATAGGTTTCTTCACCCCTCAGCTCAGCAGACGCACCTGCAAATTCTTACTCCACGCTGGTTGGTACTACCATGCATGGCAGCTGCCCTTTCTGTTGGAAACCTAGAATTTTCATGTTTGTAGCTATCACAATCATGGTGCATGGCTGCACCACTGGTTTCCCCCCCTTTCGTGTTTGATTCCTCTTCCACTTTGGTGTGAAGGATATATACTCCGCACACCCTTTATAATAAAGATAACGTGATGCATATTTATCTTTCTTGTGTGTAGGCTTCATTTGTACCATGCAAGGATCTGCCCTAGACAAAACTGCTTCCCTCCATACAATTAGCTATATATGTGTATGTTCCCAATCAATTTACTACTTGACAGAACGCACGCAACACTACCTCCTATAGTGAGGCCATGCCTTCAAGATTTCCAGGGTTTGCACTTTGAAGCAAAGTGCAGCAGGCATACATATATCTTGTCTCCGACTTCAAGTATCTTTCAGCATGGATTTCATGCCATCTAAAACAATTTAACCTGAGCTTTCTAGTATAGTTACTAGGATTGCTAGGTAATTAAATGTATATAACACGGCTAAGATTCTACTTCTGATGTACATCTCTGTAAGTAACACTGGCCCGTGTGCATTTTCGTCCACAGTTCAATGATGCACTTGGAAGAAAAGGAAGACATTAGCTTGTGGCTTTATTATTAAAGGGATTTTCCATGGCAAGGTGGGAGGGGGGTCCCAGTAGTTTGGGATGCTATTAGGAGAGGTTTAAGCACCATTTGGAAGTGCCTCAAATGTAGATTCTGATAATAAGAATCTCCTTTTTTTTAAACATTGGAATGAGACAGTAACCTCGGATTTTCAATTACTTAAAATATAGAAAAGAGATAGATAATGATGTCCTACACCCTTCTTTTACCAAAACCCAAGATGAACTTTTTGAAAAGCCCAAGATAATACTGCATGGGATCTTTGCTAATGCTAATTATAATACTTGTTAAAATCAAGAAATGGCCACGGCTCATATGGGATATGATCCATCCTAATTCAAGTCTCCAAGAGTCTCATTATTTTATAACTTAAAGGATAGCTCACGTAGAAGATGTAGATATTGACATACAAGCACCGCACTGCTTTCACTAACAAGTGGAATAACCTATCTTGGTTGCCTTACCTAAGGAATAAAGCCCCCTAATGCAGGTAGATTTGCATGCATATTATGAAAGGACTAGACGCACGATGCCTTTTATTACAGTCAAGGTTACAACCCATCACTACAAGGAAGATAGGTTTTGTCAACGAGTATATGTCGACGGCTATGTGCACTTATCGACAAAGAATATATTAGTCGACGGCCAAGAAAAAATCGTTGACAATAGACTTATATGTCGACGGCTCAGCCAACCGTTTACACATACGTGATATATGTCAACGGCTGAACTACAACCGTTGACATATGTAGCATATATGTTAACGGCTCCGAGTAATCCGTCGACATAAGTAATAAAAAAACAAAAAAAAAATTGATTAAAATGATATGTCTACGGCTATAATTTTAGCCGTTGACATATCTGCTATATGTCAACGGCTAATTAATAACCGCGGACAAAAATTATAACCCTAAATCATACTCTTCGTTCACAGGGCGCCCCCAAACCCACACCCTTTCCCCCCTCAAACCCGCGCCCCCTTCGTTCACAGAGGCACCGATGATCGCCGACTCCAACCCCACCGCCGCCTCCAACCGCCGGCGACCCCATCGCCGCCTCCAGCCGCCCGACCCCATCGTTGGCCCCTCCCCTTGCTCGGCCCCTCTCCCCGCTCGGCCTACCACAATCAGCTGCTACTCCCATCGCTGGCCCCTTCCCCCCCCGGCCCTCCCCCCGTTCGGCATGCCATAGTCAGCTGGGTCGCCGGCAATGGCCTCTCGGCTGCTTGCCCTGCCACCATCTGCTGCTCCTGTCTCCAGGTTTGAGATCGGCCGCCTCCCTGCCCGGATCGGCTGCGGCCTCGGCTCTGGCAAGAAGTACCTCCTTGTGGCCTGCGTCCCACTCCTCCTCATCGTCGTCTTCTTATCTGTCGACGTTGGGAGTCTCTTTCGTGGCATCTCCCCTATCCGGTTTGCGCCTCCTGTCGAGGAGGAGGACCATCGGGCACGGGAGGGGGAGCTCCGCACGCTGTACTTGCTCAAGAACCAACAACTAGGGCTTTTGCGCCTGTGGAACCCAGATCTGGCGGTGTTGCCTCTGTTCCTTCTTCGGTTCCTCTTATGTGGAGCTCCAATTCCACGCCCAATGCCAGCCAGACCGCCTCGCAGATGTGTTGAGTCGGGCATTGGATCTGCCATTTTAACGAGCACATAGCATGCCAAATTGCAACCACCGGTGAGGTAGTGGCTGGCTTTCTTTCCAAAAAGACCCGACAGCCAAATCTACTGCCCCAAATGCATGGATTCTGTTCTACTTCTAGTGTCTACAGCGAACCATCCCGTAACATCACCTTATAATGTTTCCAACACGCCAATATCCACATTACAAAGAGGTATAAAAGGCCCTTTTAACTTTGTTTAATTTTGTTCATCTTCTTTGTGTGTGCTAAAATCGGGACATGGCCTGCTTGCTTGTAGGATGATGGTGGAGGAAGAGCACATATCATTCCATTCGGATTCCTTAATGGTTAATGGAATAGAGGACTATTCGCACCAGATAGCAGAGATGATTGGACTCAGGAGTGAGTCTAATTTCAATGATGCTGGTGTAAGTGCACCTTGCTTTGAAGCTTGCTGATTTGATTTTTGACTGTAATAAAAAAGTAAAGCAGACAAGAAAGGCTCCATCTATGGGAAAATTGAAACTTAAGGTTACACAACCGGATGCCAAATAATTTCTAGAATAATTGCTCTTTAATTTAACCTTTGGTCATAATTTTCATTATTGTCTTTCATTTAAGCATAAAGCTGAATGCACCATCATGAAATATGGGATGATGTAGTAATGATGGAGATTCCTATTACATGCATTGTTTTCCATTTTATATGAAAAAGAATTCTACTATAGATGGATCCACGATGATACTATTCCCTGAGAAAAATACTTTTAAAGTGGAATCTATCATCTTCTGTTTCTGATGTGTTGTCATCAGGGTTCTCTCTGAATTTTTCAGCAAATTTGCTATTCTTCACTCATGTTTCCTGCATTTTCCAATGGTGTTGCTTGCAGTGAAAGAAGATTCAAGATTCTTTTCCGTTGTTCTGTGATACAAAGTCCTAAGATAAAGTATCACTGAGCAGCACTAATAAGGATTTCCTTTTAAGGTCATTTTGAACCAACACAAAACACTGAAACTCTTGTATTTTGAATTTTTCATTGTTCTGTGTGTTGTTTGGTACTATTATTTTTAATTGATCGTCTTCTTGAGGTGTCAAAAACTCCAATCTTTTGTTTGAATTCTTAAGTTTTCATCATACGCCATTTCTTCATTTCATTTCATCTTCAATTTTGCATATTAGGGTTGTCTTGGACATAGGATGTGGTTTTGGTAGCTTTGGAGCATACCTATTCTCAAAGCAGCTGTTAACCATGTGCATTGCTAATTTTGAGCTCTCTGGTAGTCAGGTTCAACTAACCCTTGAAAGAGGTCTCCCTGCAATGATTGCTTCTTTCACATCAAAGCAACTACCTTATCCACCTCTCTCTTTTGATATGGTTCATTGTGCACATTGTGGGATTGATTGGGAAACAAAAGGTACTTGTTCGTGAGTAATGTTTCCTTGTTATGTTATTTTACCAATCCATTTCTTTGCCAATCAATGTGTTGTATTGGTAGCGTTGAAGTCTGCAAGTGCTAAAGGTTTTTTTTGGATTTTAAACTCATTTTCAAGGCTTCATGTCTGCTGTTATATTCTTATTGTATAGGTTTAATTAAATTGCCTATTTGACTTTTTTCACAAGTTTTAGTAAATGATGCTTATGTTGACAGAAGCTTTTCCAAGTCAAAATCAACAGAGCATGTTGAATGTAAATCTATTTGAATTTTCCAAGTCAATATGGAGAGTTTTCCTTTTTCAGACTGCTATACAACAGTAAATAGATAAGTACAGTGATATAGTGAATTTTCTGTACACTGAACTTCTCAGTGGATGGGAATGATTTACTTATTTTGGGCCTCTAGTATTCGGATATTAGCACCATAATACAAGACATATATATTTCCAAAACTGCAATGACTCTTTCATCCAATTGCATGCGCATGTCTGTCTATTCTTTCCTTATGAAATAAGTTGACTGCAGGAATGCTGATGTTATTCCATGGGATGAGTTCTTGGATAAGTATCCCCTTGCTGTTGTGATGCAAAGGAGAAATAAGTAATTGATTGCAAGGACTGCTGAATTGGATCGGGTTCTTGGATTGACTGGGCCCAATTTGGTAAATAGAGGGATTAGAATCTGCTTAGACTTTGCCATTTTTCTCTTTTTCTTAAATAAATTGGAGGAGGGGTTGGGCCTCTGCCCCAAAATTGGATTAACATAGGCTGATCCCACAGACCCTGATTGATTGCTTGTTATCAGGTTGCTATGCACATTATTCTTAGAATTTACCTCAATGACAAGGCATTTAAAGTTGATGAAATCAACATGCATAATTGGATTACTAGAAACATTATGACATAAAGGTCATTAGAATTCTTAATCAAACCTGCACATCTTCGGATTAGAAGATCCTGGAATAAGGTTTGTCCTATTTTGAAGGTTCTATCAAATATAAAGCATAGTAGATAAAGGTGCCGTCTGTGGAATATAATTATCAACTCCATTTTTGCCGTTTTGAAGATCATAAATTCCTTAAAGCACAAGACACAAAAAAGGAAAAAAAGGAAGATACCAATAACAGCCATGCATAGACACAAAAAAGGAAAAAAAAAACAGTTTTACACCTGGACTTAATTTTATGTAAATTTTCATAGAGAAAACTTGAATTTATTCTCCGCGAGCATAGACTCATTTTGGTTGATTGATTAAGAGAACAAATAACAATGATTACTATAGATTAACTATTGCAGAATTTTGTGTCAATCTAGGACAGTCAAAAGTGTTGTTCATCATATAATACAAAGGATTCATGTGTTACTGCTCTTTACCTGTTATTCTTCCCTACAAATATGCAAGGGTTAAATATCTCTACATTGGTGGATAATGGAAGACTTTCATATATAACAGAATAATAAAGGGGAACGGTGAAACAAAGTGCTTGCTAGAAAGTAATGTCCAAATACTCTCAGTTTACATGGAACATGAAGCAAATGCAAATAAGAATTTCATGTGCAAGGGAATATTAAAGTGAAACAATGAAACAAAATGCTTGTTTACAGAATAGATTCTCAGTAGTATGTGAATCTTTAAACAAAAATAGTGCAAATAAATGAAAATTGTAAACCTGATTTTGCCTATTCTTGCAAGCAAAATGTAAGGAATGAAATCGTCAACATCTGTAGCTGAGGTGAGATGTGTACTTTATTTGTTTGGACCTCATGCATGGTGGTACTGTGTAACCTAGATCAGTGTGTTTGACACAATCAGAGTATGCCTTCAGGTAATCAAGAAAAATTGGGCATCCATGACTCACTTGAAGGTGCCATGAATTGCACTTGCCAAAATTTGGGATATCTGGTAAGTGCCTCTTGTGGGGGCATCAGCTCATGTTGTGTTTTGTGAAGGACTTCTGTCACCATTACAATGTGAGAATTTGTTAACAGTGAGGACTCTCCCTCATTGTGATGACATACTGATCTTTTTAAGCTGGAATCACTTTTTCTTCTCATTAGTGGGAATTATTTCCTAGATAAGAGCTTATGGATGCTTGCAATTCCCACCCTCCCCTCCACTACCAAAACAACCTACTGCTGAATGTTGGTATCTACAGACAGATGTGTTTATGTTCTGGCCATGTGTGCTGAATGCTTGGAGCTTGAGCTCATTTGCCCAACCCAATAAAATTCTGGATATGTAAAGCCATCCCAAAATTTGTAACTTCTAGGAGAGGGATTGTTGGTTTGCCTGCATTTTTTGGCTTTTGTTGTAGGTCCTTTATTACTATTTTAATAGAAGCAACACCATGTCTTTGTATGTGTGACTTTTTTTTTTCCTTTTTCTTTCCCTTTCTTGGCACATGATGGTGAATGGCTATGCATTATGATGTTTGATGTTTAAGTATTCTGCAATTAATTGTTTCGTTCCTATAACAACTGCATATTGTTCACTAGGAATATATACCTGCTATCTGCCTATGGCTGCATGCTATAGGCAGATAATTGGGCTATCGGTTACCATTTGCATCCCTAGAAATCATTCTCAATTTCCCAACCAGTTATTGGCCTTTCATACTAGAGGATTATTCTGATTCAGATTAGTTACATTACTATTCCTAAGTTCCATACATGCTCTCTCATATCTTCTTAAGAACTGTAAAATAACCTTGTTGACATCTTGTTATTTTGTTCTCACGATTGCTTGACTTCCTGCGGCAGAGTAGCGTTAGCGTTAGCTTTCTCATGAAAACAGTAGAGCAACTGTGCAGACCTATGTTAGGTACCGGCAAGCAAACATATCCCATATGGACACAGTCAGAAACTTTCTGGAAATTTTGAACCAAAAGGGAAGATTGAAGTATATAGTACATAAGCCACAACAACACCCCCCCCCCCCCATTTATGCTCATGTCAAGGATTGAGTAGCTATGTACTATATATGTGAATGTGTTTATTTGAAATGTGAATGTATTTATTTGAAAGTGTGAATGTGTTTATTTGTACATGTGGATGTGTTTTTGTATATGTTTGTAAGTACAAATCTGTATATACAGGAAAAATATATAATTTAATATTTTTATTTTTTATTTTTTTTTCTTAGTAACTATTTGTCAGCGGCTAGGAAAGCCGTTGATATATATAACATTTGTCAACGGCTTCTGTCACAGACAAACTTTTGTCAGCGGCTTCATAGCCGTCGACAAATAGTATTTGTCATGCTGCTGACAAACCTATTTGTCAGCGGGTTTAGAGCCGCTGACAAATACTCTTTGTCAGCGGCTAACTCTAGCCGTCGACATATGTACTATATGTCAGCGGCTACTGTGCGTAGACATATATATTATATGTCAGCGGCTTTGTATAGCCGTTGACAAATATATGCCAACGGGACTTTTGTCCACGGCTTTGTCAGCGGCTAAGAAGCCGTTGACATAAGTTTTTGTCAGCGGCTCTTTAGGATTTGTCAGCGGCTCTTAGTCGCTGACAAATCCTGTTTTCCTTGTAGTGCATGAAAGGAAGCATTTAGGACAGATCTATTCCTATAGGTACTGGATATTCTTTAATGACAACGAATATATATGGAATTATCTTGGTCCTTTCCACAAGAAAGCATTTTTAACACTCAATTTTCTCCGCTTACAACCTATATTGATCAGTTCGGTAAAGATAAACTATTCCATCTTTCAATTCTCAAATGAGATAAAGATCAGATATATACTCATTCAAAACTGTCTTCTTTCTAACTTTTAAGATCGTGTTTGACACAGCTTGTATTTAGAAGTATCTTTATATTTCCATTTAATTAATTTAAGATAAAGAAATCAAATACTAAAAGTCATTTATGTAAGTATTTAGCTTTCAACTAAAAGCTGCAAAGTAACGCTTCCATACGAAGGAAAAAGTGAGATTATTGAGAAATATTTGACTTTTATAACCACCAAGAATTAGTCATAACTATGTCACTTAACCTTTTTTTAATGTGAAAAATAAAAACATAGTTTCGATTAGAAGTTTTCTCAAACACACCCTATACATTCTCAGAATCAGCTTCTACCGGCTCTTAATTTATTGTTAAAAGAGATCCTCATACACTGATTTTTGAAAAAAATGAAAAGTATGACTGCTGGTAACTTGACAATTATTAAGTATCAAAAATTGCTAGTCCAAGGAAGCGTCACAGAAGCTAGAAACAAGTAGCATGGAGCTTGATAATGTCATCCAGTGCCGTGATATTCTCTTCCAAAGTCTTGGACAGTCTACAGAATTGTGAAGTCAGCTCTATCAAGGAAACTAGGAAAGCCTCTACGCAAGCCAACCAAGATCCTCCGATAGATCCTTAAGGTGATATATTCAAAGGTTCAAAGAAAAAAAACTGTGGCCCACGTATGTATACACCATTGACTCCTTGGGAACAGGATCCCCTGCGCCTTCCTTCCTGTGTCTCCCTACGCCTCAAGACATAGACAGAGGTTGAATGAATTATTTGACCTAGAAGTGATAGGGCAACACTCATCACCTCCTTCTTTCATGTGTATTAGGACTCACAGGGGAGGAAGCACAGAGAATCACGTCTAGACACGAGGGTTTAGGATGGAGACTTTCAAACAAAAAATGGATATTGTGAAAGTTAAAATTGTAGAGGATAATAGGAACAATTTAAGTTTAGATGGCGTGGTTCGCATGTAGATGGTCATTATCATATGTAGGTTAGAGGAGCTGTGTTTGAAGGTAATAGTGCAAGATATAACTGAGAAGTAACACAGCATATACTGTTGCCTTATATGTGATATGGATGCGGTCGGAAACATCTTCCCTCTTCATTAATCGGCAAAGCGTGAAATCGAGTGGCTCTGGTAGTGGGAGCTGGGAGGAAATTAACTTGCTTGATGTAATTGTCTTCGATTCGCTTTCAGCCTGATCATATCCTCATGGATGCTTATCCTACAAGATCATAGGCATATATATGAAATAGTTCACTTAAAACAAATACTTATCCTTCTATATTGTCTCTGAAAGAACTTGTATTATCTTGCTAATCATCCTTTTAACTCAAAATTCTAAGATCTCAGATTGGATCTTTTTTATTTATGAGATAGAAAACAATAACATCAAAGGGGCCGAAGCATCCTGTCGACCTCCTAATACCTGTCAATGAAAATAGGAAACTCTTTCTTATAATCATATAGACTAGAAATGTAGTGGGAGTTCTAGATTCTACTTGTACGCACTAGCTCTAGTCCTGGCTCCCATGCCTTTAACATAAGGGAAGAGATCTTCTTCGTACATGTTTGGACTGGATTCTAACAGTACAGAGAGGGGTAGGGTCTAGATATTTGCAAAATTTTGAGATCATATGAGAGATTTTTTTTGCAATTTTAGTCCCTCCGTCGCTCTATACTGTTGGACTCTAATTTAAACGTGTACTGAGAGGATCTCCTCTCTTAAGATAAAGAGCTATTGTTTTCCTTGTCCCCCTTTCTAACATCCTAGGATCAGAGTCATGGGGGATTGAGAAAGAGGAGGTAAATAATCCACCTGATAAATATTATCTTTCTTATCACACACTTAGCGCCCTTCTCTGGTGACATCATCCTCAAATAAGACATTATCCTAATCTTCACGCTTATGTACATGTATATATATATATATACTAATTGCTCAATAATGAGGCTAATGTCAAGCTATGTTGTTCTTGTATGGTAATTTCTCCAAATAGTGGCAAAATGATATGGTACTCAGTGGCGGGCCCAGTTTGTATTCAGTGGGGTCTTAGAATCTTATTGAAATTTTAAATTTTTATTATAAGAGTCTTAATCTAATAAGGAAAGCTCCAAATTTAAGTATAAGATGATCTCACTGGATTTTTTTAGATGACCTAGAGGACTCCAGTCCCACTCGGAGCTCAGTCCTGCTGGATTTTTTACATACTATTATGATTTATATTTATGATTTAATAAAAAATTTATTGAGTACATTTGGAAGAAAAAAAATCCTCGTAACGAAGTGTATCATTTTTATTAAAGTGTATCATTTTTACAATGATTAAAATATATTTATTTTTATTTTTTATTTTAATATTTTTAATATAATAAAAATAATATACTAATAAATTTAATAATAATCCAAATGATCCCACTGAATAAAATTTATACGTCCACCATTGATGGTACCCACGTTTTAAGCTACTATTTTACTAGTGATGTAGATGTCGAGTCGTACTTATACTTGTCCTGTTGTCCTTGTGTGTGTCTTTAGTATCTATATTTAGGATAAAGATCTTTTGGACCTCAATTTTGATAAACCTCTTAATATCTACTCATATGACTTTAAGATATTTTTGTCACTCACTTAAGATTAATTAGATAAGAGAAAGTATAACAAAAGCTTAAAAAAGTAAGAAAAATATCACAGATCACGTGAGAAGACGTGACCAAGTCTACGAAAATCGTGGTTCAAAGGATCTTGTTCCCTATGTCACAGCATGCTACTTTACTAGTGATATGGATATCGAATCCTACATAGTTGGTGTCCTTGTGTGTGGCTGTATTGTTTACACTTGTATTTATATTTTTATATCCTTCTAATGACTGGTTACTGGATAATCAAGACATGCAATAGTAGCATAGAGATATATCTTTCAACATTCCAATTTAAGTGATCACATGACACATATCTACTACCCTATTAACAATGCTAACTTATTTACCTAGTGTTTCAGAATACATTAGTATAGGGTGATCCACTACATCGCCGAACTTTGCAACAACAGTAGTATAGATTCAAGCACCATACTATTGTACATCTCAACAATGAAAGGAGCTCCTCTAGACATCAGTTTTAATAGAGCTAGCTTTCAAGATCATCTTACATAACTAGAAGATATTTTCATCATTACTCAAAGGAGAATGTTATTATACCACTCTTTTTACCATCATCTTTACCATCTTCATTGTAAGTCATTTGATCCTTTGATCAGATAGTTCTTATTGAAATTACTTTTGACACGACTTTTATTCTAATGAATGTATTTAATGAGAATTCTCTGATCAAGTAATTAAAAAGCTCTCAACGAGTGTGGTCAAAAGAATAGTCTAATAGCATTTCTTTTACTGAAAATAAGGTAAAAAAATATAATAGAAAGGTAGCACTATGACACAAAATGCCTTCAAATCATATGAGACTACATTTAGGAGTTTATCAAAATTACAGTCCAGATGATCTCTTTCTTCTTTAATGTGTACTTGCATGATA
Source organism: Zantedeschia hybrid cultivar (assembly GCA_030544215.1). NCBI lineage: Eukaryota > Viridiplantae > Streptophyta > Magnoliopsida > Alismatales > Araceae > Zantedeschia > Zantedeschia hybrid cultivar. The sequence goes on along the minus strand of JARZZO010000003.1, from coordinate 11,152,698 downwards.
GGTGAGAGGACACTTTCAAGTTCTCAAACCAAAAAAAAAAAAAAAAGAGTGATCTTTCCGAAGAAAAACACAAAAACCAAAGACCACAAGTCAGTGAAGCACATTACAACAAAGGTGAGAAGCCACTAGCCAAGATGGGATCTCAGCTGAAGCGCCAAGGGACAAATGTTAATTTGTCAAAAGAGTAATACTTGTTACAATGTCTCCTCCAATAGTAATGCGGGTATTGCAGTGAGTAAAAGAAAAAAAAATAAAAAAAAATTAGGTCAGTCTCTAAGTCTCCTACCTGGCTGTACAATGCAATGTATATTCGAGCAACTCAAAAAAATTCGAAAAATTAAAAATCAACCCAATAAACATTGAAAATTGTCCCGATACTGTACAACTGGGTAAAAAATCTTAGAACCAATCTAAAAAAATTAAAAAAAAAATTCTTTTACCCACTATAATACCTCTATTGCAATTAAAGAATACATTTACTTTTGTCTAAAATATCAAGCTCTCCTCGCAACAGTGAAAAACCCAAGTCGAAAGCCGTGCACCATCTTGTGCCCCACTCCCGCCCTCATCATGTTGCTTTCCCCCTTTCCCTCTTTGGGTAAAGCCCAAGGAAAGCCAAATCCTTACGATCTCCACGTCACCCCCGGCATGACGGCGCCTCACTTTGCCAAATCTTGCTTCGTACCATCCTACGGCCAATGAGGGCAAGGCACACACGTGTCAAGCTGTGAATAGTAACCTGAGGTTACACAAACTAGCAGGGTACTAAACATGATTTGAGCGGGCAGGTTACCGTAGAATCTGATGGGTAGATCCTGAAACAGAAGTGGGCCCCGCGGTCCTCTCAGCATAGAAGGACTCAAACCTCATCGTGGTGTGAAGTTAGCAGATAGCAGGCTTAGCAGCGGACGTGCGGCCCGGTAAAAGGTGTGAGAAAAGACGAAAGCCGGCAGTTACCGGATACAGGAGGGTGGTTTAAAAAAAAAAAAAGGTTACCGGGGGGCAGCCCGCGAAGTATCGCGGTGACGCCTGGGCATTTGTGAGAACCCCTCGTGATAAATAGCTGGGGGAGATAGCTGCCTCTGATTGGCCGCTATTTTTACGCTTCCCTCACCTCACACCCTTCTGCGGTCTGTGGCGGCGAGAGAGAGAGAGAGAGAAAGGAGTGTTAGAGAGAGAGGGAGACTTCTTCAGTTCTTCTCTTGGGTTCGATCTGTGGAGAGGTTAGAGAGAGAAGAGAAGGCTCGCTCTATAAACAAAGGGGTGAGGGGGGCTGCTTCTAGCTTGCTTAGGGCGAGGAAGGTGGAGGAGGAATTTGTTAATGGAAAGGTGAGGGAAGATAGAAGTGGGAGTTGCACGGGGATTTCTTTCGCTCCTACTTTTACAAGCTTCCTTTTTTCCCTTCTTCTCCTGTTCTTCCCGCATCTCTTGGTGTGTGGAGATGGATAGAGATCTGTAGGATCGGCGGTGAAGAGCGGAACCTGGGTTTTGTAATGCTTCCTGGTCTGTTTCGCAAGTTTTGGGGAGGTCAACTAGGAAAAGGAACATCTTTGGGGGTGAATTTCTTTCGTTTCTGATGGATTTGGGGCGCTTGAGCTGAGGAATCCCCGAGTTGGGATCGAGGAAGTAGGAGATTTGGAGAAGGGAGCGCTGCGGCTGCCGCTGCCTCTGTTCGGAGGTTTGCTAGTTCTAGTGCGGCTCGCATGGCAAGCAGGCGGAAGCTTGAGGTTTCAGCTGGGCTGGAGCTTCTGGTTTCGTTCTGAGCCGACTCCTTGATCCAGTGTTCACGTTTGTTCGAGGGTTTCTGGTGCTGCATCCATCGAACTGGTCTCACCAGTTGGAAGAAGCTGGAAGCAGCTGCCCTTGTGGTCTTCATAAGCTCTTAGCAGTACTTAGTGGATAGGAAGCTCTTTGGTGCACTGGTCATCGATCCGATCTGCTGAAACCTGAAGAGGGCTAGTAGGGATAGCGAGGTAAACCACGGACGCCGCCATGTTCGGATCTCCGGCGACCTCCAAAGATCTGAACTTGCCGTTTTCCATGGCCCCCTTTAAACAGGGGAAGGACGAAACCCTTCTCGGCCATCAGCAGCAGCAGATGGCCACCAGCTTGCTGCGCTACCGCTCCGCTCCGAGCTCCCTGCTCGGCGAAATGTGTGAGGACTTCCTCCCACACCGGTCCTCGAGCCCGGAGGGGGGGTCCATGCTCGCCAGGCTCATGTCCTCCGATCTCCGGGACCAGATGCCCTCGGCTGGAGGCGGCGTCACAGCCAGCACGCCACAGAGGAACCCCGCGCCGTTCGTGTCGGCGATGGAGCACGCGGCCTCGGAGGCTTTCCAACACCAGAACGGAGGAGGGTTCTCGTCCTCTGCTTCGCAGATGGTGTACCAGACGCCGCAGCAGCAGCAGCAGCTGCCGAGCAACAGCCCCGCAACTGTCCCGGCAGCGGAGAGCTCCTACCGGACGGTGAGCTCGATGGCCATGGACGGCGAACAGGCGAAAAGTGGTGTGAACGGCTCGAATCTAATCCGGCACAGCAGTTCTCCAGCAGGGCTCTTCTCTCACCTGGGCGTAGAAAATGGTAACCTCCAATCTTCTCAAAGAGACGACTTCTTTTATTCCATATATCCTCTGTTTCGTAGAGTCGTCGTAGAGTAGTTCTCGTATACTTGAGAAATCCGTATCGACGAATTGCCGAGTATTTTAGTCTTCAGCTTCTTCAAACGACTGATATGGATTGAGAACCTCATACCTGGATTGGAAAATGATTAGAGGAAAAGGTTTCAACTTGGGTGGACAGCTCCATACCATTAGTTTCGCATTCTTCTTGAAGGAATCCATTGTTTGTGATCTCAGGACGAATATATTGTTCTTGGCAGGTTTTGACACGATGAGGAATATGGGAGGGTATAGACCGGGTGGGACTTGTTCCACTGGAGAAGCAACAGCTTTGGGGGGTAGCGGGCTCAAGGGTCAGATTAGCTTCTCATCAAGGCAATCTTCGTCTTCTGGTCTGATGTCCCAGATTCCAGAGATTGGAAGCGAAGGCCTGGAGGGTAGCAGCCCCGAAGACGGAGGTCTGGGCCATGGTAATGGCAATGGTCGCTGTTACATCCCGGGCTACCCTGTTGCTTCCTGGGATGATCCCTCTCTCTTCTCAGATGGCTTCAATGGTCACAAGAGACCCAGAGACTCATCGGAAGCTCGGGTACCCCACGAAACCATCCTCTTATGTTTCTTCTTACTGGCATGATCAGGTGTTCTCATAGACTCTTCTGTGCCGTTTTGATCATCAGAATGGAGATATCAGGAACCACTTCTCGGGTTTAAGCCACCATCTTAGCTTGCCGAAGAATTCGCCGGAGATGGCTGCCATTCTCCAGTTCCAGGACGCCGTCCCATGCAAAATCCGAGCTAAAAGGGGCTGCGCAACTCACCCACGGAGCATAGCAGAGAGGGTAATAATCAAAAGACCTCAACTTTTCCTCTCCCCAGGTCTTCGCAGTGTCCAGAATCATCACTGACCTGGAGCCTGCTAGCTTTTGATCTCTTTGGACCAGTTCTTTCTTCTCTGCAGGTTGCAGTGACCAGAAGTGGGATACTGTGACAGCAGTTACCTTTTGGTGTTGTGAGTTCTCATATAAGTGAACTGTTTCAGGTGAGGAGGACCCGGATTAGCGAACGGATGAGGAGGTTGCAGGAGCTGGTTCCCAACATGGACAAGGTAATAGATGCTTCACAAGACAACACTAGCCTTAGCGTAAGGAATGGTATCTGCATGCAGAAGCTCTAAAGGTACACAAACATCTTTGCATTTGCAGCAAACGAATACTGCGGATATGTTGGATTTGGCCGTGGAATACATCAAGGTTCTCCAGAAGCAGGTCAAGGTATATACTCTACAGCCTGAACACAGGCCCGTGTCTTGAAACTCCCATCAAATCGGTTCGTTTTACTTAGATTTCTATCCACTTTCTGTTCAACTGCAGAGCTTGTCCGACAGCAAGGCCAACTGCACCTGTTCTAGCAAGTAGAAAACCCATACTGCACCCCTGAGATTTTACCGGTGATCAAGGAACAATTAGCCCAGAATAGAACGGAGAGTCGAAGGAGCTGCAGGGTTCTGGTATCAGGACGCGATGTTTACATAGAGTAGAGCTGGAGCTGAAGAAAGAGAAGATTGAAGAGAGAAGAATACACTGTATAGCATTAGCATACGTTACTCCCCTTGTTGTATGTAACTTGTCAATTTAATGCTCATCGGCCTGTGAAAGATGGAAGGTTTATATATGTAAGCAAGTTGATAAGGTCTCCGGTGTACGAGGAGATATTTTAAGTTGGCAGAAGAATAAACGGGTCCGGATCCTTACCGTACTTGTCGGACAGTATCCAATCTGTGATATCCTTGCTGTAGTTTCCCTTTGCATGCTGTAATGTCCGATATAGGAACTTCAACATTTTTTCTGGCGTCGAATCCGAATGTATGATTACAACATAATTGACGTTATGAACAGATTGAGTGAAATAGAACAGTCCATCAAAAAAGATCTGTTCTAATATCATGTTAAAGAGGTTCGAACTCGAATTCAAAACTTAAGTATTAAATTGAAGAATTCTCAACATATATAGAAAGAAGACGCCCATAGAAAATCCAATATAAGATTAAACTTCAACAAATCCTAACGAGGATCCGCAGATCCAATTAATGGTTAAAACACTTAAAAGTGTCCTGCGCCTGCAAGGCTGCAACCCACTCGGATATATAAGTGGTACGCCTAATAAGCGGATGGAGTGGAGGAGGGGGGAAACCTCGGGTTTTTGCCAGAAATGGCAGGGAGAGGAACCTTTGGCCTTTGTCCCCTTCTCCCGTCCCCAGCTGCTGCAATGCAAGTGAGAGCCACGCAGTGGCTGACCTCATCGCCAGATCATGCCTCCACGGTCCATTTCCACCCCCACCATGTGGTGGTCAGTGCAAGCAGTTCCCATTTATGATGATACCAAAAAAGGGTGGGGCAGTCTTCTTGAAGCCTTTTGCACGCCGCCGGACACAGCCAGGAGATGAAGTGCGATCTCGATCGTCTGGCGTAGTGCGCCCCGCTAGCAAGGAGGGGCCATGGCCTCTATAGATGTCTTCAATGGCCGCTTTCGGATTGAGGTGGTCTTACTGTATTCCACTTTATATATTCATCCTCGAATCAGCACCTTTCCATCTTATGCAGAGACGCTGTTTCGAGTGCACCACAGCACCGGACTAAGGATGCAAACGGCGTCGAATTTTATGCGGATCCAAATTGGATTTATGAACTAACGGTCGGTTAAATAATCAGGTTATGGGTTGCCATTTGCATCCCAACCCCAGATCGGTTGGGTCTGTTGCGCCAAGGCATAGAGGATCTTGAGAAGATGGGGCTGACCGAAAAGAACGGGAGGGGAGGTACATGGCCGTAATCCGGGGTCCGGGTGGGGGGGGCGATGGGGGCCTTGCACCGTAGCGATAGGGACGCATCTTGCTGCACCACCAAGTGAAAAGGCAGGGGCGGCGGATATGTGATTAGGGGGAGGAGACCTTTTCCTTTACCCGGGTGGTGGAGGGGATTTGCCGGGGGATGGGATCGTTGGCGACCGGTGCTGCCGCATCACATGACGCACGCACACGGCCACCAAAAAGCTAGAAAAGAAAGGAGGGGATAAAGAAAACATACAAGAGTCAGAAGAGGACACCCGGTTCATGTCAGCTAGGCCAACAAAATTTCATGACTTCACATGTGAACACCACACAGCTAAAAGATGAGCAGCTTTTCTAGGGTTTTGTTTTTCTAAAAATGTGTGCTAAATATTCACGGCCGTAGGAAACAGATTTACGTGACACTTTTTACATTAACCTAACTGATTACTGCCGTAAGAAATTATACTTATTGGCAAAGTCATCCCTTGTTCTCTTCCTTGCTACGAAGAGAGCGGGTTAACTTTGTTACTTAAGCTGTCAATACAAAAGGTTAATAGAAGAAATGTGGTTGAACCAGAATAAGGCGGCATTAGTAAGATTTTAAACCTAATGCCCGAAGTCATATGTGCATGGAAGCTTTAAAATTTGTTAAGAAAATAATATTTGACGGAGTGTTTGAATAAAAGTCTAAATTTATATATAATTTGGCAACAATACCCTTCTTGGTAAGAGTGACGACCGTGAGTAGTAGCTGGAGGCAAATAGTGATGATAGTGAGCAGCAATGGCAGGATGTGAGACAGCAGAGGTGGGCGAGATGTGGTAGGGTGGCAATAGCACACAGGTGAAGATATTGTGGATGGTAAGTGACAGTGACAGCAGATAGTGAATAGATTGTGCACGATATCATGGTCAAAAGAGATTTCTAAAATTCTTGGAAAAAGAAAAAAAAGTCTCATAATAAGATATTTTTGAATATTTGTATATTTTCAGACATCAATTAAACTATTTTATCACACAATATAAAAAGGAGAATGTTTGACCATTTAAGAAATTGGGTCTTAATGTCTTGTAAGGATGCTACCCAACGGAACCTAAAGAATGCTAAGGTGATAGTAGCGGTAAATTTGCACATACATGCTTCTCGTAAGAACAGGCAAATTTAGTAGCATCTTTTTCCACCACTCTGGTAAGTTTTCCCAAGTAAATCAGTAGCCACTTGACTTAATGTGGAGGTTATAAGTTGCAACTCACCACAGACCTAAGCAATATTCTTATCATCACCATAGATCTTAGTGCAGAACCCTACTAGCCAACTGTGGTCCCCAGAAAAAGCATGGATATAAGTAGACAAGGGGGGAGCTAAGGCGGATTAAGGGGAGACCCACCCTCCTTTTCCACCACATCCAACTTTCCTCTAACCTGGCTCTGTTAGATGGGGGCGTGGGCGGTGGACCAAAATCCCAACTCCTCCTAGCACTCACTAATTTATAACATGGTTTCGTCTGGTGAACCGGGTCTGCTCACACGAAGGGAGGTTCGTCAACTCCACGTGACAGTGAGCGCTCATTTTATCTTCATACCCGGTGGAGAACCCGGACATTAGGCGGATCATATACGTTATGTTATCTGTTTAGAATGATTACCCGATAACTAACATACAGGATAATGATCGATCGAATAATTATATTTTTAGTGTACCATATGCCTGCCATCAAAAGAAATTTATATTTGAGTAATATTTGATCTAATGTCCTTACTTGTCGCACGCAAGAATATTGCAGTAGGTAAATCAAAAAATATATATTATTCTTTCAGATGGACCCTGAGGTATCCTAACTATCCATATAATGTTTGATCGGGCGTTCCCAAAAAAACTTGAAAAATAAAAAATCGAGATTCAATGAACATTAAAAAATATATTTTTTACTATTCATTAGAGTTTGATTTTTTATTTTTTAGATTTTTTGTGCTGTACGATTGGACATTGCACTGTATGGACGGTTTAAGGCATCTCGGCGCCGACATAGAAAAAAAAAAAAATGGTTTACTCATTACAATGCCCCTGCGTGCTGGGCATTGCCGAGCATTGCAACAAGGATTATTTATTTATATTCATTACATTATCTACTGTACATATAAATTTAAAAAGACGATCTATCAATTTACTTATAATCAAGTAAGTTAACGGTCCCTATTTGCATATCCAGTGGCGACCGAGCCAGAGGCCCCTGACACGCCCAATTAATCTGCACCAACTGGGCTCACCCCACTGCCCCGGCCTTGACCGGGCCGGCGCCCCCAGCTGGACCAACCCTTTGGATCGGGCTGGCGCCCGCGTCATGTGCTCGCTTTCACTACAATAACACCCCTGTCCCCCTGTTGAGTGTTGGACGTACCATTCAAACGTTTCAAGGAGAAAAGGCGCATCTTGGAAGAAACCCTTGATTGGTCGGGGACTGCGGACATGTACATGCCTTGTTGCTCCCGCGAAGGAACACCCATCAGATGGACGAAAGGCCAAGAAGACACGACCAAAGTGTTCCAAGGCACCTATCCAACAACACGACAAACAATTACCCAAATGTAAGGTGGGAAGAATCACAACAGCACCCCCACCCCCACGTAGCCATCGCCCTCCCCGATATCCTCAAGTGACGGTGGTGACGCGGACACTCGACAAATTTAGCGGCTTACCGTTTATGAGAGCCGACGTGAAGCGGATAAGTTAAACTTGGGGTGGCTTAAAAGTAATCTAGCGTGCCCCCACCACACCAACGAAAACTGGGACTGGTTTTGGGGAAGGGACTGCATGGCTGAGGTTTGAGCTGGGGTTTTGCTTGCTTGGCCGTGGTTTAGCTTCCTGTGGGTCAAGCACCACCAGGAGGAAGCTACACCGTACGAGGGTTACTGTCGCTATGGTCTCGCTTCTATGTCTGCAGTTCCTCTCTTGTCCAGTACACCTTCCTTCCCACTTCCCACGGGAAGGGGAGGAACTGGAGAAGCTTCATGCTGCCAGTGTCTACAGGCAAGGCCCACTATGAGGTGTAGAACATGAAGCACAATGCACGGAACAGCTAGACACATGATGTTGACTGGTAGCTGTCCTAGTTAGCATGTCATGTTGTGGTACTTAGGTTAGCTAGATGGTTACAGGAAGAAGAGTTTAAGGTCGGTTCCCTGTTGGGGTTGGGTCTGGACGAACTAAAATTATACACAAGAAACACAACCCAGTGGTGGCCCGACTTGTTTAGACACATTAATGTGCTGGACTGGGCGCTTGGTTTAGACGTCATTAATTTGGTGATGATTGTCAGAAGATATATAGGACTGTAGGTTTGGGTGGGTAGACCTGAATTTGAGCGGGCTAATCTGACTGCTCTAGCTGAATTCGAGGTTAACATAGATTTTAGAATGTGCTTCATTTAGTTTGATATTTTGGAATATGAAGTTAGGTTGTTGCTTGTAGTGAGGGGAGGGGGGTTATGTGCTTGTTGAGGTACACTCTAGGAATCCTATAATTAAACTTTTATATTTTTCATTCTAGTTAATTTTGTCAAGAAAATCAGTTATTGGCAATCTTATCTGTTAGGTCAAGGATTCGATCGATCTTAATCGTACGGTTAGAATCTTTCCATGTCACAGAAATTTTATGTCGCTCCCTGCAAGGAAGATACTAGGTCAAAGGAGACTCCGATTCCAATCTCGGGGAGCCCCCTTCGATGCCCAAATCAAGACCGAATATTGCGAATAGTTTCAGAAGGTTTAGGAATTGCTCTGGACGTACCTTCTGAGGTTACTGGAGGGTTCTTCTTATAGCCTAAGTTTGAGAATCCGAAGCCAAGACGCGTAACGGGTAAGCTCGATCCCGATCCCGGACTGGACAGGATTCCGAGGATTCCGATTTCTTTATTTGATGTAGGTTTCTTTAGTTAGAAGATCGGAAATGGATTAAGAAAGGACTTTGCTAAGATGAGTGGATCGTTCTGAGCCCTCCGGAGTCCGTTACAGATTTGAATAAGCTTCTGGTGGGAACATACTCATAACGCCTCGGAGGGACCCAGTAAATTTCAAAGGCGTATTGGGCACTTCATAACGGGCCGGCCCACTTAGTAAATGGGCCGAATCGAATTTGACCCTCTCACTACCTAACATGATGAAAGTTAGATTACATGAGATGGGTTTATATTGGAATTAAGTGGAGAATTGAATTAAGTTAGGTTAAAATTGACAGTCTCTTGACATTATTAGATCAGATCTGACTCCAAGCCGACCTAACTGGATCTAAATTGTTTGATGGGGACGATAAGACAAGGTGCTCGCCACTGACCAGGCTATAGGTATACTGAGGCTCCTTCCGAGCTGGGCCGCCTGATTAGGCTGAGGTGGTAGGACCCGTGCTTTGCTGGCGCTACAGGGCTGATGAGGAGAAAAATCCGGGGAGGACACAGTCCGACGCCCGTTTAAGTCATAACCAACGGCCTAACGTGAATAACTAAATAGAAGTGTAAGATTAGGATATAGAGTCCTTGAAATGATATCGGCTATTCCTTGTTCATGAGTACAGGGTGGTATTACAAATTTCAAATAATTCAGCATGAGAGATGTAAGGCATAAACAAGATTATGTTTGATGTTTCACCGTAACCCTAGTATGAAAGTTAAAAAAATACCTGAGTTTGTACGTAAAAGAAACTAAACAGCGATTTACAAAAATCATGGTTAGGATGAAAACTAAGTTGTGTTAACTTCAAATATGTTTTCCGTCAGATGCATCCAAATAACCCCTTGATTTGTACAGCCATGTAAAAACTGATAAGGGGGTAGGATGTTGAGACGACCTTACATCCAATATCGAACTGGGCCTAATCCTCGGTCAAGTGGACCATCTGGTGGGTGGCTTCTGCTTGCTGGCCTGTTTTGACGCTTTTGGATCTGCGATTTTGTTGTGGCCCACTCTTTAGTGGGCGGAAAGTGGGCCGTCTCAAACTGGCTTCCACATTCCGACAAGACTACCCAACTTAAGACTTATGAGACATACTAAATAACTACGATCACCGTATAACCGTATACAGCATGTGTAGTAAATATTTCTCATTTTTTTTAAGTCTTTCTGAACGGAAACAAGTGCAGATCAAGTTCGTAATGTCAATAATAATTCAGCGCGTGATATGTTATGTTTAGCTACTGATAAAGGATCCATCCTTTGCATTTGTTTCCAGCGTTAAATATTCATAATATTTAAGTTATTCTGGTCTAATTAAATCCGGCAGAGTAACCACATATTCAGGTCTGTCCGACTCTGCTCAAAAAGCTCAATCAAGAATAAACAAAGGTATATTATGGCTCGTTTGTTTGGACTATCAGTTTTAGTGTAGTATTATTTTTGCTTGGAATATCATATTAGTTATACTAATTATTTTGATATTAATTTTTTTACTTACAGCTTCGATATTAAACTGGGTTAATTAATTTGGATCCTCTGGCAGGGCCAAGGACTTATTTTCTAATTCTTGTCAGATTGCCCTTGACCCTGCCCCCTTTACATGGAAACGTATGCTACCTATTTTTGCAAAATAACATTTCCAACTTTGTCTTTCACTTTTACCACGCTTGGACTCTAAACTGGTCACATTTGTTCTTCTTCTCTTAAAAAACAACCACATACTTATGTGCACTATTTATTGTAATTTTCTTCTTTCTTTTACTTTAATTAGTATTTTTATAAAATTTTAAAAATTTAACTAATATATAAGTAATATTTCATAATCTTAAATTTATTTTTAAATTATCTTATTAAAATATAAAAATGTTGTGTAAATTTCTTATATTTTGTCATCTTCTCCTAAAAAATCCGTCGCATACTCCGTGCACTATTCGTCATAATTTTTTACTTCTTTTACTTTAATCAATATTTTTATAAAATTTTAAAAAATGTTAATAAATACTTAATATTTTATAATTTTAAATTATTTTTAAATTTCCTTATTAAATATAAACCATTGCATAAATTTCCTATGTTTTGTCTTCTCTTAAAAAACTGCCTCATACCCTATGCACTATTCATCGTAACCTTTTCCTTTATTTTAATTTAATTAACACTTTTATAAAATTCTAAAATTTAGCTAATACACAATTAATATTCCATAATCTTAAATATTTAAAATTATCTTATTAAAATATAAAACACTACACGAACTCCTTATCTTTTGTCATGTTCTCAAGAGAAATTGCCACATATCTCCATGCATTATTCATCGTAAAGTTTTTCCTTATTTTTTATTTTGATTAATAGTTTTATAAAATTTTAAAAGTTTATTCAATATATTATTAGTATTTAATAATTCAAAATTATTGTTATATTATCTTACTAAAATATAATATATTGCAAACTCTCTATTTTTTATTTTTTTCCCAAAGAAACCATCCCATACCTTCGAATGTTATTAAAACTTATATAATAAGGGAAATATAAGAATATTTTAGCACTAAAAATTTTAATACTAAAATATTTAAAAGTGAATTTTAATAAACTTTAACACTAAAATACTTTAATAGTATAATACTTTAAAAAGTTACTTAGTCGTCAAGACTATTATAATATTAAAATGTTATATCTATTATGTCAAAATACATCTTTCAATAGGTATTTGTGTTAAAGTATAATCTATTAATAGTATAGTAGTCTTGATGACTAAGAATACTACAATATTCACTTTAAATGTCTTAATGATAAAGTTTAATAATGTTAAAATATATAGTGTTAATGTATTCTTATCTTCCCATTATATTGTAATATTCTAACAGTATGATATTTTAATAATAGAATGAGTAGACAATAATACTTTAACACCAAGATACTTTAAAATGAAAAATAATACACTTTTGTACTATACCACTTTTAAGACTAACAGATGCTAAAGTTAGGGCTGCAACTCGGGCCGGGTTAGCCCAGATTAATATCAACCCTAATCTAACCCATGTATAAAGGATCTCAACCCTAACCCTACCCAACCCGACCTCAACCCGATCTCTATCAACCCTAACCCAACTTATTGACAAATCTTTCAACCTAACTCGACCCATGTAACTCAACCCTCATCGGATTGGGTCAGGTTGATCGGGTTGGGTCGGGTTACAACTCACATTCTTAAGCATATTTCCTGTCATGATATTACCACCTTAACCACATAATGAAAAAAAATGCATAGCAACTTATTTACACGATTTTCTATAAGAACCTCTCGCACATTGTCATTTAAGGTGCGAAGGTTATAAGATAGCTTTTATAGTAACGAGTTCGGGTTGGTCTAGGTTGCCCTACCCTTTAACCCAATCCGACCCGTCTAGCCTCGGGTTGGTGACTGTCATAACCCTAACCCAACCCAACCCGTCATTTGTCGGGTCAGTCGAGTTCGTGGGTCGGGTTTACACGTGCCGGTTTGAGATAGCTCGCCCAATGTTGCAGCCCTAACTAAAGTAGTGTGATGTGAAGGTGTTATAATATTCACTTTAAGAATGTCTTGGTCTTAAATTTTACAGAGTTAAAATATTATTATCTTTGTATCATACTGTTAAACTAGCGTCTTATTAAAGATAGAGAGTGTGTACATATATTATATTTTAATAAAATAATTTAAGATTCATAAATACTAAATATTTTAAAATTATAAAATACTAATTAAAATTAAAATAAGAAAAAACTTTTTACGATGGATAATGCTTGGAGATATGTGGCAGTTTCTCGAAAGAAGAAGATAAAAGGTAGTAAGTGTGTGTATGAATTATAATTTAATAAGATGATTAAAAAATAATTTAAGATTGTTAAATATTATAATATATTAAGTAAAATTTTATAAAAATATTAATCAAAATAAAAAAGAAAAAAATTACAATGAATAGTGCACGGGGGTATGTTGCGATTTCTAAAGAGAACGAGACAAAATGATAGGAAGTTCAAATTAAGTTTTATATTTTAATAAAATGATTTACAATATTTAACATTATGAAGTACTAATTATGTGTTAACTAAATAATTAAAATTTTATAAAAATATTAATTAAAATAAAAGAAAAAATTACGATAAATAGTGCACAGGGTGTGTGGCAATTTTTTAAGAGAAGAAGGCAAAAAGTGAATGCGTTCGTACAAACATGGTAAAAAGTGAAAGAAAAATTTGAAAATGTTACTTTGCAAAGTAAGAAACAAACATTTCCATGGGGGCAAATGCCAAGGGCCTCCAGATAAGGTCTTGGAAAGGCAAGGGGGTAGGGTCAAGGGCAATTTGACGGGTGTTAAAGAATAAGTCATTCCCCTATCAGGGGTCTGAATTAATTAACCCTATTAAATTTGGTTGATATTAGAGAAACATAAAGGGTGAGAGTGAAAGACAAAGGAGAGACTTAAGGGTACAAAAAATGGAGTAGAGGGAGTTGTAAGGTGTGTTCTTTGCACTTTCATTTAGTTATTTTAAGGAAAAAAATTAAATCTTGGAAGCCATTAATGTAGTATTTTGGTTGTATTTTAACCTCCAAGTAAAAGTTAAAAAACGGAGCTTCAAGGATTGAGGAAAAAGTGAGGTTCTTAGGAAAGGATTGACTTTTGTAATTAACTAAAATTAGTTACATTTATTCCCCCTCAGTTTCTTCTATATGAAAAAGTGAAAGTCAAAAGTACCTTTCAAATAGAAGCTTTACCAAATGCGTCCTTAGGGTAGTATTTGATAATACTTTTGAAAATAGTCGATTTGCTTTCAAGGAAGTGTGTTAGAAGAGATTTTTACTCATTATGGCTCCAAAGTTTAGTTAGGAAAATTAATGGCAGAATCACTTCTAATCATGGAAAAAACAAATTAGCACTCTGTACCAACCTATTCCCTTTGGAGGTCCATAGGTTGCACTTGAGGGGTAGGTTGAGAGATGAGGTGTTATGAATCTCATTCTCTGAGCCAATGAAAGGTAAATGTGGGTCTCACACCTACTTTTTTTATTAAAATGATTAACTCATCCTTGCTCCATATAAGGGAGGACACACTTTAATCTAGAGAATCTTATCTCGTAGCTTGATGCATGCTGACATTGAAGGAAATGACGGATGAAATAAAGAGTAATATGCACACAAGAACACATAAGAGAGAGAGAGAGAGGGAGATTTCCAAGAGGACAGGAGGGTCATAAGGGTCATACCCTCATTTTGAGGATGTTGTGACTCTCCAAATGTGGAGGTCATGGAGTATCAATTAAACTATGTTGAGTTGATGAGTTGAGCAATAGAAATGTGAGAGAAATGTCGACATGCTAATGGACGATGATAGGAAGAACTTTTTCTCAAGTAATGTGAAGTAATGAGGTTATTAAAAACAATAAAACATAAGATCATCAATTCTATAAATAAAATCTTAAGAAAGTTGTATTTGTAAAAAAAAAATCCCTAAATAATATGAGATAATGAACATAGCTAATTTTGAGTAACCATACAAGTCAATCTTCTCCTATAACTCATTTTTCCTCCAATATAGAAAATCTCAATATGGAGCTTTTTGGGATGGAAGTCAAAATATTAAACAAATAAGTTTTAAAGTCAAATTCTCTTCAAATATATATTACCCTTGCTTTTTTTTATACAAGAGGAAGCACGAATGCGTTTTATTGTCCTTTCATATTCATCCTCGACTTTCGTATAAAAGTTAGTTTTTTATAGCTTTTGGAGATTATATATACTCTCTTTTTCTTTGTGTTTTTATCTCTCTTCCTCTCCAAAATCTCCCTTGCGCACAAGCCAACGCATGTTGATGCATTTGGTTTAGATTATGTCATTTCCATAGATTTCAATCATTGACATGCTCATAATCTATAATCCATCATGTTAATGCTGCCTCCACTCAGCATGCTCTCAATATGATGACCCTCTGCAAAGGGAGGAGCTAGTCGCATCCAAGGCCATGTTAATTGAACCCACGAGATCCATTAAGCTTTCAAAGACTAAGCTAGAGCTTTGGCAACACTTGACAATGATTTGAGACTTGCTAATTTGTTTTTGAAAGTGTGCTAATAGAGGTTTTTAATCATTATGTTAGGGTTTCAAAGAATTAGCTTTATTCACTTATGCATCCCTTTGGAGGTTCATACGTTGTGTTTAAGTGGGGGGTAGCTAGGTTGAGAAATGAGATCTTCTGAACTAAAGAGAAGTGAATGTGGGCCTCACACTTTTTTTTTATATATAAAATGTTTGTCTCACCTTTGTCCCATATGAGTGAAGATACACGGTAAGCCAAAGGATCTCACCTAGCAAGCTGACGTTGAAGGAAATAGAGGGATGGGTGGAAAGAGTAACATGTACACAACCATGTATGAGATAGAGGGGAGGGGGAGGGGGAGGGAGGGAGAGAGAAACCCTAAGGGTCACGCTCCTATCCTGAGAGTGCGTATATCTAGTAGAAATTAAATCTATGGCTTTCCTAAACTAAGAAGACATGAAGTACTAACTAAACTATATCGGACCTGTAAGTGAGAGAAACATCAGTATGTGACATGATGGGGAATCGGATCACGTGGAACCTTGTCTAGAACTTAAAACTCTATTAATTGATATTTACTCCCTAAATTCTCGTAAATATAGTGAGTTCTCCATGTGTACTTGTAGAGTTTTAGGCATTGTTCACTACACTGATTGGCTCGATTCCCTTAATAGAATCTGCCAACAGCTTCAAGTACGTATCCAAACAAATAGAAGTTACATCAGTTTTTGAAGCATCCATTTCCCACCGTAAGGAGAGTGAAAGGCTCATCCTTGAACCCACATGTCCTTGCCCATTACCCAAGCACCTTGCCATTTGGTCGCGACCAAGCGTCAACCACAGGGGCGTATGAAATCCAACAATTTTTGACACAGAAAAAATCTAATGTCTATAATCCGATTAACCAAAAACGGTGTCAAACTGTATTTTATAGCCTAGGCAAAGGGTATGAGAAAAGGGTCTAGGCAATCGGATTCCATGTAATGATAGGTGCCAACTTGAGCTTATGAGAGAGAGAAAGAAAGATGAATGAGTCGCTCTCTCCCATCACAAGGGATTGTAGAGAAACCTCAACATGCGACAACTGGGGAATCGAATCACTTAGAACCTTGTGTGGACCTTTTAATTCTGGTAATTGATATTTACTCTCCAAATTCTCAAAAGAGTAATATTTGCTATAATGCCCTCCAATTGCAATGGGGGCATTGTAGTGGGTAAAAAAAATATTTTTTCTCTAAATTTGTCTTAAGGTCTCCTACATGTTTGTACAGTGCAACGCCCGATCGGATGACCCAAAAAAATCTGAAAAATAAAAAATTGATCCCAATGAATAATAAAAATACCTTTAATGGGCCGAGCCTAATAATGTTTTTTTTTAATTTTCAGATTTGTTTTGAGATGCCCGATCAGACATTGCCCCATATGGACGGGTAAGATATCTCTGATCCGGCTTAAAAAATTTAAAGAAAAACTATCTACTGTAATATCCCGTTCCAGTCGGAAAGAACATTGAAACAAGTACAACTCTTCTCGCAAATGCTGTGCGTCGATCTCGCCCGTCAAAAAGGATTGTAGGTTGAAGAAGGAACAGGGGGATTCAAACCCCTTCGATCGGACATGGCCGTCAGATCAATCACCCTTCCGACAGAGTCCACCGACACGAGTACCTTCCCGCGTCCCACCTTCCTCTTCTTACAGAACAGAAGTGTTAGACAGGACGAGGAAGCCACCGATAGCGACCGTTTGCTCCCATCAAGACCGGATTTCGTCATCCCACCAGCCAGGCGCCAGCATTTCCTAATTCCACCAATCAGAAAACGAAGTTTCTTTGCGGCGTTGTTTAAGTGGTGGGCAATGTTGGGCAGCACGCGCACGACCCGCTAGTCCGTTGCGGCCTTGCCTACCCCTGCCAAGAAGACCAGACCAAATACTGCTCCTCCCCACGATCTCGCCTCTTCTCCCTCCCTTTGCATCTCCCGGTCGTCTTCGTCGCCGTCGTCGTGTTGCCGGAGGAAGAGGAGGAGCCCCGAAATGGAGGGCGAGGTCGCCTGAAACCCTACCCCGACGCCGCAGCAGCCGCACCCGGATCTCCCCCGACGACGACGATTCTTCTTACGGATTGCATAGGTGATCGGGATCCGCAGGGGTTGGATCGGCGGCGGCGGCGGCGGCGGCGGCGATGGCGGCGAACCTGTACGGGGAGTTCAACCAGAGGATAGATTACGTCTTCAAGGTGGTGCTGATAGGGGACTCCGCGGTGGGGAAGTCGCAGCTGCTGGCCCGGTTCTCCCGGAACGAGTTCAGCCTCGACTCCAAGGCCACCATCGGGGTGGAGTTCCAGACCAGGACCCTCGTCATCGACCACAAGACCGTCAAGGCCCAGATTTGGGACACCGCCGGCCAGGAGAGGTAGCTCGCTGCGATCCTTCCTCTGTTTTTTTCCCTTTTTTCGATCATGGATGAAATTGGATGGGTATATTAGGAAGGATGTTGGTTTCTGAGGTTGTTGACGTGTGTTTCCGGTGTGTTTGAACTGGAGATCTGTTGCCTATTCGTTTGAGATCTTGCTTCAATGTCTTCGCATACCGTGCTGGAGAAAGAACCACAATTTCCGCACGTTGGAAGACCGTTGCATATTCGAAGATTAAGGACGGTGTCTTACTTTTCCACGTTCACTGTTTTCTATCTGAGAAAATCAGGGATATTTAGAAAAAAAATTTCCTTGAATTTTTGGTCTTGTCGTTGCATTTGGTTTAGGATCATCCTTGCTTGGAATTGGAATTCTTGGACAAGACAGACGCGAGGAATTGCTATTCGTTTGGATGATTGGATGATTGGGAATTTAGATGTTATCAGATTTCTGCTAGCGCAACTGCAGACTTTTTTTTCAACAGAGTTTATTTGCCTAAGCTCATATTGGAAAATAATCCTTTTGTTACCATGTACGTGAGGAATTCATCCTATCAGAGTGACAACATTCATGGCACCGTACTCTTTTTTGAGTGAAGACTGACGAGAGTCTCTGAATTACGTTCAACAGTATCAATATCAAGATTAAACTGTATCTACAGTTTGACCTTCTGTAATAGATCTGAATTCAAACGTTATACTATAATTGTAACCCAAGTAGCCTGTGAAACCCAGGATAAAATTCCCTGTATGGTCTTTGACAACTCCTGCACTTGAGCTGGAGCAATTAGCTTAGGAAGGATGTGTGATAACCCTAGGATGCAGATGTCTAAGACAAATTTATAGATGCAGTTATGTAGACTACTTTGCCCAAAGTCCTTCAGAAGTTTGGGATCATCCAACTTCAAAATAAGCACTAGATTTGTAGATGTGTAATACCAGACAAGGTCTCCACCAAAAAAAAAATCTTTAATAGCTTCATAGATATCATTTAGATCAAGGAAGGCAAAATCGGCATGGATCGGATCGGGCGATCTGATCGATTTTCGGCCTAACCGATCCGATCCCGAGCCCCGACCCACCATTCCCTTATTGGGATCGGACGGATCGGCTGGGATCGGATAGGATCGGCTGATCCTCCGATCGAATCGGCCGATCCGTAGCCCAACGGCTAGCCAGCCGTTGGGAATGAGCCCAACAGCTAGCAATGGGCTTTGGGGGGCTTATAAATCCCCCCAAGGCCTCTCCCATCCACACCAACTCATTCTCTCTCTCTCTCTCTCTTCCTATCTCTCCAAGTCCAAATTGTTCTCCATCTCTCTCTAAGTTTTTTTTATATCTAATATATAATAATTTTATATTACTATTAATATATTGTCCTCCCTCTATCTAATGTTTTTACTTTTTATCTACTTAATATTTATCTCCCTCACTCTCTTATTTTTTTCTATCTAATTATTATATTAGTATATTTCTCTCCCTCTCTCTCCTTAATCTTTTTTATTTCTACTTAATAATTTTTTATTTTAATTTTTTTTTCTATTTAATATTTCTCTCCCTCTTTCTAAATGAGATTCTAGCATTCTATAACGATCGGGTGGACGGTTCAAGGAGCTTTTTTTAATAAGTTGTCTTTCTATCACACACACTCTCTATCTAACAATGTCTCTAAAATTCTCTCTCTCTCTTTCGATATACTAGTATTAGTAGTCCTCATTAATAAATAAAATCTATAAGTTTACCGAGTTATGGTTTGAAAGAAAATTAAGAAATGTACACTATTCTTTTTTTTATGTTGAGGGTGACTCGATTTTGGATTTAGAGAGACCAATTACTAAATAAAAAATAAAACAGTCTCAATTGAAGAAATCAAGGTTATTATTATTTTTTAATTTATACACATTTTTTAAATTCTTTTGAAGGAGATCAAATCAGATAAATTCTATCAAGTCTTCTTTTGTTGATGCCACGTAAGTGACGTCATCCAACATGGGACTATAGGTATATAGTTCCAGGAGATCGAAGGATCCATTGTCTTTACTGTAGATACCTTGTTAGTGGGATCCATCGTTTTGCAGAGCAGCTTGCAGAAATACGTAGAGTTAGCATCTCATATCCTTCAGTCCCACATGATGTATGTACACAGTTCTAGAGGTTTCTACATCAGGACGAGGATCATCTAGCCTGATATGATAAACAGCCAACAACCAGGCCACCTACATCACCAACTCATCCATCATCTACATTAGCGGGAGGATCTGGGATAGAGATTGTCGAAGCTGTGCGAGCATTCTTTTTAGAGTTTCATATTCCATCCACTGTTGTGCACACACCATCATTTGTTCAGATAGTTAGATGTATTCATAGACAACCACATGTCCCACCTCCTACCCAGATTGAGTTAGATTTTGATGGAGAGGATACTGGGTCTTTTCTTTCTTTTGATGACTTAGATGAGGATGATTGAATTTCATCACTTATGTACTACGTATGTCATGTATAATATTAACTTTGAGAAACTTATGAGTTCTTTTATTTTTTCATAATTTTTGTATATTTTTTAAAAAAATAACTTTAAAAAAAAAAGTGTGGATCCGGCCTGGATCAGTTTGGATCGAATCAAATCGGCCAATCCGATTGAACCAAACCCAGACCAATCCGAGTCCGATCCCCGAGTTTGCCTTCCTTGATTTAGATAATGTGCCAACAAACTAGGAAAAACTCACAAGTGAACCCATCTGGACGTGGGGTACTACATGGGTTGAGATTATTGAATGCATTGTATTTCTCACCAAGAGATGGTATGGCCATGAGCATCTTGTTGTCATCATATGTAACCTAGTGTAGGATATTGGACAATAAACATGCATCTTGAAAATTTTCTTGTGTTGAGAATAGACGCTTATTATATTGAATAACCATGTCATGCATGAGATTTACGATTGGCAATGACAGTCACTGTTGAGTGAACTTATAAAACACTATTTATTTTTTCCCCTATCCACTGAGTAAAAAAAAAAAAAAGGAAGCAGTGAATTATTGTCCCTCTCAGAGAGCCATTTGAAATGGGCCTTTTGCCTTCAAAACAAACAGGAATGGCACCTCTTTAAGTATTCTTTGCTTCCTTCGAAACCCGCAAATTATTGTTAATGGGACCACCGTCAAATATTGACCATTGTCTTCAACTTTTGGTATGTGGGAAGACATTACAAATTGCTTTGAAGCCACAAAATATACGGAAGTCAGGATAGCTACTATAGTTGTTATATGTGTGGAGTATTGTTATATGTATGCAAGCTGAATGTTTGACAAGGACAGTGTCTAATTACAAACCGATCCTTCTCATATCACAGTCCTTTTCCCAAAGGCGGTCAAGTCAAGATGGAGAGATACTAACTGAAGGAAGATGGCTTTATGGAGCTGATCAAGAGAGTGTGGATGGGTCCTTGTCATGGCCTGAATACCATGGCTAGGTTAACTCTCAAGCTTAAGAATTTGGCTAGGGAGCTTTCTTCCTGAGGTGCCTCGAAGACCCTTCTTGGGAAATTGGCCAAAGATGCTATTTTAGAGTAGCTAGATGCTTTGGATGCCATTGAGGAGGTAGGCTTGCTAGATGCTGAGGATAGGGAGAGCTGGAAGAAGTTGAGGGTAGAGTTTGATTAAATCCTCCTTAAGGAGGAAATTTTTTGGAAGTAGAGATCTAAAGAGAGGTAGATCAAGGAGGGGGACAGGAACACTGCTTACTTTCAAAAAGAGACTTATGGCAAAAGGAGACTGAATCATATTAAGTCCCTTACGGATGGGAAATAGGCTTGCTCCAAGCTCACCTCATCAGACAACATGTACAGGACTTTTATTCCAGACTCTTTTCTGAGCAGGATTTCCCTAGACCTTCTTTTGTGGATGGCCACCTTCGTTCTATTAGTGCAAAGAAAGGGAGGACATTTCAGCTCCTTTTACTGCTGAAGAGATCAAAAGGTCAGTTTTTGCTTTACTTGGGATAGAGCTTTAGGTCAAAATGCTTTCCCCACGTTCTTTTTCCAGTCTTGCTAGGATGTTGTTAAAGAGGATGTTTGCAAGGCTTTGTTGGAGTTCCAGTAAGGTGTAGCTCATCTTAGGGCCATCAATAAGACATTCATTATATCGATCCCTAAGAAAGAAGGGGTTAATTCTTTAAGGCACCATAGCCAATCAATCTGCTAAATGGGGTCTATAGGATCATTACCAAGAGTTTGGTTACAAGGATGGAGAAGTTGCTTAATAGATTATTCAGCAGCAACCAAGGAGCTTTCGTCAAAGGTAGACACATCCTTGATAATCTTCTAGTGGCTCATAAGGGGTTGCACTATATAAAGTTGCATCGTGTAAGAGGGATAGTGATGAAGCTAGATTTCGAGAAAGCATATGACAAGGTTAATTAGGAATGTCTTTTCCAAGTTCTAAGTAAGACGAGTTTTGGTGATAGATGGGTGAGGTGGGTTAGAACATGCGTTTCTCCAATCTCTTTTGCAGTGCTTATCAATGGGCAGCCTGCTCCCTTCTTTCTCAACGGGAGAGGTTTGCACGAGGGGAACCCTCTTTCATTACTTCTCTCATTTTGGTAGCTCATATCCTTGTAGGGTTTCGGAGAAGGCAGAGATGGCTGATCTAATCAGTGGCATCCATGTCACTTAACATGATAGATTTTTATTCTATCTTCAGTATACAGATGATACCATCCTTTTCTTCTCAGAGGAGCATCTATATATGACTAGATTGTTATCAAAATTGTTAAAAGAGCAGGCCTGAAGGTGAACTTCCAGAAAAGTCAATTGATTGGCATTAATATGGATAAGAGGGAGTTGAGGAGGGTGTCCTTGATACTTGGCTGCTTCATAGGTGTCTTCTTTATCTCTTACTTAGTAGCTTAGGGCTTCCTTTTTCTCCATGGTCCTGCAGTGTAAGGATTGGGAACAGATTGTCAAAAGGTTTTAGGGTAAACTTGCTAGGTGAAAATGGAAGTTATTGTCTTATGGGGGTAGACTAAAACTTTGCAGATCTGTTCTAGACTCTTTCCTCATTTATTTCCTATCCATCGTTAAGATTCATGTGACAGTGGCTAGAAAGGCTAGCTTCCATCCAAGCTAAGATTTTTTTGGCATAGGTCTGGGCACCTAAGAAAGGGGTTTTGATGTTAGTTGGGAGAGAATTTGCAACTCTAAGGAGAATGGGGGTTTGGGTTGAAGAATATCCTCCTCTTTAACATGGCCCTCTGCTCTAAATAGATTTAGAAGCTTGTAAGCTCCAATTCAGGCTTGTAGTGGGAGATCATCTTCCAGAAGTAGTATGCTAACTCTAGACTCTAGGACATGATTCTTCCCTCTTACAATATCTCTTTCATTTGGAAGGACATCTTAGCATGTTGTGATGTCTTTTTGGCTAGCTCTAAAATTGTGGTGGGAGATGGCATTTTTGCTCTCTTCTGAACAAACTTTTGATGTACTCATCAACCTCTACATTGCTTTTTTCTCGAAGTAATGTACTATTGCTTGCACTCCATGAGCAGTGGTTGCTCAGGTCTTTAATGGCGATCTGCGGCACACTTGCTGGAAGCCCTCTTTCAGAAGAAACATGAAAGATGAAGAGGTGGATGGCCTGGCTAACTTGCTTCAGCTGCTTCAGTCATACTTTGGATCATGGATATGTGATCGTGGAGAAGAGACAAAATGGACAGATTCTCCATCAAATCTACCTATTGCATAATTGCACATTGCGGGATTAGATGCCAATTTTTTTATTGTGTTTGGAAAGTCAAGAGCCCTCTCAAGGTACATACCCTTCTCTGGAGAACTTTACTTTATAGACTTCCTACTTGCGACAAGTTTGGTCAATTCAATCTTGACACTAATACATGTTGTTGTATTTGTAGCATATAAGTGGAGACCATAGATCATTTATTCACCTGTTGTTCATTCTCTATAGAAGTGTGGCAGTAGTTGTATGATCAGCTTCAGGTCCAGACCAGTCATGTAGTTTCTGTCGGAGAGTTTCTTCTTTCGTGGGAAAGACATTGGCCCCCCAAAAAGAAGATCATTTGCTATGGTGGTTGGTCTTGCATGCAACTATTTGGTATCTATGGAATGAATGTAATAGTAGGATTCTTAGGCGGGAGGTTGCTACTCCTTTTAGAATGCCCTCCTTGGTTTGTGAGAGAGTAAAGGAACGGACTCGGGTCTCTTGTAATGTGAATGCTTCTAATTCCACACTTTTTGTTCTTCTTGGAGAGGGAATGTAGAGTTTGCACACCTTCTTGGTGTTTTGTATAGAGAGACTTATGTTTCTACCCTCTCTTTTCTTGTTTGTTCAAGAGACTTCTGTTGCTATCCTCTCTTACTTGTATATGTTTCCCTTCTTTTATTTTATAATACAAGTAGTACCATCTACGTTCAAAAAAAATGTTCCTCAATAAAACATGCTTAGGTTTACTGAAGAGAAATTTTAATTCATTAAAAAATTCCCCAAGAACCACATGTTTCACTTTAATTATGTCATTTTAATAAGGCATGTAAATGGCAGTCGTTATTGTCATCTAGTCACATCAGATGACACAGCATGATGTCCCATAACATAAAACACTGAAAACATAGAAGGCATATATCATTAAGGTAACATGCAGTATAAGTATACTTTGTAGACACTTGTGGAGTCCTTAACTTCTGATGCTTGTCCTTTAGTCATCTTCCCAATCCCTATGTCCCAAGCTTGACCTTTTCAGTGATTCCCCATGGTTGCATAGCAAAAACTTAGCTCATATGTTTTGTAGTGATTCTTCTCTGTGTGTGGGTATACGGCGGTGGCGGTTTTTTTTTTTTTTTTTTTTTTTTTTTGGGGGGGGGGGGGGGGGGGGTTGGTTTGATGCCCTAAACTATCTGGTTGACATTGCATCACTAATTTTCTTTTGGTTGTTTAGACCCCTCAATGTGTGCCCAAAGACACACTACTTGGTAGCATTAGAAGTTCATCACCTCCTCAACATTTAGGATGACAAGCATCACATGGCAACATCCAATTAAACTCCTACTTCTGTGGCCCGTATGTGGCACTTGATGTCATCTGGTTGGACACCATAATCTCTTCACGAATCAACAAAAACCATAGACATTTTGGAAATTTATCAGTTCTACTCTCTCTGATGCTTGTTATATGAATGCCCTCGTTCAACAGTATTGAATTAAGAACTTTTATGTCTCATCATCCGATTATGCGAGATTATCTTAGGTATTTTGGGATATCTTTGTGTTTGCTATGTATAAAAATATGTGGGGTGTTGCATTGACTTAATATAACTCTTTTGCACCTGAAGTATAACTTGGTCAACATCATTTATTGTCCAGTTCAAATCAATCCTCAATAGGTTTACTGTTTGTTTTACTTTTCCAGTTCTAATGAATATGATATACAGTCTTTGATAGTAAAATTGTCTGGCTGTTGATTCTCATGTTTTTAGTACCCATGGTTTATAGTTTATCCCCATATTTTAAGATACACAATGGCAGAGAACACTGCCCTGTTTTAGTATAACCTGTTGTAAGGTACAGAAGTAGTTATTGATTCTAATGCTCAGAATGTCCATTTGCAAATTCTCTATCTTCTACTGGTAAATCTAGGCATGGTGTATAAATTTGGAGACCTTTTCTCAAGGTAACTTGCTCACGTGTGTATCTACCCAAAATGTATGGCCATTTCCAATGTGCATCAATGTATTTGGCAGTCCAGGTGATGGGGATCCAGGAACGGCAGGAATGGAGTCAAAGATCCACTGTGCAGTTTATTTGGCCCATTAGGGGCCCATTTAGAGTCTTTTATTTTTTCTGTAATTTTCCACATGTTTTTGTGCTATTTTCGGAGTCCTAGGGGTAGCTTAGTAATTTTCCTATTAGGGCTTCCTTTTAGAGGTCTATATATGTCCTATGTACTCCTTTGGTAGAGATATTGAAGAAGATTTTGAAATGAAAGAGCAGCCGCTGTGTTTTTCTCCCGAAACGGGACGGGAACCCGGGTGAGGGCGCGAAGCCCTAACCTTCTCCTTCTCCAACCCCCTCTCTTCTTCCTTCATCCGGTCTTCCCCCCCTTGCTGTCCCGCACAAGGGTGGCAGTACCGGTACCGGTACCGGTATCGGTGGGTACCGGTACCGGTACGTACCGGTCCGGTACCGGCCGGTATCGGTCCGGTACCGGTCGGTACCGGCCCAAAACCAGTCCGGTACCGGCCGGTACCGGCCCGGTACCGGTCGGTACCCACAGTACCGGTGCCGGCCGATACCGGTACGTACCGGCCGGTACGTACCGGTATCGGCCGGTACTGCCATCCATGGTCCCGCATCACCAGGTCCCTTCAAGACAGCTACCTTGTGCTCCAAGGTTACAGAGTTGTCGTAGTTTGAGGGTCTTAACACTTTTGCAGCTAGTGAAAGGCTTTGCTTTAGCCTTTCTGTTTCACACACAGTCATTTTTGCCGCTCTAAATTTGTTTTGCCAATAGAGGGTTATCATGTTTGCAATATGCATCACAGCTCCCCTTACAGCCGACAAGGGAAGCTTGCTTCCTCGGTCTATCTTCCATTCTTTGTATCTAAGTAGACCATACAAAGTCTTAGGCTCTTAGGTATTTTACAGGAGATATAGACCATTGTCACGCAAAGTTGTTCTTCATAGCTTCTTCAATTCCCATCCCAACTAGTTGAATATCTTTTCAATGCTGTTTTTGTCACTCCAGAATGAAGAAACTTTATATTGCTGATTTTTGGTTATCAGAACAGCAATGTGTCATCTGTAATTATTAGTGGGTTAGCTCAACATCTCTCTTTCCCACATTCAATCCCTCAACCAATCCATTTCTTCTAGCTCTCATCGACATCACACTAAGCCCAAGTGCTACAGTAACAAGGAGTAAGGGAGGAGGAGGTTCCTCTTAGCCTCAGCGCCAAGGGGGGTTCCAAAGAAAAAAATATGGAGTTGCATTAACAAGGATCAAAAATTTTCCAGGGCTGGGAACATGCTTTTTAATCTGTGCCACCTATCCATATTTTACGCTCTCATCAGGATAGACTTCTTTTCTCCTCTGTAATGAATACACTTGTAGTTTTCCAGTGTATGTATCTTTCTATTACCTAGAATGAAGGTTTATTGGTTGACGACCACAATGCCATCAATTATACGCTCCTTTCTCGCATTTTGTAGGGGACGCGTTCCTAGTTGTCCAGTATACCTTCCTGGGATGAAGGTTTATTTGTCAATGTCCACATTCCATCAATTATACACTTTGATCTCTGTGTCACTTCTTTTGTATAATATGCTAGTTGCCTTTAAGATACCTACTAATGGGCCTTATTTTGGCAGCGGACCCTGCATTCTTTTTTTCTTGTCTTTTTCCTTTTTTTTGTTTTGTCTTTTTGGGTGGGCGGGGGGAAGAGCGGTACTAGGACAGCATATGTCCTATAAGTTGGAAACACTTGAGTGAGCAAGGGTTGTCTTTGAATTCCTTGATATATACCATGAAATCATCCTCCCAAAACAAAGTCCATAGAGTAGCCATGAGGCCCTGTAGATTTCTCTACCGTTATATTGAAAATAGATTGTTCAGTTAATCACTAGTCGCTGAATCAGCTTCTCAGCTGCTTTTATAGAGACCCTATTGAACAGCGCATCCTCAACATTTTCTCTCCACTCCTCTTTTGCGAACAAGTTTGGATACAAGTCCAGGGTTCCTTTTTTTATTTTATTGATTTGTTCTCCTCTGAAACCAGCTTACCTTAACTTCATCAACTCTTGTCATTCTCCTTTGAAACCACATGTTCTTGTCAGCGTGGAGCCCCATGACCACTGTTGAAGGGCATTTATAGGTGGCAAAAATGAATAAATCTTTTGTACCTCTACCCTTGCTTGTACCTTTTTAGGTGAAAGTGACGCTATATCCTCCAGATATTAGCTCCAAAATATTTGATTTATGAATAATGCATATGCATGTAAGTTGGAGATCATCACTTGGCTTGACAGAAAAAGAATTATATAGGAAAGTTCTAAAATATCATATGGCAATTTGCCAATTCTGGATTAGTTCATGTGTCCCTTGTGCTGCACCAACATGTAACTGCCAATTACATTGGAAATGGAACATGTTTCCGAAAGTGGTGTGGTAAGCGAGTGTACATATTTTCAACATAAATGTCTAGACCACATCCTTCTCCATTATTTATTGGTAGTTTTGGATGATCAGCTAACTGCAAATCAACCTAAAGGATTATACAGAAGGTAGAGCATCACAACCCCATGTTGGTTTGTTCTATTCTTTCCCCATGCTCATAATATCTGTTTAGTTGAAGAATGCGTGGACTACTGGATATTTGATTACTACTTCTAAAGTTAAGAAAGCACCCTGGGTTATCTGCTTCCTTCTCCCTCCTTGTTCATTATTTTTTCACCTCTTGAATACTGTTCCAATTTGTGAATGTGAAGCATACTGTTTTTATCTTACACAAACCTGCTAATTTCTGTGACTTGTGGCTGTTGGGTTTTCAGGTACAGGGCTGTGACAAGTGCCTACTACAGAGGGGCTGTGGGGGCAATGCTAGTGTATGACATGACCAAGCGCCAGTCATTCGATCATGTTGCAAGGTGGTTGGAGGAGCTGCGGGGGCATGCTGACAAGAACATCATCATCATGCTTGTTGGCAACAAATCGGACCTTGGCACTCTTCGGTCTGTCCCCACCGATGATGCTAAGGAGTTTGCCGAGCGTGAGAACCTCTTCTTCATGGAAACATCTGCACTCGAGGCCACCAATGTTGAATCAGCTTTCTTGACTGTTCTTAGCGAGATCTACCGGGTTGTCAGCAAGAAGTCCCTGGTTGCCAATGAGGAAGGCGAATCTGGAGGGAGCTCCAGCCTTCTCAAGGGAACAAGGATTGTTGTCCCTGGCCAGGAGCCAGCTCCGGACGCGAGGACGTTCAGTTGCTGCATTTCCTCATAGATGTCAACCTTCAGTTTTGTGCACATGCTGGTGTAAAAGATCTTTTCATTGATCTTTGCCTTTTTGGTAGTTGATAGTTTTCGACCTGTGTTTTTTTTCCTTCTTTTAGTGAAGGAAAGCCATGGCTGTGTAAGACAATTCTTTGAAAACAGATGTCATTTGTTTTTTTTTTTTTTCCCTGTAATGAAATGAGCTACACCACTAGAAGTTTACTACAAGCCCAAGGTTGCATTTGATAACAGTAAAGTCTTAGGTCTGAAATCTCAGGATCACATCTTAAGGCTGAATTAGTTAATAGAAGTCTTAAATACCGAATGGATCAAATTGTTTGGTAACTACAAAGTCAAGATCTGCACGGATGAAATATAAAAATGTATTTTTAAATTTTCTAAGTATTTCATAAGTACAAAAACATTTATATTTTAATTAACAATGTTATACATAGCTACAAGTAAATTATTGATAATGTTATACATAACCACAAGTAAATTAAAGTATCATATTTAATATTTACGTGACTCTATCTAAAATGTGTAAATTATCATATCTGGTGGTTGCATCTCCATATTCATGGTGGAAACTAAGAAGATGTCCCATAGTGGGAAGAGCCCCCGCTGCAAAGTCCTACAACCTATAGGTTAACAGCAGGAGAATCCCAACAGGATTGATCTTTGCAAATGCCTCCCGTGCTCCTGCATAAGGGTTGCCCATCCTTAATTTGTAAGTTAATTTATCTTAGTGTTTAAGGCTGTGTTTGATAACTCCTTTTTGGCCTCTTATATCTGATGTGATCAGACCATGCTCCATTAAGGGTGTTTGATAAAAACTATTAATATGAGCTTTCATGGGAGAAGGACTGAAGGAGGCTTAAACTTCTCTTACTCGTTAAGCTGCCAAAAGATGCTTAATGATTAAGAAGCGGCAAACACCTGGTTACATGAGCTAGGGAACACCTTTTTCTTCCACCTCTTGAGGCGATTATGCTTACATATCCCAAAAGAGAATCACTTGCCGCACCATCGGGCAATATTATGCCGCCTAGTAGTGCTTTTAATTTTTTTACAAAAAATAACATTTTTTTTGGAAGGTCCCAACCCCCCACATAACAATACAATCTGATATTGGATCAGAAAACGCAAAAAAGAGATGAAAAATTGAAAATCAACCCCAAATGAATAGTAAAAGAGAATTGCATCTTTTTTTGTATCGTCTGATCCATGATTGAATTGTACGGTCATGTAGAGTACTATGGGGCCTTTCAAAGTTAAAAATAAATAAATAAATAAACTAAAAGCATCGCCAAGCGACATAATACCGTATGGCGGTGCAGCAAGTGTTTCTCATCCCAAAATCCTCCTCTCCTAAATAGGCTAGCATGCAACTAAGTAATCCCTCATCATCCTCACTTCCACATAGCAAAAGTCATAAATATTACTATGAAAGGTATAACGCACTAAGAATTTTAAAGGGGAAAATGATATTAAGCTCATGACATCTACATTTGTTTCCTTGATGGATTTTGTTTGTTAGCATATTTTAAAAGATTTTGTTTTTTAGACGTTGCAGCATATGAATCAATCTATTACCAATACAAATAATCCAAAACAACCATAATATACAATAACCCAAGACAATCCACTCATTAAATATAGTTTCATGTGTGCTATGATAATTTGTTGTTACTACATTTTGTATTTTTTATAATTAAATTTAAACTTGGATAAAATAGATATATTTATATTTATTTTATACTTTAAATATAATTATTGAGTAAGAATGAAATTATAAACATGTCAACTACGCGATTGATACCTTCGTAGTTATTAAGTGATCTACTTTATTTAGTACTTTATTATTCAACTCATATTTAGGATATGAATCTCAACTTTCAAACTTCATATCTTAGTTTTATCGAATGTCACCTACGTGGGGTATCCATTAAATTAATTGTAATTAATATCTAAATTTTAATATTTTACCAAATGCTCTTAATTAGGTTACCACTCATCGTTTCACACATAATAGATAAATTAAGAGAATTAAACACCACCTAAGTTTCCTTGATCCCCTAAAAAGTACTAAATGATAATACTAGATTCCAAAGATTGAGTTGAGCTTTGAATGTGCATAGTATAGATTTTGGCTTTCTGAGGATGGCTCTTAGCATATTCTCACATCCAACTCTACAACTTACAATTTGAAGTCACTTGTGGACTTAATCAAAAAATCAATTATGAAAATAAAAAAAAATTAAAGAATATTAGTATATCATGCCCAAAGGATATAGCATGCCATGTTTAACTTTTGTCATCCGATTTGTAGATTGTATGACAAAAATTAACCTCATCTTACGGGAAGATCAAAATTAAGTTTAATAACATCAAATTTGAATTTAGTCTTTTCTATTGTCACGTCTCATAATTGAACTCTGACAGTATAGTGTACCACGTGTGACATGTCACATACTGAAAAAATATGACATTTTAGTATTTTTCAATAATAAAAATAATTTAAATGATCAAGATATAATATCATCATAGTCCCTAAAGATATGATTACTATTAATTTGATAGGACCTATGACAAAGATGCCCTAAGTGATAAATTATTCCAAGGCGTTGACTTATCTTCAAACTATATTTTAGGCTACATTTGTTATAGTTATTGGTCATAGATGAGTAGTAGATTGTGGAATAAAGGTGGAATAAAGTCTTAAAATCTAGAATAAGAATAGTTGTAACAAATGAGATTTTAGGTGCCATCATTTCACTTTTTTGACTTTGAATGGGCTTTGAACTTCACCTGGACAGGGGGCACATATACATGGCTCCTCAGCCCCCTATCTAAATTCCCCCACTATCTAACTTTTTGTAGCAAGCATTAGTATATAAAAAAAAAAGACAAGGTAAGTGAGATAATAAGGATAGGATATCTCAAATCTTAATTTTAAATTATTTAAAAGATTATATCTAATTGTTGAGGACAAATGTACGGGGACAAATCATTATGACAAAATGGTAAAATGAGTTATCTTTATTTCTCTATCTCCACTTAGATGTTACAAGATAATAATATCTATATGTGGTTACCCATCTATAATTGTTTCTATCGTAATTTGTTACCATCATATATTATTAGCTGTCTCTAACCTCACGGGCAATTATAGACTATCATTAATTATTCTCACTATTAACATTCTTGTCGTCATCACTATTACTAATGTTGATCAGAGTCAACCACTACTATCTTGAGTTAAAATTGTCATTTTTATCTTATTATTAAATTCTTGTCACCATCACCATTGCTTAATTCTCAATATCAACCAACTCCTTAAAGTATTTGGTTGCATAACAGTTAACAATGTCATAATTTGTACCTTCGAAAAAATATGTGAAGATTTTTTAATTCTTGTGGAACAAGAAATGGGAGAATAAAAATTCACTATATTGTATGTTTGATATCATATTGTTTTACAAATTTACTTCTAAAGAAACTATAAAATAACCTCCACTTTCTCCTTTTCTTCAAAATAATTAGACAATTTAGCAATTTATATTGTGTGTTTAATATTTAAGCTTTCTTTATGTGTGTATTTGTTAAAATATATTTACTTTGTTAGACGTAATTTATATTAAAGGTATGATTGCATTGCTTCATATTTAAAAAAAAATTATATATATATATGTGAAGTTTTCCTAAGCATCACCCCATTTAGAAAATTTATGTATAACAAAGTTTTCTCAAATGTCACACATAATTTTATTTCATTCACATATAGGACATTGTACAATAACATACCACTCATGTTGGTGTAATGTATAAGAAGATAAGAAAGAAAATTGCATGACATTTATTAGGTGACATGTGAATAGAAGAGATGTTATAAAATCGAACACATTTGGTTCCCAAGTGTTGACAAGTTATATTAGTGAATTTAAGGCATTTAGAAAATTAATTAAAATTAAAAAAACTAATATACTTTATTATACTTTGGATAATGAAATATATTTAATAGTTTCAATATATAGATATGTCAAATAAAAAATAAATACACATTTACTTTACATTTATCTACTTCATACGTCAAAAATAAATCTTATAGAGCTTTAGTTGGACCAAACTTTGAATGGTACTAAGTGAGGTTATTTTACAACCTCCATTATGTGAAACTATACTTCACATTTTAAAAAAACTACTTTTATTAATCCAGTTGAGGTGAATTTACAAAAGATAAGATTATAGCATAGTGTCAATTGGTATTAGCCAAAGTTGTTTCATATGATTTAGTAGAGAGTAATTCTTGTTGCAATGCTCATGCATTGCAATCTACGTGAATTGCAATGCATGGGCTAGCAGCCGTCCGATCCAATCGAATCAGACGGCTGCCATGCACCTCATTTAGGTTGGGGGGAGTTGGTTTTTTATTTTTTTATTCTTTTGTCTAGATTTTTTAATTTTTTTTAGAGCGTCCGATAAAAAATCGAACGGTACAGTTAGGTTGCTCGGGTCGGCTCCAATCCGACTGTACATTTAAAAAAAATAATAATAACACAAACCTCGATTTACGTGTAAAATAAAAAAATAAAAAAAATATTATGTAGTCGGGTCGGGGCCGACCTGAGCAACTCGACTGAACCATCCGATTTTTGATCGGATGCTGCAAAAAATTTAAAAAATCAGAACATAAAATAAAAAAAATCTAAAATCGACTCCCCCCAACTCGGACGGACTAGTGGCTCATGTATTGAAACTAGTATTACCCTTTAGTAGAAGATCTACTTCCTGATAAGACTAAAAATATTAATCTTAAAAAGTATTTGGAAATGCAATAAGATTATGAATTAATTTTAAAACCTGATTATCTCATTGATTTTAAAAAATTATAGATTTTAATTATAAAAATTGATGTCTCAAATCCTATTTAGATATTTCATCTCCCTTTATTGTAACATAACCAAATGAGGAACGCTAGTATGTCCCATGTGCTATGCCCCTTTGACATTCCACTAAGACAAATGTCATATGAGCACTTTTGAGTTATTATTAACCCCCAATGATGGGAATAATCCTAAAGGTGCCTATGTGACACTTGTCTAATTAGAGTGGTAAAGGGGACGTGGCAAACCCACGATGCATCCTAATATTTCATAGGCCAAATATCTAATAATTTAATGTTGTATTCATTTTATCTTCTTTTGTTAGTCTCAGACTTTGTGTAAGTTTAATATTAAAAAGATTAACATATAAGATGTTTAAAGAATTAACCTAAATTAATTATAAACTAATGAAAATGAAATGGGATTATCTAATGTAAGAGAAAAAGGGGGATCAGTCTCTTATTTTTTATTGATTTGACATTTTAATTTTTATTCTTTATTAATATAATATTTTAAGACATCCTACATTGGATACTCAAAATCTTATCAAAAACTCTCTTTTGTTAAATAATAAGAGGTATCTCGATGGAATATTTTTTTAAAAAATATTTATAAATATCTTGAGGTTTGCCAGGAATTTCAAACCCTTAAAAAGTATAAAATATACTTGATATGATAAAATATAAATGATACCGGCCTAGCGAGTTTTCAAATTAAATATACTTGACAAGAGCAATTATAGATTGCACTAATTCTCTTTGTATAAGAATATTGATTGTTGTTTTCATGTGAATGAAGTATAAAATATTTCATACCATCTTAATATTCTATCATCATTATAAACAATGTACATACTTGAGTTTGGAACAAAAAATGAAATGAGCAATTTACTTTATTGATTTGACATTTCATGAGTACAATATGATAAAGACAATAACTCTTTCAAGTATAAGGATGAGCGGGCCAAATTTAAAAGCAGCATGGGCTTATTTGGAATTAAGCTTTGCAAGAACTTGGACTTTTGGATTTGCTTTGAGTTTTTAATGATTTCTATAGTTTAAGTTTTGTGAATTTGATTAGATTGATTCATTTATTTGTCTTTTTCTAATGACTTTTGGATTCTTTAATTTTCAATATGTAGACATTTGATTTTAATTTTTGTTACTTAAATTTGATTTTTTAATTCAAATTTGGTTTTGTTAATTTTGGAGACGTGGATTTGATTTTTATAATTTAAGTTTACTTTTAGAAATTTAGGCTTAATGTTGATGATTTGATTTGATTTCATAAATTTGGATTTTCATTTTGATTTTGGAATTTTAGGTTTGTTTTTTATTATTTGATTTACTTTTAACAATTTGGGATTTGATTTGATAATTTCAGTCTAATTTTAAATTTTGATTTTGATAATTTAAAATTTAGATCCAATTTTGATAATTTGTGTTTGATTTTAGAACATGGATTTACTTCTGACAATTTGCATTTGGCTTTACTTTTAATGCTTTGGATTTATTTTCAATTCTGGTAAGCAAAGATTTTATTTAATGCACTGATGAGTTTTTTGTAATTTTTC
This sequence comes from Zantedeschia hybrid cultivar, assembly GCA_030544215.1. Classification (NCBI taxonomy): domain Eukaryota; kingdom Viridiplantae; phylum Streptophyta; class Magnoliopsida; order Alismatales; family Araceae; genus Zantedeschia; species Zantedeschia hybrid cultivar. The sequence goes on along the minus strand of JARZZO010000003.1, from coordinate 11,117,374 downwards.
ATTTAGGCCTTCATGATTTTGATGTTGTTGGGTTTTGATTTGAATTTTGATAAATTTCAAGTTTGAATTTAGGGGTTGTTTGTTTTAGTATAAAACTTTGTAAATCACCAGTTTCAAAATCAATGGTTTCAAAACAAGTGAAATTTTCATATTTTAAAATCAGGAAATATTTGTTTGGTTGTTTGTAAAATAAAACAAGAGGGATGCATCAATCTTCTTGTTTTGGTTTATAGTGGGCCTTTACTGTAAACGAAAACAAGGGAATTGGGTTGTCAAGTGGGCAAACAAGGCCCAGACAGGATTTTACTTTACATTATTTTACATCATTCCAAACAACTGAAAACATTGTAAAATGAAACAATTGTTTTAAATTACACCGTTTTATGCTAAAACAAACAACCATTTAGTATTGTTGCACAATAACTTGGTTATTGGAGAGATTTGTAGTCTAAATTTGAAGATGAATTGGAAGTGTGATTTGAACTTATAAGTGGTAGTTAAAGAGTGATGGAGATAATGGATGGAGATGATGTGGCTTGGTAATGGAAAACAAATGACAAGTTACCTCACATTCTCTCTCTCTCTCTCTCTTCTTTTCTTGGATTCTACTTCAAGAAGGAGAGGGATTGAGCTATGGCTTTTGGTTAAGAAAAACTATAGTAGTTGAAGGAAGAGGGATAGAGATTAGGATTACCAGAGTACAAGGGTAGAGGAAACTCTTACAGTCACGAATATGTGAGGGATACGCACCCAAGTGGGTCATGGTGACCGGAGATTCTTCATTTTTTCATTTTTTCTTCTAGTTTTTTTCCTAAGGGGATTCTTGGTCACTCTTTCTTATAAAAGAAGAATTTTTAATAACTTGGTTCCATTGCATGTGTATGACACCCACGTATTCGTAACTGTGGGAGTTTCCTCCACTCTTGTATAAAGATGCTTTTAGTTCGTGAGGATGGTGGACAAAAGAGTAAGAAAAAGAAAATGAAGGTTGGTGTGCGGATCCCCTAGTCGACAATAGGATGGACCTCTCGCAAATCTTCTTTTCCTAGCCACCACGCATGGACAAGGGGTTCAGGGGAAAGGGATAGCAAATTCTCCCTCCTTTTATCGAGCTAGAGATCCATTTAGCTAGTCTCTGTCAATCTTGGCTATCTAATCTTAGAGATTAGTCAGTTGATACGGAACATATTTTCAAGAAATTTGGTATAGTAGGAACCCACTTAAATTTAACATTTGTGTCCGTCCGATCGAATATTGCAAAAAAAAGAAAAAATCGAGGAGGAGGAGGAGGAGGAAATGAATTTATTATCTATTTCTTCTAAATCCTATGCACATGTGTGGTTAGTGGGGATAGAAGACTATGGGAGTCCTTTTCTCTTACCTCCTAAGATAATCTGCACCTAAACGAAAAGTGCGTACAACTAAGAAGGGAAGGTAAGGCCGACTAGCCTTTCTTTTCCTCTTTTTTTAGTTTATATATGTTCAGAGTATTGAAAAATGATATGGAGAGATATGTGTGCAGTACCGATTAGATCTAGGTGGATTCCTTGGAAGATAAGAAGGGAGAGCATGCAAAAAGAGTGAGTAGAACAATCATAGAGTTATTTTGTTTCCCTTATTTATCTTTTTTTTCAAAATTAATGGCCCATTTCATTTACATTAAACATCTTTTTTAAAATTTCTCTAGAATCTAAAAGTGTAGGAGATAATAGATGTTCTCATTTTCAAATTTCTAACTTTTGAAAGTATCTAAAAATTTAATGAGACACATGACCATTTGTTTTCATTATATAAAGTTTTAACTTCCACAAAAATTAGAACCTTGAAATCTAGCTGACTAGTGTAAATAAAGGTAACTTAAATAAAATGATACGGATAAGAGAGCGAATAAGATATTCTTGTACAAAACGTTTAAATTAAAAAGATAGAGAAAGTGGTATCTTAAATCATTATTTTTTATGAGCTATGAATGACCTCTTACTCTGACCATTGAACAACTATTTAAGATGTTTTGACTCATTTAAGCTCAATTTTAGAGTACTTTAAGAATTTTAATGATCATATGTCTGCTTCAAACTTGGCCACTCGATTACACATTATTTTTAATTCTTTTGTTGATGGTAACACATTTAAATTTCATACTTGTTAATGATGATTCCTAAAATTTTGACTTCGAATAATTCATATATATCATGTAATATTTGTCGTTTTTAATCTTTTGTCTCCATCCTATAAGAAGTTGATATGTTGACATCTATCGGAATAGACTATAATATCTTTTTATTTTTACAATGCAAATTGTGAATTTACGACATATTTTTTTTGATGTCAAATATTAGATTACTAAGTCTCCATTGTCTCATGTCATATAATTTTTTTTTCATAAAGATATATAGATCATCTATAGTAAGTGGTAAATTGACCACATTTTAGTTTTCAATACTCTTACATTTTATTATATTTTTTTTAATCTATTCTAAATCAATTTATCTTAATTTAATATAATTTTTTTGAAAAAAATTTGACACTCCAATGTAAAGTGACGTTATGCCAAATCAAGAATAAATATTAGATTGAGTTTTATCCAATGCCCATCATGGATGGCTTATGTCCCCATAAAAAATAGAAATCGATCATTTATGATAAGTGCTGGATTAGTTTAATCTTGCATCTACTAAAAAGTCCAATATCTCCCACTTCATGTACACTAATGCTTCTACTTTACATGGAGAATATAAGATAAATTATAATATAATTTTATATCAAAGTACAACTAATTCAACATAAATTTTTTTAGAAGTTACCTTTATTTAATGACTTGATAGTAGTTAACAATTATGATAGAAGGTTTGCTTTCAAGTTGAAAGATCGGTGATATTTAATACTTAAGTCAAGTATGACCCTTATCATGCTAGAATCTAAATTAAAATTAGAATTTTCAAATTTGAATATAATAGATGATTATGCATGTAATTTGAATTCAAATACATTCAATATATTGTTAAAGGATATTCTAGATATGCATAAAGAGACGATGACCCAATAATTTGCATAAAAGTCTTTTCACGTGAAACTTGCCCTCCTTGTAATGCTAGAGTTCCTTCCAACAACGTATTGAGATGATTCTATCTCATTAAACTTACATCACTAATAATAAAAGATAATTTCCTAAAATAAGAAATGACAACTTACATGAATGATTTAATCCTCAAATAATTTGAGTAAGACATGGAAAGATCATATTAAAATTTAAAGGATCTCATTTTACTTGATTATTGGCTTTCTTTGTCAATGGCATAGTAGACTATATGGGGACGGTTCAAATCTTTACAATGCTATGAATAACACTTATTACAATGTCTTTATAGCATTATAGTCATAATTGGATCAAATAATATGGGACTATAACTTCTAGCGTGCTTCCTATTGATTGGTACAACAACTACACGTCATTTGATATCGCGATCAAGCGGCAGTTGTAGCTACAATGTCTTAAAACATTGGAACAAATATTACTCTAGTGTTATATATTTTCTCCCTAATTTAGTATACTTTTACACAAAAGACTATTCACGCTTATGTGACGTAATAATTTTAATTTTGATAGATCTATCATGAAAAAAAAAAACTATTTAGATGCCTTTTCTTTTGCGGGTAATATTTCGATGCAAAGCTTTTCAAAACTATAAATTAGTTTCAATATAAGTCTTGTCAACAACATGAGTTATCTCAAGCAACTGCAAAAGGTAATAATTGAACATATAACATGAATAAATAAAAAATCTTTGACGTCATCAAACAAATAGACCCCATTTGTTTTCACTATTGCTCTTAAATTTTGAGATAAAAGTAGAATAAGAGGTGAAAATTTGGAATAACAATAATAGAAACAAATAGGATCTTGGAGTTTTCATTGTACACTTTGGAATATTTAAAGTTCTTTGAAACTTGCAATAGACATATGGCATAGTCCCATGTCCTCTCACACCCTAACCAAGATTTTTTCGCTATCTTTTATTTTTTTATTAGAAAATTTTAATTAAAATTTAAAAGCCCCTAGTGTTAACAAACATACTTTATGTTTTGTGAAATATTTTTTGGAAAAATTTCAACAGTAAAAAATCTCCTAATAGACATAAGCATTTTTCAAATAGTTCAGTACGCCTCGACTTTAAGTTTGTACAGACTATGCAAGAATTTTATCTGTCTCAAATGCTTCAATACACTTCGACGTTTGGGTCGAACAAATTAAAGGAAATGAGGAGAAAGAGAGAGACTCAAGATCGAACAACATGTCACCTTCTAAAAAAGAGGGAACAAGTCTGCTTTTGACGTAAAGATGTGCTTCTAACATGTTCTCGTATTTATTGTAAATCTGTAAATCCATAACCTTTAAAAAAAGCTTATAGACTATTTAGATGTTTTTTTATATATATTTTTTTCTCTTATAGAATTTGAAAATAAAAATATGACATTGTACTATTTGGTGAGTCTTTTCTCTTGATTTTTAGGGAAGAGTTGTCTACTTTAATAACTTACCTAAGAAATGAAATACTTATAGACTCTTTTTGTTTGCCAAAAGAAGTAACTGTTTATATTTTATATAAGGTCTCTGCACTCTTTAGGTGTCTATTCTTAAACTCGGACAGCCTAAAAGAGGGTTGTCTTCTTCCTCTTTCGTTCTCTCCCCACACAGCAAGAGTGGCTATTTTTTTTTTTCCTTTCAACTACACATCAAAGCATGTTTATGTTCTTATCTACGGATTGAAGCCCTTCTTATCCCATGGTTGCCGAAATCTTACATGAATTCAAAGATTCTTATATAAGCATAAAGAACTTATATCTGTGCAAGTGGATCACGTAGTTCTCCACCTCAAATCGTATTGTGTTCTGCAAGACCCTCTCCTCCATTATTTTTGAGACAATCTCAAAGTCTACACGTTGTTGGTGCCGAGTGATGATGGGATTATGTAATCATGATTATATTCTTAATGATGAGGTGTTGATGCCTATTAATCACTTCTTTATGGTGAATGTAATAAAAAAATGTTTTGAGAGGATCACATCAAATGTCAACTTCGACAAACATTTTAAATGTGATTTTCATATGTTTTAAAACTTAAGTCAATTTTTGACATGATATTAATTTTGAGAGTGAAATAGTCTCATAAAAAAATGTTCTCAAACACCCTATTACCATTATTGCGTTTGTTTGAGGTAGTGGGGAGATTTCAATGCTCCATGATAGCGGGATAAGTTAAAATGAGAAAAAGGAAACAAATGGCCATTTGTCTTACCAACTTTTTGGATTATCTCACCCCCCAAATTTAAATTTAGGATATTTGATACATTTGACTTCTCTCCCCTTTTTGGATTCTTATAAAAGATAAGAACAGTGGCGGACGTGGAAACTTTGTCCAGTGGGGTCACTTGGATCATTATTAAATTTATCAGTATTTTATTTTTGTTATATTAAAAATATTAAAATAAAAATATTTTAATCATTATAAAAATGATATACTTCAATAAGATACACTTCGTTACAAGGAATTTTTCTTCTAGATGCACTCAACGAATTTTTTATTCAATCATAAATATAAATCATAATAATATGTAAAAATCCAGTGGAACTGAGTTTCGTATGAGACTGGGTCGTGTGGGTCATCTAAAAAATCTAGTAGGGTCACATGTACCTAAATTTGAAGTTTATCTTTTTAAATTAAGACTTTTATAATAAAATTTTAATATTTCAGTGGGGTCCCAATACCAAACTAAAACGAGCTAGGTCTGCCATTGGATAAGAATGCATTTCTAAACAAATCCTTGGCTATGTTTGAAAGTTCTCATGAAAGGTACATGCCTCTATTATAGAGGTTCATAATCTCTGACAACTTTTGAGTCTTTCCAACTAAGCAAATGTGTCTTAGGGTGCATTTGTAATGACTCACCAATTATATTAACCTCCCATAATCCATCCTAACGCTCAAAAGTAGGTTCCAACTACTTTTGAAAAGTTGAATGTATTGCACGCCCTCTCTCTCTCTCTCTTATAATTGTCTTTGCACACAAGTCTAGGAGGAATAGGTATATTTGAAAATGCTCAATACTTTAGAGGAGGGACTGCATAGCACGTCCAAATGCGCCCTTATAGGCCCCGCTTAAAAAAATACATAATATTTCAAAGGTCAATTTCCAAGGGCTTTATCTCATCCATCTAGCGTTGAGTAACAGGTACAAAAAAAATGTACCATTTGACTAGATTATATTTCCTTACTTTTTTGTTGTCTATTATTTATTCAAGAAGAGAAGGGTGGTGTCGTCATTTTGAACGAAAATCCTGCTTTCGTCAAAAAGTGCCATTGGAATAGTTTTTACCTAATTCATTTCTCTCTCCTACCATGTGTCTTTCTCTCTCCAACTAATTTTTCATCTCCTCGCATGGAAGCCTAGACATCTAGTCTCATTTGGAACGGATTACACTTTTGTCAGAACTTTCAACGGTTAAAAGTTTCCTACGAGAGATTCCAAACACAGTCTTAGGCACCGTTTGGTTTTACTTTTGGACTTGGAAAGTTATTCAATAATCCATAATTTACCAAAAAGCAACCCAATACTTGCTTTTCCAAAAGCTACTTGTACTACCCCTTTTCTCTCTATCTCTCTCTTCCCACCCCATAATCCAGGCTACACAAAAGTCAAGGCCGGTTGAGTCATTTGAAAACACTTGTTAACTATTAAGTATTATGTTCTGACATTGGTAGAAACCGTAAAACCCAAAAGTGAAACCAAACGATGCCTTAGGCACTGTTTGGGAACCTAGTTTGGAGGGCTTTGGGTCGTACAAAACTTCTGATAGCCCCTTTTGTATTCTCAAATGAACACAGTTGTCTTGGAGTTTTAAAAAAATGTTTCTTAAAAATAAGAGAGAGACAGACTAAACAAAATTGATTTTGTTTTTTTATTTGAGTAGGGTGATGTGACTTTTGCAATGCAATTACTTTAATATCCATGTATTTTTTCTTATCTTTTCCTTCTAAAAGTTAACTCTAGTGGGTAAATTTGTAAATGACCATTGAAATGTATGCTTTAAATATAAAAACTCTCCAATGTATATTGACACCTCCGACAACATCATTATAAAGCTGTCTGTCTTGAAACAACCCCAAGGAAACTATTTTTAAACTTTGCAATTGCTTTACCTAAGTCCTCAAATGACACCTTAGGGCGTGTTTGTTTGCACTTTTGTGTGGATTTGAAACCACATATTCTTGGACTATCTATGACATGACATGAAGTGTTAACAAATGAGAAAAATCTGTGCAGAGATTATGATGAAGTTGATTTTGAACATTAGATACATGAAAGGGTAATCGGTCGATTCCCACCGTATCCATCTTTGAGAGGATATTGGTAGAATCTTTCCTTGTCCTTTTGTGCAGAAGAGGCCAAATTTTACTTTTACCCTCACTTGCCCCCCTCAAGCTCAGTCGACTACCCGATTAGGGAGGAGGTAATACTGTCTATTAAAAAGACTTGGAAATGGGCAGCGATAATATAAGCAAATGGCATGTTCCAGAGATAATGTAAGCAAACGGCATGTTTCCTATCTCCAATAGTGCAATAACCGTGTCAGTCAATATAGAGACGTACGACACTACTTTTTTTTTTTTTTTTTTTTGAAACATAGCACAATGGCGAAGGACCCAACCTAACTACCAGAGGACTTGGGATTGAACCCCAACCCTTCCCACCCACCCCCAAACTCCCTCCAATAAACGCTTGAAACGGACGGAAACCACGAAGAAGGGGAGGACGCGGCGCGAGTCGAACTCGCGTCGCACGCCCAGCGCAGAGTGCCGGGATGCCCACCACTGTGCCGAAGGCATACGGGCGTACGACACTACTTTTGAGAGTGACTTCTTACTAGGTAGAAATGCAAACAAACGTGCCCTTAGAAATAAAGGGTAATACTATCGGGAAATGTTCCCCAATTTGTTTACCCACCTGATGTGGGTGTACTTGATTAATTTAGACATAAAAGGTGAGAATAACTGTAACAGGTAAAATTGTAAATAAACCTTCAACTTAAGCTTCTCCCTTTGACCGGGTAAGAAATCTGAGAAAGTTTTTTTGTCATGCTACTAAAGAAAAGAGAGGGAGAAGAGAGGCCGAGTGCAAAAAAACACTTTTCAAAAAACCGCTCCCTGATTTTCCCGTTGTCCTTTCCTGCCGCGGGGATCATTAGAGGCTCCGACGGATCCTTGAAGCCCCACAGAACGGACGGCTCACACACCTCTAAGTCCACGTTCGCGTAAATGCGACCACCAAATTCAAAAATTTGAAATTTGGGAGTGGCGGAGTCAACGAAACTCCGAAAACTCCAAACTCCCAAAGCGGAGCGGGCCGTGGCGGCTTGCTGCGACACCAATGCCACCTCTCGCTCTGACCTCTCTTCCCCCCTCCCTCCCCTTTAAAATTCGAAATCTTCGCCCTTCACAACTCCGCTCTCCCACGGCCGCCCATCGCAGCCTCTGCAATCTAGGTTGTATCCAGAAGAAGAAAAAGAAGCCCTTTTCTAGTTTCTAGCTAGCAAGAAGACCAACCATCACCACCATTTCCCATTTCTCTTCCATTCTGACGAGCCCCAGAAGTAGAACAGATCCATCCCTCCCGCAGGTACCAGCCGCCGGCGCCGGCGCGAAGACCTCATCTTTCTCCTTTGATTCGGTGATCTTTTAGTTTGATTTGGTGGGTGCGTAGCCGTCGGCAATGCCGGAACCCAGGGACCGGATCGCCAGGGGTGCGGCGATGAGGGAGCTCAGTGCTGGGCCGGGGGCGCGAAGGGGGTGGTACCAAGAGCGGCTCCGAGAAGCCGTGGCGGCGGAGCTCGGGGCCGGTCAGTGGATCCGGAGGGACTTCCACTGCGTTGATGTGACTCCGACGAGCGCCCAGGGGAGGCGGACCCCGGTGCCGGCGCCGGGCAAGGAGAACGTCCCACCGAAGTCGATGCTGCGGCAGCCGCGGGCCAGGAAGAGCCCCCTACCGGCTTGGTACCCGCGCACGCCCCTGCGGGACATCACCGCGCTGTTAGATGTAAGCGCCCGCCTGTGCTCTCCCATTGTGTTTCTGCTATCGCGCTTCCTGTGTTTCTGCCCCTTTGTTACGAAGAGAGCTATCTCGCGAGTTTGGCTCTCGGGTAGCGGAAAAATTTGATTTTTTGGTCTCTCAGGTGTTGAGCTTTGCTATTGCTTAGTAGTTGGATGCTGGCCCCAGATTGATCTTTTTGTTTGATGGTTAACTAGAAATCTCGTCTTTTTTGTTCGTTTGTGGAAACTTCCGTAACCTGTACCTTGGAAAACTTGGATCAGGTGTTAGAAAAACTTGGAATGTTCTTGTTATTTTTGATTTCTTGTTGAATGGTCACTTTGGTGCTTTTTTTGTCGGCTATGAATGCTAGACTGGTGCATCCGCGTATTGATCATCTTGTGTTGATGTGCTGCAAAAATGGCGTTCATAGCATGGACGCCTGTGCCTTGCTCAGTTTATGCAGCCGTTCCTGTCAACCATATGCACGCTGATCTCATCCCCTTCTTCTGGGTTTCCTATCATTTAATTGCTTTTCTGGAGTTCATTTGTCGACGTCCCTCTTTGGCTGTTATTACCAATGTACCATTGATAGTGACTGAGGATTCCTCAGGGTACTGAGAAGCAGAGACATTTGATGCTTATTGGGTTGGTACTGTCAGTTTCTTTCGCACCTATTCAGATTTCCAACTTTGGGTTTTATTACTGTTCATTTAATGCCACCACTTACTCAGTTTGAGAAATACTTGCAGCACTACCTGGCAGAGGTGGTGTTTTCAATCTTTTTTTTTTTTTTTTGATTTTTTTTTTTAGGTAGGCCTCAAACTGACCTAATTCTACGCTCCAATCTCTGATCAAACACCATTTTTTATTGTTCATATGGGGTTGATTTTTTATTGTTTAGATTTTTTTAAAGATTGCCTAATTAGAGATCGGATTGTATAGTTATGTAGGGCATGATGGGGGGCACCCAAAAATTTTTCAGTTTTTTTTAAAACAATGAAAACACCTCCAGATGGTGTAGAACCGCCTGGCAGTGCAACAAGTCTTTCTTATTTTCTTTGATATGTCCCTTTTTTTACTGGAACTTGAGGATTCCATTCTTTTTAATTAGCTGGCTATATTTATTAGAATTGTATTTGTTATTGTCTAGTAAAAGAGCTGTGGATATACTTTTTCTTTTTTGAAAGGGGAGGCCAGTTGATGAGCTATAGACAATGACTCCCAAGTGGGTAGGGTTTTACTAGATTCAATATTCTTCCAATTAAAAAGAAATCTGCACGGTGAAACTTACACCTATAAGGGTCATTTCTTCACCTTATTCTGACAAATATTCTAGGTCCGGAACCATCACTAGGGATGAATACTCATGAACTACATACACTACATGAAGGGGTATTTTTATGCACCCAACTATGCTTGAACCTGCAGCCTCCCACTTGAAGAGGTCACTACGATCCAGCAAGCCGGTGGTAACTGTGGGTATACCTGCCTGGCATCTACAGTGATTGGTGAAATACGTGGGGTAGACAACTAGACGCGACTTTGGAGGTCACTGGTTTAAAATTGGAAGAACAGTAAGGATAGAGTTTCATTCAATTGACCATTCCTAGAACCTGCAGTGGTGGTAGCCTTATGGCACTAAGCTGCCCTGTCTAGACATCTAGATGCCATTTGATTTGCGTAAACATGTCCGAGTTTGCTGCCCCTTGCCTAGGTGCATAGGAAAAAAGAAGAAGATTATTTCGAATTACAATTACTTGCAGTCTTTGGAAAAACATGGTATATGCTGCTTAGTCAAAACATTGTGTAGCAACGGAAATATTAGCATCCTGATTTTACCTCATTAAGTGAATGTTATCAAATTCATTGTCTATAATTAGTATTTTTTTGCAATTTAAAAGCAAAGGCACCTTTCAAATATTGCATATTCTAACTTTTCTTTGGGAATCTAGTGTGCACTGACCTTAGTGCTATGTTTTGATGTTTCGGTTATACATACTATCACATGCTGATTCCCTTGCCTCTCTTATTTTGCCATGTTACTGGAAAGGGTAATTTGTATTGATAACAATTTTGATGCGTCATCATGTCTTGTGATATGTATCAGAAGAGCTTTCTAAAGTAGCCTTACATGCAATAATGCAGTGACTGATATCATGTAAGTTCCACAGTGAACCATGCGTTCTTGTTTCGTCTTACTGATTGTTTTCCACTTCTCATTTAACGTTAATGCATTGATGAAAACTCAGTTAACTTCAAACTGTATTTTTCATAAGTTGAATCCGAGCAGCCCCTTCATTTTCCTTTTTGTGATTCCGTTCTTTAAAGGAAAGAGAAGAGTGCAACATTACAAACCTTAACCGTGGGTAACATTGCATCACAGGAAATATTGCTGATACTTCACGATATGAAATGCTATTTTGGCTGCATTTCTTCCATTTATAAAGATATCAACAGTGGTCCATGTTTTTATACATTTAGCCATCATATTTCATACTGCACTAATGTGGGAGATTTTAAACATCAAATGTTTCAGGAAATGGAGAAGAGAAGAGCTTCTCTGCGGTCGGCTGCTCGTAAGCGGAGATACCAATATTCTGAACTCTCTCCTCCCTTTGCATTACCTGTCACTCCACTTCCACAGAAGCTCTGTGTCTCTCACATAAATCCAATATCCCCTGGCATCCATAATACCCATCCAAGTCCAATCTCTTCCTTCATCTGCTTTCCAGCAGCCGAAAGCTCACCACGGACACCCATTGCTCATGGGAGTGCAGTTCAAGATGACCAAGAGCAGGCTGAGCGTGAGTTGAAGCTAGAGAAGTCAATTGATGCCATTGAAAAGTTGGTGAGGGCAGAATTGAAGAGAAAACCAAAGGCGAGAGCTAAGGAGACCTCCCAGCGGAGCACTCTCATGTGTATGCGTTGATTGAAACACTTTGTTTCGAACAATTCAGACCAATTCTGGAGGAACCGATGCATATTGATCATTTCTGAACTCGGCGGCATTCAGACAGTATGACAGAACTGGCTAGTTAGAGAATTCAGCTGTTATCTTCTTCCTATCCTATCCATTGCCTTCTGCTGGGGGTCTTCCCAGCAGTATGACAGTGTGCATATGGCATTCCAATCATTTCTAAACCAGGGTCTTTCCAAGTTGCTACTTGTTAAGGCCCGCTTCATCTTTTGCTTACCTTTTCTTGTTTCCTATGTTCAGTTCTAGAAGACTGTTAGGACCACATATCTGTATATTTTTTACATTGCCATTTGGATGGACCTCCCATCTAAATAACGTTGTCTTTTGAATGAGCATTCATAGCTTTTAAAATAACCATGTGTCTGTTTAGGGTTCTTTAATGCATCAGAGTGTATGAGCTTAACCTGTGAGGCTTTGAGCCACAACCAGAACAATTACAATTGAAATTGCGCTACTGTGTATTGGCGCGTAAATTACGAGCCTTTTGCGGGTAAATCATTGTGAACAACGTTCATTTATTTCTACACTTAGACAGTGTAACATAAAATTGTGATTTTTTGAAAAAAAATGTAATTCAATGGTACTTTTTTCATCTTTATGTACTGTTTACGAACAATTCCTGATTTATTGAAAGGATTTTAAAATTCTTTGTAAATTCAAAAAGTAATGATTCAATCATAATTTAATTATTATTTCTCAAGAAAAGTATATCTTTATAAAAGAAATTCATTCATTTTTATAATATATGATTTTAAATGTTTATATGATATTTTAAAATTATCTTTTATATGTTAAATGATTAAAATGTCTTTCATGATTTTTTCATGAAGTTTTTAGATCTTTTGCCTACTTGAGATTTTTTCCTTGAGCCATTTTTTTCTAAAATTCTGACTTGGTGACATTGCTTATGGATAGAGATATAAATGGAAAGTGATAACCTGAAATATCCATGTGAAAAAGCCCCATATGGACTAGTAGAAAATCTCTTGTAAAATGTGTATTTGTAAAAAACTCTTATAATTGTCAAGTTTACCATCACTCACATCATTTACAAATTATGGTTTGTTTTAGTGTATAAGTCAATTTTAGAGATTTTTTTTTTTTTGTACATGTGTAATATAGTGATTTTTGCATACATTAGATTTTTTAGGAGGTTATTTGCTAAAGCTATTTTAATTTTATTTATTTTTTAAAATTTTGGTTGTGAAAAAGAAAAGTAAAAAAAATGGACTGTTAAAGAATAAAAATTGGAATTGTATGAGTTGGGTTGAGTTAGAACATTTATCCAATGCGTTAGATTAGTGTTAATTAAGTTGAGAATCAAATTAGGTTGGATTAAAGTTGAAGGTTTCTAGATATGAGTTGTGTTAAAGTTAACTCCAATTAGACTTAACCAGACCCAAATTGAAGTTGTACCTCTAATGATATTTCTTTGTCTGTCAGATATTATTTTACTTTGTTCAGATCTTCTCACTATTATTTTGGATTAGATTCTAGTAGTAATCACTCTTAAGACGCCACGTGTAAAGTAGTTTTGTCGTTCGAGATGCATCTTATCGAAGTGGACAATTTTTTCTGATTTCTCGATTCAGCAGGTTCTTAATATTACGCAAAGCATTTAAATACCACTAAGAGCATAAAATTACAACTATAATTTAAAATACACCCTTAATGTACATTTGGATACAATCTAAAATTACTGTACGAATATTACATTGGGGTGTATTTTGAATTATAGTAGTAGTCTTGTGTTCTTAGTAGTATTTAAGTCTCTGCGTAGTATTGAGAATATGTTGAATTGGGAAAGCAGAAAAAGTTACACACTTCAGTGGGGTGCGTCTCGACCGACAAAATTACTTTACATATGATGCTTTGAAACTGATTACTGTTAGAGTCCAGTCTAAAATTATACTGAAAAGATCCGAACTCTTTTACTTTAGGCACTCTAAAATTCTAATGATAATCAAAGTAGTCTTATACCTCGACTTTCAACTACGGCTACGGTATGGGATGAGATAATTTCATTTTCTCTTCCATAATAAAAGGCTTAATAGCCATAGACCAATGACCAATCTCTGCCTTCCTGGTTGCTTGTTCAGCAACACCTCACCTAAGCCACTTTCACTTTCCCTTCCCCTCGAACTGTTGCTATCACGAACTAGAACATATATCCTCACCGGAATCTTAATTTTCTACGAGAAGCAATGACTCTTCCCCACTGTTTCATTCACAGAAGGTGATCAGGTAGTCGGCATTCTGGCAGGTGTAGATGCTGGTGGCGTCGTCGTACGCGTAGCTGTACGCCCGGGGGCACGCCCTCTTGAACACGCGAGAGTACGCGGAGGCCTTGCACAGCTTCGGGTCCGTGTACACCCCGGTGCAGCAGTACTCCCGCTTGCCGAAGACCTGGCACGCGCTCCTGCACGCCACCACCCGCCCCTTGCTCACCACCTGCAGCGCCCTGGGGCAGCTCCGGTTCACCTCCGCGACGCACTGCACGGCCTGGCACACCCCCGTGCCGCCCTGGGGGACGATCCCCACCTTCATGTTGTAACCGTCGACGAAGCTGACGTCATAGAAGTCAACGGGGTCGGCGAGGTTGAACTCGGCCACGGAGAGCGGCGGCTGCCCGCCGATGCCGGCGCACTGCAGCGCTCCACCGCAGTCGCCGGTCACGCAGCTGCCATGCCCGGAGGCGTCGAACTGGCAACCCTTGCGCGCCCAGAAGCGGCCGGCCCACTGGGCGGGGGCGGTGATGGTGGTGGACTCGTTAGGCCGGAGCTGGAATCCGCCATTCCGAATCATGGGTTTTCCGGCGTTGGGCTGGACGGCGGGCCACACCGTGTTCCTGCACTTGTTCTGGAGTGTAAACACCGTGGCATGGGCACCTGGACGCATGGCCATGAGATGACAATAGCAACGAATCAAAGGGTGCAAAGTTTACGTACAAAGGAGCAGGGCATGTCAATATGTCATGTCTGCTTGAGCTGATCTCACAGGGGTACTCTCAAGTATTTGCAAGAGTTTCTCTCTCTCTTTTTCTTTCACAAACACACGAAACTAAACTGCACGTTCAATCTAGCTCAGGGACACAACATAAAGATCGACTGAGTTCGGCCTAATCTTTTGAAAATGCTGACTAAGTTTGATCTCATGCACGAAGTTAATGTACGTTCATGAATGAAAAAAAAACAGGTAATGAAGCACAAGGAGGCGGTCAAGAACTCACCGGAGAGGGAGAAGAGAAGAGCGAAGAGGTGAAGGGGAACAAGAAAGGCCATCCTCGCCGGAGAAGGAGGCCGTTCATGCGTTTAATTAAGCAGTGTTTCATGGGGGTGCATGGGGTGGAGCTATATGTAGGGAAGGGGAGTGTCCCCAAAAGGGCCCCCACGACATGTGGGAACCATGCTTTGCTGGGGAAGTAAAACGCAAACGACCTCCGGAATCGGCAAAACCGAGTTTTCACCTTTGCATGAGCCGTCCCGCAGCCCTGACGTGTAGTTTCCAATGTATTCGGTAAATTCCCTGGTCAGTGTTTGGCTAACTCGGTAACTTGACAACAGGACTAACTCGATAGCCGACAACAGTGCCGCCTCAGGTGGAGCGATCAAATAAGTCGTATTATATCCAAGGTTCTCATCAAGATTGTGAGCTAATTAAACAATGTTCCATTTCTTGCACTTGTTTAAAGACTGTCCAACTAGCAGTACATGTGCCTGTTCAGAGACATCACACCTTTCTCGCGTTAGTGTTATTAGTTTTAGATTGGTTTTGATTTGGTAGAGTGAAAATTTTTCTTATCACGTATTGAGTTATCTAATAAATTAACCTGAATTCTCGGAAGGCATGGGCTGAGAGAAGGAAACATATGGGTTCAATAGAATTTCCGTCCCCTCGGTGCTAGAGATAGCATTTTTTAACTTTCTCTGCCGTTCAGACCACAACAATGC
Source organism: Zantedeschia hybrid cultivar (assembly GCA_030544215.1). Lineage (NCBI taxonomy): Eukaryota > Viridiplantae > Streptophyta > Magnoliopsida > Alismatales > Araceae > Zantedeschia > Zantedeschia hybrid cultivar. The sequence goes on along the minus strand of JARZZO010000003.1, from coordinate 11,101,360 downwards.
ATGTGCCTTTTTTTTCATTATTTTGTTTTCAATGGTAGGCTAATTTTGGTGGCGCTGAACACAACAAAAAGTAGTTGAACAAAGGCTGTGGAGTCGGGGGATTTGGCATCATGGGTAGGCGAGTGTTTGGTCGGCTTGGGGAAAGGGAATTTTCCTACTACTTTCAAAGAGGAGGGAGGTTAAGTTTTAGGCCGAGGAACCAGAAGAGCACGTAGCAGAAATAGGTGTGGATGGAAAGTTAGGTAGGGGAGTGGAAAAGCTAAAGGGTCGATTTTTATCCCAAACTCTGTGCTGCAGCATTTACACAAGATGTATATTCCCTTCAAAGAATCATAGCTATATAAAAACAACTACTAAAGGACAAAGTCTCATTTCAATTGACTAACATGCTTCTAATTAAACTCTTTTAAGGATAAGTAAGATCAAAGATAATTTTGATCTGTATAAATTCTTAACAGGACTTCTAACTTGGATTATAACCTTTTTTTGTTCCATTGCATCTACTTAGATTACCAAAACATTGGCCATATGGTGGCAAACCTGTACTCTACAAAGTTTTACAGATCTTTTCCTTTTGAGAAATGCTTGTTGAAACATCCTGGGCATTGTGATCCGAATGTGTGTTGGAATTATACTTGAGAGCGTTATCATATGATCTTTAATATTGGATGGCAGCACAATACTCAACAGATTAAAAACAAAAAACATCGATCTCAGAGATAACGTAAACTTGACTTATGTCTAATCACCGATCAAACACTGTAAAATATAGAAAGGAGATCATATCTCCATATAATTTGACGGCTCAAATCACATGGAATATGATCCTTAGGATTGTACTATGCTCTCATCTTTCCTTTTTGAAAGATTAAGCAGTACAAAAAATGTGGGCCTACTATTTAGCTTTTGGACCATAGAACAAAGTTCTACATGAAAGAGCAACAAATAGAGTAGTATTTGGCCACGTTGTCTGATTCCGTGATCCGATGCAGTTATAGCTAGTAAACCCATAATTTCCGATTCCATTGTTGCATCAACATTACATTACAACAAGTATTACTTATAAAACGAGATCTTCTTAGTATACGTTTAGACCGAACTTCAGCAATATAGAGAGGGATGGACAATCTCTTATGCGTAAGAGTTTTGACCTCATGAATAAAAGTGTACGTAGGATCCACCTCTTCCTTTTCTGTACTGACCGACTTCCTTCCAACCCTGCACTAACTGAACCCGCACTCATTGCTTATACACCCAGTACTTAATTTCCGACTCAAATGATGACGCTGCCAGAAGATCCCTTAACTTTGGGCAAGGTAAAGCCCTAAAAGAATCCACTGGACGTTGATATTACCCGACTTCTCATGGCCATTGAAAAATCCTTGTCCACCTGGTAAACCCTAACTCCATCCCCACTTTACCCACACACTAATGGTCATTTTACCCTCTAATTTAACATTTACATGTTGCTGGGCGTTCGTCTTGGCCGTGCTCTCAACTTGCTGTTTGGACAGTTTGCACTAATGAAATAGATAGCCACATTCCCATGATACATATCATAAGAAATGGGCTGCAGAGAAAATAAAACATATTCGTGTAAGATGTGCAGCTCAAGTCCTTAGTTTCCATCAATCACCATATAATCATCAAATAATGAACAAGGCGAACTGCTAACACGAAAAGAATTGGCCATCCCACACGGACACAAAATAAGACACCACTCCATTCCAACAGAACAAATAATTACGTCTTTCAACGATTAAAGCTATTACAACCTAGTCCCTTTTCTTGTTTTGAGGTTGAGGAGATGGGGTGCTGGTTAGGCTCTAACATCGATGGATAGATAGCAATAGACATGGGGAGAAATTAATAAATATATTAAATTGATATAATAATGTTACAAACTAGGATCAGTAAGTGAGATAAGAATAAAATTGTTCTAATTCTGCCAATTAGGCCAGCAACTGATCGATGCATAGCAATTTTAAAAATTATGTCAAATTTAAGACGAAACAAATTTTGAAGACAAAATAGCTTCAAAGTAAAAAGTGTTCCCAAATGGCCTATGAAAAGTCTATTGTTGGAGAGAGTATATATATGTAAGTGACAAGTTTCTTCTCGTTTTTTTTGGGAAAATTGTCTAGAGATCTCTGTCAGAGTTGTTCCTTTATTTTTTCTAGCTATTAGAAAAAGATTTACTAGGAAGTCTCTATTTTATAGGAAGACTTATTTTTCTCTCTTCCCATCACCAAAGCTATTAGAATATCCATTTTACTTTCTTGTCCTATTCATCTTGTCACAATAAAAGTTACATTTAAAAAAAAAAAATACAATTTTATCATTCCACTTTTAAGCTTACGAGTACAATCATGGTACTTTAGAAGTTAAAGTCTTTAAAACCTTTATACTTCAACATTTAAAGTATTAAGGTTTTAAGTTTTCTAAGACTTAGGCCCTATTTGATAAAACTTATATCTAAAACCTATTATCCTTCTCATCTACTATCTTAACTTGTTATAAGAACTACTAAAAACAATTTAAGAGGAATATTAAAACTATATGTCTGATAAGCTCACTAAATTAACGTCTAAATATAATTTATTTTACCATAATATTCCTTCAATCGAGGGGGAAATTTGACTGGAAGTAATTGTGATCAACCCCTATTGTGTCTCTCTCTATCAGAGAGAGAGAGAGAGAGAGAGAGAGAGAGAGAGAGAGATTTCCCACATATGTCATAGAAGTGTGCGTGCTCCACCATCATCTCAGGTGCTCATTGCATCCATCTCCAATATCTCATACTACCACCATCATCTTTTTCTCTATTCTGTTCTATCTTGTGGCGCCGGCGTCTCCCTCAACAGGAAGCTGAAGGTGTTCACTGGTTAGATTCACTCCGTCTCCCGATCTTGACAAAGCTGGCCACTGAATTTCACACAGGGCTGTCAACGGTCCCAAAAGCTCAAAAGTCCGATCCGGCCCGACATCGATTAAGTGAGTTTGGATATTAAAATTGAGTCAATTTTATTTTTAGACTTAATTTGGGCTTCGATTTTAAGTCCGATCCTTAAAATGACCCAGGCTTGGACTTTGTCAACCTTGAGCCTGAAAGTTCAAAATACCTGATAAACATTAAATAAGAATAGTACTAGAATTTGTATATATATATATATGTTCACATTATCAAGATCATTCATTTGCACACATATATTATACAGATTTATTTATGTCAAGTATGAACGTTAGACTAATATTTCATTATTTTAAATTCAAGAAAGTTCTCTTTACATGTACTTACTAAAAAATATTAGACATGTAAAAATTATCTTATAAAGTTCACATCTCTGTGACACCTTCAAAATCAATATTTTAGTTTAAATTAATCAATATTTGATCAAAGTGCTATGGTAAATTTTGATTTTATAAAAGATCTCTATGACACCTTTAGAATAATCATATGTACTATTGATCATTATAATGTTTTAGTGTGAGTTAATCAATATTTGATCAAAGTGCTATGATAAATTTTGATAAAAGATGTGCTTTTATGCTATTTTTTTATGTGTGTTCTTAAATATGATCATCTAGAAGATCTCATTTTTTAATGGGTGAAGGATTTACGTATATGTACTAATTCTTATTAATTTGATAGATTACATATTTTAAATAAAAATTAGTTTTTCTTAAATTTAAGTCCAAAGTCCAAATTCAAAACTTGAGTTATTTTATACTTGGACCGAATTTGGACTTAAGCACAGAGAAGTGGGCTTGGATCGAACTTGGGCTTCATTTTTCTTGATGGACTATGCTAAGCCCGTCTCAAATCCGGCCCATTGACACTCCTAATTCCACGAAACCAGTAGATCTAGATTGGAGGGCCTAAACGGCTGTGGGAGAGAAGGCAGAGACAACAAGAACTTTAGGGTGAATGGACAAGTCCACCATCTTCTCAGCTTATCAGATTAACAACCACATACGTTTGGTCAGATGGCCTCAACAGCACTGGAAGATGGCATCGCTACGGACGATAGAGGAGGATGGTCTGGCTGGGAGAAGTGGCGGGATTTGTCACCATCAACCTACATAGCGATTAGGAGAATCAGGTTGGAGAGGGAAAATATGTAGCTGTAAGATGTGACTCTTATTGGACGCAGTAAAGACATCCATCAGACTTGATTTCGAGATGATCGAGTTGTAGGAAGTGTAGAGAGAATTGTAAACTTCTATTGCAACTGTTGTTGGCACTAGCTTTCAACTAATCTTAGTAGTTTAAATTCTAAAGACTTAAAAGGGTACATGTCTTTCAATGTGTTAAGATCTTAACATCTTAACAACTTAATATTTAACTTTTTAGAACCTTCATACACTAACTTTAAAGTTTTATAGTTGTACTGGAAAGCTAAAAGGTGGAATGACAAAGTGGTACTTATTTTAAAAAAAGTTGTAGCTTTTATTATGATGGGAGGAATAGAAAAAAGAGGTAAACTGAGTATTCTAAGAAGTTTGGCGACGTGGAGGAGAAGAAAATTAGCCTCCTCATAAAATAGGAAACTCTTAGTAAGTTTTTATCTAGCAGGGAGGAAGAAACAAAGTTTCAAGTCTGACATGGAGCTCCAATTTTTTTTTCCTTTTTTTCCCCTTGGCCAAAATCCAGCGGACTGATTGTTATCCAATGGTCGTAAGAGAATGGGCCCGTCCAGCAGAGAAATAGAAAGCAGAAAAAGGCCCAAATAGACCGCAGTAGGCAGACCACTGCTCGAAAGGGGAGGGGTTGCTCTCCTTCGTGCTCATGCATTCATCTAAGGGACCAAGGCCCTCCGGCCACTACTCCAGAAGTTGCAACAAGGGAATCTTTTAATCAAATTACTTGAAATACTCAGTACTTAGATCGATAAAAAACATGGAGACAAAAGGATGAGTAACTTGGGCGGGTTAGTGACATGTGTAAATAAATTCAACTCCATGAATTGTATTTCGTCAATGAAATACTTTTACCGGGATTTTAACTGGGAGTTACAATTCACCATTTAGTGAGTTAAGTAAGAATTCGTTGTGAATTCATTTCATTAGTTAGTGATTTAAGGATCCTTTGGTGTGTCATAAAATGTGTAAAACATTGTAAACAACTATAAAATGATATTTTTCTTATGTTTAGATTGTTTTTTTCTTGGAAAGTGGATTTTATGTTTAGATTGTTGTAAATTATTGTACGCTATTTTTCACATGCTTGGAGTATCGTAAAATGATGTACTTCAAAATCTATTGACCTTTATAACATTTTTTAATTGATTTTGATTGTCACTCTAAAACCATTGTAAATTAAAGTCGGTGATTTAAAAATTAAAGATTTTATAAATTTCTAATTGCAAAATTAGAATTTTCAAAATCAAAATTTTATGGCATTTTATAACACACTAAATGAGCCCTTAATAGATGCCACATGTCAAAACCTATTCAAATTGTGAGAGAAGAAGAATTATAACATAGTAAAAAAGTAAAGACGAGTCGGAGAAAATCTAAAAGCAAGCAAAAAATTCAACTAAAAGCTTAAACCAAGTTAATTACCGCGAACCCACAGCCAGAACAGGGACACCATTCTCTTCTACAGCATGGTAGCCAAGGATATCCCGTCACCTTGGATGCACAGCAGCTAAGCTGCAGGTTGCAGTTTACATGGTTAAGGACATGTTTGACAAAAGTTCTACTTGAAAGTTACTTTTGACTTTCACTTCTTATATAAAATGAGTTAAGGAAAAGAGATTATAACTAATTTTGATTGTTACAAAAGTCAATTCTTTCATAACAAGTTTATTTTTTTATCTAATTTTGGAAGCTTCCTCTTTCTAACTTTTAGTTGGAAGTCAAAACACAAGTAAAATACAACATAAATGACTTTCAAAATCTAATGACTTCTATAAAAAATAACTAAACGGAAATGAAAAAATATTTCCAAATGAAAGTTGCGCCAAACAAACCCTAAGTGTTGTTCATGCGGAGAGGAGAAGAGGAGTTACCCAAGCGAAGAAGAGGAGTCATGCAAATGGAAGAGAAGTCAAAAGAAGACTCCATCTCACATTTAACGGGAATCAATTTCCCAATTCTCTGTTTAATTTTCAGTTTTACCTGGAATCATATTCTAATGGGGAATAAAGTTCCCAACTTAAGTTATACGGTTCACTAAAACAAGATTTCAATTCCTACCCCCATGTGAATTAAAAATCCCATCTCACTAACCTGGTCAAGAGGAAAAGTGGACTTATCATGCCCTTTCTTTGACGTTGGTTTGATAGAAGAATAAGAGCAGAATAAAGAGTCTTACTCCTAGAATAACGCTAATTCAAATTTGATGAGCGGAATAATTTATCCCATGTTAAAATTGTTTATACTAGAATAAGAAGAATAAAAAATTCGACCCTAGACTTAAGAATTGTTTATTCTTTCTATTCCGTTAGTGGGTCCCACAAAATTATCAAAACTAAACGCCTCTTATTCTAGTATATGCTAATCCAGATAAATAATTTAAGATAATCTATTATGCAAACAAATTAGGGCAACATAACAAGTGAACTATTGTTGCAGAATAAAATTCTAGTTGGAGAAACATAAACAATAAAGCTTGAGGTTAATATCCAAAGGCGAGGTTGGAATCTAATCAACGCTTCTGACAATCTGATTTCGCCTCATAATGATTGAGATTTGTTGGTTTGGTGAGAAGGGGTAGAAATGCCTATAAAAACAAAGGCAACTAAGAGGCCCCAAGTAATTGCCTAGAGGAGAATCCTCCAATATTTAAGTTAGTCGTCGAAGTGGAAAAGGATAGGAATTTTTTGGGTGCTAAACTTTTTCCTCTTTTATTTAAAGAAGGTCATGTAGCATGCGTTTCAGAATGTTCTAATTTTCCCATCTGTTACAAGATCATGATTCCTAAATAAAGTCGTGGCTTCACCAATGACTTCATTTCAAGATTTGCCAGGTTGTGGCAAGGATCATAGAACAAATTGGACTCTTAAGATACTTCAAGGCTCGGATTAAATATCGGCTTTAATAACAGTCAATTTTCTGACTGAATAATGTCCCATCAGAGAATGTTTTTTTTTTTTTGAAACTTAAGGATAAGTCTATTGATAGCTAACAGCATCTAAAGATACACAATCCATTACAGAACCAAGAGGATTTGAGGGAGAGAAGTTTCCTTGATTACATGAAACTGCAAATCTAGCTAGAGCATGGGCAGCCCTGTTGGCAGTTCTTGGAGTAAATAAAACCTCAATGTTTCTTTGATTCGAAAGTTGTCTACAGTCTTGAATGATTGTGGCAATTCTCCAAGGTACTCTTATCTTGTCATAAATGGCATCAACCACTGTAAGCGCATCCCCTTCGACTTGAACAGTGCAATTGAGCAAGGATGCACTGGTTAGTCCAGCTTTAAAAGCGTTGGCTTCCACCCAGAGAGGGTTTGTATTATCATAACGCTCAATATCACAGTGGATAATCTTCCCTTTATGATCCCTGATAAGAAGGCTAGAGGCTCCAGTCTCCTTCGAGATGGCACCATCAACATTAATCTTGAGGGATCCAAAACAGGGAGGCTGCCAGGCTTGCATACATTTCGACTGAGTAGAAGGGGGAGAATTCTCCGTGGCCGACCAGATATTATAGTCCAAAAGAGCCAGTTGCATGATATTAATTAGATGAGGGCTAACATTCTCGAAGATCCTTTTACAACGAGCTTTCCAAATATTCCATAGGATGGCAATGCACATGGTAATATGAGTTCTGATGAGGCAGAATCCGATTCGGCCCATTAAAACAAGCCCAAACCCAGTTCAGCCCAGCAGCAGCAGTACAAGGCCCTCAAGGAGCCTTCGGCCCATCAGCGGCCCAACAGCCCTTGGCCCATAAGCGGCACCGTTGCTCCCGGCTCAACAGGCTTCAGCCCGTCAGCGGCCCATCAGTCTACGGCCCGGGAGCAGCACGGCAGCCCTAGGCCCAGCAGGCTTCGGCCCATCAGCGGCCCAACCTCCTTCGGCCCGATAGCCGAGTCTGGCCCACTCCGGTGGAGGACTAGGCACTATGGCGGTTTACCAGTAAGTCCGGACATAGTCCTATATCGACTATCACCGTTAACCATCCTCTATCCTCTATTGACAAAAGTTCTACTTGAAAGTTACTTTTGACTTTCACTTCTTACATAAAATGAGTTGAGGGAAAGAGGTTATAACTAATTTCGATTGTTACAAAAGTCAATTCTTTCATAACAAGTTTATTTTTTATCTAATTTTTGAAGCTTCCTCTTTGTAACTTTTAGTTGGAAGTCAAAACACAAGTAAAATACAACATAAATGACTTTTAAAATCTAATGACTTCTATAAAAAATAATTAAACGAAAATGAAAAAATATTTCCAAATGAAAGTTGCGCCAAACACACCCTAAGTGTTGTTCATGCGGAGAGGAGAAGAGGAGTTGCCCAAGCGAAGAAGAGGAGTCATGCAAATGGAAGAGAAGTCAAAAGAAGACTCCATCTCACATTTAACGGGATTCAATTTCTCAATTCTCTGTTTAATTTTCAGTTTTACCTGGAATCATATTCTAATGGGGAATAAAATTCCCAACTTAAGTTATACGGTTCACTAAAACAAGATTTCAATTCCTACCCCATGTGAATTAAAAATCCCATCTCACTAACTTGGTCAAGAGGAAAAGTGGACTTATCATGCCCTTTCTTTGACGTTGGTTTGATAGAAGAATAAGAGCAGAATACTTATTCCTAGAATAACGCTAATTCAAATTTGATGGACGGAATAATTTATCCCATGTTAAAATTGTTTATAATAGAATAAGAAGAATAAAAAATTCGACCCTAGACTTAAGAATTGTTTATTCTTTCTATTCCGTTAGTGGGTCCCACAAAATTATCAAAACTAAACGCCTCTTATTCTAGTATATGCTAATCCAGATAAATAATTTAAGATAATCTATTATGCAAACAAATTAGGGCAACATAACAAGTGAACTATTGTTGCAGAATAAAATTATAGTTGGAGAAACATAAACAATAAAGCTTGAGGTTAATATCCAAAGGCGAGGTTGGAATCTAATCAACGCTTCTGACAATCTGATTTCGCCTCATAATGATTGAGATTTGTTGGTTTAGTGAGAAGGGGTAGAAATGCCTATAAAAACAAAGGCAACTAAGAGGCCCCAAGTAATTGCCTAGAGGAGAATCCTCCAATATTTAAGTTAGTCGTCGAAGTGGAAAAGGATAGGAATTTTTTGGGTGCTAAACTTTTTCCTCTTTTATTTAAAGAAGGTCATGTAGCATGCGTTTCGAAATGTTCTAATTTTCCCATCTGTTACAAGATCATGATTCCTAAATAAAGTCGTGGCTTCACCAATGGCTTCATTTCAAGATTTGCCAGGTTGTGGCAAGGATCATAGAACAAATTGGACTCTTAAGATACTTCAAGGTTCGGATTAAATATCGGCTTTAATAACAGTCAATTTTCTGACTGAATAATGTCCCATCAGAGAATGTTTTTTTTTTTTTTTTTTTTTTTTGAAACTTAAGGATAAGTCTATTGATAGCTAACAGCATCCAAAGATACACAATCCATTACAGAGCCAGGAGGATTTGAGGGAGAGAAGTTTCCCTGATTACATGAAACTGCAAATCTAGCTAGAGCATGGGCAGCCCTGTTGGCAGTTCTTGGAGTAAATAAAACCTCAATGTTTCTTTGATTCGAAAGTTGTGTACAGTCTTGAATGATTGTGGCAATTCTCCAAGGTACTCTTATCCTGTCATAAATGGCATCAACCATTGTAAGCGCATCCCCTTCGACTTGAACAGGGCAATTGAGCAAGGATGCACTGGTTAGTCCAGCTTTAAAAGTGTTGGCTTCCACCCAGAGAGGGTTTTTATTATCATAACGCTCAATATCACAGTGGATAATCTTCCCTTTATGATCCATGATAAGAAGGCTAGAGGCTCCAGTCTCCTCCGAGATGGCACCATCAACATTAATCTTGAGGGATCCAAAACAGGGAGGCTGCCAGGCTTGCATACATTTCGGCTGAGTAGAAGGGGGAGAATTCTCCGTGGCCGACCAGATATTATAGTCCAAAAGAGCCAGTTGCATGATATTAATTAGATGCGGGCTGACATTCTCGAAGATCCTTTTACAACGAGCTTTCCAAATATTCCATAGGATGGCAATGCACATGGTAATATGAGTTCTGTCAAGATTGTGCTGACTAAAGGGTGGGGTGCTCCATTGGATGAGCTTCTGGTGGAGCGTTTGGGTATCCTGGTATGTATGATATCCAAGAGGGGAGCTCGACCAGGTCAACCGAGCATAATTGCAATGAAAGATTGCGTGATTAGTGGTTTCATCATCATGGAGGCAGATGATATAGGTTCTCCCCAACTCAGGGATCCTCTTAGCTATGTGATGTTGCACTGGGAGGATTTCATTCAGAGCTTTCCACAAAAATATAGTGACCCGAGGAGGGATATTTTTTATGAGTTTGGAATCCCAGATCAGCTTCCACACAAGATTAGAGGATGAGGATGAAGGGGGCAGAACTGGAGTGCTCAGAAATCTATAGGCAGACTTTTGAGTGATAATCCCTTCTACAGTCCCTTCCCAGATCAGGGTGTCCCCATTGGGAATTGGGGTTTGAGGGAGGGGAATTTGAGTGATAATGTTCACAAGTGCTTGATTGAATAGACTCTGGAGTTTCTGAATATTCCAACTGTTATTATAAATCAATTCAGCCACCCTATCAGGCAGATTACCAGGAATCACTTTGTTTGGGAGAAGCTTCATCTTGTAATTGGGGATCCAGGGGTCATTCCAGATGTTGGTGCTGAAGCCATCTTGGATGGATATGTGGGAGCCCATTCTAAGCTTCTCCCTGACAGATATGATAGCATCCCAAGTGTCTGAGCAGTTGCCTTTCCTATTTTGCTCCCAAAAGGAACCTTGTTGCAGGTACTTGGCCCTTAGGAGGATTGACCACAGAGAGGACTGGTCTTGGAGGAAATTCCAACATAATTTGGTGATTGCAGCTTCATTTGCAATGCTCATGTCCTTGATACCCAAGCTACCCTGCATCTTATGTTGGGTAATTTTCTGCCATTTACAAAACCTGATCCTTTTATGATCCTGATTGGCTTTCCACCAGAAAGCATTCTGAATCTGTGTGATGCTATTCAGAGTGGTCTTGGGCAGGCGTGTGATAGCCATGATATGTGAAGGACCTGCAGGGGAGAGGGTATTGGCCTTCCATGAGTTTAATCTGCCTCTGACTTTATCCTCCAGGAATTTATAAAGTTTGATTCTGCCCCTACCTGGCCAGATGGGTACCCCCAAGTACAGGTCATCCTTCTTAAGGAGGGGGATGTCCAATTGATTACTGAGGGATTCCTGAACATCCCTGGGGATGTTTGTACTAAACACAAGGTCAAATTTCCTTTTATTGATCACTTGTCCTGACCAAGAAGAATAAATGTCAAGATAATTGAGGAAATTGTGCAACTCTGAATCCTCAGCCTCTCCAAATAGGAAGATATCATTAGCAAACATGACATGGGACATGGTAGGAGCACAGCTGTTAATTTTCATACCTTTGATGCTACCATCCCTCAGTTTTTGATTCAGGAAGTCTGTGAGCACTTCAGCTGAGAGTATATAGAGGTAGGGGGAAAGTGGGGAGCCCTGTCTGAGTCCTCTGGTAGGATGGATACATCCCACATGTTCCCCATTAATGGATCAGGTTTTGTAAATACTTATGCATTTCTCACACACACACACACACAACAACAAAAAAAAAAAACTATGCATTTTGAGATTATGAGGAGATCGAGTGACAAGCAGTCCACCAGCCGTCTGTCTCTTGAATCTTGATGGAGAAACTGTTGGTGCTTGACAATTTATCTGCGGAACACTTATTTTGTTTATGTCTGGTATTTCAGTTTGATGGTAGGAATTCTTTTTTTAATATAGAAATGAGTTATTTTTGGAATAAGTAGAATAAGTTATTTTAGATAAAATGACAGAAAAAATTATTCTACTCTAATTTAATATAAGTTAAAAAAAATATCAAACCAAAAATTTCCTTACTCCGGCATAATCAATTCCAAATAACTCATCCCAGAATAATCAATTCCACAAAGAAAGTTAAAATGTCTCGTGCCCATGGGCCCAACTTGGACTTGCAATGGACGGGTCCATATTCACCCACTTCGCTTTCTTTCACATTTGTATTCACCTTGACCATATTTAAATTAGCGTATCTAAGAAGAGTAATACTTGCCGCACCGCTCTTAATTCAGTCGGAACGAGTCTTCTTATCCCCTTGTGCCATCTGAAAAACCTACATAGTCCATGTCCTCCTATTAAATGTGTTCCGATGTCAGTTGCACATCAACGCACATGAGGAGGGCCAGATTAAAAAAAAAAAAAACCGTCATACTAATTTTGAAAGCATCCTGAAGTGCTTGAGGATGCTCTCCTCAGAATGTTCTCGAAATTAGTCTGACGGGCAAAATTTTTTTTATCCAGTTCTCTCCATTTGTGCTGACTATCGGCCCTCTCCATGTCTGTTGATATGTGGCTGACATAGGAACGCACTTAATAGGGGGATAGGGGCCATGTGAGTTTTCCATATGGCAAAAGAGGATAAGGGACTCATTCCAACTCACTTTTGCTATCTCTTGGTGTGGTGCAACTATTATTTCTCATCTAAAAATTTCTTCAACCTTTGTGAAAAGAATTAACGATTTTCCTAGTATTTGATAGCTCCCTTCCTTTTATTCCCTGTTTTAATTTTTTCATTACTCGGTTGGAAATTCCACACTCGTACGTCCGAACATGCCAACGCTATAGGGCCTATAGCGTTGGCATGTTATGAAGTAGGGTTGCAAATAGATATCCGAGTTTTAATTATCTGCCTCATTCCTATTTCTATTAATAGATGAGAAAACCATTAAAGACCACCCATTACATTATGAGAAACGGAAATGAATCTCCGATAGTTACAAGTGTCAGAGTCAGAAATGGAAATAGTTGTTTGTACATTTGCTATTCTGTTTCTATTTCTGAATCATTATATATCTTATATATATTATTTTACAAGGTAAAAATTGAATCCTTCACATGGGTCCTTCTCATATCCAACGGTGAGAGAATATCTCTCGACGATTTGATAAAATTAAGGCCATGATAAGAAGTAGGAAACTTTCTTAAAATTTAGTTATGATTTTATGGTACATAGTTTGGATAGATTTGCATGTAATTTTAGATCAATAAATAAGATAGATTCAAAAATTTAAAGTTCATAGATTGTAAATGCACATTAAAATCTGGTAGGTTTGAAAATTTTAATTATTAGAAAAAATTTTTATTGAAAGTGAATAGTAATAGTGATTTAAAGTAACTTCTTATTATAGTGTTGACGATAGAAGAATCTTCCGTTTACTTCCATTTTCATTTCCAATTTCCGAAATCAAGTGAAGAAGAGGAAGGGCAAGGGGGAGCCCCCCTCCTCAACGAAACGTCGATGCCGGGACCGCCTACGTCGTTGTGAGCTCCACAGGATCCGCCGGCGAAGGTTCTAGGGATGCCCCTCTGAGAGAACCTTCCACGAGTGTTTTCTAAGGTTACCATGACACAAGTTGCAAATGTAATAGTAATCCAATATCCATACACAATCTAGTCCATATCTATTTGTATCTTGCAGCATTTTAGGACCGGTGTTGGACTTGAGTAGGTGCAGCTCAGGGAACTGCTTCAATTTCATGAAAATTTAACGTTTTTTATGCAACTAATTTCAACAATGAAATTATTTTGTTCACTTTCTAGAGTGTAGAAACTAGGTACAGCTATGCACAAGCCTCTCCTATGTTGTCGAAGAGATTTATATTGATTTTTTTGGATATGAGTGTAATTTGATTAAGTATTTTAACAGTGTTAGTTAAGGAATATTCTTAACAGTATTCTTTTTTGGAGATAGCGACTAATCAAGAACGATATAACCATTACCTTTCAGTTAAATTTAGGCATATTTCAAACAATGTCATTGCTTTAAGCGTATAGTTATCATTATGCAAGGATATAAAATAATCCATCCAAACAACCTTTCTAAAATTTTGAACTATAAATTTGCGTTGATCCTCTTTAACCTTTTAAGTTGCCGCCTTTCGGTATCATCGAGGAATCCTTTTCTCATAAAAATTATAAGCGATCCACATCAAAACCATCATATGGTATCCTCATTTTTTCTCTTATAAGCTTTCCCTACTCTTTATATATATAGTACATGAGAAATACGACACCGAGATGACGCACTTTGAAACTTTACAATAATCTACATATGTAAAATTTCTTAAGAATAAAAGATTCTTACACAGATGTGAACCATACTTTATCGGCCTATTGATCTAAAGCGTTCACTTAACTTTGGACCGAGAAAGCAGGAGGACTTCCTTTTTTTCTGATACAAACAATTCTTTTCCTGTTTGTCGAAAACGACTCTTGTTTGACCTACACATACACGTTATATATTAGCAACCAATAGAGAACGGCACCAAGGAAGCTTGTGGCTCAGTGGTATTTTGGGTCTTTTCTTATCAGCATGAAGTCTTTGATTTAATTTTTACTTTTTATAGTGTATAAAAATGTAAGAATTAACTCACAATTTTTAGGAGATCTGTGCATGAGAGAATTAACCTGTAGTTTTGAAGGAACTTAAGCCGAGTGCTCCTTATAGAAAGTAAAAAACACAAGAAATATCTGTTAAGAAAAGAACTTGTCATTGTTAAGATTAATACTCTTCCCATTTAAGAAAACTGCAGCTAGCCAACTATGTTACTGAACAAAAAGATCAATAGAAAACCGCAAACTAATAGTAATGGAAGTTTTCAACCCCTAATCTCTTCCCACGCTCTTGTTTCCTTCTCTATCGGATTTGGATTCTAGTTGGTACAAGTAAACATAAACTTACATGTTCATTGGAAGTACTGAAATAGTATTCCGTACTGTAGTGACGTTCATGTGATCGTCTAGCTGGTCGTCCCGGGCTTTCACGTCTTACAATCATCATATTTAATGACCGTTAATATGATCAAGTTGTACTCCAAGTTGCAACGTCCCAAGTACTAAAATATTTCATTGGATTCACTTAACCTTGGTTGTCCGTTTGCTCCACTCAACCTCAGTTTCACGTGTACTCCCAAATTTTCAAACGGGTCTCGGATTCATACCAGCGGTCACACATCCTTGGGATTCTTTTTACAGTAATATTTAATGCAATGTCCTTGCAGCAGACGTTTCTATCCAGTCAGGCCAACTAAGTGGGAGAGGTTGGTTTTATTATTTTTAATTATTTTTTATTCAGATTATTTTTAAATTTTTTTGAAACGTCCGATAAAAAATTAAATGATACAGTTGAGTCATTCGGGTCGGCCTCGATTCGACCGTATATTCTTTTTTAAAAAAATAAATTATTTTTTACATGTAAATTGAGGTTTATATTAAACATTTTTTTTAAAAAAAAATACAATCAGATCGAGACCGACTTGAACAACTCAATTGTATTAACCGATTTTTGACCGGACCTTTTAAAAAAAAATTAAAAAACTGAACAGAAAATAAGAAAAATAAAAATCAACGTCCCCCGACCTAGTCTTGCTTGCTACCCAGCATCCGTCTAATCTAACTGGATCAAATAATTGCTGCCTCTTAAACATTACAACAAGTATTACTCTTTTTTTGGCCGGTCTCTGTCAGTATTATAAGTGGCAGACGAGGATGTGAATGGGGAAACTCGGCAAAAACCCCGTTGGTGAGCACTCCACGTTGGGGAGAAGACGAGGAGATGCAGAAGAATGTCAAAGATAGAAACACGAGCAGGCCATTGCTGGGAACGTTCGCACGCGGTCGTCTACATCACCGGGTGGGTATATATATATATTTCTCTTTCGCCTACCCACTTAGGACTGCAAGTTGGATTCGAATTGGGCCCTCGCATGGCGCTTTCCATTCGATCGCCTCTATTTTCTCTTAGATCTTCCCAAACTCCAGTTACATGCTCCGTGAAATTTCGTCGAAGAGCATGTTGTGTGAGAAGTTTCGCCCATCTGACCAACAGGGTGTGACCACAGTACGTTGCTTGAGACATTTTTTCTAAGACAATAGTGATATCATGTCTTCTAGAAAACCTTATTCGTCTTCTTCCATAAATATTTCTAGAATTATTTTTTTTCAACTTTGGGTCTTTCTAATCTGTTGCTTTAAGAAAAACTCTCTATAACCTCTCTATTTAGTAAATGCTCTTTACAACCTAACTTTTATTTTTTAAAAAAAGGTTTTTAAAGAGTTGTTTTTTAATACCTAAAAGTATTTGGTGACTCAAATTTTCTAGGATAAATATAGAGATCATAGGATTTTTTTTTTAAAATTAAGTAGATTAGAGAGGCGCTGAAAAATCCTTCTAAAATTCTAGATTAAATTTTTACTAGGCTGTTGGGGCAAGAAGTCTAGTATTCATAACGGACTATCAAAGTGTTAGTAGAAATGACATAGTAATGTGCTAATAGAATAATCTTACTCCCTTCAATACAAAAAATTAATGTACTAACGTATTAACTAGTAATGTAGTAATATTAACGTCTTAAGTTATTAAAGTTTTAAAATATTAATCTATCTATATTAATAGGTCAATGAAAATGATTCTCAAATGCTGACATGGAGCAAGAATTGTTGCATAATTGGAGACAAGGTGAGAGAGAGAGGAAGACAAAATTACTGCATGATTGAAGAGAGAGAGAGAGAATTAAATAGAAGCAATTTCTTATTTGTAAGGTGTGAAATCTTTTAAATGGAGTAGAGAGAAGGTGGGTGAGAGATCATACATAAGAATGTCCCCACAACATGTATCTCAAATTAAGGGTGTTCACGGTTTAGTTTGGTTTGATTTGAGGAAGATATTTATGAAATCAGAATAAATCGAATTAAATCTTAAACCAAACCAAATCAAACCGTACAGATCTCAAACCGAACCGAAATAATTCGGTTTGGTTCGGTTTGGGCTTCAAAGTGGACCTCTAGTGGGCCTCTATAGTTGCAGCTTCTTTTTAAAGATCCAAAGCCCACCGTTGGATCAGCTTCATCTAATGGCCTAGGCAAATTAATGAGAAGTCCACTTTACCCTCTAGACCAATTGATATTTACTCAAACATGATAAAAAACTCAGGTAATATATAATTTTTACATGTCCTTGATTGGAATTCGGTTTCTTTGGTTCGGTTCGGTTTATGGGGCCTCCAAATCGAACCAAACCGTTTTTTCTGGAACGATTCGATTTTAACCCAAATCGAAAATTTTGAAATTTTGAACCGAACCGAACTAGTCGGTTCGATTTAGTTTTTGAGGTTGGCCCAAACAGTGAACATCCCTATCTCAAATGAATGATCTACATGATACATTGAGAGAGAAAGAGAGTTTTAAAAGATATGGACTCCTAAGAGGAAAGAGAGAGGGTGGATGATTGTGTACCGGGGGGTAAGGGAATTAGTATCATGCTTTCTGGCACGTGTGAAAGGGGAGGCTGTATTGTGTTCCCTCACATTGTGGGTGAGTTTTGCTGGTATCTTAATATGTTAATAGTTAATTATTTTATTATTATATTACTATGTTATTTTTCGTTAACACCTTGCTGATCCATTATGAATAATTAAGAAGAGAGAGATAAAAATAATATCTGAAAAAAGAACAGGAGAGGAACAGTCAACTAAATATTGATAGGAGATGGAAGATAATGTCAGACGAGTCTAATTAATTTTCAAAATTCAAATTACTCAGTGCAATTTAAATAATAATTACTTAAATATTTTTATAATGATTTTGTCTAAATTTATTTTTTATTCCAAATACGCTACCAATCCGGTTACGAAAGTGGGTCCATCCAGTTACAGTGGTAATTATAACTACTCTGAGGGACATCCTTCGGATGGGCGCCGTAGCTTCCTGTCCAGTTTTCAGATATAAACAAGGGAACTTGCGGCAAGAAGCAAGCTGAAGCTTGAGCTAAGCACCTTGGGGGCCCTTCCTCTCCTTTAGGACGGTCCGAATTATTGGTTAGAGTAATACTTATTGTAATGAGGACGCAGTTTATATTGCCCTGCAGTTTATATTGTGTCTCAGTGCAATAGGTAAGTTAAAAAATATATATATATTTTTAAAATGAGTTTCGAGATGTTCTACATGTTCGTATAGGTCAATTTTCGATTGGATGACTTAAAAAAATTTTAAAAATAAAAAATAGAGCGTCATGAACAGTAAAAAAACGTGGTTAACAGGTCGAACCTAATAATGATTTTTAATTTTTTAAATTTTTATAGATTGTCCGGTCGGAAATCGACTTATACAGACATGTAAAATATTTCTGAGCTCATTTTAAAAATAAAAAATAAAAAATATATTTTTTCATCTACCCATTGCACTTAAGGGCGATGTTGGTTAAGGCAGATCAGTTCCCTACCCTTTCCCATCGGGACATTCCTGTTCATAAAATCTCAACAGTCCAGTTGAGACTCGAGAGAGGAAGCATTAGAAGAAATGGCAACTTACATGCCCTTGGAGAACTTGGAGGGAAAAGAAGTATGTGCTCTCATGTAGGAGGGCTATGTGGAGATAGTCCTACGTTGGTTATTCAGTGTGTTCTATATATTTAAGATCTTGAATTTTAGAACTTCGAGTCATAATTTTAAAACTTTTAGATAGTATCAGAGGAAGTGCCATGAGATGTCCAATGTTTTTTCCGCTTTCACTCTATTAATTTTTCCGACAACCGAACCGCTCGGAGTCCGGACCGCGTTTCTACGTCCTCGGAGGTAACCGAGAAGAGGCCGGCAGCGTTGTCACGCCCGCGGGGACAAATGCATTACCGCCGACGGACGCGTCACCTTCTCCTCCCACCGGCAAGTTGCAGAAAGCAACATGTTCAGCAGTTGGCACCTTCGTCTTGGCCGAGAAGAAGAGACCAAAACCCGGTCACTTGCCATGTTTGACGAAGTATGAGCCAATGCGAGCAAAGAGAGATCTTTTTCACAGGGTCAACGCTGGCGTGGGCCGGAGGGGGAGGAGGGGGTTGATGTGGCCATCTCAAGCGGCGCCTACCCTCTCTGTTGCTGCCACTATTCAACCCCTTCGCTCCCTGCGGCGGCTCCGAACTCTGAACCCTCGCCCTGTTTTCCACGGCAGACCTTCCAAAGTCTCCTACTCGTCCCCAGGGAATCCACGGATTGGACGGTTGCAGTTGCATCATGGATACACTGATATGATATCAAGTTATCGACCCGTGTGCTACTCCTCTTTCCTACCTCTCCTCGTATCGGGCACACTAATCCGTGAGGACCATAGAGGCTTGTGTAATTATCCATCCCACGGTGAGAATGACCAGTTTAGTTCTTTTTCCCCTCGAATTCTATGGTCTTTTTCTTTCCCTGTCCTCCATTCCCCTAACTTCGCATTTATTAAAGAATAACGATGCCAGGAAGAATCCGCACGGACCGCACCTGCCCCGTATAGACTAGTTGCTTGAAGAAGAGTCGAATGTCCCAAGGCGTAGGTTGTTTCCTCTCCTCCAAGTTCTTGCTCCTCCTGGAGGAGCTTTGTTTCCCTCTGTAGTAGTTTCCTCCCCCTGGTCAGACCAGGAATTTTCTTTCTCTGCTGCTCTCCCTCGATCAGTTGTTCTCTCTTTCTTGCAAGGCCGTCTTCCTCATCCTGCTACAGTTTTATCTTTCTCTTCCGCACGGATCTGCAGCCCAGCACTTCTGTCAAAACCCCGGTGCCTCCTGCCCTCCGTCTCTAGCGTACATCCTCGATCTCCCCGAGGAATCCTCATCTCAGAATCTAGTGGATTCCAGCTCGTCTAGGCCCTCCCCCCTCAGACCCACGTGTGGGGAGGCCTCGAGATCCCCCTGCGGGGGCCACGGGCTCCCGATCGCCGATTCCGGAGGTCCCAACCGGGGCTTTGGTTTGCTGAAGACATCCGCAACCCCAATCTCTATAATCTAATAATCTAACCCTGTTGTCACCTCTCTCATCTCTCTTGCCTCTACATCTCTCAGCTCTTCTTCTTCTTCTATTGGCACTTGCTTTCTTTAATCGTAGCTTCTTCTGGATCGGCAACAAGCGCCGGGAAATCGCCCACATCCACTGCACCGTCAGACCCCCCACCATAGGATCCCCCTCAAATTGCTCCGGCACCAAGCTTCGAGGGCTTTTTAGGTAGCTAGCTAGCTGCTGCCTCTGCCGTCTCCCTCGGCGGCGGGGATCTCCTCCCCATTTTAGAGCCTCCTGTTCCCGCGCGGAGGACGCGACGGGTGGGAGGGGGAGGAATACTGCTGGAAAGGCACATAAGAAGATGCGAATGGACAAGTCGCAGTCGTCGGACTCGAGCAGCTCGTCGCCGCAGCACGAGGGGAAGGGGTCGCCGGTGCTGGCCATCGAGTGCGTGGCCGGGAGCTCCAAGGCGGTCGAGTGGAACTTCGACATGCTGCAGACGGGGGACATCGTGGAAGAGATCGCCATCCGGGGGTCCCCCGCCGTGCGGGAGCCCTTCAAGCACGGCCGCAGCGGGGTGCAGAAGCTGCTGCACTCGGCGTACAAGCGCAGCGACACGTCCATCTCCGTGCGGGTGCGGCGGGGGCGGGACGAGTTCGTGGAGCTGCACGCCTGCATCGTGCCCCACGAGCCGGCGGGGCGGAAGCAGTACGTGCTCCGCTCCATCCACGACCCCAACTACGCCGTCACCTTCGTGGACCGCAGCGAGAACGAGTGCGCCGAACTGCAGGGTAAGCAAAACCGGCCCCCTTTTCTCCCTGTCAAACTGATGCAAATGGTAATTATTCCATGGATCATTAGCTTGCACATTGGTTAAATAGATATTTTTTTCTAAATTGACATGCATGACAAGTAAGATAATTGATTCACTTTTCTTCTGAATTGAATGTATATAGTACACTAAAAAATTATTTGTCTGATTGATTATTAATTTATAAATTAGTTAATGAACAATCTCTCTAAACCAAAAGGTCATGAATCTACCTTGAATTTGTATTAAATCCAACTAGTGTGCATACCTACTGCAAAGGCGCCCTCTCTCGATCTAATGTACATCCTTTGCACTCAGCCAATGGAGAGAAATGCTCTTAGCTAAGACAATTTTATTTAGGATCCGGTTGAGGGACCAAGAGGTATCACCATCTCAATCATAGAAAAAATTGGTTAACTGTAATTTTTAGTAGAGCGGCTTGAAAAAAAATACTCTTTGTTGATGTTATTGATGTTAGTTTATGTAGATCTTACCAAATTAGAGGCAATTATTTTCCTACTAATTGAGATGGTAATATATGTTAGTCATGCAATCCGCTCCCTATTTGTTTTAGGTCAATGGAATTCCATTAGGTGGGTGCATTGCACCTTGGCTCAACATGTTATGTCTCTTTTCCTCGCCTTCGGGCCTCCTTATCCACCTTGCCGACACACGGCGAGCAGCAAAGACACTTGATAGGTCCGCAGGCCCTTAGGCATCTTTGTGGGGCTCGCATACGTCATCGGGCTGCTACTCCCCTAATGGGCCAAAAATACCTCGGTCAGCATGGGTCCTTCTCGCTGCGTCCGTGCTGACGAGTGCAGCGCGTAAACTAAGTGGACGGTAATTCTTTTTTTTACTACCGTGGTAAGTTTCTTACCACCTTAGAAAATTACCCTTTGTCCTTAAAAAAAGAAAAATACCCTTTTTCTTGCTACTCACAACCTTTTACAAGCTGCCCACGTGATTGCTGTTGACCTATGTGGGCACTAAAAGCTCATCCACGGTGTGAAGTGCAGTTCTTCCTTTTCACACTTTTAAGTTTTGATTACTCATTACTAATATCTATTTTTTATAAAAATTTTATTCAATCGTGTATCCCTCTTTTTTCTATGACTGCTTTCTAACTTATTTCTTTTGACACATGACATTGTCTCTACCTTTGTAGTTACTAATGTGGCATTTACAAAGAAATCTCTTCCTTTACATAACAGTAATATGTTTCTGCATAGTTTTGGCCGACATAATCTCTTCGCAAGTTTAAATTTGGATTAGTTAACGTGATGATGCTCTTCTGAAAAGCTGACATGAAATAATTCCACAAGATTAATGCTTAATGCTTGTTGGATGGATAGGGCTCATCGAGGTTGACCTAAAAGAAATTCATTCTTTTTTATTTTACTTGGTGCAATGCCCCCCGTTGTAGTAAAAGGGCATTGCAATAAGCATTATTCATTCCACAATTAAGACAGCCGTCCATGCTTCTAAGTTTTCTACTCTCGGAGAAGATTCACTCACCATTTCTTGAAATCTGCTATTTATGAAGTTGCGATCATCTGTATTCTACTATCTCTATATCATTTACACGCCATTTCATCTTATTGATTCATCTATTATAGTAGATGAGAAATAAATCTGTGAGAGAATTTTTTTTCTATTTTTTATGAACTTTTGATTTAAAAAAATAAAATAGATATAATACCATTGGTATAAAGAAAATAACATAGATGATCTCAACATGCTAGTGAACATAGTATTTTTAGATCTCTATCTTATTTCTAGATCTCTGTCCTTTTTTTCCCCTTAATTTTATGATTTTATTGGCCATAGAAAACCAAAAAATGGCAAATAACGTATCAACTTATTATTGTTGCCTCAAATTCATTGGCGCAAAATATTTAAACCTTCTAGCCTTATTATTATTATTATTTTACCGTAAGATGCTGTTGATCATTCAAGGGTCAAAGATCTATAATATCCATTTTCTATGGTTATGAACTTGGAGATAACTTTAACGTGTGAGGTTTATTTGTACGCAAATAAAAATTATGATCCAATGATGCGAAAACAGAGACCCGGCCCATAAGTACGGCATCTCTTTGTATAACAACGGAAAATTTCACCCGTACAACATTGTAAAGTGTCAAATCTCGTATCATGCGATACAGCTTGACAACCTTTATCCATAACAGGTTGATCGATGGCTTACACATAAGATTACCGTTATCTTTTTCGGATTGCTTAACCCAACTGTGAAAAAAAATGTTCTGTTGTTACCCTTGTACAGGGCAATGTTAAAGGATATTGTATTTTTTATATATTGGAGTCAGCATCATATCGTTAGAATTCTTAACTATATAAGTAAACCCCATAATAACAAAGTAATCTTTAGTTAATTGTGCCGTAGCAAGAGCACTTACTGATAAGGTATTATTGATAGTCTCTAGTCCTTTCTGAGCATATATAACCTGTCATGAGACGTCAGAGTTATCCCTTATGATGACGCATGCATACAAAAAATGCTTATAAATGTTAGCGACCTAGTCTCCTTTCAGTTTTTCCTCGCAGCATCAAGTACATTTCAGTTTTGAGTCAGTAGCTTTTGCCATCATAGTGTCCAACAAGTAAACTTGCAGGTAACAATGGTTTTTTATGGAGAATGTATTGGAAATATGTTTTGAGGAGGCTTGTTGTAATCTACCTTTACTTTTCTTTCATGTTTACATAAAAGAACAGTATCAAACAATTAACCTATAACCTGACGCTCGCTCACTACATGTATGTTTTGCTCTTCCAAAGGTTCAAGGAGTTCTAGAGTGGCATGTGCTCTAAGCAAGGCTCAGCTACAAGACGGGTACGTATCCTATCCATGGGAGAAGAAGATGAGAGAAACGTTGCCAATTCACAACTCGAGCAGCTTCCTCTCGCTGCTCATCCTCCCCAAGGCATCCGACCCTTCTTCATCTCGCTACAATTCCGTGGAGGACACCCTTGCACGCGCAAATGCATGGCTTAACTCGTCCCAGGCCTCTGGTGTTCCCATCGTGTTCATGAACGTGCAGTCTGAGGCTTTGCTAACAAAGGTGAGGAGCAACGTCACAGATCTATTATCCCTGAGATCTCTAGTGATGATCTTCTTCTAGTCATGGAAAACCAACAAAGAGTGCACTCCATGTGTAACAGATATCTGGAGAGACAGCTTCCTCAACCGTGAATGCCGGGTCCTTGTCCGACCTTGCCAACCTCGCCAATGCAAGCCTCTACGGATTTGAGGACTACCATGGAGTTGACATAGGCGTGGTGAGGGCTGTTCGGCTTTGGTACACACCAGTGGCTGGAGAGTACCCAGTGGAGATCAAACTGCTTGAAGGGGATTCAAAGCTTGGGTTTGCTGTCAGTCGCACACAAGAGGTAACCCGATTTCTCTGCTGTCGAAGTTGCTCCATTAGATGTATATACTTCCGTATATATGGGTTGCCTTTGGATACATGACTTAAATATTTCTTAAAATCCATAGTCCTCCTCCTGTTTGATCCAGGGATTTATCTACGTACAATCTGTTGTCGACGATGACGACAATGGACTGCCTTCAACGCGATCGGGACTTAGAGACCTATACAAAGAAGCCACAAGAGCCTCTAAGCTACTAGTGATCTCCAGAGTATCCAATGAGAAGATACTCCCCTGGATGGTCTCTCCTTCTGGAGCCATCCGATGCTTCGACACGGTTTCCCTCAGCCAGAAGCTCTCCCTCCATCGCCATGCTCTGCAGCCCATCCTACTCCATGTTCTCCTGTGGGACGGCCAGGTATCAATATCCCCAGGCGAGACTTCTCGCAGGAACATGATACCCCCTATCTCTGCAGCACCGCCATCGCCGCCCCACCCACCCACTGTGGAACGCGTGATGGACCTGTCCCCCCCAGCTGAACTGATGAGGAACCTCTCTCTTTCTCGGGCGCTCTCGAGGGACACCGCCGGGGACGTCTCTTTCAGGTTCCATGATTTCTCGCTCCCAAGCAACTGGGTTTGATGCTTCCATCGATCGTGCTGCTTCTCTCTTCGTGCATGTACATAGTGGGGTACTGGTGGTGATCTTTGTGGCTTCAATTCCATGCGTGGAAGTGCTTGCTTAGTTAGAATTGTCCTTAGTTTCTTGAGGACAACAGCGATGTATGTGCAGTGGTAGTCCGTCGGAACTTCTTACAAATCACAAAATTCAAGTGTTGAGTTTGAAGGGGCTCAAGATCATAAGCACTGACTACAACTGAAATTAACCGACGTAAAACTATTATATAGTCGCTCCAATACTCCCCATCACGGTCAAGATGGGCCGTGAAAATTAGTTAACAGGAGGTGACGCCAATTAGAAGATAAAGTTGGGTCAGGCTCTGTTTTGATACCATCTTACAAACCACAAAATCTGAGTGTTGAATTTGAAAGGCCCAAAATCATAAATACTGTTCACAACTGAAATTAACTGATGTAAGACCATTATAGTCACTCCAACAAAACTCTTGCTCCTGTGAAATGATGATCTAGAGGTTTTCACATTGTAACGCAGAATTTCTCAATCTAGAAGTTCTATGGGGAAGCAAAAAAGTCCTTATGGGTTGTCTGGTCATCGTCAGCAAGTCACTGAGTCGACGTTAGAGTTAGTCTAAGACTCTAAAGTTTCATATGAATGTTAAGTTACTTCGTCGTTTTGGACGTCCGCCGTCGATGTAAGGTCCACTGTAACTGGCTGGAATATATGAAATGGGAGGCTGGATTCTTTCTTTTCGTTCACAGAACCATTGGCCAGCTACCGTTGAAGAGTTCTCTGGCGTGATGCCAAACTAGGCTCTACCAGGGCCGCCAATGCCATTTGCTTGGCATGCATCATCCACCCTGGCACTGGATTCTTGCACAAGGGATGCTGTTGGACTTGCATGATCAGTCAGATCTGGAGGGAGATAATTTATATGTCATCCAATGCCTATCATAGATTAAAATTTTTATTCAAACATTGTATCACATGTTAATATTGTAATTAATGATCATGTTGTCCTAACGTCACCTGAGGGCCTGTCTGGATTCAACTTGAGAAAATATGTATGGCGCTATCATAAATACACTTGATTAACATAAACTCATTTATCATAAATGTATTTTTATGCATCTCCTTTGCAAATGAAATGTGTTGTAGTGACTCCTTATTTGAATGATGACAAGTGGGGGAAGTGTGAGAATGAAAGTGTACATCTAAATTGTTTGAAAATATTGCAATATTATATCACTTCCCAATGTGAATATTTACTTCAACTTGCACTTGAATTGGATTTTTTAAAAATCATATTCAGCTCTCCTCTAGGGTTTGCTTTAGTTTTGGGCCAACAATATAATTTCCAAGGATTAGACATTACCACCATGCCACTCAAATTGTTGTATAGGGAAATTACATATCTGTCCATTTATTCCATAAGCAATACCCATGAGCAAGTCTGATCCTAGACTTGGGCACTCAACCCTGGCCTCCGTGTCACACTAAACACTCCCAGGATGCCCCAAGGTAGCACAGGCATATGCATGTGCCACCTTGGCCCTATGTCACTCAATAATAATCCTCTCATTTTCTCTTGATCATGATCATAAAAAGGTCATGAAGGTTTCATCTCATTGAAATGTTCACTACTTTCTCTAGTTGGAAATTAGAAAACCAAGCTCTGTCAAATTGGGCATTGACATGTAAATATTGGATTCAGAGGTTGCATTTGTTTGCACTTAGGCCTTGATTTAGCCTTTCGTTCTGAAGGAGTTAAAAGAGTAAGAAGTCCAAACAAATGGGTCGTATTAGAATTTCTAATTTGGTCAAAAATCAAACTTTTAAAAATAGACAGGCGTTACATCTAGTATATATATACCCTTATTTTAGGTTTGAGAAAATCTTAAAATATAAATACCAAGGAAATCTCCTCATTCATATCAAGGAAGATTGATACATAGCATAAACAAACATTTGTCTAAGATGGAAAATATTATTCCCGTTATTATGTTAACTCCAAAATATTATAAATATTTAAAAAAGAGAAGCACCAACATATCATCATTTAAAAGGGGTGATACATTATATTGGTCAAGAACCTTGATCAAATTGAAGAGCTAGAAAATGGCTTAAACATGTTTTTAATAGAAGCCGACAGATAGATAATAATTGTTTGAATAGTCTCATATCAAAAAAGGGGCAAAATAAATAATACTTAAATAAATAGTGCTTACTCCGGTCAATGCCTCAAGGTTTTGAGTTGAATGGTCTAATAACTTTAACATGGTATTAGAACATATGGTTATGGTTGTGATTTGGGCCATGTATCATGTCTTTGTGATTCAATGACAGAGCTTAAAATCGACTTGGACGTAAGAGGGTATGATAGAATTATCCCACATTAGAAAAATGATAAAACAAACAATGCCTTAACATTTTGAGTTGAATGGTCCAATAACTTCAATATTATATCAGAGCCCAATGGTGTGAACCGGGCTACACTTGTCTTTATGGTCTATGTGACAGAGTTTAAAATCAACTTGCTCATGAGGGGACGTGATAGAATAATCTTATATATATAAAAAAATAGAATAAATAATACTTAAATAGATGGTGCCTACTCAATTAATGTTTTAAGGTTTTAAGTTAGATGATCTAATAACTTAAACATAATGTACTATACTTTAAAAAGTGATTTTTTTTCTCATTCTAAAATTACAGTATAATCACCACAATCAGGGTCTCATTACCCGTCCATGGATTTCTTCAATTTTGTTGGCCAAGGAGAACAATACAACACGAGGATATAAAGCAATCTACCTAAGTTCCATTTCTCTTAGTACAGAGTTAGACCCAACTCCAATAGTATAGAGAGAGAAGCTCAAATATTTATAAAAGGGTATCTTTACACGAAACCAAAATAATTGAGTAATTTTTTTTTGTAAATATTCTTTTTTATACACTTTTGGAGCTCGAGTTCAAATATTTACAAAAAGGCTATCTTTACACGAAACCAAAATGATTGAGTAAATTTTTTTTATAAAATAATCTCTTTTACACACTTCTAGAATTCGAGTTAGGTCTAACTCTCTACTGAGAGGAACTAAACCCATCTCACACAAGATGGGGCTCCAAGCAGGCAGAAAGCCACATCCTATTCTCACCCTTCTTTGTTCTTTAACTTCTTTCTAATCATCTCTCCTCCCGCCTTAAGGCGAGATTTAAAAAAGTAAAAACAGAAGGGAAGAAATTATATATAATCCTCCCTTTTCTGCGGTCCAGCCAAAACCACCAAGAACAGCCCCCGCCCGCCCCGGATTCATCCACTATGGAGCTGCTGGTGGTGGATCTCGGATCCTACTTCCAGATCCCCCGGGAGATTGGCGGCAGCAGCGGCGAGGAAGGGCCACGCCCCCGGGTGCGGGAGATGTGCGCGGTTGTGAGCCGGACGCTGAGGAGACGGGGGCACTGCTGGTGGAGGACCCCCTGTGCTCCGCCAAGGGCAACGACTGGTTCATGGACATGATGGAGAGGTAGTTCGCGAGATCCAACGAGTTCAAGCGCCTCAAGCAGCGCCCCCACCTCCATTACCAGGTTTCCGCCCACCGTCTAATTCTTTTTAGATTAATGTTTGCTGCACGGAGGATGCCATTTGTATCTCTTCTTCAGTACGATGGATAAATAAAAAAAAAGTTAATTTTTACATTTTTCTTAAATGGGTTTCAACATATTTTATATGTTCATACATGCCGACTTAAATTAAACGATTCAAAAAAATCTAAAAAATCAGATTTGTTTGCTGCACGAAGAGTGCCATTTGTATCACTTCTCACTGCGGTGGATAAATAAAAAATAATAATTTTTAATTTTTTCTTAAATGGGTTCCGACGTGTTCTATATGTTCGCACATGTCGATCTTAGATTAGACGACTCAAAAAAATCTGAAAAATCAGAAATCAAGTTTAAATGAATAGTAAAAAATATCTTTAATAGGTCGATCTCAATAATGGTTCTTAATTTTTCAGATTTTTTTTTTAATCGTCCGATAAAAAATCAACCTGTATAGACATGTAGGACACCTCAAAACTCACCTCAATAAATTTTAAAAATTATTATTTTTATTTATCTACTGTACCGAAAAGCGATATAAATAACACCTTCAGTACAACAAGTATTACTTTTCCTTTTATACCCTTCTGCTGTTCTTCTTATGGCCATGTGTCTATCTAGAAAGTTTATTGGTTTTCTGGTTAGTTGTTGCTGTTTTAGTTCGAATTTTTTGTTATTTTGTGAATTGAGGGTTCCAGACCTTGAGTACGATAAAACATTTAGATTTTTGATCGGCTACAATGCCAATGAAAAAGAAGAGTGCTCGAATTTTGTGTATGTGCTCCAATTTTGGGTGCATCTGCTATTCATTAGCGCACGTGACGGTACAGGCAGAATGTTGTGTAGAAGTGTCACACTAGAAAGTTAGACCCTGTCTCCAATTTTGGATCCATTTTATTGTCAGTGGAATCCCGTGACTTTATTAAATTTTTTATATCTTTTAAAATAGAGAGGTGCTCACCTCTGCTAAACCAAATTTTGGATCCATTTTATTTTTTAATTTTATCAAAAAACCAAACTTGTTAAAATAGACAGGTGTTCACCTCTGCTATATCATTTAGATTTAATTTTTTTTTAAAAAAATGAATACCATGAAAAGCTCTCCTTTCATATATTGACACTATAGTGAAGGTAGTACATAGTGTAAGCAAACATCTCTAAGGATTTATTTGGTGTGTCGTAAAATATTGTAAAATCTCAACTTTAAAATAACTTATATTACATTTAGTAAAAGTAAAATATCTAATTCTAAATTATAATTTTAAAATCATCTGTTTTAATTTATGGTAATTTTGAATTGAAAATTGGAATCAACATCTTTTACGTTACTTTACGGTACACCAAATGACTCATAAGATGAAAATATCATTCTCATTATTATCTTACTGACAAAACATTATAAATATTCTATGAAATATTAATACATTAAAAATGTGATATATTATACCGGTCTAGAACCTTGATTTCTTTTTCTTTATATATATATATATTTTTGTTGAAGTGGCTCAATGGTTACAGGCCAAATATCCAAGCTTGAAGAAATGAGTTCGAGTCCGCCTAAAATCACGAAAGATCTGTCCAATTGGACGATTTTTCCGTTCAAGGAGAGTGATATTTCCGCTCAAAGAGAGAGTGAGCAATTATGCGGCACGATGCCCGCCCGCACATAACGCGGGCCGGATCGATGCCGCGACCTCGCAGCCGTGGGAGAGGCGAACCACTCCGCTACACGCACAGGTTCAATCTAGGACCTTGATTTAACTTGAAGAGCTAAAAAGTATGTTAATGAAATAGACACACACTACAATACACCATGCATACTTAAAAAAAAAACTACATATAAAACCTTTCTCATTCTAAAATTGTATCAAAAGCATCAACCTCATGTTCGCACCACCTCTTTTTTATCTCATTACCCCCATAAATTTATCCAGTTTAATCGGTCGAGGAGAACAACACAAGGCGGTGGCATCCTACTAGAGGGGAAGCCGCATCCTATTCCTTCTCATTTTTCCACCCTTTTATGTTCCTTCTAATCTTCTACTCTCCCGCCTTGTGAGCGCGATTTAAAAAAGATAAAAAAAAGGGTAACTATATATAGTCCTCCCTTTTGCGGTCCGGCCAAAACCACCAAGAACGCCCTGTCCGCCCCAGATTCGACCACCATGGAGCTGCCAGTGGTGGATCTGGGATCCTACTTCGAGATCCTCCGGGAGATCGGCGGTGACGGCGGCGGAGAGGAAGGGCCGCGCAGCCGGCTGGATGAGATGTGCTCGGTGGTTAGCCGGACGCTGAGGGAGACGGGGGCCCTGCTGGTGAAGGACCCTCGGTGCTCCGCCGGGGACAACGACCGGTTCCTGGACATGATGGAGAGGTACTTCGCGAGATCTGACGAGTTCAAGCGCCTCCAGGAGCGCCCCCACCTCCATTACCAGGTTTCCGGCCACCGTCTGTTCTTTTATCCGCTTCTGCTGTTGTTCTTTCGGAGGCATGTGTCCAATTATATGGTTTAGTGGTTTTCTGGTTAGTTGTTGATATGCTGGCGCGAATTTTTTGTTATTTCGTGGGTTAAGGTTTCAGACTGATCTGTGGGATACTATGTATCAGACACACGGCAATATGTTAAAAATAAGACTTGAAGATACGGTAAGTATACATATTAATGTGTAGTTATACAAACATAGAATAGGGTATAATTATTGAAACTCATTAAAGTATAAAAAATACTATTAAAATATATTGAATGTTAGCATACAGATAAATATTTTGAGAAATACTGATGATTGATTTTGAAATCTTGAAATACAGACTTAGATACGGGTGTTCATGTGTCGTGTGGTGTCCGAATGTTTGACGTACTCTCTAATAATAGAAGTGTCTACTAAATCATAGGTTTCAGACTTTGGGTACAATACAAAAAGAGATTTTTGATCGACTGCAATGTGTATGAAAAGGAAGAGTAGTCTAATTTTCTGTATGTGCTTTAATTCTTTATGTTTCTTCTATCTCATTACGAATATGATGGTATATGCTGAATGATTTGTGAAAACTCCACACTACTAGGTTGGGCACTGCCCCTTTATGTGATCAAGCATTTTCCAATCTGAGTTTGTCTGCTGAGAATCTATCCTAATGTACATACATCCAGGCATAGTTTCAACATTCGCTACAATGTGTACAAAAAAGAAGAGTACTTTTAATTTTCTGTATGCCGGTTATTTCATTACGAATGTGGTGTTACGTGCAAAATTATTTGTAAGGCACCACGCTCTATGTTAGAGAGTGTCCCTCTATGCCATGAAGCCTTACCCATCTGAGTTTGTCTTCTAAGGTTATACAGATATCAAGACAAGTTTTTTAACATGACGTTTTGCCCATGGCTTCATTTTTTGAAGTTTTTTCCTTTTGAACTTTGGAATACTATGGAGAAGGGGTGAAAAATCTAGGTAATGATAATTAAATTCTTTCCACTAACAAAACCAGGTTGGAGTGACACCTGAGGGGGTTGAGGTGCCAAGGAGTCTCATTGATGAGCAAATGAGGGAGAACATAAGGATGATGCCGAAAGAGTATCAGCCGCTCATACCCACAGGCCCAGATCCTAAATGGAGATACATGTGGAGAGTGGGGCCACGACCGTCAAACACTCGCTTTCAGGTTTTGCACTCTGGTTTCATGTCGGCTACATTTTTTTGCAACAAATGAGAGTATAAATGTTTTCTGTCTTTGAGCTTTCACTTGTCACTTTTGTATTTAGGAATTGAATTCGGAACCTGTTATCCCAGAAGGTTTCCCCGAGTGGAAGGAGACAATGGATTCTTGGGGACTCAAAATGATATCCGCAGTTGAGGTGGGTTTGTTCTTTGTATCAGCTTTTTAGTTCATCTGCTTGCTTAAAAACTTGCTTTCTGCATGTTATAGCTTCTCAGATACCTGCTGTGCAGGCTGTTGCTGAAATGGCTGCTATTGGCTTTGGCTTGCAAAAGGATGCCTTTACTTCTCTCATGAAAGAGGTAAATAGCCACAGAATTTAGCTCCAGTTTCTTGGACTTTATTTGTTGATACAGCAAGAAGTCCTCTGTACCTTTTTTCATAGAATCACATGAAGTTGAAGGCAATTTGCTTGCTGATGAGTCACAAAGGCAGTAATGACAACCATAAATTGTACCATTTGAGTCATGAGTTATTTGAATTAACAAGTTTTTTGATGAAAGATCATCCAATATAGGTCCTCAGATTTAATGTTCATGTGCAGGGAGAACAATATCAGTTCCAGCATGAATTGGTGGAATTGCTAGCTTAAATTTATTTGTCGACATTTTATGCTTAGAAGTGGGTTCAACCTGCCTCTAGTGGAGGGGTAAAAAAAAAAGATAAATATGCTTCAGAGTTGTGAAGTGATGAACCAGGTCATTTGGACTAAAGAGTGGTACCTATGGTTGTGGGACCATCTGATGGGTAGCTATAGCCAAAGAGAATAAGAAATCCGGGTGCAGCATTATAAAACTTTTGGTGCAGCATTACAAAACTTTTGGGTAAATATAATTGAAGGGGCAGAACAAGAATCAGTTTAGAATGTCGAGTTGGAAGTTGCAGAACAATTAACATCCTAAGGGGAACCATTTTTTCTGGGATGAAGGTTCACAGCAGACACTTAACAGCCCTCATTTATTTGTACCTAATTTGGTTGTTAGGTGTGGGTGTGTGCCCTTCAACATATCTCATTTCAACTAATCTTCTAGAAAAATTAGAAAAGCCTCTCCAACTTGTGAGAAAGTTCAAGACCGTTATGAATGCTACAGAAAGCTGAATAATGGATTCTTTCTTGGAATTGGAGCTATTTTGCAAGTGGGTTCAGCACAGTTCCCTTTGAGGGTAAGGAGGGAAAATTTTCTCACCCGGTCATGCATTATCGTTTGACGTGAAATCTTTATTTGTTTTTTCCTTCATGATTTTCTACCTGTCTTTGTTATGAGGGCTCAGCTGCTTACTCTTGCATAAACATACTCAGTTACTGTTAATTATTATTGGCATCATGATTATGATGTGGTGATTCTTAGTCCTTACTGCCTTTAAGATGATATAGATGCATCTTTGAATACTTCCAATGGTGTTTTCAATCAATCCTCTTTTTGATGCCTCTACAGGGTTCATATATTATTTCTACGCTCGCTTTAACAATGTGACAGAATATATACTGAAGTGATGTAATCCATTATTTTTGTTTAGGGAGTTATAGAAATTTCCAGAATGTATTTGTCATCTTCATTTCTGGTGGCTATTCATTTCAACAAGATATCATGGATGCATGTTGTTAGTTGGGTTTATAATAGATACTAGATACGAGGAAAGAGAACCAACTGCAGAATTCAAGTCAGGAATCAAGTAAACTATAGGATCTGTTTTGTGATTTTTAGGTGATGCAGTTACCTCCACCTGGACTCTAACTTACATGCTCTGCACCTGTTTCCCAAGGGAGAATGTCTTCTGATTTCACCGTGGCTACTTGCTGGACAGTTGGAGCAGACACATTAAGGAAAAAAATGCTGAAATCTCTATTGCAATTTTAGTTAGAAAGGCTTTTGTGAATAGCTAGTTCAGGCATATCACAGTCTTGCAGTTTAGAATTGATAGCAGTGAAACTAGACTAATTTCTCTGTTTTTTGCTTGATTATGCATACAACTCTTGTGTATTATTTGAATTTGTTGTTCTTATTTCTACAAATTGAGGTTTTCGACTAGGTTAATGTTACTTTAATCTTGTTTCACAGGATTTTCTTTAATGTCTAGAGGCGGTGTTGTTTTTTAGTGATTTTTTTTCTTGTTGTCTTGCAGTATTTTTCATTTTAATTGCTGACAATCATTCTTGAAAACCTGATTGTATCTGTCACTGCTCATGTTGAAGGATTTAATGGGTCTTGGTATTTTCTGTTGTCTATAAAAGTTGACTTTTCACTTTGAGAATGCATTTGTGGAAATCCTATTTTAGGGGAAAAAATGATTTTCTGTCAACCTTGTCTTACTCTAGAGGAACTTATTCACTTTATATTGTCAGTCATTATTCATTACCTTTTCTGACTGTCTTCTATTCAAAATACAGGGACCTCATCTTCTTGCCCCAACCGGAAGTGATCTTCAGCGCCATGGGCACAAGGGCATTGTATTTGCTGGATATCATTATGATCTGAACTTTCTGACAATCCATGGAAGAAGTAGGTTTCCTGGTCTAAATATCTGGTTAAGAAGTGGGCAAAAAATGGAAGTCAAAGTTCCTGTTGGTTGCCTACTTATCCAAGCAGGAAAAGAGGTAATATGCATACTTGGTTCCCAGGCCTCAGACAAGTGCTTTTCTCTTGATCTAGAGACCTTTTAGGTTGGTGGAACTGAAAATTATGTTATTCACCCGATCAAAAGAAAGTAAAGGAGATGGAAAAGAAGGAAATATCATTTGCTTTTGTCAAAGACGTCTATAGTACCCGCATGCTCAGATGCCCTCCTGTTTCATTAAAGTTCTTGCTCCAGATGCCTGCAAATGAATTCCATGGATCCTTTGTATTTGAGGGGAAAAAGGATCCATAGGGATTAGATTAATTTTGCTTATAAGAGGTCACAAACACCTCAATTGCACATGTTCAAAAGGTAAAATATTCCACTTCCTACCCGTTTCTGCTCTTCCATGGAAGAACTACAGATCTTGGCACTATATAGATGGGATCATTGTATTGGATAATGATGCAATACAAATGAGTAGGGACGAGTCATATAGTAGAATTGTCTATCTGAGCAATTTAGACATCTCTTTGTGGTTGTATTTCTTGTACACTACTCCATTTTCTTTTTTGGCTTTACTAGTTTCCAACAATGAATTCATGGTTGTTTTAGATTACTTGTGCATTATGCTTTGACTGTTTGACATACTTGTTCGCTATTAGCCTATTCCTGTCAAATCCTTTGGGACCTAAGGCACTGGCTTCACCAGATTGATGTGATCACACTTGCCATTGATCTGATTGATCGGCTTATATGTATGAAAGTTTCTCTAACGTTGTTGCATGCCATTTTTTGCCTCTGATTTTTATGCAGCTTGAGTGGCTAACCGGAGGAGAATGTTTAGCTGGAATGCATGAAGTTATCGTGACAGATAGGACAATTAATTCCATTGAAGAAGCAAGGCAGGAAAATCGCAGCTTGTGGAGAGTTTCTTCAACGGTTAGTTAAGCTGTATCTTAATCCTCTAGGACCATACTTCATCTAACCCTTTGATAAGTTTCAAGACATTTTGATTAATGGAATTTTCTCTTCTGTCTCAACCAGCTTTTTGCACATATTGCATCCGATGCAGTATTATGTCCTTTGGGCCACTTCGCAGAGTCACCCCTTGCAAGCAAATACCCTCCAATTTGTACCGGGGAGTATGTTGAGCAGGAGCTCGCTGCAATCAATTTGAAAGGCAAGGGCGCATTCATGAGCTGAGCGGGGGAAAGATGATGCATTTTATGATGCTCGGAAGAAATATTAACCAGGGAAGTCTTGCATTTTGGAGAAAAATGTCTC
This sequence comes from Zantedeschia hybrid cultivar, assembly GCA_030544215.1. Taxonomy (NCBI): domain Eukaryota; kingdom Viridiplantae; phylum Streptophyta; class Magnoliopsida; order Alismatales; family Araceae; genus Zantedeschia; species Zantedeschia hybrid cultivar. Next base: position 11,065,295 of record JARZZO010000003.1, on the reverse strand, counting down.
TCTCTTCAAATGTCTATGGTCTTGCAAAGTTGATTATCTTTCCAGAAGGCCACACATGATGCCGAACATCTTATGTGTTCATTGAAGTTATTCCACTAGGCTTGTTTGCCACCCATGTGAACGTGACCGAGCATGATAAAATTGACAAATGGTGTCCAGTTTACACCTGTTTGTTGGTGTTATTACATAAACGTACACAAGCTTCCATGACATGGCAATCAGATGATGAAAGTAGCTGAGTTCAAACTTGTCTCCATCATCAGTAAGGATGCAAATGATAACCGATAACCTAATTATTTGACCGATTATTAATTTATAGATCAATTAATGGGTAGTCCTCCTAAACTGATATGCACAGCAGATAAGGCAATGAATATAATTTTTTGACCCCATACATATAGTTAGAACACATAGAATCTGATTACTTGATTGATTATTAGCTTATAGGATGATTAACGAATAACTGTTCTAGCATGATGGATACAAATAATAGATTTACTTTGGATCTGCACCGAATTCGACCTGTTTTGTATGCCTAATTACAAGTGATCTGCCTCTTAATATGAATGCTCCACCTGTTTAAAACGACCTGCCCAGTGCCTTGCATGCCGATTCCTCACTGACCAATCGAATACACCAGGAGGACCAGCATGAGGACAGCATGATCTCTACTCGGGTTAGGATGGGAGTAAAGTAAACGTGAGCTAGTATGCTATATTGTTATATAAGGAGCCTGTTCCCCCTTCCTGGCAGTTTCATGCAAGTTTCCTTACGATGGAGGCTGGTGGCACTGGGAGTACCATGATATGGCTGGTGCTCTTGGTGCTCGTTGCCGGCGCGGCGGGCCAGGGGTGCACCACCACCTTCTTTTCGTCTCTGGCGTTGCTGATCCCGTGCAGGCCCGCGGTGACTCCCTTCAGCCTCGTCCCCCCGAGCGAGCCGTGCTGCGACGCTTTGAGGCTGCTGGGCCGGGCCTGCTTCTGCGTTCTCGTTAACGGGCCGCCCATCTCTGGGGTGGACCGCAACATGGCCAGGGTCCTCCCCGCCAGATGCTTCATCCGTTTCGAGCCATGTGATCCAATCATGTTGTAGTTTATCTCTTTACCAATGCTTTCTAATCTCCTCCGTCTGATGACGATCCCACGGTTGTTGTCTGTTGTGTGCAGGTGGCGTTTAAGGGGTAGGGGATAGCGCATATGCGGCTCTGGACGAAGGGCGATGGTAGTAAACTAGTAATAAAGGCGTCAACGGGGAAAAAGAAAAGAAATAATGGTGGAGGCTACATGCCATGCAGGTTCCTCCACGTTGTTGTGATATGCTTAGCAATAATAATATAAATAGGATTCCTCCTTCCACTTGGTCTATCTAGAGCTGTGTTAAGCCGGATGTAATGTGTTGACCAGGAAATAATTTCTTATGGGTGTGGAGCTTTTTTTATGTTTCCCAAGAAATATTATATATATGTGAGTACGATAAAATCTATATGACGAAATTCCTATCAATTGTTGCATACAAATAACTTAACCCCTCCAGATGCGCTATCTTCTTCCACGGTCGATTTACTGCCAATTACGCACCATTCAACGTTGTTCCTTGCACTTATGGGCGCTTGTGGGGGTACGCCAATCTTTTCGTCCGTGTAATATTCACACTTTAAAACGCCAAATTAAAATTATCGGTTTTAAAATTGGTGAACTCTTCGATTTTAAAGTCATTTATTAGATAGCTGTAAAGTGTCTATCTATGTCTTAATAAGTTAAAATTTAAAATCAGATAAAAAAGGCCACACGGACTGGCAAAATTTTAAAACTCGGCGGTTTACCATACCACACCCCACGTAAAAGAAAATACTATAAAATAATGTTTGTTCTCTTATATTTTACAGTAAACCAAATAACTCTGCTGTTCACATCCAAAAAAAAAACTCTGCGGTTCTCGGGCTGGTTACTGGTTAGCTGTTGACCACCCGAAACAAACTGGATCGTTAGCCTGTTCTTAGTCCTCGCTGGCCCACCTAATGGTTCCACCACGCCAGTCGGAGGCCCAAGGCTGCCCGACCGGCCCGCATCCTTCGTGGGCCTGACAGGCCGAGTGGATCGTTGCGGCACCTTTGAACAAAGAAAAGCAATACCGGCTGCAGCCCGCACTGCCCCCACAGCACCGTCCGATCGGTTGGATTGGATGGTTACTGTTTTACTTTGTTTTTAAATCTAAAGGGGGAGGAGCAATACTAAGTAGTCATCCATAACATACGATCTTTAATCCGAGGATTAAACTTTTTTAGACTTTTTGACATATATTTCCTTGGAAATTAGCATATTTATATCTATACCTTCAATTCATATATATTGTATGAAATATCCCCACAAACCTTAGAAATGTTGCGGTTATGTCCCTCCGTCAAAATCTCACTAACTCTAATCAAATATGTCAGAAAACTTCTGTAAATTCTGATAAATCTATATGTGCAAAATTTTAGTTAATTTAGGAATATAATTTGATAAATCTAGGGGAATATGTTGAAAATTTTAGTGACTTTAAGAGTATATATGTAATAAACATTTGTAATTTTTTTGGCATATTCTGTTGGAGTTAACGGCATTTTGACTGAGGGACATAGCCAGAACATTTCTTAGATTTTTGGAGCAATATATAAGAGCCAGAAGTATGAATACAAATATGCTAGTTGTAAGGATATATAAGCAAAATCCCCTTTTTTTGGAAAAAGATCAGTATCTCCCGTGCTACCTGTGACCCTGTTCGTTATTCCGCGATGAATTTGTGCAATCTAGGGCTGTCAGCGGAGCGAATACGGAGCGGATACCACAGTATCCGACTCCGCTCCATTTAATATTATCCGAATATCTGACTCCGGATATTATCCGACGGATAATAAATTTTTTTATCCGTATTCGACTCTGCTGAATAGTATCCGAATTCGGATAATAATTCGAATACTTAAATATTTTAACTTTGTCCTGTAATTTAATGACTTGTAAATTTTATTTTTTGCATAGCCTATGAATATCATAGATTTAAATTAATTATATTCAAGTTATAAATATCTAGATAAATTTAAATAATTTGAATGCTTCATTAAATATACCTTAGATAATAACAAATACTTAAATAATTTATCTAAATTAATAAAACCACTAAAAATTAAAAAAAATCACAAGAAACTTCATTATTATCATTCAACATGTCTTAAGCATACTTCAAATATTGAATTACCATTTATTTAAACATATAAATATCATTAAAATTAAAATAACTTATTAAAATATATAATCGGTCGGATAATAATAAGAGCGGATATCTATTTTCCGTTTCCGCTTCGAACGTTAATCGGATTATTAAACGGATATTCGGATATGTCGGCCGGATGTCTTAATCGGATAAATATTCGACTAATCGGATACGGATCGGAGTCGGATATTATCCGGATCCGTTGACAGCCCTAGTGCAATCCGGGGAAAAAAAAAACGAAGGCGGGCCGAAAACGGGTCTGAGAGGGCCCGGACCGAAGCGATGGCGGGAAAACCGACATTCACAACAGGAAGAAGAACAGCGCCCTGCCAAAACCATCGACGACTTCTCCACCCCACGCCCGTCGCTCCCAGCTCGAACGAGACGAAACCCTGGGAGGGCGATGGAGAGATACGTCGTGCAGCAGTCTCCCCCGCCCGAGAAGCCAAAGCGCCGTCACAGGTGCTGCTCTTCCCCTTCGGATTCACTCTGTTTTGATACATTTTTCTTTTCCTGTGATTCTGACTTGAGGGGCCTCCCATCTGTACTCAGAAGTCCTCTTTGGGATCGCACCGCTGCGGAACTGAACGGGAGGTTTCCTTCGGGCTACCGCCATCGCGTTTCCCGGCTGCTGCTGGATTCCTACACCGAAGTAGGTTTCTTCTTTTTTGGTATACCATGCGCCAGTTCGTTCTTAATTTTGTCACTTTTTATTTTTTATTTTTTATGGATTTTGTAGTGGCTTTAATTTTTCCCATCATCAGTTTGTTCTCAAGATTTTGATGTGTTTTAATGAATGTTGTTCATTTCATGTCGTAAAAAGGCTAGAGCATTTGGGCATCACTACAGCATCGGCGCCGAGCAATGCCCCACGCATGTAATGGTCTATGCATCTTGCTTTAGCATTTTATTGATAAAAATGTTTCCTTTGGGACTGAAAGGGGTTGTTATTTTGTTGTTCAGGTGGCACGAATTGCTAATGCTGCAAACCAAGAGGCTCAACTCCCTCTCAAGAGGTCAGTGCTTTCCAAAGCGTTTGTTTGCGCCCTGTATAAATTGATGGTAGTGATGACTTGTCTAATGTTACAGTTGGAACTTTTGGGGTGGTTCACATCTATGTGCTGATTGGTTTGTTCGCAGCATAAAACCATGCTAAATTTCTTTTCTATCCTCTTCTGTGTAATAAAATGTAATTTGGTTGGTCATAATATAACATGTCTATGGACTGTACCCATTTATCACCCTCGCCACATCCTTCAGAATCCTTGAGCACATTATGTTGCAGCCTTTGCTCCTATTGATGTCCTGAATCCTGATACATCCATGACATGTCCGGTGCCCAACACTGGGCAGTGTTTGGCTTAGTTATGTTGGAGCTGGTACAGCCCATCTTAACGATGTAGGACTATACCATGTAAAAGTTTTTATTATTGGGCCCACTCAATGTTCAACTGAAAACCTAGGCGTTGAGTTGAAGGAGCCATATCATTATATAGATGGGTGATTCCGTGGAATATCCGATGTGGAACTATCCCCAATACCCGCATGTCAGGCTGACATTAGGCACTGACACGTGGGCATTAGGCACATGATTAGGCATGTGATACCCGGGACACAAAGCCCGCTTTGATACCATGTAATTTTATTTATTTATTTTGTTGGGCCCACTCAATGTTCAACTCAAAACCTAGGCGTTGAGTTGAAGGAGCCATATCATTATTTAGATGGGTGATCCCATGGAATATCCGATGTGGGATTGTCCCCAACAAATTACTTTGAGAGGGAGAGATTACGTGATGGAGGCCATTTCTATAGTGTTTTTTTTTTTTTTTTTTTCCAACTTCCAAACAAAATCTTCAAATGGCTTCCTAAATTGGAAAAAAGGATGGAGTTGTTAGTGAAGGTTTGACTTCTGAAAAATAACCACCAAAAATTAGTTATAACCACTTCCACTCAACTTTTCTTTTCTTTTTCTTGAAAGAGGAAGCCAAAAGTGGGTTCCAACTAAAAGTTTTTCCAAACACACCCTTCACATGTCCCTTTTTTTGAGAAAAACATGGATTGTTCTACCAATTTTATTCAAAAAGAGAGGAAGTACAATCAAACAGGATAGGAGAGATTCCTATCCCTAGAAAAGGAAAACACATCCGTCACATGTCATCCTTCAGTGATTTGTAAAAGTTGATTTTAGATATACTTCACATTTTCCGTTTTGATATTTCAGAACTGGCTGAAACACTGATGGCTATAGATATGAAATGAAGAAATCCATCCATGTTAGAGATGCCATTCTAGAATTCAGAGGCTTGTTTTCAGGAAATCATAATGCCAATTAAATTTTGTCTGGATAAATTGGGGTTAAGAGATTGTCTATTCTGTGTTTACTACTGTTTTCTATTGTTGTTTTTCAATTTTCAATCTTGCTTATAACTTAGCAGTATTCTGCCACTGCATTTGTAATTTAATTAAGTGTTTAGATTGTGAGTAGTTGGTGGTGCTTAATTTGTATTTTAGTAGGTTGTCGAGTTGCTAGTCTCCTCAAGCTTTCTGGGAGATTGTTCACCTTTGATATGCTATCATGTGTGTTTTGGAATTTGGACTTCTTGCCTAAATTGGCTGTTGCTGGATGCACAGTGACATGGTAAGAGACCGGCTTGGCCTGTGGGGACTTGGGAATAGTTATGATATTGCTATCATCGCAAATTTGAAAAATAGCTGCACACCAAAGGTGTTCATTGAAAAAAGTCAACTAACAGAAAGAAGAACTTCATGTAAATAATGATAAAAGAGCCATGTGCTTCTCTTCCTCCCCATCATGTGCTTCTCTTCCTCCCCATTCTGTTTTCACCCCCTTCTGAAGTTTTCATTAACATTTTAGCCTTTACTTTTATGTACCAAATATTACACATCATATAGAAGTAATAAACTTAGAATGTGCTTCACACCTTCCAGACTGATCGATTGGAAATGAACTTACCATTGTCTGACTAGGCCTGCAAGATTGTCTGTCCTATCTAAGTTGACTGATTTGGATGATGATCTGCTGCAGCCAGTCTTAAAGGGGGTGAGGTTTCATTTCATTCCCTCTAAAAGGACCAACATCTGTTCCAAATCCTTAACTGTTTAAGGACAGCTTGAGCCTCTTATTTTTTTTGGAGCCTGGGAAGAAGTAGAAGATACTCTTTTCAAATGGCCATGATAGCAATTGGAGGCTTCCCTTGAGCTCATTAGGCATTCTTTGTAGCATCCCAAAATGCACAATTCTCTATTCAGCTTGTTTCCTTGGTCTTGATATACCGATTCATAAAACCAAGATATTTTATATAGTAACTGGATCCTAGCTTGTGGACTGGTGAGCATGTATTCACTGAATAATTTTTTTCTGATATCAATCATGCAGATCTTTTCTTAATTTCTTATTAAAAAGTTTTTTCCCTTTTTGTTTTACCAGAGAGGGAATCTCAGGATTGGAATTTGATAACAAGGTGAGGAACGGCACTTGTAGTATATCTTTTTAGGTTTTTTTAGTTCTTAGTTCCTCTAATCTACTTAATTTAGGAAAACTCCCTATAACTTATGTATTTAATAAAAATGCCTTGTAATCTCTCTTTTGTTTGGAAAAGACCCTTTTTCAGGGAGTTTTTCCAAAATGTACCAAAATGTGTAGGAACTTTTCTACAAATTTTCTGGGGTGTTTTCCAAATGACATTGAGATTATCAAGAGTTTTTACTAAATATTATAGGGAGTTTTTCCTAAATTAAGTAGATTGGAGGGACTAACAACTTAAAAACCCATCTTTTTTTACTGAGACATGCTTGCAGAAAATGTAATTGTGCTTTGCCTTGCCTGCCTTTTCTTTTCTCTACCTGTTTGATTGCACGTGTTGAACTGGTGGACAATAGGCCAAGCCAGGCTTTCTAATCATTTGTTTTGGAAGGTGGCATTACCCACAATTGTTATTATTAAATGATGATAAAAGGGGAGTACATGAGTAAACGGCTACCAAGGAGGTAGCGAAAGAGAAAAACAGAACAGAAGAAAAAGTGAGATGCCCCAAACCCAAATACAAAAGCTATGAATCACCCCCCAAGAGGAGTATCAAAAGAAATGTTCCTCCAAATAATCAAAGAGAGAAGTCCCTCCACTTATACAATGACGATAAGGAGGATGAATCCAACTTCAGCCTAAGAAATAAAGATAATCTCCATTTCTTGATCAGGTTTATAGAGTTATTGATAATATTGGGAGGTGGGGAAAAATCATGCTTGAAGCATCTCGCATTACACTCTTTCCAAATAGCCCAAAGGTTGGCTCCCAATAACATAGACCATGCATCCTTATCCTGGTTACAATGTTGAAACCCTCCCTATTGTTTACCAAGTGCAACACTGAATGAGATCTTTGCCATTTTAAACCAAGGCAGGCAAAGAGGGTTGTCCAAACAGTGTCAATAATTCCACATTGCAGGAACAGATGATCAGATGTCTCCCTGAACATGCCACAGAAAAAAGAAGTATCTCTGATATTGGCCTTGAATTTGTTGCCCCAAGCCAAAGTTCCTAGTTTGTCCTGGATAAGTTTCCACATGAAAATCTTTATCTTGGTAGGCCAAACCTTCTTCCAAATAAGTCTAGCCCAGGGAACAATAAGGCCTCCATAATTGAATATGACGGTGACAAATTTCACAGTAAACTTCCCCAAGAATCACAATTCCATAGTCTTTTGTCTTCCTCTTGCATAGAGATGTGAGTTGATTGGAGAATATTGCAGAGATTCAAATACTCAGATATCTCATCCTCATTAAATTTTCTCCTAAATTGGAGATCCCAGTGAGTGCACCCCCTTGGTAAATATCAAAAACTGATGCATCTTTGGCTGTGGAGAGAGAAAAGATTCCAGGGAACTGATCAACGAATGATGGGCTGGGAATCCACGCATCAATCCAGAATTTGAAGTGTCTTTCATTACCCAAAGTGAGAGAGGTTGCTGCATTAACAATGTCCTGGCATTTGAAGATAGCTTTCCATTTCTGTAAGAGGGAGAGAGATGCCAGGAATTGTCTGCACGGAAGTATTTGATCTAACAGTTGTTTCCCAGAGTGAGACTTTTCCATCACCAAGTAGCCAAAGGCATTTGGAGCATAGACCATCATTCATGGAAGCAACCGGTGACAGGTCAACACCTCCTTCACTAATAGGTCTGAAGACTCTTTTCCAGATGATGGGATTATAAATTCTATGATCAGAGTTCATTCCTTTCCATAAAAAGGGTTCTCCTCACAGCTTCAATTATCTTCTCAATAGACATAGGGAGCTTGAACAAGCAGATTTGGATAAAATCCATCTACCACCATCGGATAGAAGCTTAGATTTCCAGCTCGTGAGCTAATGATCAAATTTGTTGACAATGATACTCCAGTCAGAGATTTTAAGGGCACCATCAGATAGGGGAAGTCCCAGGTACTTAATGGAGAAGGAGCTCCATTTGCAGCCAAGGATATGTTCCACGGAAGATTTGAGGTTTGCATTGTTACATTGACCCGCCAATTCACTTTTATTGAAGTTGATTTTGTGACCAGAAATGTCCTCAATGTTTTGAGCAGTACTTTGATGTGTTTGGTGATGCTACTAACCACTGGAGAGAAAACCAATGTGTCATCAGCAAATTGCAGACGAGAAATGATGGTGTTACTTGTCTTACTTCTGCCCACTGAGACTCCTTGTATGATCCCTAATTGCAAAGCTTTGTACCAAATGGAGCTAAAAACTTGCCCAATAATGACAAAGAGAAGAGGTGAGAGGGGATCACCTTATCTAAGGCCTCCGGAGCTGCCAAAAAAACCACAAGGTTCACTACTTATTAAAATAGAAAACCTTGCAGTAGAAATACAGCAGTTGATCCAATATCACTGAACCCCATTAAAGTCATGACCTTGAGGAGACAAAACTAGTTAACCCTGTCGAAGACCTTCTCAAAGTCAAGCTTGAAGACCATGAAATCTTTCTTATGTCTTGAGATCATGAATGGTTTCATAGGCTGCCATAAAATTCTCAAGAATGTTTCTGCCAGGGATGAAGCTGACTGATTATGATCAATAAATTTACCTATAACCTTCTTTAATCTGGTGGCAGCACGAGTAGCATTAAGATGACTGATTACATGGGGATTTGATTCAAAATTCTTAATAGCTGCTATAAGGTCTGCCTTGATGACCTCCCAAAAGTATTGATAGAAGCCCATGGAAAACCCATCAGGACCTGGAGACTTTTCTGCTTTCATACAAAAGATGGCCTCTTTAACTTATTGTTCTTCAAAGGGGGCTGTAAGACTATGTGCATCCTCATCCAATAGTCTACTAAAGTGGCTGTCTACAAAGTGCCGCCTTGAGTAATTGTCCTTAGTGAAAAGGTCTTTGTAAAAGCCAATAATAGCGTTCTTAACTTCAGCATCATCTTTGTAGGTTGAATCTCCCACCTTAAGACTATCAATCTTGATAATTCTCTTCTTGATACTTGCTGCTGTGTGAAAGAACTTAGTGTTCTTATCTCCTTGCTGAAGCCAAAGTTCTTTAGACTTTTGTCATTTGATCTCACCTCTGAGTAGGCATTCATTAACTTCTTTTTTAAGTGTGCTCCACTCACTCCTATCACACTCCTCAAGTAAACCGTTGTCATTTTTCAAATCTAACTGCTCAATTCTGTTCAAAGATTTTGCCTCATCCCAGCTTCCTGCCCATAGGTCAATTTGGACCATAATTTCATCTGATCTCTGATCCATTTCAATTTGTTGGAGAAATTGCTGCAGGAATATGCATTAGAGGGGGCTTCATTCTACCACTTGGTCACCAACTCTGAGAAGTTATTGTGCCTAAGCCAAAAAAATTCAAATTTGAAAATCCGAACATGCTTACTGTGAGGAAGACATGAAAGACTAATTGGAATATGATCTAAGACCAATCTTGGGAGACCCTCAGCTTGAGCAAGTGGATACTTAGCATGCCAATAAGTATTGACTAGGAACCTATCTAATCTACACGTACACTGTGATTCCTTGAAATTTGTCCAAGTGCAATCCTGGTGTATTTATTTCAATCAAATCCATTGATGTGAATCAAGTCTCCAAACAGGTCCATGTCAGGTTCCCATCTTTTTGTGATGAAGTCTGTCTGATGGGAATCTAACGGCATTAAAGTCACCTGCTATGCACCAGGGATGATAATAAGCTCCATTGAAAGAGATGAGTTCCTGGAAGAAAGAAGATCTCAAGGCAGCAGATGTGGGCCCGTAAACTCCTGTGAAGATCCAGAGGAACCCATCTTTCTTATTGATAAAAGTAGAAGAAACAGAGAATTCCAACACCTTAGTTTCATTGCAATCCATCAAGAGTTCATTCCACATAAGAAGGATACCACCCCTCAGGCCTGCAGAAGGTTTCAGGAACCATTTCTTCAGCCTTTGCCCTCCCAAAAGTGTGAACTAAGGAGTTGTCTAGAGATTCCACTTTCGTTTCCTGTATACACAGAAGATCCAGCTTGTACTGTTGAACCAAAGCTCTGACGGCCCTCACCTTGTTACTTCCATGAGGCTTCTAACATTCCAAGAGATAATATTCATTTTGTGAAATGGCTATCCCCCTTAAAAGTTAAAACACACCCTTCTGCTTCTGTTACCATCGTCCAACATGTTTTGAATAAATAAAAGTTCCTGCTTACCGATCCTTGTCCTCTTTTCTTGGCAGAGAGTTTTAGATTGATAAACCTCATCGATTTCCTAAGGAACAAGGATCTAACAGAATCTTCCTTACCTTCATAAGAAATGCCCACCAGTGCACCTATGTGCCAAATGAGCTCAACGGGCCATTCCTCAGAGGAATCAGAAAAGATTTGGATGGAAGCAACAGTGTCCTCAGAAATGAGTGAAAGGAACTCTGAACTGACCTTATTATGAAGAAGAATAAGAGAGGAGGTGGGAGAAATACAAGCCAGCTCCAAACCAGTCCCACCTTCATTGGTAGAATCGTCACTGGAGGTTGCTGATACCGGGTATTCCGAAAACAGAGATGCCGTGGTGGAGACCTTCAAAGAAGACAGGGCAGGCAGCATAGACTCCAAGACCATAGCTCCATGAGTGTTACATGGAGAAGCAATTGCAAGAGGGCTCAGTGGTTCGTCATCTTCCATCAGAGACAGATGCAGGCTCTGGTTCGAGTGAACCATGAGATTCTGTTTTGAGGAAGACGACGGCTTGCGAGGAAGATGACGGTTCACCTTCGAGGAAACCGGTTCAAGGACGCTGGTGACCCGACTCAAAGAATAAGTATGATACCTAATAGTAAAGAAAGGGCTAAAATATTTTACAAAAGTTGGGTATCAAGTTGGTTAAAAGGTATGCATTCAGGTTGCAATGATAAAATCAATGAAGGCTGATGGCAGCAGTGAAATGTCCAACATTTTTCAAGCATATGAAGAAGATTTTTTTTTTTGAGAAGAAGTTGGATGTACGATGATGTAAACCAAAAAACCTCCAAAAATCTCTGAATACAAAAGCCACCAAGCTGGTGCAAGTGTCAATCACCCCCCAAAAGAACAAAAAACCTGACTTCAACAGAGACAAAAGATGCAATCCTCTCAGGAATCACAGCCTCTTGCTTGAATATCCTCCTATTTCTCTCCCCCCAAAGAGCCCATATAATTGCATGCAGGACTAACCACCACAGCTGGTCGTCTACTTTGGAAAGGCACACATCTCCCCAATTAATAAGAAGGGATTCCATTGTACCTCCAAAACCAGAATGACCAAGCTGTAAATGAAGCTTCCCAAACAGCAGCTGTCCAAGTCTCCCAAGCGTAAACCCTTAACCCTAAACAACTGATTGATGGACTCTTCCTCATGCCCACACAAAGGACACAAAGTAGGCATCCCGTCAACATATGAAGCAATCCTGTCACAGGTAGGCAGGCAATGTAGAGATGCCCTCCAAATAAGGATCTTGACTTTGGTAGGACTCCTTGGCAACCAGATCTGTTTGTGGAAAGGATGGCGGACACCTCTGTCAGCATTGACCCTGTAAGTGGATTTGACTGAAAAAGCTACTGACGCCCCCCATTTCCACACCCACTTATCTTGTATCGATATGTCCACCTTGAAGCTTTGGATAAGCATATGAAGAAGATGAGAGGTGCAGAAAATAACTAATGAAAATATGATGAACATTACTAGAAAATAAGATAGATGACAGATGGCAAAAGTGGACACTTGGGTTGCCCCAGACTACATACAAAGGCCTAGGATTTATTTTCAAAATTCCCATCAAAGCATCACATCTACCAAGTTTGAAAAGGGTATTCAGTTTATTTAATGGATTTGAAAAAGTGCAAAAGAATTATTTGATTAGGTTGTTCCTCACTAGCTCTCCGTCTGCCTTTTTTATAATCCAAAGCGTTTATTTTGTGCTTTCAAAATAGATTTGTTTACTGTCTTCCTTCTCTTTGTGTGTTTCAGGGTGTCTACCTGGCATCTGTATCAAGGTCAGGCTGTTTAACAGTGCACGATTTTGAAACTTTATACTGCGCGATTTATGGTCCATCAGCAAGTAAATCTCTTCTTTCCTTTCTTTTGGCTTCTAATACACCTCAAATGGCACCCTTTTGAAGTTATTTTCTGTCATGCAACTAACATGGATTCCCCTAATTCTCTCTCACTCTCTCTCTCTCTCTCTCACACACACACACACACACACACACTTTTGTTAAAGGACAGCCATCCAAAAACATATGCTAGTACAGGCATAGGTCTTTACATTTATTTAGAAGGGTAGCGCTTGGATTGGTTCAGTCACAACTTTGTCCTAAAGAGTGACATCCACAAATTTAAAATGGAATATTTGGTTGCTAGAGAGCAACACAAAAGGTTAGAAAGTAATAAATGCACAAAAGAGGAGAAGAAAAGTTTATATCAGCTGTTCACAGCAAATCCAGCAGTTTAAAAGACTATCAATGCAAGCATTTTTCTTGAAATTCCGTTGGATTTTTACAATGGAAGTGCCCTGCCTCATCATTTGAGAAATTTTGGTTGTCTTGCAGACATTTAACTGGCAATCTACATGTCTCTTGCGGAATAGATCCTTGCTGAATATGTTTCTATATCTGGTATCTGACATCTGCCCCTTAATCATTACAGGATCCCATTGTTAACCCATTGCCATTTGACTGAATCTTCTACCTCTAGTGCATTATTTTAAACCTTGTTCAGCTTCCTAATCCAAATCTCTGCCAGAATACTCATAATACATGATTGCCAGATTTCGATCGACCTGGCATGATATGTCTCTCACCTTCATAATTTATGGCCAGCCAGTGAGCTCTATGCTGCAGGTGACACGAGAGATGGGAACCGGAAACCCTACGCTTGTTCCCTTTTCCCAGTTGCACCCCAGTCCAAATTCCAAATCATGAATTAGCCCATCATCTTTCTGTATCACCTCAATCCCTCTTGACAACCCCTCCCTCTTGAATTCTCAAACTGCCCACTGAACCCACTTGATCCCACATGGAGATATTGTTATCCTATTCTTTCTCCTTTTTACACCTTCTTTTGTTTTTTGTTTTTTTCCTTTTGGTTTTCTCTGTATTTATTTTATTTATTATATCAGAACCCTAGGATTCTGCAAAACTAGATATGTGGTGGTTTTGTCCCTTCATAATCCAGCTGCCTGTGCAGGATAAGAATCCTCGTCTCTCCTGACAAGGATCCTCTTACTCTCCTGACATTTATCAAGAAACAAGTAATGAATTTCTACATATTGGAAGCATTATTAATCTCCTTGTGACTCAGCTGAAATAGTTTGTATCCTCTAATATTCTGTATTCATTGTTTTGTCCTATAACATGTGCTTGTTCCCATGAGAGTTGTGCTTAAAGTGTGAAGGTCAATGGTCCCCTCCTATCCTGCATTGACAAAACTCTCTCTCCCATGTAGGAAAGAAATTTGTTTCTTCCATAATATATATCCTACACATGATCTCCTCAGTTACGATGAAAATCAGGACAAGATAAACTAGGAGACTATGTATCACAGATTGTCTCTAGTAGGTTCCTATTCCCAGAGATTCAGAGACAAGGTTCTGATGTTTTAGCCATTCAGGAACTTAACATGCAGCAACAAATATATTTAAACTCAGAATAACAAGGCTCAAAGTACAAGACTAATCAATCTCATCTAGTTAAGTTTCCTTCACTATTATGGTTCTTGCATGGCACCAATGTGACACTTCCCCCACCATGGTTCTGCCATAAATCCTATCATCTATCCATCTATTTTTGCCATCCAGCATGGTGGTTCTTCCATTTTCTTCCTCCTCTGCCATTCTTCTTTCAGTTTTCTCTTTCTTATTTAAGAATTGTGGAATACTGGGATTGAGAGTTATATGGGTGAGATTAGTAAACAAGCCAAGCCAATCTCAACCTTGACATTAACTAGGTCACATCTGCCAACAGAAGAGGGGGAGGCACTATATCTCCTTGTCTGTGTTTCTTTCAGCTTCTAAAATATCCTATTGAGTACAATTGTGAATTGAACTGTATAACAGGTTGGTGATACATCCCTTGAACCTGTAGACCTATTTTTCCAAGAAGAACAGTGCATAGGCCTTCCACAGTAACATTTAACTCAATTATATATTTCACTTGGTGTTCTGTGTGTTTGTAGCCACGTAAATAATTCGTGTACAATGGAAATCCTTGAAGAATGCCTGTTGACCCTAGCTGGCTGATTGCCAGTATATACACAAACATATGATGGGACACCACAAGATGCTACATATGATGGGACACAAATATAGCTGCATGCAGGATATACACAAACATATCAGGGGACACCACAAGATGCTACAACTGAATGATTAGCTCGGCTTTTGAAGGAAAGTTCATTCATGTGACATTTTCATGCCATTGTTTGCTTACATTTAATGTTCATGTCAATTTGGCTGTTTTACTTTCATTGTTGATTGAATGAATGAATCAATATTGATACATGGTGATCAAACCCGGGAACAAATAAGACCATTTTCAGATATGAGAATTGTCTTTCAGTGCCTGCAGCAGTATAATCTCAAGAGGAAATCCATCTGTTTTTCTGCATTGTTGTGTTGGAGTTCCCCTATCTTCCTTATAAAAAATCTTAGACATAGCAGCGATCCGCATTTTGTTTTGACGACATGGTTTTTGTTGACTCTTTGTAGGTCCTTTAGAGGACGAGACAAAGCAATTGTTGCATCTCTTCACCTCCCAGCAATTAGATGTTGTCCGATGGAATATAGTGAACCAAGATGAGGTTGGAATTTGGTGGCTGATATTTTATAATCCAAGATAGTGCATCTATGTTTAGTTTTTGCATCCAGATACTAATGGTTAATGTCCCTGAGTTTCTTGTGACTCAAATACCAAATTTTAACTTTATGGAATGCATAAATGTTCAAAACCCAAAATACAATGCTTCATAAATGTTCTAGACGTTATAAAAAATCTAGGGGTTTTAACCCCCTAAACAATGTCGTATTTGCAGATAACCCCGTATATGATACGTATCTGCAAATAACCCCCTTAACTATGGTATTATTTGCATATAACCCCTTTAACTATGTAGGTTTCCTTTGAATTTTACTTAAATTAAAATGTTATTACTTACATAGAATATGCAAAAGTTATTAAATGAAAATATTAATAATATCTTCAATTAAAATATATACATCTCACAAGAAAATCACATAAACATCTATTCATAAACTTGTTCTATAAATTTAACATACAAAAAATTATTCTATTTTTATGTGGAGTAAAAATATTTTAACTCAAGTGAAATTGAAAATAAATCACATAGTCAAGGGAGTTATACGCAAATACCACCAAAGTCAAGGGGGTTATACGCAAATATGAATCATGCAGGGGGTAATCTACAAATATGACATCTTTTACGGGGTTATTTGCAAAACCCCCAAAAATCTGTAAATTATAAAAACTTAAAGGTTAAAAATTCTATAATAATTCCAATGAGGCTCAATTTAATAAAATTATATGTGAAGAACCTTTTAAGGTTTATGTATATAGGATGGACCCTACGAGCTTGGGCCAAGCTGCTTGACATTGACCATTATATGTGAGGTTTAATGCATTAGAACGATAAAAAATAGAACACTATTTTAAGGAATCCCTTAAATAATAAAAAATGTTTATGAGCTTTTAAGCATAAAATACAGTGATTAGCTTAGGTACATTACACATATAATTGCTTTTTGCTCTACCCCTTTTTGGTTTCTGTGAAACAATAAAGGATAGGAACATTCACTAGTTGTGTTCATTTCTTATTTTGTCTGTTATATAGTTACCCCACAACATGTAAGCATCTAAGGATCACCTAGCAGTACTAGGTATGCATGCTTTCTGCTAATGTAGCATGTCTGAAGAGATTGGTGTTCTGCTAGGATGCTCATGTCATGCTCACCAGTGACCTTATGTTCTTACTTCAGCAGTGGATTGTGCCCCGAGAATTGAGATCCACAAGTTGTCTTGTGTTCTTCCTGTTTGTTTTCATATGCCACTACTTCTGTGCCTTTGGAACTTTACTTCAGAAAGTTGTGTGTTATATTGATTCATGGGACACCATGTCTTTGTTACTTTTTGAGAGTCATGCCTTGAAATAATTCTCTGGATCTATGTCTTCTAACCTCCTTTTTTATTCCACAGGTTGCTTGTGCGTCTAGACAAAATAACAAAATACTTGTTTTTGACATTGGTTATGTATCATCTGAACCTGTTGAGGTAAGTTTTTCATCCTTTATTTATGTGGATGTGGGGCATCTTGCATGCGTGCATGTTATTATGAATACAGTGCATGTGTGTTGTGTGCTCTTTCCAGGTCTTTGCACTCCCTTCATGTAAAAGTTCATATCTCCCATTGAATTGATTTGCTTATATGTTGTGTTTATGCATCTGCAATGATATCTGTGTCAACTTAGAGGGTTTCCACTTTTTCTTCATGTCCTTTATATCACAAAGTTAATCCTTTGTTTCAAAGTATCGCTTGGTGATAACTTCATTTCCTACATTTCCAATTTTAACTGCAGGTGTTAGAAAAGGGGAGATCAAAATTTTCACTGCAGGGATGCCATGCCTATAGTGGGTTACCTGATATTGCCTTTGCTAAATCCGACAAGTTTAGGTGTGTGGCAACATCTAAAAATGGCTTTTGTGTTGTGTTGAATTCTTCATTCCAAGAGAGATATGTATACTAGATCCTTCCTGTACTAGATTACATACTCCTCTCTTCTGGTTTAAGATCCTAAAAACTTAGAGGATCATCATATTCTAACCTGCAATGAATGTGATCTTGTTTGTACTGGAGTATCTTTGGATTGAACTGTGAAGATACAATGATTTTGTGGAGAGGCTAGATGGATTTACAAGTAAATATATATTTTTTATGAAGGGGAGGGATTCACCTGACCCACTTCTATCTGGCTTGGGCTTGGTTCCCAGGCCTGGACGCTGGGCTTGGGCCTGAGATGCCTGTTTGATCTTGGTCTTTTGCCAGTGGCCTGGATGTTATATCATACATGTTAAAAGCGCTAATAATTTCATGTAACATGGTCTCTCTAGGTGCCATATTGGCCATTACCTTGAATGGAAAACTTGGATTCATTCAAGCTTACAAGACATTTATAATACGAATTTTAGTGTCTTATGCAGGCCATGTAGAAAATGGGCCAGTTCCAATACTGAACAGAGGTTACAGAACAGGATTGGGCCACTCAATTCGGGTTGTCACAGGCCCGGGCTTGGTGCGAGCCTGCCTTTCTACATTATATTGGCATACTGGGAGTGCGTTTCATTCCATGTGGCCCAAACCTGGCAATTGACACCCATAATTAAGGGGTGTCATATCTTTGTATGAATGTAGAAGTTGTACCCTGGTAAATCTGTGATCTAACTTACGCAGACCTGGTAAATCTGTGATCTAACTTATGCAGACTTCTAGAGCTTTTAGATTTGCTAGAATGTTCTAGAAGTTGATGAAGATTCAAGCAAATTATGCTAGTAGGAATTCGGCTACTATTAACTGAAAAGAGAGGATCCATCATGCATGTCTGGTTCACAGTATCCTGTCGATTTCTTAGTCATGTTCACTGACATTGCTTAGAACTGTGTTATTCAGCATGGAAAACTTCTGAATCTCTCATCGTGTTTTGTAAAGCTGCTTATTTTAAAAATTTAACCACAGTTAGGTTGCTTCCTTATTGGACTTCACTGAAGACTGCAGATGATCAAAGTATTGTTAGGTACCTAGGGTAGAGGCAGAAGCAGAAAGCGAGAGAAGGTGAGGAAAGGAAAAAAAGAGATTTCAGGCAGAGAAGAAGAAAGAGAGGGGGAAATTAAGACAGGAAGCGGGGGAATAAAGAGATGGAAGAAGATTTTTGATCCAGCAGACAGGGTGTTCATCAGTCTTTCCAACTAGCTACAGACCAATGGACTAAAGTGAAGGCTTGTTACCACATGGATGGGAGTGTTATGCAATGGTACATAAATACTAGGGGAGGCTTTATGGAGGAAGAAAAAAAGTGAATATTTCTCTTTACTTCTGCAGATTCAGGAAGTTCAGTTGAACATCTCTCAACCTGATTGTATCTCATGGTTTGACATTCTCGGTGAAGTCTTTTTACAATCTGATGGAGGGGCAGCTGCCAATGTACCATGAATTTAGAGATGTTTGGGAAATAAAAAGCACTCTGAAAGTTCAATCTTTCCTATGGTTGGTCTTTGAAAGGATTATCGCTAAAATGTATCATCGGAAGTGGAACTCTGTGGATGATACTATTTGTGTGTTCTATGGAACCGCTGATAAAGACGTTGAACACCTTTTAATTCAGTGTTAAATCAGGCGAGTGTTGTGGAGAATCATAGGGAATCTTATAGGTTTTCACTTTGCTTTTAACTCCATCAATGAAATGTGGAGTTGTTGTTGAAGGAAGAGAGCTAGCCCGGGAAAGTGTAGTACCATTTCTTCTTGGCAAGTACACCTTATATTGGGAATGTTTGTTTTCGTGTTACGTCTCTTTTGTTTAACTGGAGTCATTGACCTTCATTTCTCGGTGTCAAATTGGAGTACGTTGGTTAAAACATACTTCCGTTTGATGCTTGTCTTACGAGGAATCTCTCTTCTTTCCTTTTGATCATACTTCATCTATTTGTTTATCAATAAAATTGGTGGTGCAATCCACATCTTCCTTTTTTTTAAAAAAAGGTTGCAGCAGGTGAAGCAGCACAAGGCAGAGCAGTGGTGACAGGCAGAGGAGCACAATGTAGAGTAGGCAGAGCAGCACAGGGCAAAACAAGCTCGTCTTTCTTGTGTCTGCAGCACATGGTGTAGCAGGGGCAGAAGAAGTTTAAGGCAATGACCATGGTGGCGGCTTGAGGCAGTTTCAGCAGCAGCAGATCAATCTGAGGGAGGTGAGCAGGTGGGGCCACTGGAGGAACCCTGGAGCAGCTGTTTCAATTTCCCCTTTCTCTCTACTTGAGTGTTCTTGAGTTGAGAGGAGGGTGCCCAACTACTGAATTGGCCTGGTCTGACCAGGCTGGTATTTAATGAAAAAAAATTCCACCGAGACAGAAGATAGTCTGTCTTGGTGCATTATTGTCGGCAGCCCAACAAAACCAACATTTTCACAAAATTTTGCGATAACCTTATGAGATTGCATTCTTTGATCCCAGATTAAGATTACTAGCTCATTATGAACACATTAAATACATGGTTTAACAAAATGGATTGAGTCAAAACTGCTATTGTTGAATGTTGGCCGATTCTGGCCAGTTTCAGTGACATAATTGGAGAATGAGAGGAAGAGAGGATGGGGGAACAGGAATCTAGGATGGAACTTGGAAGCCAGCCCCTCATGTGCTAGCAGGGAAGAACCGAAGAAGGGGGCTAGAAAAAGAAGATGGTGTAAAAGAAAGTTGAGGGGGATGCCTTTCTCACCATGGTCACCAGCAGGCAGGGTGCTAGCAGCAGCAGAGTCAGGTAACACATTGCAGTCAGCTGCTCAGCAGCAACAACAGATGTATCGGTCGGCAGGTGGCATCTGAGTCCGAGGCATGGTGTATGTACAGCGTCCGCCATCATCAGCCATCTTGGTTGCTGCTTATTCTTTTGTCCCTCCCTATTCACCAGCCCATTGAGACTTGTTTTTTTCTTTTTTGGGGGGTGAGGGAGCAAATGGACAGATCACTCATAGGGTTTGTGAATTGTGCATATGGTGACAAAGAAGATAAAATTTATAAAATGACTCTCCAAAATAAGACAACAATGTTTGAAGCATAAAATTTAAAAAACAGTGTAAAAGACTTTTCTTTTTTTAATAAAACTGTCTGATTCATGTTCAAAACCAGCCAAATTGGATTGGTCTCTGGCAGCTCTAAATTGAACCATCCCATTCCAATCTGATTTGGCTGTTAAAACAAGATTACATGGCCCCTATGCGAAGCCTTGGGTACACAACATCCTGTTTTTAGGCCCTTAAAACCTCATTGTCCAAGACAAATTTCAGCACTTCTGCCTGTTCTCTACCCTGGAGAAGAATGTGTTTGAATTTCATTGCAAAACCTTTGTGTATATTCTTTTTCGGGAAGCTTGACTTAAAAAAAAAGAAAAAAAGAAAAAAGAAAATAATGCAACTAACCACCTACAAGAAAGCAGGAAAAGGAAAAGCTTTGGCTTTTGCCTCAAAAGTATATTACTTATTTTGCCATCTCCATGTTTGTAAGATGATGGCATGAATTCATTTGGATGTTAGGATCATTGCCATAAGACTATTTGAATCATTTCACTGTTTATAAAGTTTTATTTTGACGTCAAGCTAGTCACAACAGTTGAATTCCTACATGCACTTTATTTTGCAGGGTGCTTGCTTCTGATTCAGAAGGGTTGATTCACATATGGGACAGGCGGCTTGGTACTGTTCCATATTTGGAGCTTACTACCAATTCACGATCACAACTTAATAGTGTCCAACTAGACATAGAAGATCGGGTTAGTTATGCTTGACACAAACTTTTCTTACAGCAGATCACCTCACTTGCACCTGCATTGTCAGCTATCGATTTTCCAATAAGTTCAAAGATAGAATATGCTCTTGTTGGATCCTTTAGCATCAAATGCATTATCAGTTTGATCATCTCATTATTAACCATGCTGAATGGTTTGGAGATTCCTAGTAAGTCACGAGAATATCATACGATGTAAGTGCTAGCCCAAGTGCATGTCATGTGTCCCATAGAAATCTACAAGTTTGGCATAAGTTTCATTCAGGGCTACTAATATGTTAGTTATCTATCAAAGATGAACTTTTCAGGTGTCTAATAAATCTAATCCATATGAGGGGCCTTTTGGGATCTGATTTCCTTTAATTGTCAAAATGTCCACATGTTTCATATGATCTGTGGGGCTTGTATAGAAATGCTTGAGTTCTGTTAAAGCATGTTTCTGGGCCAAGTTAGGAAGATGTTAATAAACCTCATTAGGAAAGTAAATATTTCTTAACAAGCACTGTGAGTAGTCTCGCAACTATAAATGATTGGAATTAGGGTTCTCTAATTTTAATGTTTGAAAGGATATGGAAAATTGTCTTGGTTCTTTGGTCTACACCAAGGTTCGCCGTACCGTAGATCCGGATCGGATCAGCTTCGGCCAGATACGAGTCAGATCTGATCCGGATCGGCCTGACTTCGGCCGACTCTTACGAGTCAAGCCGGTTCAAGATTTTTTTTTGAAAAGAAATCTTTAATTTATTTTCATAAATATGCACTTTTATAAACTCTACTTGATGTTTTTTTTACGGTAAATGATTATGAATCACATTTAAGAGGAAAACATCAATTTCATGCCTTTAATTATGTAAAAATGATATCATAGCATAGTAATTAAGAAGAATTTAATACAAGAAACATCAATTTCCAAAAGAAAGTGGCACACCAAATCTCATAGAATGATCAAATATAAATTTTCAAGCATCAATATTGAAAACTCATAAGTTTCTCAGAGATAATAATATACATGACATATGTAGTATATGAGTGATAAAATAACTCAATCATCTTCATCAAAGTCATCAGAAGAAATAAAAGATCCCTCATCCTCTCCATCAAAGTCTAACTCAATCTAGGTAGGAGGTGGAATATGTAGTTGTCTCTGAATACATCTAACCATCTGAATAAATGATGGTGTGTGGACAACAGTAGATGGAACATGAAACTCTGAAAAGAATGCGCTTACAACATCCACAATCTTCGCCCTAGATCATCCAGTCAACATAGATGAGGATGGACGAGTCGACGATGTAGGTGGCCTGGCTGTCGACTATCTATGTCCTGTGTTAGATGATGCCTCCTCCTGTCTCAGAAACCTCTGGAACTGTACACAAACATCACGAGAGACTGAAGGACATAGGATGCTATCTCTGCATATCCCCACAAGATTCTCCAAGAAACGATGGATCCCACTAACAATGTGTCCGCAGTAAAGACAATAGATCCGTCAATCTCCTGGGACTGTGTATCCGTAGTCCCATGCCAGATGATGTCGCTCACGTAGCATCTGCAAAAGAAGAATTGATAGAATAATTTAACAACATGATCTTCATTTGAACTATTGAACCATATTAATATAAAACAAAGATATTAAGAGTTTATGACTATAATAAAAGTAAAGAATGAAATACTAATAATGGCCCCAATATGGATATTATGTAGGCATGTCATAACTATAAGTTCCCGTCAAAGCATCTCCTAGTATGTGAACCTAATAGTTGGACAACACGTAGTCCTGATATTAGCTCAAAGTCATATAGGAGCTATATCTCTGATGATAATATGCTGAGTACTAGTGATATGCTACATCGCTCGGTGTGTACGTTATTGTTCGTGGTACTGCAGGAACATAAGGTACACTTACACTATAACTGAAACCACCGTATGGATATGCATATGAAGTAAAATATCTATATGAAACCATGGTCGGCCGGGTCGGTCCGGGTCGGATCGGATCGCCCGGTCCGCTCGGAATCCGAGCGGTCCGAACCGACCCCGAGCCCCGACCCAGCGACCCCAGCCCGGGATCGCTGGGATCGGGTTGGGTCGGTCGGGTCGGCCGACCCCAACCCGGGTCGGACCGGTCCGGCTGACCCGGCCACCCAATGGCTAGTTCAGAACTAGCCGTTGGGTAGCCATTGGGAACCCATTCAAATGGGTTCCCAACGGTTAGAAGGGGCTTCTAAGCCCCTCCAAGTCCCCCCAAGTCCCTATAAAACCCCCTCCTACCCTTCTCTCCCTCATTCACACAAATTCTCATTTCTCTCTCTCTCTCTAAAACTTCTCTCTCTCTCTCTCTAAGCTCTCATACTCTCTCAAAGACTCAAAGCTCTCTTAACTTCTTTCTCTCCAAACTTCCAAAGCTCTCTAGAGTTCTAAACTCTAAAGGACGGACCGACGGACTACATCAAAAATTTTTCATCATATTATTTTTATTGCATTTTAATTTTTCTCTCTAACCTCTTTTTGTCTTCGTAGCTTTATTTCTCATTGTCCCTCACTCTCCCTCGAGGTATGATATGAAATCTCACTCTCTTTCTCTATGTTTTTTCTTATTTCTCACCATTTCTCTTTATGTAATTAGTTAATTACTAATTATCTCTTTCCCTATTAATATATTTTTTATTTTTAAAGATGTCGACTTCTGAGCATAATGAGGCCACATCTGTCACCTCTCGTGGTGACTCGGGATGGAACCACTGCACCGTCGTAGACATGGCTTCACGCAAAGTCAAATGCAACTACTACAGTCGGATTATTTCGGGTGGAGTTTTTCGTCTAAAACAACATATTGGGGGTGTCAAAGGAGAAGTGAAGGCTTGTACTGTTGCACCACTAGAGGTAAAAAAATCAATTCAAAAATTACCTACGACAAAGAGAGTTGGAAAAAGGAGCAGCATCAACGATGAGAGGCCAAATTAGGGAGGAAATGACACGGCCCTCAGGTCAAGGTATTCATATTCACCCTCCGGGAGATAGATCTCGGGAGGGAGACATAGACCCTACCAGAAGGAGATCCACTGCATTTGAAGACTTTTCTCGAGGTATTCTTTGATTTAAAATTTTCAATTAATTATTTACTTCTTTATACTTCATCTCGATTAAATTAGTCTAATCATCTATTTTAATTTAAAGATGATATACGTCGAGCCATGAACGAAAGTAGACGATCTTTTGCTGATGAGGATGTGTATAGACGCACCGGTCAACACGTTGGGCAAGGGAGTGGATCCGGACATGGATCCAACGAGGAGGAAATTCATGACTTGACTAGGGACAATGATCTTAGAGTGGGTCCTATAGATGCTTTCCTAACAAGACGGAGAGGTAGACAACCATCAATCACAACTGCTATGAAGAACCTGAAGGTATGTAAGGAGAAGATTGGCCGTGTTGTTTCGAGATGGTTTGTTTATAACAGTGTACCTGCCAATGCTGCAAAGGGTCCTTATTGGGAGGACATGATTGAGACTATTGGAGATGTGGGTAAGGGTATTCCTGGACCAACCCCCAAGGAGATATACAACACTTATCTTCCTCAAGAGGTAAGTGATCTCCAGGAGTATATCAAGTCGTTTGAGCGAATTTGGGATGAAAGAGGATGCACAATAATGACAGATGGCTGGACAGGTGAGTACATTGAATTAGTTTAACATATTTAGAAATTAGAATCTTAGATTAACATATTATATTTTTAGTTAATTTAGACATTCGCTAACATCTATAACATTATTTGAATAGGAATTACGAGAAGAAGTATGATTAACTTCCTTATATACTGTCAAGCTGGGACTGTATTTTGGAAGTCCGTAGATGCTAGTGGAAAGGTAAAGAATGCTGAATATCTTTTCAAGTTAATTTATGACATTGTGGAGCAGGTGGGAGAAGATCGGGTTGTCCAAGTTGTAACAGATAATGCAGCTTCATATAAAGCTGCTGGCCATATGTTAATGGAGAAGAGGCCACATTTATATTGGCTTCCTTGCTCTGCTCATTCCCTAGATTTGATGCTAGAAGATATTGGGAAAGATGTAAAAATTACTGAAACAGTGAAGTCAGCCCAATTCATCACATCCTATATCTACAACCATAACTATGTGCTCACGTTGATGCGTGAACACACTGGACAGAGAGAGTTACTACGTCCTGGGGTAACTCGTTTCGCCTCCACATACATTTCCTTGGAGAGTATACAATCACAAAAACGCCCCTTGAAGCAGATGATTTTAAGTAAATGATGGGAGGATTGGATGACAAGGCACGCGAAGCATGATGCTAGAGACAAGGGGAAGCAGGTTGAGGACTTGATTGAGAGCCGAGAGTATTGGAAGGATATAAAGATGATCTTGAGCGTAGTTGAACCTCTTGTGCGGGTTCTGAGGATGGTGGATGGAGATAAGAAGGCCACAATGGGATATTTATATGAAGCTATGGACCGTGCAAAGGAAGACATTGCTAGGGCCAACAAAAATACATACAGAAAGTGGTGGGATATTATAGATGCAAGATGGGATAGGACACTCCACCATGACTTGCATGCAGCAGGTAACAAAATAAGTCAATCCATATTGGTCGCCATTTTATTTCCTATAAGTTTTATTTCATTTTTAATTTATTTTTCAATTCTTTAGGTCATTTCTTCAACCCAAGATAAATATAGCTCTGCTACTCAACATGCGCCCAATGATGAAGAAGTACTCCGTGGGACTCAAAATGTAATTCGGCGTTTGTTACATGATGAGGATCGAGCTATCATAGCATGCAACAAAATGCATCACTATAGGCTACGGACATTACATTTTGGTACTCATCGTGCTCAACGGGCAGTCATGTTGCTTTCACCAGGTATTTAGAATTTTACACATAACTAATACTTTCAAAAAATTGTTATCAACTTATCATGCCTAGACTTTACAAATTACAATACTAACTGTTAGTTGGATCATTATGGAATTACAGCTGATTGGTGGATGGATCATGGGAAGGCTCCAGGTTATGAAGATCTTGCTTATGTTGCTATCCGTGTATTGAGCCAAACCACCTCCTCTTCTGGCTGTGAGAGGAACTGGTCTACATTTAGCTTGATACACACCAAGCAAAGGAACCGATTAAGCTCAGCGAGATTAGAGCAATTGGTCTTTTGCCACTACAACATGCGTTTGAAATTAAAGAATCTTCAAAAAATTCAAGAGAACCAAAGAGAAGAAGAACGATGGAGAGATGAAGTTGCTGGAAGACCGGTGCAAGCAGAACAACAAGTTGAGGAACCAATCGATCTGGACGAGATATTTGAGGAGCAGAACCCACTGAATGCATGGGTGGATGCAAGGAATGTTTTGAGTCCATCAGAATTTGATCCAAACGATCGGTCATGGGCAGAAGGACAATTAGATGGTGTCCCCTTGTCCGTTGAGTTTCAACTTCCACCTCCTTCAAAACGGCAAAAGAAATCCACCCCACAAAGTTCAGGTAAGGGTAAAGGTAAACTAACTCATGTTGATATTGCAGATTTAGAAACTGTACAAGAAGATGAGTCAGACGAGACACCAGAGCCGAGCGACAAGGTCGTTTACCAAACTTCAGACGACTCTACTTCGGCAACGACTACCCCTGACGATGACGATGATGATCCACATGGAAGTCAAGGTGGATCCTTGCAACAACGGTCATCTCGAGGACGTGGATCAAGTCAACATGGTGAAGCTCCTCCAATGATTTTCACAGGAGAGCAAGAATTTACGCATGCTACGCAGGATGATGACCACTCCAGTAGGTTGGCTAAGGGCACATCAACAACAAATAAAGGCAAAGGGAAACAACAACAAGAGTTCCTAAAGAGAACATCCTCTCAAGAGCATTCGTCTGATGCATCCTCTCAAGTTCCATTAGAGGGTTATAGTTCTTATGGATATCCAGGTACATATTATCAACATCCACCACCCTATGATGCATCGAGTTACTTAGGAGGATATCCCACTTATCCTCCAACTTTAGATATTTCCTCTTATCAATCCTCAACCTCAGAAGGATCTTATCATGAGCCAAAGACACAAGGATAGATACCGGTGACAATAATCTACCCATTCACAGATGAGTATAACCGGTTTGTACAGGAATATGAACAATGTTACCAAGCTTATATGTCTTGGGCCGATTATGTGCAAGCTTAAGTTTTGGGTAAATATAATTTTTTTCTGATTTTTTGAATTTTTTTCTTATTTTTTGGACTTGTTTTTCTATTTTTTTCCCTTTTTATAAATTGGATCGGCCAAACCGGTCCGGCTCGGTCCGGACCGGTTCGGGATCGGGTCGGATCGGCCGATCCACTCGGTCAGGACCGGACCGATCCGAGTCCGACCCCCGAGTTGGCCTACCTTGGGTGCTATACAAATGTTGCACATAATCGGCCCAAGACATATAAGCTTGGTAACATTGTTCATATTCCTGTTCAAACCGGTTATACTCATCTGTGAATGGGTAGATTATTGTCACCGGTATCCATCCTTGTGTCTTTGGCTCATGATAAGATCCTTCTGAGGTTGAGGATTGATAAGAGGAAATATCTGAAGTTGGAGGATAAGTGGGATATCCTCCTAAGTAACTCGATGCATCATAGGGTGGTGGATGTTGATAATATGTACCTGGATATCCATAAGAACTATAACCCTCTAATGGAACTTGAGAGGATGCATCAGACGAATGCTCTTGAGAGGATGTTCTCTTTAGGAACTCTTGTTGTTGTTTCCCTTTGCCTTTATTTGTTGCTGATGTGCCCTTAGCCAACCTACTGGAGCGGTCATCATCCTGCGTAGCATGCGTAAATTCTTGCTCTCCTGTGAAAATCATTGGAGGAGCTTCACCATGTTGACTTGATCCACGTCCTCGAGATGACCGTTGTTGCAAGGATCCACCTTGACTTCCATGTGGATCATCATCGTCATCGTCAGGGGTAGTCGTTGCCGAAGTAGAGTCGTCTGAAGTTTGGTAAACGACCTTGTCGCTCGGCTCTGGTGTCTCGTCTGACTCATCTTCTTGTACAGTTTCTAAATATGCAATATCAACATGAGTTAGTTTACCTTTACCCTTACCTGAACTTTGTGGGGTGGATTTCTTTTGCCGTTTTGAAGGAGGTGGAAGTTGAAACTCAACGGACAAGGGGACACCATCTAATTGTCCTTCTGCCCATGACCGATCGTTTGGATCAAATTCTGATGGACTCAAAACATTCCTTGCATCCACCCATGCATTCAGTGGGTTCTGCTCCTCAAATATCTCGTCCAGATCGATTGGTTCCTCAACTTGTTGTTCTGCTTGCACCGGTCTTCCAGCAACTTCATCTCTCCATCGTTCTTCTTCTCTTTGGTTCTCTTGAATTTTTTGAAGATTCTTTAATTTCAAACGCATGTTGTAGTGGCAAAAGACCAATTGCTCTAATCTCGCTGAGCTTAATCGGTTCCTTTGCTTGGTGTGTATCAAGCTAAATGTAGACCAGTTCCTCTCACAGCCAGAAGAGGAGGTGGTTTGGCTCAATACACGGATAGCAACATAAGCAAGATCTTCATAACCTGGAGCCTTCCCATGATCCATCCACCAATCAGCTGTAATTCCATAATGATCCAACTAACAGTTAGTATTGTAATTTGTAAAGTCTAGGCATGATAAGTTGATAACAATTTTTTGAAAGTATTAGTTATGTGTAAAATTCTAAATACCTGGTGAAAGCAACATGACTGCCCGTTGAGCACGATGAGTACCAAAATGTAATGTCCGTAGCCTATAGTGATGCATTTTGTTGCATGCTATGATAGCTCGATCCTCATCATGTAACAAACGCCGAATTACATTTTGAGTCCCACGGAGTACTTCTTCATCATTGGGCGCATGTTGAGTAGCAGAGCTATATTTATCTTGGGTTGAAGAAATGACCTAAAGAATTGAAAAATAAATTAAAAATGAAATAAAACTTATAGGAAATAAAATGGCGACCAATATGGATTGACTTATTTTGTTACCTGCTGCATGCAAGTCATGGTGGAGTGTCCTATCCCATCTTGCATCTATAATATCCCACCACTTTCTGTATGTATTTTTGTTGGCCCTAGCAATGTCTTCCTTTGCACGGTCCATAGCTTCATATAAATATCCCATTGTGGCCTTCTTATCTCCATCCACCATCCTCAGAACCCGCACAAGAGGTTCAACTACGCTCAAGATCATCTTTATATCCTTCCAATACTCTCGGCTCTCAATCAAGTCCTCAACCTGCTTCCCCTTGTCTCTAGCATCATGCTTCGCGTGCCTTGTCATCTAATCCTCCCATCATTTACTTGAAATTATCTGCTTCAAGGGGCGTTTTTGTGATTGTATACTCTCCAAGGAAATGTATGTGGAGGCGAAACGAGTTACCCCAGGACGTAGTAACTCTCTCTGTCCAGTGTGTTCACGCATCAACGTGAGCACATAGTTATGGTTGTAGATATAGGATGTGATGAATTGGGCTGACTTCACTGTTTCAGTAATTTTTACATCTTTCCCAATATCTTCTAGCATCAAATCTAGGGAATGAGCAGAGCAAGGAAGCCAATATAAATGTGGCCTCTTCTCCATTAACATATGGCCAGCAGCTTTATATGAAGCTGCATTATCTGTTACAACTTGGACAACCCGATCTTCTCCCACCTGCTCCACAATGTCATAAATTAACTTGAAAAGATATTCAGCATTCTTTACCTTTCCACTAGCATCTACGGACTTCCAAAATACAGTCCTAGCTTGACAGTATATAAGGAAGTTAATCATACTTCTTCTCGTAATTCCTATTCAAATAATGTTATAGATGTTAGCGAATGTCTAAATTAACTAAAAATATAATATGTTAATCTAAGATTCTAATTTCTAAATATGTTAAACTAATTCAATGTACTCACCTGTCCAGCCATCTGTCATTATTGTGCATCCTCTTTCATCCCAAATTCGCTCAAACGACTTGATATACTCCTGGAGATCACTTACCTCTTGAGGAAGATAAGTGTTGTATATCTCCTTGGGGGTTGGTCCAGGAATACCCTTACCCACATCTCCAATAGTCTCAATCATGTCCTCCCAATAAGGACCCTTTGCAGCATTGGCAGGTACACTGTTATAAACAAACCATCTCGAAACAACACGGCCAATCTTCTCCTTACATACCTTCAGGTTCTTCATAGCAGTTGTGATTGATGGTTGTCTACCTCTCCGTCTTGTTAGGAAAGCATCTATAGGACCCACTCTAGGATCATTATCCCTAGTCAAGTCATGAATTTCCTCCTCGTTGGATCCATGTCCGGATCCACTCCCTTGCCCAACGTGTTGACCGGTGTGTCTATACACATCCTCATCAGCAAAAGATCGTCTACTTTCGTCCATGGCTCGACGTATATCATCTTTAAATTAAAATAGATGATTAGACTAATTTAATCGAGATGAAGTATAAAGAAGTAAATAATTAATTGAAAATTTTAAATCAAAGAATACCTCGAGAAAAGTCTTCAAATGCAGTGGATCTCCTTCTGGTAGGGTCTATGTCTCCCTCCCGAGATCTATCTCCCGGAGGGTGAATTTGAATACCTTGACCTGAGGGCCGTGTCATTTCCTTCATAATTTGGCCTCTCATCGTTGATGCTGCTCCTTTTTCCAACTCTCTTTGTCGTAGGTAATTTTTGAATTGATTTTTTTACCTCTAGTGGTGCAGCAGTACAAGCCTTCACTTCTCCTTTGACACCCCCAATATGTTGTTTTAGACGAAAAACTTCACCCGAAATAATCCGACTGCAGTAGTTGCATTTGACTTTGCGTGAAGCCATGTCTACGACGGTGCAGTGGTTCCATCCCGGGTCACCACGAGAGGTGACAGATGTGGCCTCATTATGCTCAGAAGTCGACATCTTTAAAAATAAAAAATATATTAATAGGGAAAGAGATAATTAGTAATTAACTAATTACATAAAGAGAAATGGTGAGAAATAAGAAAAAACATAGAGAAAGAGAGTGAGATTTCATATCATACCTCGAGAGAGAGTGAGAGACAATGAGAAATAAAGCTACAAAGACAAAAAGAGGTTAGAGAGAAAAATTAAAATGCAATAAAAATAATATGATGAAATTTTTTTGATGTAGTCCGTCGGTCCGTCCTTTAGAGTTTAGAACTCTAGAGAGCTTTGGAAGTTTGGAGAGAAAGAAGTTAAGAGAGCTTTGAGTCTTTGAGAGAGTATGAGAGCTTAGAGAGAGAGAGAGAGAAGTTTTAGAGAGAGAGAGAGAAATGAGAATTTGTGTGAATGAGGGAGAGAAGGGTAGGAGGGGGTTTTATAGGGACTTGGAGGGGCTTAGAAGCCCCTTTCTAACCGTTGGGAACCCATTCAAGGAACCCATTTGAATGGGTTCCCAACGGCTACCCAACGGCTAGTTCTGAACTAGCCGTTAGGTGGCCGGGTCGGCCGGACCGGTCCGACCCGGGTTGGGGTCGGCCGACCCAACCCGATCCCGGGCTGGGGTCGCTGGGTCGGGGCTCGGGGTCGGTTCGGACCGCTCGGATTCCGAGCGGACCGGGCGATCCGATCCGACCCGGACCGACCCGGCCGACCATGCCACCAACAGCACCCTCACCACCACCCCCACTACCCCCCTCATTACCATCATCTGTGTTATATTCAGCTGATGAATTAGTTCCACTCTCTGAGACTTTAGTATCAGAAGGAGAGGGTGTCTCATCTTGATCATTAGGATCTAGTGTATCAAAGTTTGCAATGTCAAGTGGATCATCTGGGACTACATCTTTCTTCTTCTTGCCCTTTTTGGATTCTCCTAACACCTTTGACATTTGGGACTTCATGTTAGTCCATCCCTTCTTCCCCTTTGAACCTACTTCTTTGCCACCTGCTTGCTTCTAGATTATACCAGCTGGGAGGCGTGCTGGAGGGCGTACACCGGAATGATGTAAACTCTGACTAGAAAGCTATTGTTGTGCAACTCCACTATATGCATGCTGAGATCTCGATGGATGCCGAGGTGCAGGTGCAAATGGAGGATGCTGAGGTGTAGGTGCAAAT
Organism: Zantedeschia hybrid cultivar; assembly: GCA_030544215.1. NCBI lineage: Eukaryota > Viridiplantae > Streptophyta > Magnoliopsida > Alismatales > Araceae > Zantedeschia > Zantedeschia hybrid cultivar. The sequence goes on along the minus strand of JARZZO010000003.1, from coordinate 11,032,831 downwards.
AGAGGACGCTGGGGTGTAGGACCCTACATTAGCCGCTTCCACTCTGCATCATCATCCCGAGCTACTCCGCTCTTGCCCCTTGTGATCAACTGATCATCATCATCATCATCAGCCTCTAAGTCAACCTCCTAATCATGACCTTGTGCATGCTCCTAATCATGACCTTGTCCAGTAATATATTCATCATCATGGTCTCTGTCGTGGCCTACTGCTGCTGATATTTATGCTGCCAAGAAGGTGTTAGGATGAGGGCCCTCATTAAGATCTAATGTCTTATCAAGTTCTGGCTCCCCACGATCTATTATTCTGACAACCTAAGCAACCATAAGATCCTCATTATCTTGAAGATAACTAAGATCAGTGGAATCATAATCACCCTCTTCCTTCTTTGCATCATACTGCAAATGTTTAATCTTCAGCCTCATATTATAGTGGACATACATGAGCTTATCTAATCGGATGTGTGACAAGCTATTTATAATCTTTATATATATGAGTGCAAAGGTAGACCAATTCCACTCACATCTATTGCGAAAAAGTTAGCGACAAGACCTTGATGGCTTTCTCTCAACCTTAGTACAAACTTTCCAAAATTCAACTACCAGTCAGTTACAAAACAAATAATAGAAGTCTCTATCAAGATATGAAAAATAGAAAGACAAGTATGTGGAACTCTTCTATAACAATTTTTTTTTTAATACCAGTATTAGATCTCTCACGGCCAGCTGTAACTGATGTCTTTGCAAAAGTCCCTATTGCCTTACGAAAGATTTTCATCTGCGTAATTAACAATATTATTAGGACGGTTCAATAGCAGATACAAAGAAATGAAATAAGAATAGATTGATCACCCTACTTCATTAATTGCCTCCACTGCTGCATTCAGATCATCCACAAGTCGATTGGCCAACATTGTCATGGATGCAATCAAGTTATCATTGTACGCCAACGAATGGGCGTAATGAAATACTGGATAGAGATAATATGTTGTAATAAAAGTGTGTCACCTATCAAGCATCACTAAAACAGTAAAAATTATCATCAAAGGTCATGAAATGTAAATTTTTCACATGCCATATGTAACTCTCTACTCATCTAGAAGTCTCACCTCCTTTCTATAATCTTCAAAAATTCTTTTGCATACTTTCTTGATATTGTAGGTATCTTCCTCTTTGCAGCCTCCAATTTAGCATACACCAACCCTAAGGTTAGTGTTCGATCTTCCTCTACGCAGTGCAAGACCTTATATAATGTTTAATAAGCTGTTTTATCTTCACCTAAAAATCACTATTGTTCACCAAGCCTTCAATCTTTTTTCCCTCGTCTGTTGCAGCAAACGTGGTGTAATGACCCGATCCACTCTTGTGAGGTATTGTCCGCTTTGGGCCAAGCCTACATAGTTTTGTCTTCAAAAGGTGTCTCACAAGTTATGGATACAAATCCCACATATATAGTCCAGTAATTTTTTTTATTTTCCGATACAAGACTAATTCAATTCATTCCCGCCCTAACCCCTAGTTGCAGTGGTAGCTCCACTCCATGGCGGCTCCACACCGCTTTCACTTGCGGGTAGCCCTTTCCTATGGGTAGTTCTTTCCTCCTGTCCGGCTCATGACTGGGTCACACAAGCTCATCAGCTTCCGCATGGTTCGTCCTTGAATGGGAAGAGAGGGAGAAAGAGGTAAGAAAAGAGAGGAAGGGTGGTGCGGTGGCACCCCCCACTAGTGGGGGGGGGAGCCACTGGTGGCTCCTCTCCCTCTCTTTCCTTTTTATTTATTTTCCCCCTTCTTTCTTTCCTTTTTCCTCCCCCCCCCCCCCCCCCCCCCCCCCCATCTCTCTTTTACATTTTTTTATTCACATGCCCCTCTTTTCTTTTTCTTTTCCTCTTTCTTCATAAAAATAATTCAACAAGTAGTTATTAAAAATATATCCAATTTAGACTTACCTAACTTGTTAGACTAGGTAAAAGCTAAGTTAGGAATGTCAACTTCAATCAGAGCATGGTTGTTGATCCAATCACCAAACATAGACATTTCAACGGTCCATTTGTGATGATTAAACCTCTCCCCTGGAAACCTTACTGCATTAAAATCTCCTCCGACACACCGAGCTTCCTTGTTTAAGCTCCTGGCTTCTGTCACTTCTGAAAAAAAATCCTGTTTCCGAAGAACATCTTGTGGCCCATACACACCTGTAAAAGACCAACTGAAACCATCCACCTTTTGTAGGAAATCAGCCGATAAGCAGAAATTCCCAATTCTAATTCCAGAAAACTGAAGACAGTTATCATCCCAAAGCAAAAAAATAACCCCTATGTTCCCTTCTGCAGGCTTAAAGGTCCATCCTTGTAGTTTTTGACCTCCCCATTTTAAGAACCGAATCCCTGCTACCTCTTTCATCTTTCTCTCTTGAAGAAAAACAATGTCAATATTCCATTTGTGAATGATGTGTCTAACATGTCTGATCTTGTCCTCCCCATTAGTCCTCTAACATTCCAATTTAAGATTTTCATTAAACTTGTAGGGAAACCCCTTCCCAACCTCTTTCCTAGGTCTGAGACCATCTACCTGTGGATTTGATTTCACAAAGCTCAATTCTCGTTTTCCTATTTTGAAGCCTCCTCCACTGCCCTTCTTATTCAGAGTTCAAACTCCGTTTCAAATCTCTCCTGAGCTTCCGTAAAAACTTACAAACAACTTCCTCCTTACCCTAAGGATAAGCCAACCATATTTCCCATAGCTGTAATGTTATCATCAGACCATTCTATCATCCCATCTGAATTTATAACTGTCAGCGGCTCACAGTTCCGGACTGGTTTGACCCCAGCAAGTTTCATGATATCATCTTCCCAATCCCTAAAACCATGGCCCTCTGATAACACATCGCTATTTGTATCAACCATAGAAACTCCTATCTTACCCTCTGCATCTGCTACAGGATCTTCTTGGTGTGAATAAGTGCCGTCCATTGTGGAGTCAGAGGTAGATAGGCCAGAGTCCCCCGTTGCTCGTCAGGCTCCACAGAGAAACCTGTTATGGAAGTAGGCCCACACTCTGACTATAGCCACCACCAGCGAACGGTAGAGCATGATGAGCCATCACTGGTATTAGTGGCCCCATCTCCAGCAAAGAAACTCCACCCTTCTCGGACACCAAAGCTCTGGCTCGAGGGAGGTCGCTTCCCTGAAGCGTCAGTCATCCACCGTACCAGGTGAAAGATAATCGGGTAAGGAAGAAGGATCCGACGGTCCTCGTTTGAGTAAAATCCCTGAAGCTATCGAGTTATCACCTATCATACAGCTTTCTAACTCCACCTCTGTTTCTGGTTATTCTGCTCTGTCAGATCAATGGTACTATCAGAGGTCTATAACCCCCGGACATTTTGGACAATGGAGCAAAGGAACAACATGGTTAAATCCTGGGAATTGATGAGTTGAACTGCTTGATTTCTCTATGCTGACCAGCCCATAAGGGGTGGATAACGAATGAAAGCATTTACATATTAAGCCCACCCCAAAATGAATAGTCTCCTATTCCAACTTCCCTAGAGTCTCTGCATCAACAAAAAAAATAATATAAATCATTATTCTTTTATAATGAAACTGTAACTTAGTTCTATCCTTGTTTTTTGTTGCCCTCCATAGTCCTAATACCGAGTTCATATATAGTGTGAATCTTCCCCTAAAATTGTTGTCAGTTTGCCTCCTGTAATTGTACATTCCATGGGTGAAGGCTGATGTCTATTTTTAAGCATGGTGTACATACATCACATTGACAGTGGCAAATTGGCAATCCCAGCCTTCATCTACATATGGCTGCAGAAAGCTTTAAACCCATGGGGTTTGGGTCCCTACTCCAGAATGCCTGGTGTTTTTACTGATTTTGTCATAGCATAAAGCTCTCATTCAGCACTTTCCAGCTGTCCCACATGTTCCTTAGTTTTGGGCGAACAGAAGGCTTTAAACCCATTCAGTTTGGGCCCCTACTATGCCTAAGCCCAGAGCACCTGCACCAAGAGGTTGCAACTCCAGTCATCCCCAGTCTTCCTCCATCTCTGGTGGGCCCAGCACTCCAACTTGAATGCTGGGGAAAAGAGTAATTGCAGTCTACACTATACAGGTGCAGCAAGCACCCTAAGTTAACAACATTTTTCTTCACCATTGGTATGCTACTCTTCTGATACATGGTGCATAATTAGATAGATGAAACAATGCAGGTCAATTTCCTTCCTTAGGCTAATAGCCTGAAGCATATAGCCAGAATCCCACATTTAGCTTACGCATTATGGCTAGTCTAAGGCTACTGAAAGAAAATAGCATGGTATATAGCAGGTTCTATTTTGCTACGTAGGCATGCTATAAAGCAATCTACGTGCCACATCTTTCAACTTAGGTAAAATATGTTTATTTATTACAAATTTATTATTTAAATTCACTCATTATAACTGCATTTTCACATCTACAGTTTTGCTTCTTACGCAAGCAATAATGATGCATATGTACGAGTATTTATTGTGGTTTGGTGCAAAAGGATCATAAACCAACTCATAGTATGCTTATCATGAGTTGGTTTATCATAGGTGCATCTATTGGCTGTTTGATTTTGTCACATCTGTGATGAGATAAAAATATAAATTTATCTTCTTTCTCTACTAAACTGTCATTTAAAATGAGTTTATGATAAAAGTAGACATGCTTATCAACTGCAACGACAACGAGTATCTGTGGATGCAATCAATGTGTTCAAGTGATAGTTTGATATGATGTGAATGACAGGATTTTTGTTTACATGAATCTTGTTATATGCCTATGTAGATTGCTATTGATTAAACTATAGATTGTCTTTGGTGCAAGTAAACATGGAGTTATCTATGCTTGGGATCTTCGAGGAGGACGAACATCATTTGCTTTTCAGTGTCACAATGAGGCAAGTGGCATAGAATTCTGTGCATGGTTAATTCCTTGTATAAATTGTATGGCTACAAAAGTTCACTTTTGTAGCTTGCAAATGGCTAGCCATGAGATTTATGAATGATAGCTTGCAAATGGCTAGCCATGACATTGCTCAAAGATGCATCTTATTGACTTTTGATGTTGTATACCACCAACTATATTGATGGCATTGCCAAAATTTAATGAACTTCTCATATCATGTGAATTTTAATCCAGGGAAACATATTTCTTTTATTTCTACCACTCTACATATGTGCGTATATATATGTGTGTACGTATGTATGTACGTACACAGTATGCCATATTTCATTTCTTACAGGTTATGAGTACCATATAGGACTATTGCCCATGGGTTGAGAAGGTGAGGTGGAGGGGCCCAGTAGGGGAGGGAGAAGAGCAGGGCCTGCAGTCACCAGCACAGGCAAAGGTGTGCATGAGGCAAGGGCTAAGATTTGTGCCTAAGTCCCCATCAGTTATCTGAAAGACCCGTCAATTTTGAACAGAAAATAACAGAATTGGACAAATTCCAGCTGGTTCCAGTCTGAAAGGATCCGTTTTAGATTCCTTGGCCTAAATAGGAGTTATAAACATAGTGATCCGAAGTATTTCAAGTTTATATTGTTTAAAGATCAATTTGACCATAGTTGTAAGGTGAGAAATACATTTTCATGGAAACTTGTATGTGAAATGAATTTGATTCATTCTAGAAATGCATGAAAGCATTACAGAATGTTGATGATGCTAGATGAAGGTGGATATTGGATGATGTTGAGAAGAAGAGGAGGTGGAGGTGGTGGCAGAGGAGGAAGAAGAATGAGGGAAGAAAAGGAACTTGAAAATGTGGATGCAGGTGCTGGTGCTGGCAGATACAGGCATGGATGTCTTTAAAATAAAATATAAAAATCATAAGAAGTCTAAACTTTTTGAAAAAAATAAAATACAAAAATCAGAAAAAAATGTCAAAACTTACACATCATATGTAAAGCAAGGTTCAAATTTCTAAAGCATGGGATCTGCTAGCCCTCAACTGGTTTGCCATACATCTAGCATGTCCTGGGTCAGCAGGATTGACTATAGTCCTCTTTCCCTCTTTTCATGTGCTAAATTGTTTGTCTGCTTATTTCAAATTAATGTTGCTTTCTCATATCACCAAATGTTAAATGGAGAGTGCATATCCATTGAGTGAAAACTGACGTTGGAATGAGGTATTGTAGAGGGAAAAAGGTGTATTTAAGGAAAATTAAGTGTTGTTATAACTTTTTAGAGGTATTGGCCATTGTGGAGATGGGGAGAGTACCAGAGTTATCAGCATCTAGTACCTTATTTGGAATGAGATAGCCCATATTACTCGTGACATGGTACAAGGTTCAATTATCATGTTATTCTCATATTGGATAGGTAGGAGTAAACCAATGTCACTAATAAGCCATCCTCTTCGTTAAATTCATAGAGGGCACGAAACTTGGGAATGGTTTTGCAGCGGACAACTAGAAGCCAATCCTGATCAAAGCTATGTTGACGTTGAACCCACCACCTTTTTTTTTTTCCCCCGAGAAGTGGTATGATTATTCCACCAATTTGTTAAGAGATAAAAGGTAGTACAACCAGGGTGAAGAGGTGAGAGATTAGCATGGCCACCGCTTGTTGCTTTAGGTACTCTTCTTTTTTTTTGCTATAAATTTTTTTAAAACAAAGTTTCTTTAAACAACAAACGGTAGAAAATTTTATGGTTCAACAGGTATTTGTAGCAGCAATAGTGGCACATAATGATGGCAACTAGTTGGCAACACCTGACGACAAGGGTGATAATGGCAGGATCAATAGCAGATGATAGAGCCAATAATGACAATGATACTTGGTGCAAACTGCATTGAGGGAAGCAAATGATAGTAGAAATATTGACTTAGTCACGAGTCGAATAGTAGGAGATGACTACCCATAATAAAGGGCTATCCGAACATGAGGGCAAAAATGTGCCTGGTATAGAGCCGCCACTTTTTTTTTTTTTTTTTTTTTGGGGGGGGGGGGGGGGCAGTTGAAAGTAGGGAATCTAGGGATAAACTGGATTAGTCCTATAATGAAAAGTGAGAAAAAGCTATTGGGCAATATAAGTAGGACATGAATCCATAGGTTGTGAGGCACATTTCAGGGACACAATCAAAAGAGTTGAGAGGAAAGTATACAATATCTCAATGGCTGGATTGGATTGCAAGAATATGGCATCAAAACAGGACCTACATAGTATAATATAGGCTGGCTCAGGGACGATCCAACTGGAAGTTGGTGGACCTATAGTAACTTAGTTACAAGCCAGACAATAAGACAGGTCTACCCTCAAGAAAGGGTTGCTTGAATGTAGTAGTGAAAATTACCGGTGTGGAGCCGCCACGACATGGGGCAGCCATTATGTTTGGGGGTTGGGTCAAGGCTGAATTGGATTAGTCCCCTTTCAGTTTTGGGACAAGTTATTAGGCTACATAAGTAGGGCCTTGATCCATAACTTATTAGGCACTTTTTAGGGACACCGTGCGAGACTGCGAGTAGAGCCCAAAGCTTACAATACCTCTCAAGTCCTTTGTGACATTGTGGTACTAAAGAAAGATCTAAGTAGTATGATGTAGGCTAGTAAGGGAAGAAATTAGGTAAAAACTAGTGAGCCTATAGTGACTTAATCACAAAGTGGACAATAGGAGAGGTGACATATAGGAAAGGCCTACCAAGGTATAGAGGTGAAAATGTGCTAGTGTTGAGCTATCATGGTGAGGAGCCATCACTATGTCTAAAGGTTGAGGCAAGAATGATTTGGATTAGTTCATTCAGAACAAAAAAAAGTTACTAGACTATATACATGGGGCTTCGACTTGTTTGGTACCTTTTAGGGATAAGAGCATATAGGTTGGTCCCAAAGTGGATTGAGCAAGAGTTGGGTTGAGCTGTGGCAGCATGGTATCAAGGCAAGAGTTGCATAGTATGATGGTGGTTAGTTTAGGGACAAACTAGGTAGAAGTTGATGGGCTTGTAGTTTGATGGGGATCCGAGACCAGAGGAAGCTTTGTTGTGCTTAGAAGTTATCCAAAGCCCATCTGAAGTGTAGGTATTTTTAGAGGAGTCCATAGTTATTTTATTTGGCCCATTTGGAGCCTATTTAACATATTTTTTTTCAGAATTTTAAGTGCATTTTTCTATTTTTAGTGCGAATTTATGTAATAATTATCTAGTTAGAGCAATTTGAGTCTGTCTTTAAGTTGGGTAGTCGAGTTTGAGTCAGAAAGGTCCCTAAACACTATATATATGGGTTATTCTCTCTTTTCTAATTGTGGATGAATATTATTATGAACTTTGAGCTATTTTCTCGTTTTTCTCTGCGATGGAGAAGTCGACCCTGGGATTGGGTCGAATCTGCCCTGCGATGGGGCCGAGTGTGACGCCCTAGCCGCCGATGCGACGCCAGTGGCTTCCCCAATGTCGGTGCGACGTTCGGTAGTCTCTCTAAACCCCCCTTCTTCCTCCTCTATCCCCCATCATAGTTACTTAGTCACTAGTTGGATAGCAAAAAGGGACTATCCATCGGAAACAACTACCTGGACGTAGGGTCAAAAACATGTTAGAGTGGAGTTGCACCATGTTCTGGGTTAGGGTAGGGATCGAACCAAACTTGTCTTATATCAGAAAGGGAGAAAAAGGCACTATGCTATATAAGTATGGCCTTGATCTATAACTTGTGAGCAATATTCGTCGACTCGGGGATCCGTATTGGATCATATCTTCCTAGATACGAGCCCGATCTGATCCGACTTGGGCTGACTCTATCCGACTCACATGACTCAAGCTATTGAATTTGTTAAAAACTTAAAATGTATGAATTTTAGCCATATTTGAGAGAAATATACCCTATTAATTGATATAAAAGGATAATTTTACCTATCAAATGGGGAAAACTCAATTTAAAACAACCCATTATACATGTACGAGTCGATATGATCATGTCTGATTTAGTGCGTGCTGTAGGATCATGCTCGCCCATATATGAGTTGACTCATACGAGTCAGCACGATCCGGTACACTACGGCAAACCATGCTTGTGAGGCATCTTTTGGGGATGATAGCATCTAGTTGAGCCAAATTGAACAATGTCCCATAATCAAGTCATGACAGTGGAAGCCTATGGCAAGGCCAATGATAGGGTAGCGATAATGAGCAAATACCAAGAGGAGAGCTTCATCATCAAGGAAGATGATGAATGATGAGAAATATGGGGATATTCTAGATTTGCCAAGTAATGCTGAAGTTTGCAGAAAACAGTCAAAGCTAAAATCGGTATATCAGAAGGAAGACAATGCAAGGTTGAACTCTAGAAGCAAAGTCAGCCATACAGAAATTTGGTGCTGCATAGAGCTTCATCTCTGCTAGTGTATTGGACGGGAAGAAACCTGATCAGGATGCTCAAACTGCTAGAGATGATCGTGGGAAAGGAGCTTACGCTCTGATATCATGTTAAAGGGCATCACAAGGAAACTAATGAAAGCTTCTCTATTGAAAACAAGGGCAATAGTGCTATATATAAGCGTACAAAAAGGATAACCACGATAAGTGGAACAAGGCTCTTCTCTAATAATAATGAGAATAGGAATAATATACACTAATCCAAGTAGAACTACAATCCTAATCTAAGTGGGATACTAATATAAATAGTAGTAAATAGGACTATTAATCTTGTTGTAAGTAGGACTAGAATATTATATATAATTTATAGACGTCTCTCTAACAGGTTTGATTGACATGAACAGAACATGTAACTATATATATAAAAAAAACATCAATAATTAGAAAAGTGATACAGTCTGCTGTCCTATTTTTGTCTACTGGCAGTGGATTGTATGACAACCGTCAGATTTAGGTCAACAAAAATTTTAAAAAAAGAAGACAGAATAAAGGATGCGTGGAGCGGAGAAACCCCCTCCGCGCCCCCACGGGTCCGCTCAGGGCATTCTCCTGTGCGCAGGATGTGGAGGGCGCCACATCCCCTGCACGCTGTTGAACCCAAAAATAATCTCATATGCAGATTTGCATATATGAGTATGCATATGTGACGCATGCTCGCGTCGATGTGAAATTCCCGTAGGAGAATACACATACATAGGCATGACGATATGTTCATGAAGGACCATGTCATGCAAAATAAGATGTATGCCTATGATATAGGTGAATACTAGAAATCCATAAGAAACCATGGGCTCGCATTACGAGGGCAGCGGAGTAGGAAACATACCTAGGCCACGAAGGCCTTAATCAGATTTTTTTTAGGAGCCTAAGGCAGCCCCGAGTTGCTCGCTTCGGCTCCCGAAATCAACTCCCGAACCGCCTTTGCGATGCGCGATAGTGGGACCCGTAGGGAGACCCCAAATGCAGCGATAAGAGGGACACCAAGTGCTGCAAAACAGAGGTCGAAATCAGTCCCAAAGTGGACTAAAATCTGTCCCGAAATGGGGCAAAATCAGTCCTAGAACTCCCCCGAAATGGCCCCGAAATGGAGGCCCAATAATGGGAGAGATAGGCCCAATAAGTAGCCCTATGGGTGGGGTCAATATGAGGCCCAATAAGCCCCCAAATGGGCCTAAGTTCAGTCCCAAAGTGGGCTGAAATCTATTCAGTCCCAAAGTGGGCTGAAACCTGTCCCGAAATAAGGTGAAACCGGTTATGGAACTTACCTAAATCAGCCCCGAAACGGAGGCCCAATGTCGGGAAAGATAGGCCCAATAAATGGCCCAATGGGGGAGTCCAAAAAGAGGCCCAATAGGCACCCCTAACAGGCCCGAATCAGTCCCAGAATGGGCCCAAAACAGCCTCCAAGCTTGTCTAAAATGGCCTCAAATGATGGCCCAATAACAAGGGAGGTAGGCCCAATGGATGGCCCAATAAGAAGGCCCAATAGGGAGCTCAAATGGGCCAAAAACTAGTCCCCAGGGCATCAAAACCTGCAGCCCAGGAAGGGAAAATCTGCAAACTCCCAAACTAGAAAAATTGCCCGAAGAGGAAGGTGGACCCCTCTCTCCCACTCCCCTTTATTTAAATAGGCCAAGAGGGGGGGGGAGGAGAGAGAGGGGGAACCGGTGGGGGGAGCCCCACCGGTTGGGACCCCCCCCCACCGGTTCCAAGAGGAAACCGGTGGGGGGGGGGGGGAGATCTCCCTCCCTCTCTTTCTTCTTTAAAAATTCAAAATGAGGGGGTGGCGGAATTAATTAAAAGAGGGGAGTTAATGGAGTTCTTAACCCCATTCATACTTGGTTAAGAACTCCATGCAAGCCCTCATTAAAACCCCCATCTTAAACCCCCTTTCACACCTAGCCCAAACCTGAAATTAATGGGCAAAAACCCCCTTTCACACTGGAAATCTGAAAGCCAAAGGCCCAAAGTTCATTAAGAGCCAAAAAGTGGGAAAAGAGGGGAGCATGGGGAGGGGAGAACCCCCCCACCGGTTTCCCAAAACCGGTGGGGGAGACCCCCCACCGGTTCCCAACCGGTGGGGGGCCTAACCGGTGGCCACCCCCCCACCGGTTGGAACCGGTGGGGGTGTCCACCGGGCCCCCCCCTCTCTCTCTCCCCTCAATGCTCTCTCTCACTCCCTGCTCTCACCCATTGAATAAAAAAATAAAAAAGGAGAGAGGGAGAGAGATTGGATCCGGTGGCACCCCCCACCGTATGCCCATCCGGTGGCACCCCCTACCGGGCCCAATTTGGGGCCTATAAATAGGACCCCAGGGTCCCCAATTCAAAGATATACCACAAGCATACAAGCTGCCCACACACGAGGGTAAAATTGTGAGGGAGAGTGCTGTCCGGCTGAAGACCAAATTCGGGTTTTAAACCCGGATTTGCTGCGATTTCGGAGGTCTTTCTTTCGTCCCGGGGAGTCCTCGCTCCTAAGGTTCAATCCTAGGGGAGGCCCTGCCGGATTTTTTGTAAAAAACACCCTGTTATAAGGCGAAATGCTGCCGAAATAAAATCAGAATTTCTGTGCTTATGTGTGTCATTTAAATTTTATAATTATCATATTTTAAAAATAAAATAATAATAATATGTATATATTTTCCTAAAACTAAATAAAATTGTGTACATCCACAACTTAACCTTGACCTCACCCTATGAATAAATAAAATGTAAATTAAGAAATCTGCATAAAATCATAATTAAGCCCAAAGATAATTTATAATTGATCAATAATTAATTGATCAATAAAAATCCACGAAATTAATTAAAAATCAGAAAAAAACCAGGAAAAATCAGTAAGAATCCGTAAAAAACCTGAAATATGATACAAAAATCATAATAAATTCAAATACCCATATATATTTAATTAATTAATCAGTTAATTAAAATAATCATAAAAAAATAGATAAAATTAATAAAATTAACAAAAAAAACCATAAAATCAGAAATCTGAAAGAATGTTAAATCATTAACCATATACCTAAAAACCTAATGTAAAATTACGAAAATACCCTCGTGCGTAATATTTACATATATAACCCCGGAAACATTAAAATTCATATTATAAGCGGAATTTCTTCCCATATATTCTGAATATCATTAAATATGTACCCTAAGACTTAAAAATCCGGTTCTAATGTAAAATTACTAAAAAACCCTCATACATTTAAAAATCAATTCCCTAACTCCTATAAAGCTTGAAAACCTCTAAAATTCACTTCCATATGCTTTTAAGCTCTTATACTCTCATAAAACCCCCATAATTACATAAAAACCCCTGAAAGTGGATAATTGCAAAAAAAACCCTGTGGGACAACAAATTGGAAATTAATCCACGTAAATTGGAATCAATCCTAATAACCGGGAACCAATCCTAAACCATATAAAAATTGTCCCCGAACCAGGGTGAGGCTAAGGATTCAACCTAAAATATGCCTTCATATGCATATGCATATGCATGCGCTGCCTTAGTAGTAGTTCTGCATGATTAAGGGCATCATACGGACGGTTAATCAAGAGTTGCCGAGCAGTTGCTCAGCGTAATTAACACTGACCGAGGTCAGTGGAGAGAGGTCATATACACGAATCTTCGCCTGATTCGAAGTCCCGGATTCCCTGAGGGCTAATCCCAAGCTCTCATAATCCGATAAGATATAAAACCGACCTATAATCCTCTAGATAAACAAAGAAATGGATTTCCGAATAATCCGACATAGGGAGGATAGATATGCCTAGGTCAGGTCCCGAACGACGAAGGTTAGGAGAATCTTCGCGAACACACGCACATGGGAACCGCATCCCACACTGAGGGGGGTCCCTGCACGGGTGCTCCTGTGCCATCTAATCAATGATCGGACAGCTTAATTTCAGTTTATTCGTAAAAACAAAAACTGTTGTTCTCTGGCCTTACCCCTGCATTTTAGGTGCCAAAGGCTATAAAAAATAGGGTTTCGCTACCAAGGAACGTAAATAGAGCAATAGTATCAGCTCCTTCAATAATTATACTTTGAAATATTTTTGCCTTTACTAAACTAGCACAATTATAAAATGTAAAATCTTGGCATGCTAATATATCTACTGTAAGCTCATATAATTTAAATCAGGGTTTCTCATCTTAGACACAGATAGCAAATTGTCATTAACTTTGAATCTTTTAGGTTGTTGGCCAGGCCATGCTGCACAGAGCAACATTTCTAAAATTGGAAATAGGAACCTGACTGGTCCTGACCTACTTAGGTTTTTTTTCCAATCCTAGTAGGAAACGGGCCAGTTCTTGTTGTTCCTTTTTTTTTTTCATACAGAAAAAGTTGGAGAGTAAGAAGTAAGAAGAAGGTGATAAGAGGATGACTCACCTAGTTGCACATCATCGATGGTAGGTGAGGTGGTGATGAGTGGCAAATGAATGTTTAAGCCTAGGGGTCAAATTGGATGTGGCCAATGGTAAGGGCAGGAGAGGTGATGGTAATGTGGTGGGTCGAGCTTGGAGCTACAGAAGGCAAGGCCAATTGCAACTATATGTAGCTCATCCGCTTCCAAACATCAGGCTGCTAAGGGGAGAAGTTAAAGGGATTAGGGTTTCTATTTCTCAACCTAACTTCTGAATAGAAAGAAACTTTTGATCAAAGTCTTACTTAAATTCCTTTAGATCTTTTACATTCATAAGCATGCCTTTGACTTTATTAAAAATCTGCAAAACATTTTAGTTTTTTGAAAGCCTTTGTCATTTGCAACCAATGACATAGGCAAATTGGACTAGTTCCAGCCAGTTCCAATTTGATTTTCTTGTTTTCTGTCTGTCGAGAGTGGTTTTTTGAACTATGGCATGAACAATGCCCCAGATGCAATCCCTACTGCCACACACAAAGCCCCATGTTGAGGAGCATCGTCAAGCACATCTTAGTTTTATTTCTTGGTTTAGTCTTGGAAAGGAAGGACAGAAAGGAAAGGAACGAGGGGGAAGGGGAAAAAATCAAAGAAATCATTTTTTGATGTTGGCTTGTGTGATTCATGTATATAAATAATATCTAGTCATGAAATCTTGAGTCTTGAGGAACTGAGTTAATTCATGTGAGCCATCATGAGTCTCAGTAACAGTAGGTGCCATGGTATAAATATCTACTGCAGTTCCCATGTCAGGTTGTACATTTAACATCGTTGAAAGTACAATATTATCTTCTTTACTTTAGATTGAAATATATTTTCAACCTTCTAAGTTTTGCTTTGATTAGCATTTATTTTCAAGCGTCTTTTGGATATCAATCCCTACAAACATAGTGAATTCGAAGTAAGTCCCTATATCTTGCATAGTTTGATATTAGTCCTTATATACTTAAACTTTTTAGTTTTTTTCCCTACCATTTGCTTTTGTCAGTTTTTCTTAGCTTTACCATAGTTAAACGTGAGTTTAAGCTTAACTCACTCTAAAAAGGTCACTTATACCCCTGTCTAAAATTTGAGTTTTGCTTGCTGCACTGGCAGTCGGTGTTGCACCGGCTGTTGGTGCGGCCAAAATTAAAAAAACAAGTTGATTTTTTTAGGTCACCCCAAACATGCCTCAGATGTCATACAACCCGATCTTTGATTGGACAATCCAAAAAAAATCTAAAAAATTAAAAAAAGTTATTATTAGTGCTCAATTCATTAAGGTCATTTCTTTATTGTTCATTGGAGCTTGGTTTTTTATTTTTAGAGTCATTTCAAGTATTTCCATCCATTTTAACATTAGTTTGAAGAATATTCCATGATTATTTGCTTTTTTTAAACAATTCTTAAATTGGAAGGATTTATTACTAAATTATAATAAGTCTATAGGGACTAATATCAAAATACGCAAGTTACAGGAATTTATTTCGAATAAACTATGTTTATAGGGGTCGATATCCAAAAAACTCTATTTTCAATTGGTTGTGATTAATCAATTTTCTGATTGCAATTGCCAAATAGGTATGTCATCCTCTCTTGATGTCCATGAGGGTAGCATCAATGCTGGAGAAAATAACATCGTTGAAGGTATACATACTTAGGTGCCATCTTTTATCAGTTATTATGTTGACATTGTTGCATAATTGTCTGATCTTCAATGATCCATATGATGTATGATATCCAAGTTTCTCATTTAAATTGAACTTGCTAAACTGAAAGTATTGTCCTGTTAGGTTTCATATATTGCTTGTGATTCATACAGCACGTTAACAGAAGAAATAGAGTGGTGAAGGAATGAAGCATAACCGCTGCTATAGGTGTCAAGTCCAAGCAGACGCTTGATCTCCATGGGCATTGAGTTACCAGTTGATGACAGCAATAGCCTTTCTGCTTGACCCTAATCTCCATGGGGGGATGCTCGATCCCCACAAGTGGGGTAGACAGCGATGACAACGACCTCCGTGGTGGATGTTGCCTGCGGCCTTCAAAGAAAGATGTGTCCCTGTCACGATCCGTGATCCAGCCATAGCCATAATAGCATCTGAACTGGATCAGGGTTGTCACGACCCTGCAGAGTCGCAATTTGAGAGATCTGCAGGGATTGGTAACAGTAGAATATTAGCAAGGAACTTATGAAGTTAAAGAAGCAGGAACTGAAGTAAATTTCCAATTTAAGTTTAATCATATCCCAAAATAAAATAAAGTATCTTCAGAACATCGCGCTTGGTATGCTAGGGAAAAAAAAAACCTGACTGCGACTACATTGAGGCATCTCTAGGAGTCTCTATTGCCGGCATCTCAAACCTAACATTCAAAGAAAATAAAAAGAATGGCAGTGAGTTCACTTGAACACCATACAAATGCCATCTACCTCACTAGCTCCTGATACCTGGGAGCATGGGTCAGTGGACATTGATTTTTTTTTTTTTTTTGAAAGTGGATAGTACCATGTATATTATAAAAGAAAAGGTGGGCATGTACAAAATGATGAAGGGCAGAAGAAATGCCCTGTGTACAAAACACCAAGACGGTGAAACTCAAGAATTGGGCCCCTCCAATAAACAAAACATGGAGGAGTTACTTCTGTCCACTTTACAAGAAACCATAGCCCACTCCATAACCTTCGAGCAAATAAAAGCCAGCACCCTATCTGCAGAATTTGCTTCCCTTTTGAAGATCCTATTGTTCCTCTCTGTCCAAAGTCCCCAGATAGTGGCATGGAGGACCAGCCACCACAGAATTCTATCCTCCTCCTGTTGCCACTGCCTGCTCCAAGAAATCAGCAGCTGCTCCACCGAGTGGAAGGGGATAGGACCCACCAAAAGACAAGTACCAAGCATCAGCCATATCTCCTGACTGAAGGAGCACTGGGTGAAGATGTGATCAGCAGACTCTTCTTCTAGTCTACAAAGGCAACACAGCGTAGGCAAATCCAGCAAGAAAAAAGCCAATCCATACTGAGTGGGGAGCCTAGTAAGGGACAATCTCCAAATGAGAATCTGCACCTTCAGAGGGCTATGGGGCCCCCAAACAGCCTTCTGGAAAGGGAATCTCAGCCCACCCTTAGCTAAAATGTGGTAAGTTGACTTGACATAGAACTTACCCTTCTTGTCCCACCTCCAAGCCCACTGATCCGGAACATGAGGCACCAAAATGACGGAATGTAAAAACTGAAGCAAGTGGGAGAAATCTTCCACCTCTTCATCCCTCATGTCTCGTCTGAAGGTAGGGGACTGTGAGACTTGATTATCTTTCCTTTCTTTGATAAAGATTTAAGATCTTTGTGATTTGGAAATTCGATGATTTTGGAAAGATTGCTTCCTATTTAAAGCGTAGACTTTGAGAACTTAGAATCAGTCCTCGGGGAATTTAATGTTTTGGATCAGGCATGGATCCGTGCATTTGACCTCTCCCCACTGATTTCGATCAGTGTTAATTACGCCAATCACCGATTAACAACCCTTGATTAACCGTCCAACAAGACCCTATGAAAAGGAATCAAGCATCACATCACATGATGCACAGAAGTCATAACTTTAGTGGTTGTTGGTTAAACAAACCCTTTAGAGGCCTTAAAGGATATCCTAAAGGATATTTAGAGGATTTTAGGTTCATACAAGGATATGTGAAACTATGATCTTTAAGAGATATGAAGAGGATATACCTTCGGACAAGATCCTCATTAAAACCCCTTAAAGGATACTAGGGAATTTGAATAGTGTCCTTTAAATATCCTTGAGAGATCTTGATGAGACCATCGAGACAAAAATCGGGCAGCATTTCCCTTGTTTTGATTAATGTATTTTTCTTGAAAAGAGATGAACAAAGAATAGACTTAGTTAATGAGGCATAACGGCTACCATATAACTAAGAACAATCCCTGAAAAAAGCTTAACGACCCTCTAACCAATATGGAGGAATTGGCCATCATTCAGTAAATTTGAAAATAAGATCATAAAACATGGGCAAAGTTTACTTCAATATCCCTTTTTTAATGGATCACATTACATAATATTGGTCATTCTATCAAAGAGAATGAACCATAAGGTACTTGGCCATTCTATCAATAAGAGCGAACCAATAATCTTTTGGTCATTTCCTCAACAGAAATGAACCACTAAACAGATGGCCACTCTACCAATAAGAGCGAACCACAAACCTAATGGTCGTTTCATCAATAGAAACGAACCAATCAATTCTATTAATATGATTACAGTATTATTAAATCAAGGGATTGTCTAGTCTCTTGTATTCCACGTACGAAGAGTCCTTCAAAAGGGCTTTGCGCAGAGTCTTGGCGTTGTCGTTGTGTGCTTCTTGTTTCCATTTTTTTTCTTCTCTTCTTGTGCTCTCGCTGTGTGCTTGTCTTTTTTTGTGTCTTGTCTCTCCGTCCGCAACAAATGGCCCTTAAGGCCTTTTTATAGAGCCCCAAGGAAGCCACCAGTGGGAGGGGTATGACTGGTGGGACCCCCCACTAGTGACAACTGAGTGAGAGAGGGTTGGGTGAGCCAAGAGAGAGAGAGAGATGAGAGAGATCGAGTGTGAGAGAGATGAGAGAGGGGGGCACCGGTGGCATACACCCCCCAATGGGGGGGGGGGGGAGCCAACGGTTGCTCTCCCTCTCTCCTCCTTTCTTCTCCTTGTTCTTTCTACCCCAACCGCATCTCTTTTTCTTCTCTTTTTTCCTCCCTCTCTCAATCCCGCTGCCCTTCTCTCTCTCCTTTCCTCTTTTCTCCTCTCTTTCTCAATCTCGCTACCCCTCTTTTTCTCTTTTCTCCTCTCTCTCTTTAAGCACAGGCTAGGTGAGCCCATTTTTTAGGGGAAAAAGGGGACCCGAGGTCCCCCCTTTGATTGCTGCTGCCCCGGCTGCTTCTGTTGTCGTTGTCTGCTGCCTCTGTTGTGCTTCTCCGTTGTGGTTGTTACAGGTAGACCCTCCTTTTCTTTTTATTTCATTGATGCATGCATGCATATGTTCGTTTAGGGTAAAAATCGTAGTTTTGTTTTCATGTATGTGCATGCAACATATACATAAATAATGAGGGGGGAATAATCCTTGGTGTCACTTTACATTGGGCAAATAGCACAGAAATTATTCCATCAGGGGCTACGACTGAGGCGACGATGATGACGTCCTCCCGATTCGTTAAGAAAATGGGAAACTTGATTTCTCACTTGATAGGGTCAAGAATAGTTATTCACCCTCTTGGCTAAAATCATTGGTCTCACCAAAAAAATCTCTGTCAACAATTCATACCGAAACACCAAATTACCTTGTGCCTCCGGGAGGCATTGTATCTCAAAATTTAGCCAAAACTCTCGTACGGCCCCGGGAGGTGTTGTATCCTAAAATTTTTCTCATATATCCTAGTCCCACTGGCATCCCAATAGGCAAATATTTTGCCCGCCTGCGAGGCAGATATATCCCAACATGTAAAATTTCCTTGTGCCCCCGAAAGGCATTGTATCTCAAAATTCAACCAAAATTACCTTGAGCCCCAGGGGACGTTGTAACCCAAAATTCAATCAAAATTACCTTGAGCTTTTGAGAGGCGTAGTATCTCAAATCCTTGTGCCCCCGGGAAGCGTAGTATCCTAAAATCCTCGGTCTCTGGGAGCTATTGTATCCCAGAATTTACGGCTACCTAGAGCCTCGTTTTCTTGGAAATTTCAAAAATTGCAGGACCCGTCAGAGTCTTTGTATCCACTATTCTTATCGGCTCACAGGGAAGTCTTAGTTCCCTACTAGAAATTCCTTATCGGCTCATAGAGAGGCCTTAGTTTGATGAGAATCCAAGGACTGTTGAAACAGATCCTAACATCCATTTTATATTTTATTTGGCCCATTAGATGCCCAATTGGTGTATTTTCTCTTTTTAAAGATTTAGCTCTGTTTGAGTCTTTTTACTTTGAATAAGGGTCATTTTGGTCCTTTAGTGTTAGGGTTTCTTTTGGAGAGTCTATATATTGTCTTGTATCCCTCCGAGGCAATGAGGATTTGAATGAATGAGCAGCCGTTGGGCATTTTCTCCCGAGATGGGATGGGAACCTGTGTGAGGGCGTGAAGCCCTAGCTTCTTCTTCCCCAACCACCTCTCTTCTTCCTTCATTCGGTCTCCCCCTTTGCTGTCCCGCATCAAAATGTCCATCATTCTGGGGTTTGGGTCTAAAACCATGCCTAGGCTCTAATACGAGGCCCTGATGACCAGCTCACAGTCAGACATGATCCCCTATTGCACCAGCTCCTCCATAGCCACAGATGGCAGGCAAGGCACTAGGAAGATTGTCTACAACCTTCTACGACTCCCATTCCTCTCCAAGCAACCTATAAAGAAGAAGGCGTTGGATACCATCCTCTGATGACTTGCCATCGACAACTACGCACTGGCAATACCTCCACACCAAGCTCCTCCTCTCCTGGAGAGCCGGAGACTCGGGGACCTTAACCTGAAGGATTGTCGGCTCCCTAACCGATCCCTGTCCACTAGCCACCACCCTCTAATGAGGGATTGCCAGAGTCGGCAACCACCTTTACGAATGATCTGACCCGCCTCGAAGGACAAAATCTCCATAAATGGTCGGGGGGCCTGTAGGCCCAACACTTCCTGGGAGACTAGGAAAACGAGGGACCCTTGTCGAGGGGGACACAGTTCGCTCCGGTAGCCGGACAAGCTGTTGCCTTGAAGCGCCAACCTCCTCGCTCCATCTCATTGTCCGTGATATTAAAGAAAGGAGCTAATAGCCTACATACACACACACCCCTATATATATATATATATATATATATATATATATATATATAGGAATGTTTTGGTGCATCTCTTCCATTTGTGTGGTTAAACAGTATGCTATGTGTTGGCCCCATCCCCTATTAAAAACATTAAAAAATTATCACAAAATTTTTAAATATTCAACTATCCCCTAGGGTTATTTTCATCCCTTGGAGCTTAATTTTCACCGTCCGATCGTATCCAATTTGATTGTACTTGTCCAATTGGGTGCGAGCAAATTGATGATGAATACTAAAACTTAAAAGGATAGTAACAACCCTAAGGGTAATATGACGAATTTAGCTATTTTTTCATGATTTTTTTTTAAAATTCGATTTACAAGTACCCAATCGATGGCTATGATTGAGTTTCATGATCAGACACGATTGGATGGTGAAAATAAAGCCCAAGGGATGAAAACAACCCTAAGGGGTGTGTGTGTGTGTGTGTTAACGTACATATGTGTGCATGCATGAAAAATGCTAGAATATGGCTAGGGCCTCAAGTACGGCCGCCCTATATTCTAGCATGGGCTCAGACAGCTCATCTTGCCCCACCCGCACAGGTAGTTTCTGCTCAATTCGGGGTGATGATCCAACAATGAGGGTGTTGAAATGGTGTCGATGGCACTAGGGTTGTGCATAATTCGGCCGAAATATTTCGGTTCAATTTCAAGTGACAGTTCTATTCGGTTCGGTTTGGAGAAATTTCCTCCAAAACCGAACCGAACCGAACCGTGCACACCCCTAGGTGGCACCCATATACTTCTTTTTATTTTATTTTTATTACTTCCATCGGATCAGATCTATGGCTAAAGAGTAAAATTATGGCTAGGCCAGGCCATACCAACTGCCCAAGCTATATGGTAGCACTGCCAGCTATCTATTTGTCTATCATGTGTGTGTGTGTGTCTCTCTCTCTCTATATATATATATATATATATATATATATATGTATATATATGTATATATAAACATGGGGATGGGGGAGATTTAAGGTGGGCACATCTATATTAGATAGAGCTGCTACAATGCACCTCGGGGTAGATCTATGGTAGATGCACTCCCTGTTAGGGGTTTAAACCCCATAACTGGTGTATTTGATCCTTTCATATATATATATATATATGCAACATGGGCAGTTGGTGCGACCTCGTCGGATGGTAGGAGACCCATGGATTTTGATCCAAGGGTGAAAAGAAATATTAATAATAAAAAAACCCATTTTGCCATGTACGAAATAGTTCCACGGGTAGCAGAATGTCGCGTGCTCCACGTGGAGCACGTAGAGGTTCCGCCCACGTGGAACGGTTCCGCACAGATGGAACCTGCCGTCCGATAACAGATCGGATTGCTGTCTTTTCTTTTCTTTTCCATGAATTATGGGCCCCAAGGGCACCACAACAAGATTCTATTTTACTTTTGAAAAAATTAATGTTGTTAGATTAAGATCTAATGGTGCACTATCTTTGTGTAATGGAGTCACACCAACAACCTCCATCGCACTGTAGCACTCCTCTCTCTCTCTCTCTCTCTATATATATATATATATATATATATATATATATTGCATAATTCAGCCGAAATATTTCGGTTCAATTTCAAGTGACAGTTCTATTCGGTTCGGTTTGGAGAAATTTCCTCCAAAACCGAACCGAACCGTGCACACCCCTAGGTGGCACCCAAATACTTCTTTTTATTTTATTTTTATTACTGCTATCGGATCAGATCTATGGCTAAAGAGTAAAATTATGGCTAGGCCAGGCCATACCAACTGCCCAAGCTATATGGTAGCATTGCCAGCTATCTATCTGTCTATCATGTGTGTGTGTGTGTGTCTCTCTCTCTCTCTCTCTCTATATATATATATATATATATATATATATATATATATAAACATGGGGATGGGGGAGATTTAAGGTGGGCACATCTATATTAGATAGAGCTGCTACAATGCACCTCGGGGTAGATCTATGGTAGATGCACTCCCTGTTAGGGGTTTAAACCCCATAACTGGTGTATTTGATCCTTTCATATATATATATATATATATATGCAACATGGGCAGTTGGTGCGACCTCGTCGGATGGTAGGAGACCCATGGATTTTGATCCAAGGGTGAAAAGAAATATTAATAATAAAAAAACCCATTTTGTCATGTACGAAACAGTTCCACGGGTAGCAGAATGTCGCGTGCTCCACGTGGGAGCACTCCTACGTGGAGCACGTAGAGGTTCCGCTCACGTGGAACGGTTCCGCACATATGGAACATGCCGTCCGATATCAAATTGGATGGCTGTCTTTTCTTTTCTTTTCCATGAATTATGGGCCCCAAGGGCACCACAACAAGATTCTATTTTACTTTTGAAAAAATTAATGTTGTTAGATTAAGATCTAATGGTGCACTATCTTTGTGCAATGGAGTCACACCAACAACCTCCATCGCACTGTAGCTATAGTGCAGTTGCTATAGTGCATTATCCCCATCCTCATGTTAAAAAAATAGAAAGTATAATAAAATTTTAAATATGTGATTATCCCCCTCCTAAAGTTGTTTTCATCCCTTTAGGCTTAATTTTCATTGTCCGATCATTAAGTATTTAATTTTAGCTGTCTGATTGTACATGCGTAAATTAGTGATGAATACTAAACCCCAAGTGATGGGAACAACCTTATAGGCAAGTCTGTTGAATTTTCTATTTTTGACTATTTTTTATAATTTTCTGAAAATATGGATAGCTACGATTGAGTTTCATGATCAGACACGATCATATAGTCAAAATAAAGCCCCAAGGGATAGAAACAATCCTAAGAGAGATAATTGATTAGTTTAAAATTTACAAAAGTTTTTATTTTATTTTTAAATATGGGGATGAGGTCGAAAACAACACGTGCAATTAAACCGCACGCACTATAGGAAACCGCACTCTAGCGCGTGCATTTAAATAAGAACGGTGCCACCTACTCCAAAAATGTCTTATTTAGATTTTAATTTTCAATCCAAACTGTTAAACTTTTATATAATGTAAAACAATACACAGAAAATCATTCAGTTCTGATAAGTTATTAATTAGATTATACCAAATATTCTTGACCATCCATTTTGTATGCCTTTGATGCATAGGAAATAAGCATTGGATGCACCTGATTTTTAGTCATAGACAGTTTTTGAATAGTAGGGATGATTTAATGGTTTGGATTGAAAATTAAAGTCCGAATAAGATGTTTCTGGAGTAGGCGGCACCATTCTTATTTTGTCACTGGTGGCAATGCAATAGTAGTAGTGGTAGTACTAGTAGTAGGAGAGATAAGAGATGGGGGGGGGGGTGCATGTGTGTGTGAGTGTTTGTGTGTGTGAGTGTGTGTGTGTGAGAGAGAGAGAGAGTATTATGCAGCAAGCAAACTGCTTTCATGTGGCACTGCCTATGTTATCAGAGGCAATTGTCTCGCTCTCCTAGGTGATAAAATAGGTTGAGGCGAGCCAAAATGCCTCGCCTCGCCTCATGTTCGCCTCACTTACATTAGCACTTGCCTTTGATGTCTATGGCAAATGTTTGTTTCTTTTTTAATTATATGATATTGCTTTTTCATACTCTTAATTATTCGAAAGTGGCTAATGCTTCTTTTAACAAAGTCTAGTACCATTTTCTCTTACATGCTGCCACATTTTTCTTATTTTTGATGATTCCTAAGACAGTCAATTACCTATATTGGTAGTAGACGGTTTGAGGACATTACATGTTAGACATGATTAGTGCTTCTCAAAGTCTTATACATGATTAGCTTAGATGTTTTCTTTATTTTTCTTATATTGCCATTTTCTTCCTTCATGATGATTTATGAGAGAACACATAGCCTCAACCACCTAGGCGATCACCTAGACATTTGAGGCTGAGGCAAACCCCTGGTCGCCTCGCTCGCCTCTCGCCTCTGACTACATAGGGCACTGCTGTATATAATGGTCCCCGTCTGATATTGATTGGATGGTCTGATTTCAGTAGCAGTAGCAGTACTATTATTACTGCTGCTGGTGGTGGTGGTGGTGGTGGTGGTAGTAGTAGTAATAATAATGTGCTTGGTGCACTGGGAGTGGGGCTGTGAATGTGCTTTGCTGCCCAATCTGGATATACACATGCACATGCCAAATGCATGGTGTGCATGTGTTTGCGCGAAGGTTTTTCTAACCTTCGTCGGGACCTGATCTAGACACATCTCTCCTATGTCGCATTATTCGGAAATCCATTTTTTTTGTTTATCTAGAGAATTATAGGTCGGTTTTATATTTTTATCGGATTATGAGAGCTTGGGATTAGCCCTCAGGGAATCCGGGACTTCGAATCAAGCGAAGATTCGAGTATATGACCTCTCTCCACTGACCTCGGTCAGTGTTAATTACGCTGAGCGACTGCTCGGCAACCCTTGATTAACCGTCCGTATGATGCCCTTATAACATGCAACACTACTACTACAGGCAGCACATGCATATGAAGATATATTTTAGGTTAAACTCTTGGCCTCATCCAAGTTTAGAATGTGTTTATATGATTTTGGATTGATTCCAAGCTATCTGGATTAATTCCAAGTATATTGGATTGACTCCAAGTATTCTGGATTGATTCCAAGTATTTTAAACCCATAGGGGTATTTTTGTAATTATGCCAAGTTGGAGGGTATAGGGAGATTATGGTTATTTAAGTGTATGAAATGAGTTTTAATGATTTAGGAAGGTTTCAAAACCTTAGGAGGTATTTTAGAGTTATTTCAAGTGTGTTTGGATTGTAAGGGTATTTTGGTAATTTTGCCCAAATTGGATTTTTAGACTTAAAGTCTATTTTTATATTTTTCTGAGATTTTTATTTATTTTTATCATATTGAGGATATTTTGGTAATTTTACCTATTTTATTAAGGTTTGGAGGGTATTTTGGACATATGAGAGATTTTGATATTTTTAAGAATTTTCTGTGATTTTTACAGATTTTTAACATGTATGAGGGTATTTTTGTAATTTGTATTAAGCTCTAGGGACATTTTAGTCATTTCAGAATTTTATATATTTTCAGATTTGGTTCTCTGTATTTTACTGGTTTTTACTGAATTTTACTGATTTTTTTATTAATTTTACTAATTTTTATTAATTAATTAGGTATATGAAGGATATTTAAGTTATATTTTGGATTTATGTAATTTCCAGATTTTGTTTTCTGATTTTTACTGAGTATTACTGATTTTCACAGAATTTTTTTGATTTTTATATTTATTTTATTAATTTTAGATAATTTTCGCAGATTTTATTAATTAATTAAGTATGTGGAGTATTTAAGTCATTTTTTAACTTAAGTATATTATTTTATGTCTCAATGTTTCATTATTAAGTTTTAATTATGAGTCTAAGATTAGTGTTATGTATGGGATGAGGCCAATGATATTTTAGAATATTTAATTATATGTTTTATGTATTTTAATTAGTTATAAAACTAATTATTTTGCATATGAAAATATAGTAACATAGTGTTACTTAAATAGTAGATCCATGAACACACATGCACACACATATGCTCAAAGAACAACATGGGCATTTCATTCATTATTTCGGCATAATCCCGTCTTATAGGACGGTGATTTTACAACATAAATTTGGCAGAGCTTCCCCTTAGGAATAAACCTTAGGAAGAGAGCCCTCCAAGAAAATATCGCCTCCAAATCGCAGCAAACCCGGGCAAGAGCACCGGATTTGGTCTTCAAACTGGCAGAGTTTCCCCTAGGAAATTTTGGGCCAAATGGGCATGCCTTCTTCTTACCCCTTGGGGGGTATTTATAGGCTTCAAAGCCTTAACCGGTGGGGGTACCCACCGGAATGCTTGAGGTGGGGGGTACCCACCGGTTCCATCATCTCTCCTCCCCTCTTCTTTTTTTTATATTTTTTTTTTTGGCCAATGGGTGGAGAGATGAGAGGGAGAGCATGCAAAGGAGAGAAAGGGAGAGAGAGGGAAGGGGGGACCGGTTGGCACCCCCACCGGTTCCAACCGGTGGAGGGGGTGCCACCGGATGGACCCCCCCCCACCGGTTGGGAACCGGTGGGGGAGTCTCCCCACCGGTTTTGGGAAACCGGTGGGGGGTTCCCCTCCCCACTTCTTCTTTCTTTTTTCTGTTTTTTTGGGGCTCATTAATGAGCTTGGTGGCAAATTTGGGGGATGGGCCAATGTGAAAAGGGTTTAAACCCCTTAAATCCAGATTTGGCTCCATGTGAAAGGGGGTTTTAGGCTGAGTATTAAATGGGGTTCACATGGGATTCTTAACCCATGTGTGAATGGGGTTAAGGTTCCCATTAACTCCCCCTATTTCTTTGAATTTAAAAATGGGAAAGAAGGGAGGGAATCCTCCTCCCCCCCCACCGGTTTCCCCCTTGGAACCGGTGGGAGGGCTTCCCCCTTCTCCCTTTTGCTTTTTTTTAAAAAAAAAAAAAAAAAAAAAAAGGGTTTCAACAAATGCCCCCCACGGGACATGTGCCGGAGGTGAAGACGACGGTGCATGTCCCGTGCCCCATTCGGCTACAAGAATCATCATTTTGCATGCTTGAGGAATTCTCAAATGCGGCATGCCGGTATTGTCTTGATGAATTCCCGTTTCTCGCCTCATGTATTTACGGCTATTAGGGGAAGTGAACCGCTGCCTCATATATGCCAGGCGATATATTGCTTTGGCTTGCTATGCATATGCCCCATCTGAGCTTATCTGGGTCTTGATGACGCTCAATTTTGGTACTTAGACACCTCAAACTATGTCCAGGAAGTTCTGTTTTCATAACTTTTCGACTTTCCGAATATATTTGAAAGCGTCCACCCCTCTGATTATGGGAATCCTCTTGGCCTTCGCGACTTGGAGGTTCTGCGAGAGTTGATGCCGGTTGAATCTTTCGACGTTTACTTGGATTCTAGGAGATCTCTTGGCCTTCACGACATGGAGACTCCTTAAGAACACACATGCGAGTCGTTTAATTCTTCCGGCATTTGCTCTATCTTGGGGTATCAGTACCTTATATTGGCGTTTCCAGGAGCTCCGCACGAAGCGTTCTGGACTGGCCTAATATCTGGTCCATAGCAATTTGACTTTGTCCTATGACTTTATTAGGACTCGGTCGATTTTTGCTTTTCGAGACTTTTATTGCAGCTCTCTGGCGCTGACTTTATTTCTCTATCTTCTTGTAGCTTGCTGTTTTTGTCTTCATGGCTCTCATGGGAGTTTCTCCTATGGCAGGGCATGGGGAGGACGATATCCCATTCCTGCTAATTGTTGAGTAACTCTCCGCCAAAGCGAGCCGAGACTGAAACTATCGAGGCAAGCTGTGCAGCTCGGGTTGCAGAAACTCCTATGCTCCAATATCAGAAGGACATTGTCCTTTCTGGTATCGCGGACACCCATAGCGCCGCTCTGCGTCAGAATGCATATGTTCCTGAGGCTCCAGTGGAGGGAGAATTCCCATTTTGTGGCGACCATCGAACATCGCTTCGACTGATATTCCGGAGATGGAGTCGAATTTCTTCGACAGGATTGAAGTTTTCCATTTGCTGAAGAACTCGAACTACCCTGCATGTTCATCTCGAACTCCAACATTGCTCCAGTGTATTGCAAATATTCTCCTGAAGATAAATGCTAAGTTTGAGTGGTACGGACCATTTATTATATGTTGCATGTATTCTCTCTTTCTTATGTAACTAATACTAGCGCCTTTTCAGGTTTTCGCCAGCATTAGCCCCCTCTTATTTTTGCCTGTGCGCCCTTGTGGGTTTTCACACGGCGGGGTTACCCGATTTTGCCTAAGGTGCCCTTTCGGGTTTTCACCTTAGCTGGGTATAAGACATTTTTACCCTTAACCGACCCCTTTGAGGACGAGATCGATTAAGTCCATCGGAGCACCTCATTTTTAAGCTCCCTTTTTTCTTTTTCTTTTTCTTCTTTTTCTTTTTTTTTCTTTTTTTTTCAACTAATACCAGCGCCTTTTCAGGTTTTCACCAGTATTAGCCCCCTTTTATTTTTGCCTGTGCGCCCTTGCGGGTTTTCACACAGCGGGGTTACCCGATTTTGCCTAAGGTGCCCTTTCGGGTTTTCACCTTAGCTGGATATAAGACATTTTTACCCTTAACCGACCCCTTTGAGGAGGAGATCGATTAAGTCCGTCGGAGCACCTCATTTTTAAGCTCCCCTTTTATCATTATTATTATTATCATTATTATTATTATTATTATTTTGGTAGAGAATTACGGTTTCCCTGATAACCGCTCAGAAATATATGTAGGGAACTAAGTCTTCCCTGAGAACCGATAATGAATTTTATATGTAGGGAATTGAGTCTTCCCTGAGAACCGATAAGGAATTTATGTAGGGAACTGAGGCCTCCCTGTGAGCCGATAAGAAATTATATGTAGGGAATTGAGTCTTCCCTGAGAACCGATAATGAATTTTATATGTAGGGAATTGAGTCTTCCCTGAGAACCGATAAGGAATTATATGTAGGGAACTGAGTCTTCCCTGAGAGCCGATAAGAAATATATGTGGGGAACTGAGTCTTCCCTGCGAACCGATAAGGAATATATGTAGGGAACTGAGGCCTCCCTGTGAGTCGATAAGAAATATATGTAGGGAATTGAGTCTTCCCTGAGAACCGATAAGGAATTTATGTAGGGAACTGAGGCCTCCCTGTGAGCCGATAAGAAATTATATGTAGGGAATTGAGTCTTCCCTGAGAACCGATAATGAATTTTATATGTAGGGAATTGAGTCTTCCCTGAGAACCGATAAGGAATTATATGTAGGGAACTGAGTCTTCCCTGAGAACCGATAAGAAATATATGTGGGGAACTGAGTCTTCCCTGAGAACCGATAAGGAATATATGTAGGGAACTGAGGCCTCCCTGTGAGCCGATAAGAAATATATGTAGGGAACTGAGTCTTCCCTGAGAACCGATAAGGAACTTATGTAGGGAACTGAGGCCTCCCTGTGAGCCGATAAGAAATTATATGTAGGGAATTGAGTCTTCCCTGAGAACCGATAATGAATTTTATGTAGGGAATTGAGTCCTCCCTGTGAGCCGATAAGAAAATATCTGTAGGGAACTGAGTCTTCCCTGAGAACCGGTAAGAAATATATGTGGGGAACTGAGTCTTCCCTGAGAGCCGATAAGGAATATATGTAGGGAACTGAGGCCTCCCTGTGAGCCGATAAAAAAATATATGTAGGGAACTGAGTCTTCCCTGAGAGCCGATAAGGAATATATGTAGGAAACTGAGGCCTCCCTGTAAGCCGATAAGAAATATATGTAGGGAACTGAGTCTTCCCTGTGAGCCGATAAGAAATTATATGTAGGGAACTGAGTCTTCCCTGCGAACCGATAAGAAGTATATGTAGTTTT
This sequence comes from Zantedeschia hybrid cultivar, assembly GCA_030544215.1. Classification (NCBI taxonomy): domain Eukaryota; kingdom Viridiplantae; phylum Streptophyta; class Magnoliopsida; order Alismatales; family Araceae; genus Zantedeschia; species Zantedeschia hybrid cultivar. The sequence continues at coordinate 11,002,797 of JARZZO010000003.1, read as the reverse complement.
CGAGAAACGGGGGCTCTAGGTAGCCGTGAATTTGGGATACAACGGCTCCCGAAGACCAAATATTTTGAGACACAATGCCCCCCAGAGGCGAATTCCGGGCTTTAATGCCTCCCGTAGGCAAAATATGAACTTCAGGATTCAAAGCCTCCTGCAGGCGAAATATGAATTCTAGGATTTAAAGCCTCCCGTAGGCGAATTCCGGAGTTTAACGCCTCCCGTAGGCGAATATGAATTCCGAGATTCAAAGCCTCTCGTAGGCGAAATATGAACTCCGATATTCAAAGCCTCCCGTAGGCGAAATATGAATTCCGAGATTCAAAGCCTCCCGTAGGCGAAATATGAACTCCGAGATTCAAAGCCTCCCGTAGGCGAATATGAACTCCGAGATTCAAAGCCTCCCGTAGGCGAAATATGAATTCCGAGATTCAAAGCCTCCCGTAGGCGAAATATGAATTCTAAGATTTAAAGCCTTCCGTAGGCGAAATATGAATTTCCAGGATATAAAGCCTCCCGTAGGCGAATATGAGTTTCCAGGATATAAAGCCTCCTGTAGGCGAATATGAGTTTCCAGGATATAAAGCCTCTTGTAGGCGAATATGAAATATGAATTTCCAGGATATAATGCCTCCTGTAGGCGAATATGAAATATGAATTTCCAGGATATAAAGCCTCCTGTAGGCGAATATGAATTTCCAGGCCACCAAGGCACACCAGTGGGACTAGCGTATACCAGGGGCAATTTTAGGGTATAACGTCCCTTTGGGGCGAATTCGACCGCCTTCAGCACGCCGATGGGACTATAGCATATGGGTATGCCGATGGGACTAATGTATGCCCAGGGAAGATTCAAGATACATTGCCTCCTCGGGGCGATAGGAAAATTTTCAACCCTTTTATGGCATGCCAGCGGGACTGGCGTATGCTCAAGGAAGACTTTAGGATACAATGCCTCCTTGGGGCAAAGGAATTTTTCAACCCCTTTATGGCATACCGGTGGGACTAGTTTAAGCCAAGGGGAGGATTTAGGATATATTGCCTTCTCAGGGCGAATATGAAAATCTTCAGGGTATAACGCCTCCCCAGGGCAGATTCCGGAGTTTAACGCCTTCCGCGGGCGAATGCCGGAGTTTAACGCCTTCCGCGGGCGAATGCCGGAGTTTAACGCCTTCCGTGGGCGAATGCCGGAGTTTAACGCCTTCCGTGGGCGAATGCCGGAGTTTAACGCCTTCCGCGGGCGAATGCCGGAGTTTAACGCCTTCCGTGGGCGAATGCCGGAGTTTAACGCCTTCCGCGGGCGAATGCCGGAGTTTAACGCCTTCCGTGGGCGAATTGTGAATTCTGCATTGCATGATATTCTTGACGGCAAATATTTTCTTTCGAGGTGAATCACCCACAATTATGTGACATCTTTCAAGAATATGCCTGCGTATTTGCCTTGGGTATAACAGGAACGGGGATCATCCCCTCAGGCTGTATCGATCAGAAGAGCGAGTTTTCCCACTTCCTTACCGGGTCGGGAGGTCATCGTCATCATCGCCTCGGTCGTAGCCCTTGATGGGACATTATTGTACCGCCAGTGCGGTACCAAGGGTTTATTCGTCATTGGCGACTCTGATATCCTCCCTGGATAGGGATGTGGGAAAACTCGATCTCTACCCTCAACAGGCTGAGAGGGTTCTCCCCCCGTCGGGGAACAAATATGCGGCTTTATGAGCCTATGTATTCGCGCACGAATATTATTGGCTTTTCTTGGCGCAAATAACTTTTGCGCGTTGTCCCCCGACGGGTTGCAGGATTATGTTTTTTTTTTTTTTTAATATATATAATACTAACATCGGCATTCTCACGAGTTTTCACCGAAGCTAGCCCCTTTTATTTTTGCCTGTGCGCCCTTGCGGGTTTTCACACAGCAGGGTTCACCCATTTTTGCCTGAAGCGCCCTTTCGGGTTTTCACTTCAGCTGGGTTTTTAGACTTTTTTGCCCTTAATTGGCCCCTCACAGGAGCAGGACCAATCAAGTCTGTCGGGGCACCTCATTTTTAAGCCCCACACTCTTTTTTTTTTTTTTTTTGCTCATGGATCTGCGAATTACACTCAATGTGTAATCGTATGTGGCTGTGGGGGATTCACCAGGTATTTCCCCATATTTATCTTTCCTTCTTGAATCAGCTTTTCTACTTCATCTTTGAACATAAAGCAACGTTCAATTGGATGGGTGATGAAGCGGTGGTATGGGCAGTAATTGGGTGCATCTACCCGATGTATTTCTTCTTCCCTTTTTGGCTTGGGCAGAATAATTGCTTTTCTGCTCATACACAACTCGAAGAGTTCTTTGGTCTTTTCCTTTGGAAAGGAGTATGGTCTCTTGAGCCTTTTTGTCAGGGATTCAGCATCTTTAAAACTTATCCATGTTTCTGCACCAGCAACTTGCTTTCCCCGGGAACTTTGCCTAGCTGCAAGGGTGGCCTCGAGAGTATTGTCGTGACTTTCACAACCTTTGCATTTGAATACCACTCCCTCTCGGTACTGGGCTTCTGGTGGTTCATTTAAGTCTATGATAAGTTTGCCCTTATTCTTTAGAGGACGGATGCATTTTGGTCCTGACTCCTCAAAGGAGAAGGGCCTATTGATTCTGTCAATCGACATGACTTCTGTCCATTGTCTTGCAAGACCTTCCATTACTTGAGTGAGTTCATACTGCTGATGAGAGATTTGTCCCAGACTCACTTGAATCCCCTCCAGTGCTGCCATAATGGACCCCTCGAGAGTGGAAATTATTGGAGTGTATGATGGAGTTATCTTCTGCTCCAGTGAGATTTGCTGGTGAGAGAGTTGTATCAGACTCATCTGAATCTTCTCTAATGTTGTCATGATAGACACTTCTGGAGTGGAAGTTGCTGGAACATATGATGGTATTGCCTCCTGTTCCGGCGAAACTTGCTGATGGGAGAGCTGTGACATATTCATTTGAATCTCCTCCAGTGCCGCCACGATAGACCTTTCTGGAATGGAAGTCGCTGGAGCGTATGATGGTATTGCCTCCTGCTCTGGAGGGGCATCTATATTCTTATTTGTAGGCTCTTCTTCTGAGGAGTTTTCATCCATATGGACGACATTTGCTGTAAATGTTTGTCTGGGCATTCGATGTGGTTGAGGCGGGTCTACCAGGTATTTCCCCATCTCCACGGCCCCTTCTCGGATAAGCATTTCAATTTCCCCTTTGCAGATATAACAATCCTCTATTACATGTCCCAACATACGATGGTACATGCAATAGTTGGGTTCATCTATTTTACCAACTTCTGCTGGTCTTTTTGGTTCGGGTAGCATCAAGAGATTGGCCCGCATGCAGACATTAAACAACTCTCTTGTATCCTCCCTTATGAAAGAGTAAGCCATTTTCCTCCTCTCATTAAGGGTGGCATATGATCCCCTTCTATTAGATGTTGAGGCATTTACATTGTTCTTGCCCCCTGTATTTTCTACAGCTGAGGCGAAGTCTATAGCATTGGCCTCTTCTGTATCCATATTTTGCTTCTTTGGGACTTTCCCCCCAATGAAGGCAATGGTTGGATGGTCTGCATAGAATATTTCGACCTCCGTCACAATGTTATTTAGTTGATCAAAGTTCTTGACATTGGCGCCAATCAACTTTTCACTTATTTCAGGCTTTAAGCCCCTCTTGCACAATCGTACCGCATCCTCGTGGGTCGGCGGATTGTCGCATTTCATGCAGAGGTTCCGCCATTTTTTGATATAGTCGGTGGCGGATTCATTCCTACCTCGCTTTAGTGTCACCAATTCAGTGATGGTGACCTTTCGTTCCGACACCTTGAAACGGTCGAGGAACTTTTTCTGCATTTCCTCCCAACTGTTGATAGAGTTAGGCTTCAACTTTGCATACCATTGGAATGCAATGCCCGTGAGAGAGGTAGAAAAGAACCTCAGAAGATAGGCCTCATCAGTAGCCAACTCTCCCAAGTCACTCATATAGTGGGCAATATGTTCCTGGGCCGAGCCTTCCCCGTCATACCTGATGAATTTGGGACACTTATTGTGATCCGGCGGGAGCTTCTTGAACATATGACGTACCGGAAATGGCACTTTGTATAAGTCGAATGTGCCTATTTCGTCGTCTTGTTCTGCTATTTTGGCTTCAACAATTTGCTCAATAAGATGCTTCTGCAATGTCGTAGCATCATCTGCAGAAGCATGGGATTGCTGAGCATTATGATTGGGCTCCACAACCCGATCTTCTTGTATCTTATCAGGGTCGAAGTTGACATCTGCAGCTTGCGGTCTTATCACCGCTGGCATAGGCACTGCCCTTGGAGGTGGTACATTTACTAGGGGGACTTGAGCTACCCTTTGCTGCTCCTCCATCTTTTGTATTAGGCCATAGAGTAAGGCCATGAGTTGCTGATTTTCTTGCCTCATCTCCTCTATAGTCTGAGGTTGTATTTGATCTTGAGGTTGTTCTGGAGCGGCTTCAATATCTGAAGCATTTGCCCCGTCTTCATCAGCTCCTCTAACAGCATTGCTACTGCCAATTTGAGGTGGCTCTGCCTCCTGGCTTCCTTGATTCAGCAAGTGCATAGCCTGCTCCATTTGACGGGTTATGGGCCCGACCCGTTGCATCAGATTGATGATATCATTTGGGTCTTCCGGCTGGGAAGGCTGCCGGTTGGTGATATTGGAGGTGTAGCATGTGTAGACCCGTATACTATTCTCTGTCCTTCTGGTAGTTTTCTTCTTTTTGTGAGTCGATCGGACCAATGCGCCCAACCGCTCGAGGACAGATGTCTGTTGCCAGACTTGTTCCTACGCCTTATAGGCACTCTTTATCTTTTGACCTTGTAAAGAACGAGGCCAGGTAGTTGAGCTGGTTATCTGCCCCTCAGGCTTTACGAGCTGTTGAGGCTGTTGTTCTGCTAGGGTATCCCTAGCCTGGCAAATTTCGCGGGCTTCCTTTTTTGTTACCCACATTTCCTTTATGCGGAGGCTCCTATTCTCCGATGGATTGCCCCCAGCCCGAGGCATAAATTTGCCCCCATTCCGAGGCATGGAGTTGCCCCCTGCTCGGGGGGTGGCATTGCCCCCTACTCGAGACATGACAGGCTCTGGTATAATTATTGGCTCCCGACAAGCAGTGTCCTTTGGAGTCCTTTTCTTCTTTTCGAACGTTGCCCCATCTTGGCAAACCTTCAATAGAATCCCGAACCGATTCTGGACAGGAACTGTCGGGATATGATAGATCTTAGGAATGATGGGTTGCCCGCCATCCAGACGAATATGCAGGTTCCCCACCAATATAGTTTTCCCCGTCCTAGACGGACTTGCGGTTAGAACCTTCGGCTTTTGCCCCCCGTTGGACGAGGAGGCTGGAGAGATGCTGATGGTATTCACGGCAAGCACTCGCCCATATCGGCTGCCGTTGTTGCATGTTCTGGAGCGAGAAGCGCACCTCTTCTTCTTCTTTTCCGGAGCAAGCTCCGGTGCCGGAACGACCCCCAGAAAGTACGGAGATCCTACTATTGCGGGGAAGTCCCCGAAGCATGTTGGTGTGGTCAGATATCCACACCGTACGTGGGTCGTCACCACAAGTGGGCCATACGTGACCCTTGCCGCCATCGTCGTCTTTTAAGCAGAAAGTCACGATCACCTGCATAAGACATGACAAAGTTAGTAGTAGAGTTGTGGTGAGGGCATCACCGGACGGAGAGATGAAGGGAAAGAGAGGTCCCACCGGGCGTGCCATCTCTGTTTGCGCGAAGGTTTTTCTAACCTTCGTCGGGACCTGACCTAGACACATCTCTCCTATGTCGGATTATTCGGAAATCCATTTTTTTTGTTTATCTAGAGAATTATAGGTCGGTTTTATATTTTTATCGGATTATGAGAGCTTGGGATTAGCCTTCAGGGAATCCGGGACTTCGAATCAAGCGAAGATTCGAGTATATGACCTCTCTCCACTGACCTCGGTCAGTGTTAATTACGCTGAGCGACTGCTCGGCAACCCTTGATTAACCGTCCGTATGATGCCCTTATAACATGCAACACTACTACTACAGGCAGCACATGCATATGAAGATATATTTTAAGTTAAACTCTTGGCCTCACCCAAGTTTAGAATGTGTTTATATGATTTTGGATTGATTCCAAGCTATCTGGATTAATTCCAAGTATATTGGATTGACTCCAATTATTCTGGATTGATTCCAAGTATTTTAAACCCATAGGGGTATTTTTGTAATTATGTCAAGTTGGAGGGTATAGGGAGATTATGGTTATTTAAGTGTATGAAATGAGTTTTAATGATTTAGGAAGGTTTCAAAACCTTAGGAGGTATTTTAGAGTTATTTCAAGTGTGTTTGGATTGTAAGGGTATTTTGGTAATTTTGCCCAAATTGGATTTTTAGACTTAAAGTCTATTTTTATATTTTTCTGAGATTTTTATTTATTTTTATCATATTGAGGATATTTTGGTAATTTTACCTATTTTATTAAGGTTTGGAGGGTATTTTGGACATATGAGAGATTTTGATATTTTTAAGAATTTTCTGTGATTTTTACAGATTTTTAACATGTATGAGGGTATTTTTGTAATTTGTATTAAGCTCTAGGGACATTTTAGTCATTTCAGAATTTTATATATTTTCAGATTTGGTTCTCTGTATTTTACTGGTTTTTACTGAATTTTACTGATTTTTTTATTAATTTTACTAATTTTTATTAATTAATTAGGTATATGAAGGATATTTAAGTTATATTTTGGATTTATGTAATTTCCAGATTTTGTTTTCTGATTTTTACTGAGTATTACTGATTTTCACAGAATTTTTTTGATTTTTATATTTATTTTATTAATTTTAGATAATTTTCGCAGATTTTATTAATTAATTAAGTATGTGGAGTATTTAAGTCATTTTTTAACTTAAGTATATTATTTTATGTCTCAATGTTTCATTATTAAGTTTTAATTATGAGTCTAAGATTAGTGTTATGTATGGGATGAGGCCAATGATATTTTAGAATATTTAATTATATGTTTTATGTATTTTAATTAGTTATAAAACTAATTATTTTGCATATGAAAATATAGTAACATAGTGTTACTTAAATAGTAGATCCATGAACACACATGCACACACATATGCTCAAAGAACAACATGGGCATTTCATTCATTATTTCGGCATAATCCCGTCTTATAGGACGGTGATTTTACAACATAAATTTGGCAGAGCTTCCCCTTAGGAATAAACCTTAGGAAGAGAGCCCTCCAAGAAAATATCGCCTCCAAATCGCAGCAAACCCGGGCAAGAGCACCGGATTTGGTCTTCAAACTGGCAGAGTTTCCCCTAGGAAATTTTGGGCCAAATGGGCATGCCTTCTTCTTACCCCTTGGGGGGTATTTATAGGCTTCAAAGCCTTAACCGGTGGGGGTACCCACCGGAATGCTTGAGGTGGGGGGTACCCACCGGTTCCATCATCTCTCCTCCCCTCTTCTTTTTTTTATATATTTTTTTTTGGCCAATGGGTGGAGAGAGAGATGAGAGGGAGAGCATGCAAAGGAGAGAAAGGGAGAGAGAGGGAAGGGGGGACCGGTTGGCACCCCCACCGGTTCCAACCGGTGGAGGGGGTGCCACCGGATGGACCCCCCCCACCGGTTGGGAACCGGTGGGGGGGTCTCCCCACCGGTTTTGGGAAACCGGTGGGGGGTTCCCCTCCCCACTTCTTCTTTCTTTTTTCTGTTTTTTTGGGGCTCATTAATGAGCTTGGTGGCAGATTTGGGGGATGGGCCAATGTGAAAAGGGTTTAAACCCCTTAAATCCAGATTTGGCTCCATGTGAAAGGGGGCTTTAGGCTGAGTATTAAATGGGGTTCACATGGGATTCTTAACCCATGTGTGAATGGGGTTAAGGTTCCCATTAACTCCCCCTATTTCTTTGAATTTAAAAATGGGAAAGAAGGGAGGGAATCCTCCTCCCCCCAACCGGTGGGGGGTTCCCCAACCGGTGGGGGGGCTTCCCCCTTCTCCCTTTTGCTTTTAAAAAAAAAAAAAAGGGTTTCAACAGCATGTTTGTGTCCCTACCAGCAAGTAAATGTTTGAGCTTGTGTACTGTGGATTGAGCAAATGGTGCATGATCTTTCAGGTTGCTCCTCTTTTTTGGATAAACATTCAGTCAAACTGTAGATTTTATGATCCTTACAGAGACCAAAACGGCAAGTGGTTCAGGATCATATTCAGTACAGGATTAAGTATGGTGTTCCTAGCTTATGGAAATTTGAACTGCATTGAAGAATTGGAGAGAAGTATCTTATATGGAAAGAATCTAGTACAGATAATCTAGATATGAAAGACGATCCAGTTCACATAGGTACTTCCTTCTTCGGGACAGCAGCAATTTTAGAACCAGGAACAGCACTGGCATGTCTAAATCAAGATAAATGAAGCACAGTGAATGATGGAATGCCATGATAACATTGACCTGTGCATTCTTTGCCCTCTCTCGAGATCTCTTGCATATCTCTAACTCTTCAGTGGTCCCAAGATGAAATCTCTACCGAGATCAAATGTATGAGGGAGGAGGGGGGCAAGATCAAATGATGTAGTTGGAGTGGGAAAAGGGAGGAGGAAAACAAGGAGGAAGAGTAAGGGGGAAAAAGGAAGCCCAGAGAGGGGGGGGTCCCAAGACAAAATTTCTACTGTGATCAAATGTACGAGGGAGGAGGGGGCCGGGGAGGTTGATGTAGTTGGAGGAGTAGGAAAAGTAGGAGAACAAGGAGGAAGAGGAGGAAAAAAATAGCCACACACACACATAGAGGCCACAGTTGCATATGTATATATGTATTTTTATATTGTTGTTGTTATTAATATTGTGTTATTTTAATCATATCAAATGGCTAAATGCATAAGATTTGAAGTTTTTTTTTAATATAAGATTATCATGATCATGATCTATGCCTTGCTATTTCCAATCTCTTGGAAATCTCTCCGAGATCGCTTCTCTTCAGCCATTTGAGACGATGTCAAGATCTGGTATGGCATTCCTTGGGCTTACGGCTTCAAATATCCAATATGATGTGGCAAGCAGAGGAGAGGATGAAATGTGGAAATGACCTCTGCTCACTGTGATGAGCATTGACCCAACTATGTATTGTATGCTTGATGTCTGGACATCCTAATTTGTTTTGTTCCTTTACATAAGGTAGATGGATGACAAGTAGATGTTTTAAGTAGAAAAATTGTATAACAAGTATATCTGGATATGTTTCAGGCACAAACAAACATTCTAGTGAGGGAAATACATTCGATCAACTTCAATCCCTCTTGCTCCTATCAGTTGGCATTCCATCTTGATGATGGCTGGTATGTTGCAGAGAAGGTTCCATCCAACTCACGTTGCCTGTTACTATTTTCCCTACAGCTTTGTCAAAATAATGGTTCATATTCCTAAAATTGTTTTATTTCCATGCCTAATCAAATATAAAATGACCAGTAATATAAAGTTTCAGAAAAACTTTACTAAACTTCTTCATAAGCATCTGTTTTGCCAGTGGCTCTTTATGCCCATCACATGATCTGGTCTTCTTAATTTTTTCTATAGATACTGTTTTACAGGCAACGGTGATGCATTTGCATAATGACACACTATCTCTTTTTAGTTGTCCAGATAATGGATGATACATTCTGGAATGCAGGTGCTATAGGTTTATGTTCACCTCTCTTGTCTTCTGTTTCACAGGTCTGGAGTTCTAAACACTAATGACTTTAGTGTGACACACATGCATTGCCCACCCCCGGCATGGCTGTAAGTGAAATTGAAGAACTTCCTCCTCATGGATGACTTAGGAAGCCATATCCTATTAAATTTGATGTACTAATTTTTGTTTAAACTTTTTGGTTTAGGGATGGCATGGATGCAATAGCTTCTGGTTTCTGGGATATGCGAAAACCATCATGGCTGCCAATGTGTTCGGTGAGTTGTGGCTATAAATAGTTGTGCTTGATCATAATAGCCGAGTCCACTTCGTCAAGGAAGTGAATTATGTAATTGTGTAGTTGTCTTTTCCTCACTTTCAAGCCAGTTTAGTCGAGGACATTTTTTTTGAGTTATTGATAATGATGAAAATTTCAACAGACAGACATCATAAGGTACAATCTTTCTGCTGAGATGAATAGTCAATTAACCATCTATACAACCACCATTTTTGTCAAACTTGCTGCAATCTCTTGTACAACCTAATAAGTCATCTTTTTGATGGCCATGTGAGCAGAAAATGGAAGGATGTATATTTAGGATGGAAATAGAAAGTTAATGTCATTTTTGTTCATCTTTTTTATAAGGAAGGAACAAAATAGTTTTATGGTGAGAACTGAGATATATGGTTATGGCATGTTATTTGCATCCAATTTTTATGAGTTGTCCTCAGTACTCAAAAGGGTCAAGGCATGCCATATTAGGCGGAACATCTTTGCTTTTTTTCTTTTTTTTTACCTTTTTCTTTTTCAGGTCCACAGGACGAAGTTGGTCCTTAGCTCAAGCTTTTTTTATAAGCATGCATCCATTGTTAAATCTACTTAACTTAGAAAAGACCTGGACCTAGCTGATTCTCACTTTAGGAGGTTATATCTGCCCTTGTTTGCACCATGGTGCATGACCAATAGAATTACTGCATATTTTGCTGTCTACTCACCAATCACCATCCTACACTAGAAAGGATGACATAGCAGTCATGTAAAGGTATTTTAGGCAAATATCAGCAAGATGCATTAATATGCTTTGCAAAGTAACGACACAAAATGTGGTAATAAACTCCAACTAAACATTAATATTCTTGGTAAGCTCAAGTTTCAGGCAGATTTTGTGTATGCTTTAACAAAACCTTGCAGACCTTGTTGATCCACAGAGGACTACACTTAGTTCATCTTCACTCAGTGCTGCACTGTATGGGTTGAGAGCATGACTTCTCATAAGAGAAAGCATGGCTCAAGTCTCTACAAAAGACTTCTGCAACCAGAAGGTCTCCTTGGTCTACAACACTTGTGGAATGAATTATCAGTGACTATTCCATTGAGAATCAAAGAAAACCTGAAAGTGGAAAAATGTTCTCATTCAGATAAATCCATCTACCTGTGAATCCAAACCTGCAGAATATGACAAACAGGGAAACCAACTCAAGGTCAGCCAAAGACATTGTTTCTGTTTCTGTGTATTTTCCACAAAACTCTTGATACCACCAGGTATGGTACTCCACCACATTAAGTAACATCTCTTCCACTAGTAAACTACCAACTTAAAGGCTGTGCATCTGGTCTAATTTTGTCTAAAGAAAACCCTCCTGCAAATACTGCAGAAGTTTGGAAGAGAGAACGACTTGAGAAGCTGTGCAAGTGACTATCATTACTGCATATCAAGCCTGATCCCATCAACCTTTGTTTGTCATTATTCCATCAATTTTCTACAGGTGAATATCCGACATCCCACAAGAGCTGTTATGACCATGATGCATGTGAGCTGGGGATACAATGGAAGAGCTGAAGAAGATAAGCTTACTTTCTTGGTTTCTTAGCTGTAGAGTTGATAGGCTTCCCATTTTGTATTTGGAACTTCCAAGCACTCTAAGGATTCAGGCTGGGAGCCACTAATGCAGAAAAAGCCTGAAACTTAGAATGTAAGGAATTTCTCTCTTGGGGGACAGCATTGTGTTGTTGAATTCAGTCCTATCAAGCACACCACGGCATTATATGGGAGTGTTCTACATGCCACCAGGAGCTAGAAGGAAATTGGTCATATTAGAAGGAAATTTCTTTGGGAGGATGGGACATTGAAGAAGCTGAAGATGGTAATGCACTAGGGGGGTTACAACTTACTAGTGCGGTAAACTTGAGAGGGTAGGGAACAAGGTACTAATAACAGTACTGTGGAGTGTGCAGATGTGCAAGATGGAAATTGTGATGTGTAATGATGAGATGGTGGTGACCTTTGCCTTTATGTTTCCTTTTATTTTTTACTATCATAAATATGACGTTGCTTTGAATGATAATAAAACTATAGTATCAGGGGCCTAGGTGTATTGAGAGCATACAAATTGGATGAGGAGGCTTTGCAGTAGGCCCTTGGCAGACATGTTGTTGGTAAAGGAGGTTTGCGGCAGCTGCTTATCCAGATGGTAAGTTCCACGTTTCTGAAGAATTTTGAAGGAACAAAGAAGTGGGCAAAATCATCTCTCTGTCGACCTGGATTGTCCTGAATTTCTCCAGCTCCAGAATGCAACAACAAAATAAAGCCAGGTACTCAAGATTTGATAAGGCTCATTTTAATTGGTTTCATGGGTAAGTCAAAACTTGCTTGCAAGCGTAACCCATATTTACTAGGACCAAAGAAATTTAATAATCATCAACATCCTCTTGAAGCTTGATCTTATTTGCTTCAACATATTGGGTACTTGACATGTCAATGCGGTAGGTTGAATTGGAGGAAGAAACATTCTCATTGTTTACTTGGATGTTCAGATTGCAGAAGCAGTGGTGCAGGTGGAGGCATATTTACCTTCCCCAGGAGCACTGTTTCTGGAACTGGGCAATCTGGATCCCCCATTAATATGATTTGGGAGGTGAACATGGATCTGGCAGTTTCTGTTTTAGACAAGTGGGGACTGATCGGGACTCACGGCCACTCAGAATTGGCCTTGTTTATTTCTGAACCACGATTGAATCTTCTGCTGGTCTGCAGTAGAACCATCTCTATGAGCATTTTCCTGAGAATGTTATGATTTCATGAGTATGAATTTTTTTTTCCAGTTTTAAGGATTAAATTACTAGACTGTAGCAGTGTAGCTGCTATTTTCTGTTATGTCAGTATGCCAGCCAAGAGATTTGTTTCATTATTCTTTAATGATTCTCTCACTCTGGTAATATTTTTTTTTCCCTTTCTTTTCTTTTATCCCATTGCTGTGCTTGCACAAGAGAAGCCTGTATTAAGCCTGCAAGTGGATTGGGTTAATCTGCAATCCAATCTGCCCCCGATCTGCAAAACCTGATCCAATCTGCAAAATTATGGATTGGATTAGTATGTGGATTACAAGTCTTCACCTGCACTCCTTGTGGATTGGGCTATGGAGGGACCTCAAATTAAACCAGCTCTTATCCGCTCCAATCCACATGCTATTTTGGATTGGATTAGATGTTCAGATTATTGACCTATGGATATCTGCAGATATCTGCTCCGATCCGCACTTTTTAGTAAAATTAAATGTAAATATAAACGATTGCATGTTATGTTTAATATATGAGGTGGAGGTCCATTTTATCTACAGTCCATGGCTCGCTTATGTCTGCAAAAAAATGAATGGGGCCAGGGTAAATAAACGCAGGTGCACTGCTCGCTTATGGCTGTAGTGACTACATAATGTCTGTGATTGTGATGTCAGCCTCTTTACACAGTTAGGACGATCCCCAAGACTCTTTAAGTGCAGATTACTCATTCATAGTTCACCGAACAACCACAATCAAGAAAAAAAAAAAATCTTGCTATAATGTTCAGTATGCCCCGCGGTAGAATCCGCTCCAATCCGCACCCGATCTGATCTGCGGGAGAGTGGGTTACATTTGGGTTCTAACAACGCCCGATCCAATCTGCTTCATCTGCGGATGAGGAAAAAACTAAATATAACCCGATCCGATCTGATCCACAGAAGGGTTTGGATGAAAAATTTGCCCCCGGATCTGCAATGGGTCGCATGTGAATGAGGGCATCCCCTGATTCGCTCCTAACCATTTGCAGCCCTACCTGTATTGTCTTTCTTGATTGCTACTGTTTGTGATGGATACATAAGATATTGATTATGATTTAAGTAAAAGGAGAAATTTTGACGTGATTGGAGCATGGATGGCAGTACCGGTATCGGAGGGTACTGATACCGGTACGTATCGGCCGGTACCGGCCCGGTATCGGCTGATACCCATTTACAGGCATCGTATTGGACCAGGCCGATACCGGTACATATCGGTATCAGCGGATACTGCCAACCATGGATTGGAGAGGCGTTTTGTTTTGTTTTTACATGATATAGAGGGCAGTTTCTATTTTGGATGATCTTTGTAAGATCAATACCATCCAAGAGATATAATCTGAATGACCTTACTTGTGCAGATCTATGCAGTTGCATCTCACTCCAGTAATGGGATTCACCTGCTTGATTTTTATCCTGACAAAGGATCAGGATGCCATGTGGATTTCAAGTAAGCTGTATATTTTTCATTCATCATTTTTTAATATCAGTGACTGGAGCTGCTCTGATCTTCACTTTTTGTTTTGTTTTTTGAATGATAAAAAGCAACAAAACAGTTCGAACTGTTTTCATTTCTCTTTAGTGATGCATTGAATATGGTAATTCTGTGCAATACCGGACAACTCCAAGATTTATCTCGCCGTTCTTGATTCAACTGTGAGAATCCACTTAGAGATCCTAAAAATATAAGCAAATTACTTTGCGGTGTGCTTGGCAAAACATTAAGTTGGAAGCCTTTTTTAGCTTCCATTTTCAACATGAAAATTATTGGATGGAAGTAGATCTAACCAACTTAAACAGTTACACTAGTCAGCCTCTTCCCAACAACCTCATCCCCCCCGCTCCTCCCAATCTAGGAAGCTCTGATTGGAGCTTGTGGTTGGAAGCCAAAAGACCATATAATTGGCTTCCAGGGTCTAATGTCCCCTCCTCAAAATAGCTAGGTCAGCTTATGCAAGCCCAAAAGCGTCCCCTTGGAAGCTGTACTGAACTGCTAGCTTCGACACAATTGCTTTCCATCTGCAACTAATCTGACATGAAATCCTGATAAATGATGCCAAACTTTTGGTCAAGGGAACCTTTCTTTGTGTGCATGTGTGTGGAAGGGGGATCTGTGAAGCCACAATTTTTTGGAGGCCTTTCCTTGGTAAGTGGATGGTACAATGCATCTATAAAATCTAAAAATAATTACAATTTGTATGAGACCCAGTACAATTATCACAATACGACCAGATTCAATCCTCATAAGGTAATGTCCACATTAGACTTAGCCTGCACAATTGACTGTGAGGAAAAAGGCATTCACAAGTTGTGGATTCAAGTCCCACATATATGACCCAATAACTTTTTCTCACTTGCTGATATGAGAGTAATCCAATTCATCCTTGCCGAAACACCCAAAAAAATGGTGGCTCTATGCTGTGGCAGTTCCACACATGTATAATTTTGTTCTATGCTCAGGTAGCTTTCCTTATAGGTACTCTCCTACTGCCTAGCTTGTAATTGAATCACTATAGGCCCGTTAGCTTCCATTTGGTTCGTCCCCAAACTAACTCACATCATACCACATAGGTCTTGCTTTGATAATATAACTCTTGTGGGATGTTGTCCTCTTTGGGCCCATCCCATGCAGTTTTGTCCCCAAGAAAATTCAATTCACAAGTTATGGATCCAAGCCTAGATATATAGCTCAATAGTTTTTCTTATTTTTCACCTTTAAAAGCCCTTTCTTACTTTTCAATATTAGACCAATTTGTTTCATCCCTGCTCTAGCCCCTAGATGTCATGGTGGCTCAAGAGAGTCAAGACTAGCGCATTTTTGCCCCTGTGCCCAGTAGCCCTCAACACTAGCGTATTTTTGCCCCTATGCCCAATAACCTCATGACATGAAAACCTGCATAAACATCAAAACCCCAAGACCTAAGACATGCAAAATTACACCCGTCTACTAGTCATGCCTTAGTCCCACTCCACGCGCTGCCCCGGGTCCTCAATTAGGGAGATACGCATTGTGTAAGAGAGCTCTCTTCCCAATCCTAGCCTTCTAATGAGAAGCTCTCTTCTTCACAAAAGATATATTTGTCTTCCTCCATTGTGCCACTCTGTCTTCTTCCAACCCTATGAACAAAATGCTCTGATCATTAGTCAAATGCCAGATGCCCAAATTCATTCCATGCAACAGTTGCAAGTTGTCAGTAGGCTTCGTATCACCCTTGAATACCTCCCACAGGCAAATGCTATAAAGATTCCCCATTGTCTGTAGCCATTCCATTATATTCATCGAAGTAAACTTGGGAAAAACTCAGGGACATCCAACACCTGCCCCAAAAAAGTTGACAAACTCGTGACAGTCCTTGGGAAAACTAACCCTTGTAGTGTTGGGCAAAGGACCTACTCTTGGGCCTCTAATCGTCAGATCATCAGATCTAGGCCATAGAAGAAGCATATCATCGATTGTAGACCAGCTTAGCATCACCTTTGTTGACTCTGAGCTTAGTGTTTTTTTTTTGGGGTCTATCTAAGTGGATCCCTACTTCTGTCTAGTTCTGATAAAATGGGCTGACTAAAATTTTCATTGGTCCACCCTACTGACCAAAATTTTCATTGGTCCACCCACACCTGCTCAACTTACCCAATATGACTTCTTTGGGTGCCTTCCCATTCAAATTCGATTTTAAATTAAAAGAAAAGAATGGGTCTGGATTTTATATTTCAACCTGAACAATTCATCACCCCTGAAATCTCCTTTCTACCCCTGTTTTGTCCCATCTGCCATCATCTTCCTCTTTGCAACCTCCTGCTGCCCTTACACCCTTTGAATACCATCTCTCCCTAGGGTTTGCAAGCATTTTTCCTCTCCTCTAAGCCACTCTCACTACTACCTCTTATCCATGTTTTAAAACTGAATTCCCAATTACTTAGATCCACTTTTGTCAGCAGCCATGCCTCCCCACCACACTGTCCACCCCACTCACCTCCCCACTAGATCTCCAAGGCCTTAACTGTCTCCTGCAGAAGCAACCCCTTCCCATCGAGGTTTCTGTAGATCAGGTGGGAAGGCAATCCACCTTTCTTTGTCAATTTCATGAGCCAGCTGAGCAACCGACCTTTCCTTCCTTCACTGATGTATCGTGCTTGATGCATTCACTTGGCTCGAGGCTGCTCTTCAAGACAAAAATATGTGGGTGACAATCTGCAGGAGGCAGTGGGTGTAGAAAGAATATCTTGTAATGATCCTCAAAATTCAGCTGGGTTTTTCTCTTGGGGTGGGGATCGATCTAGATTTCTTGTCATCTATAAGGCACAGAAACTCAGAAAGAGGAAAACTAATGTAAATACCAAAGCTTTTGTATGAAGTTATGTTTTATTTGTTAATGTCTGTGCAAGATATTGATGAATCTGTGTTTGTTTCTTTATCTTCTTATAGGTTACTGGTCAAGTCTGTGCAGCCTAAGCTACCTTCTTACAAAAAGTATTATGTTTCTTAAAGACAGTAATTAATGGCATGTTTATTTGGTTTTTGCAGTGATGATGTAATAGTTTTTCCTAGTGAGAATAATCAAGGTACACACAGCAAGTTTGTTCCCCTGTCAGAATCTGTATTGGCTTGTACTGCACATCCACTCAATGGCACCATTATTGCAGGAACAAAGGTTTGCTTTGGTGAATAATTTACCTATTCCATTCCGTCAACGAACATCATGTTCTCTAGTTTTATTTCTCCAGACTGCATAAGAAATATATCATCAAGCGGTAGTAAACTTGTATTCACCTGCTCACTTCCATAATTTTTTATCTGAATCAACAATTGTTATCAGAAGATTCAGAACTGCATAGGACTTGCATTTCTTTGTGACCTGATGAGGACTTTTTTTTTAAGGTGACGAAAAGTCACAATTCATTGATAAGCAAAAGAAGATACAAGAAACATGCAAAAGGCCCTGTAGAAAGAGGGACCCAAACACCGTACCCCCCCCCCAAACACCGGTAACGTGAAAAAACCCGAAGACATAAGAACCCGAAGTAGGGTCAAGCAATAAGGTTCTTCCACTGAATAACCTCCGAAAACACCTTATAGTTGTTGTTGACAGTGATACCCACAGGTTTGTCCCAATCTCTTTCTAAATTGATGGCTCTTCTGAGAATGTCGAAGGGTATGCGGAAATCATCTTTGAATTTTCTATAATTCCTCTCACCCCAAATAGCCCACATCATAGCTGGGAGAAACAGGAACCATACTTGCTTGTCTGAAGGTGTTGGACACAGATCTGGCCATTTCCTTATCAGTTCTAAGACATTCCCAGGTTGAACCCGTACCGCTTTAGCTGCTGTACATAATGTCTGTGACAGAATGTTCACTATGCCGCAGTTACAGAAAAGGTGATCAATCCTCAAATATCCCACAGAATATGCATTTAGAGTTCTGAACATGAAAAATGTTCTTAGTCCTAGTGCTGGTTGGAAGTCTCCCAATTGCCACTTTCCATAGAAACAGTTTAATCTTGTTTGGTAAAAGTTTTGACCAAACAATTCCTTTCCACCAAGTTCTGCACCCTCCATCGGAGATGATTTTGACAAGAGTATTAACTGTGAATCTACCATGCTTTCCCCACAGCCATTTTCTGCTGTCATCCTGATTAGATAACCCGCGAGTTCATTGATGACTCTTGACAACCTGATCAATTCATCAAATTCCACATCTGTTGGATCTCTTTTTAGATTAATATTCTAGTGAACCCTACCTTTCAGAGCATAAATCTGTGCAACTGATTTCCTTTTATCCAGTGCAATGTGATACAAGTTGGTGAATTTTGTAGCAAAGGCTCTGTCAGTGCATCATTTGTCTTCCCAAAAACTAATAGATTCTCCGTTACCCACTTGAAGACAGATTCCAGGGACTACAAGAACAAGATCCACAGTGCTGACAATGTCCTCGAAGGGACAAGGGCCCATCTATTAGAAGAAGGATGGTATTTCTCCTTGATTACCTTCACTTAGAGAATCCTTATCCTCTCCAAGTCTCCACAGTCACTTAGCCAAGAGGGCCTGATTGAAAACCCCAACTTTAACAAGTCCAACACCTCCTTGATCTTTACTTAAACAAACTTTGTTCCAGCTGATTAAGTGCAGACCTTTCTTTTCTCTTTTCCCTCCACTCCAAAAAAAGGAACTTCTCCTTGCTTCAAGGATTTTTTCAACCGTCTTAGGAATTTTTAAGATTGATAGGTGGTAGGTAGCTAGGGAGGACAAGACCGACTTACTAGCTGAGAGTAGTTTAGCTTTCCATCCTTCTAGTCTTTGATCAAATTTCTTAATGATACCATTCCAATTTCTCGCCTTCACTTGGCCATCAGTTAGTGGTAAACCCAGATATTTGATAGGAAACTGAGAACACTTAAATTGTAGTATGTCTTCAATACTCTTAAGTCTGTCTTCTACCATATGGATACTCACCATCTCTACTTTTTGAAAATTAATCTTAAGACCTGTTATGGCTTCAATCAGAATCAGCAAAATCTCGATGTCATGAATCATTCTATCCTGGCCAGCAGTGAATAACAAAGCGTCATCTGCAAACTGTAAATGAGACAATTGAAATCCATTTCTTCCAGCATAGAAGCCTTCTACCAAACCATTCTGAGCTGTATTTTCCACAAGGAAGACAAAATCTGACCAAGAATAAGGAAAAGCAATGGTGAGATGGGATCACCTTGCTGTAGTCCTCTGGAGCTATGAAAATACCCACAAGGCTTCCTGTTCACCAAAATAGAGAATCGAGGAGTTGAAATGCAACCCATGAGCTGAAAAATCTTGTTAACTCAGTGCCAACTTACCCTATCAAATGCCTTTTCAAAATCCAGCTTGAGAACTACCCCTTCTTTCTCACTTAGCTTTTGGTTATGAATTATTCCAGCAGTCAGCACATTATCCAATATAAAATTTCCTTCCATAAAAGTAGCTTGATTCTTTCCTACAACCTTCCGTAGAACCTTCTTTAATATTGTCGCCAACACTTAAGTTATGATTTTGTAGCACCCATTCAATAGACTAATGGGCCTATATTTTGAAACGCTCTCAGCACCTTCACACTTGGGAATAAGTACAACGTAAGTAGAATTGTCCTGGAATTCTCTGACCACTTTCATTAAGTCCTCTTTAATGAGATCCCAAAAGTATTGATAAAAGGCCTAATAAGAAACCATCTGGTCCAGGTGACTTATTAGGACACATTAAAAACAGCTTCCTTTACTTATTCCTCAAGAATGGGTCTGCATAACCAATAAGCCTCTATAGCATCTATTTGAGGAAGAATCCTGTCCGCCAGGTGAGGTCTCTATGGATTATCTTCCTTAAACAGATCTTTATAGCAAGAAATGAAAGCCTCTTGAATCCATGGAATGCAAAATCGGCTGATTCGGATCGGGATCGGCCATAGTCGATCCAGTTCTGGGGGGAACCGGCCTGAATCGGTCAGGATCGTCCGATCCCAGGCATTTCCCTTTTTTTTGGGTGGCCGATTCCAGCCAATCCCCGGCCGATCCTTGGCCGATCCAATTTGGCTGATCCAATCCAGATCGGATCGGGATCGTTGGGGTCCGATCCGGACTCTCGACCCAATCCAGAATTCCATGCTTAAATCTCCTTTTTGCTCTCCAAGACCCAGTCTTCGTCCCTCACGTGGTGTATTTGTAAGGTTCTCTTCTTGTACTAGAAACAACATGGAAAAAATCTTGTATTCTTATCACCCTCTCTTAACCATTGCTCCTTAGCTCTTTGCTTCCATCTTATTTCATCTCTTAGTAAACATAGCTTGTATTCTTCCCTATAACTATTAAGCTCAGAATTTTCTTCAGCTGTTAAAATTTGTTGATCCATTTTGTCCTCAAGTTCATCAACTTTTTGAAGTTGTTGCCTCAATGTTGCTGCCTGTCTGAAAGCATGAGAGCTCCACTGTTTTTGATACAAGTCCTAAACCCCACTTGAGCTTATGAGAAAAATTTTTACAAGCTGATTCATAATCATCTGCAGGACCCTCTCTCCACCAATTAGTGACCAATTCCCTGAAACCCTCATGAGAGTGCCAAGCCAACTCATACCTGAAAATCCTCTGCCTCTTGTTTTTATCACCTATATACAACTGAATAGGGATATGATCTGAAGTAGTTCTGTTCAAATCTTTAAGTTGAGAAAGGGGAAATTGAACCAAGCAGCGGACACTAGAACTCTTATCAATTCTAGACTGAATTCTGGTTCTGCTGTAAACTGGACCAGATAAACCTCCTGTTGGGGATTACTAAGTCCATCAATTTAGTATCCATAATCCAATGATCCGAAGTTTCCATATCCCTACTCCAATTTTGTGTGCCTGATCTTTCCCATGGAAATCTCACATATTTGAAGTCCCCAAAAACATACCATCCATCATGGGATAAGCTGTGCAATCTGTATAATTCCTGAAAGAACTCTCTCCTTTGTTGGTGATTGCAAGGAAGGTAGAATTGGCCGATCCATTGGGAAAAGACCGATCCTTGAATTGGCCTGAATTTTTAACTGAAAAAATCGGAAAAAATAAGAAACAAATCAAGAAAAATAAAAAAGGTTGGAAAGAAACTAAAAAAGTGAAAATGACATACTAAGAATCAAATTTGTAGAAAAACAAAGGAGAGAAAATAGAGGACAGGTGGGGCAGAACCGGAGGCTACAGCACACACAATAGGCTGCACCTCTCACACTTTTATACCATGGGTTATAAGAGTACATAAAGGTGGGCAAGGACAAAAGTACTCCTTGCTCTAATAAACACATAATAAGTCCTATAAACCCACATAAAAAGAGAATAAAAAATACTTAACCAACTAGACAAAAATACCCTTAACTACACTCCCCCTGAAGCTGAGCATATATGTCAAAAATACACAGCTTGGACAAAAGAGAAACAAAAATTTCCTTAGACAGCCCTTTAGTGAAAACATCAGACAACTGATCAGCTGATCGAACATAAGAGAGACATATCTCCCCATTATCCAACTTCTCGCGGATGAAATGACGGTCAATCTCAATATGCTTGGTGTGATCATACTGAACCGGGTTATTAGCAATAGTTATGGCAGCTTTGTTATCACAATACAGACGCATGGGTGTATGAACTTGAACACCAAGATCTTGAAGAAAGAGCTTCAGCCACAACATCTCTATAACACCATGTGCCATAGCCCAATATTCAGCTTTTGCATTGGAACGAGCATAAACAATTTGTTCTTGCTCCGCCAAGTAACAAGGTTTCCACCCAGAAACAAACAATAACCAATGGTTGACCTCCTATCATCACGAGAACCGGCCCAATCCACATCAGTATAAGCATCAATGTTCACATGTGGAGCCTAAGTTTACAACAAGCCTCTACCTGGACAAGACTTGATGTAACGCAGAATTCTCTCCACAGTTCATATATGTGGAGATCAAGGAGCATGCATAAACTGACTGACAATGCTAATAGCATAGGCAATGTTTGGTCGAGTGAGAGATAAGTACAGGAGTTTCCTGATAAGGCGTTAGTAGGAGCCTTTATCAGACTCAGACAGGAGTTCCCCTACTGACTCAGATAATCTATGATTAGTGTCTATAGGGGTATGGGCTGGTTTACACTTCAGCTTCCCAGTTTCTTGAAGCAAATAGCATATTTTCATTGACAAACATAGAGACCTTGCTAAGACTTGGCCACCTCAATGCCAAAAAAATACTTTAGCTCCCTAAGATCCTTAATGTCGAACTTATGTGCCAAGCTATCTTTAAGCTTTTGTATCTCTGTGGTATGATCTCCAGTGATAATCATATCATCCACATACATAAGAAGTACTACCATACGGCCATCCACCCATTTGGTCAAGAGAGTATGATCAGAGTTATCCTATTTATAGCCAAGCTGAACCATGGCAGATCTAAACATGTCAAACCAAGGCCTTGGGGACTGTTTTAATTTATACAGTGCCTTCTTAAGCCGACATACTCTCCCCCTAGCATTCAGTCTAGGAGGGAGCTGTATATATACTTCCTCTTGTAGATCACCATTAAGAAAAATATTTTTTAACATCCAACTGATGAAGCTCTTAAGAAAACTAGACAGCAAGAGAGAACAAAATTCTAACATATCTCAACTTGGCCACGTGCGTAAATGTCTCCAAATATTCCACACCATAAGTCTGAGTAAAGCCCTTAGCAATAAGTCTAGCCTTATACCTTTGAATAGTACCATCAGAACGATACTTAGTGTACACCCATCTAGACCCAACCAAACTCTTCCCTGGAGGCAAAGTCACCAACTCCCAGATGTTGTTTCTTTTAAGAGCTTGCATCTCTTCTTTCATGGCTTACACCCACCTTGGGTCCTTAACAGCTTCTACAAAGGAGTTAGGAACATGATAGGTGAAAATAGCAGATAAAAAGATAGGATGGTGAGAGATGAGAATAGGAAATGTAGTGAGAAATAGGATGCTTAGTACACGTCCTCGTCCCTTTTCGGACAATAATAGGTAAGTCTAAATCTGCAGGAGCTGTAAGTGAGGGGGTCAAAGAATGACCTAATTTCAGTAGCTTCTTGAGATGGTGGATCCATGGGAGGCCTATGCTTGTGCCATGTATACCTAGAGTAAGTGAAAGTATCCAATGGGAGCTTGTCAGGCGATCCAGATGCAGCACTAGTCATGTCAATAACAAGAGGTAGAGGATGAACCAACTCAGGAGGACGATCACAACAAGAACTAGGAGCATCCTCCCCCTTACCAGAGGTCTGAGGAGCAAAATAAGACTTTGTATCAAAAAAGATGACATCTTTGAGGACATACTATTTATCTGTTTTTGGGTCAAAACATTTATAACCTTTCTGAGTGGGAGAGTAACCCAAAAAGATGCCATAGATAGCACGAGGATCCAGTTTTGTAGAACCTGGAGTTAAAGAGTAAATAAAGCACACACACAGCCAAAGATCTGGGACTCTAGAACAAATAGGGGATAGTAAGGACATAGAACCCAGATAGGGGACATGAAGTCAAGAGTCGGAGAAGGCATACGGTCAAGGATGGCAGTACCGGTACCGGTACCGGTATCTGTGGGTACCGGTACCGGTACGTACCGGCCGGTACCGGCCCAGTACCGGTCCGGTACCAGCCGGTACCGGCCGATACCCAGGGTACCAGTGCCGGCCGATACCGGTACATACCGGTATCGGCCGGTACTGCCAACCATGCATACGGTTGATAACATATGAGGCAATTAGAACAACTTCTGCCTAGAATTTTTTGGGCAATTGATGTTGCAAAAGGAGAGCTCTAGATGTCTCAAGTAAATGCCTATTTTTCTTTCAGTCACTCCATTTTGTTGGGGTGAGTAAGCACAAAAGGATTCATGAATGATACCCTCATCTTCCATAAAGATATTGAGAGTCTTCTCGAAGTATTCCTTTGCATTGTCAGATCTGAACACCTTAACCCACCTTTCAAATTAGTTTTCAACTATTTTACAAAACATCTGAATAATTCGAGGTACTTTTTCATAGGATTTCATAAGATATACCCAACAACAATAGAAAAAATCATCAATAAAACTAATAAAGTAACGGTGACCATCCACAGAGGGAATAGGAGATGGGCCCCAAACATTAGAGTGAACAAGTTGGAAAGGAATAGCACTCTCATTCATAGATATTTGAAAATTGGTTCTACATGACATACTTGACACTGAAGAGTGTCAACTTTTATTGACTTGAACAATAAAGGAAGCAATACCTTTAGAGACCTAAAAGACAAGTGCCCTAAACGACTGTGCCACAAATAAATCACTTCATGTTTCTTTTTAATGCCATCACTAATACTGGATTGAAATGTAGTTCTATCATCAGGCTCCAAGTGATATAGGCCTCCCACTTCACAACCAGTCTCAATCGTCTGCTTGTGTTTCAGGTCTTGAAAAAAGGTTACTGAACATTGAAGTGATTTAATTAAGCTGCTAACAGATAAAAGATTAATAGGTAGGGCAGGAACATGAAGTACAGAGGACAAAGGTAGGTCATCACTGAGACTCATAGAACTTTTACCCGCCATTGTGGCACGGGTATCATCTGCAATGGTGACCTTATCTTGTCCAGGGCTCAAAGAATATGAAGTAAAGAGAGAAGAGGTACCAGTCATGTGATATGTAGCACATGAGTCAATGACCCAAGGGCAATTGGGGGAAGCAGAATGAGTCAAACTCAAGGCTTCCCCAGCAGTACCTGATGTGGAGGTAGTGGATGAAGACGTGCCAAACTGAGAGAGGATCCGCTGAAGGGGTAGAATATCACCATAGGAAAGAGTAGGCACCTGAGGAGTAGTGAATCCACCATCCAGAGAGGGTTTGGAAGGGTCATATGGGCCTTGATTGAAGGCTACATTGCACTTTGGCTGCTATCCACTCTTTGAATTTTTGAATTTCAGCAGCTTCTTATTGGGGTAAAACTCCCAACACTTCCACATTGTGGTTGTCCTTCCCACAATGTGAGCAGTGTCTTCTTGTCTTTCCTTTCTCCTTTTCCTGACCATTATCACTCCTCACAGGCTTGGAATAGGTACTAGTTAGTGCTGATGACTCAACTACATCTCAGTTACCGATTATGACAGGACCTCCACTCATTGCCTTCTTATGCCCCTCCTCTCGCAGCACCTTGTGATACACTTGTTTAAGGGATGGCATGGGGTCAATACTGAGTATGTGAGCTCTTAAGCTCTCATATTCTGAGATGAGACTAGCAAGAAACTTGAAGATGCAGTTCTACTGCACATGTTGCGAATAGACCATCTGATCTTCAGTACAAGCCCAACTGAATGCAGAGTAGTAGTCCAACTCTTCCACTTACTTTTTAGCAGCCCAAAGGAAGTGGTAACACCAGTACTACCATGTTTCAACTCTTGTATATCAATTGTCAATTGAAATATGCGAGTGACATCTTGCTTTTGGCCATACATCAAATTCAGAATATCCCACATCTCCCTTGATGTCCTCTTCATCATAATCAGTTGTTGGATCTCTGGACTTATAGAGTCGAGAATCCACCCCATAACCAAGTTGTTTTCCTACTCCCATGGGGCATAGGTGGGATCATCATATACTGGTTCCTTGGTTCTGCCATCAATATAACATGTCTTTTCTCGTCCTCCGAGGAAAATACGGGCGGAGATAGGCCAAAGTCAGTAATCGGTCTCCGTTAGTTTCAATGTAGTCATTTGCATGGCAAGCAAGTGGTGCTCAATAAATGAAAAACCATCAAGGCGCATCAGGGAAGAATTAACTTCCTGATGCTCAGCACTGTTGGTCGTAGAGGACTCCATGACAGCCGCACACAAGGTATATATAGGTGTAGGTGACTCCCAAACACCTAGCAAGATCTCCGCCAAGGCACCGGCCTGCTCCTAGGGCAAAACAGGAGCACACTGTACTTGTGGAGGGGTACGGTCAGTCCCCCTACACCAAAAACAAGAACCTGGCCCTGCCCCTATCTGCACAGGGTGGACCGGACCAACTGTAGGAGGGGGACGGCCCCTTCTCAAGCTCCAAATAGAGCACCCGGAGAGAAAACAAAGCACCGACCCTGCCCTTATTTGCACAGGGTGGATCGGACCAATTGTAGGAAGGGGACGGCCCCTTCTCAAGCTCCAAACAGATCACTCGGGGAGAAAACAGAGCACCAGTCTGGTCTTGGAAGCCCTAGAACCACCTGACCGGGTAGGAAAGGGGACCAACCTGCTCTTATAAGCTTAGATCCACCGGACAGGGCAGAGGAGAGAACTGGCCTGATCTTGGGTCCCCTAGGATCACTAGACAGAGCAGGGAAGGGGACCGGCCTGCTCTAAAAGTCCTTAGATCCACTAGACAGAGCAAGGGAGGGGCCGGCTTGCTCTAAAATGCCCCAAAGGACCAGACAGGGCATAGGAAGCTCTAGGCAGGATCGGTCTGCTCTGATACCATGTAGAAAAATAAAGGAGAGAAAATAGAGGACAGGTGGGGCAAAACAAGAGGTTGCGGCACACACAACAGGCCGCACTTCTCACACATTTGTACCATGGGTTATAAGAGTACATAAAGGTGGGCAAGGACAAAAATACCCCTTGCTCCAATAAACACATCATAAGTCATATAAAATCTAATGGAATTACATTTATTTAGGTTATTAGCAGTCAATTGGGTATTTACTATTAACACATATAACCGAATAAATGATCAGATTTTAAATGACACAACAACATACAATAGAACAACATCAATTAATCCCTTCAATATAAGAAATCAATACATACTAAACTATTAGATGGATAAATGATAAAAGTTCAAGATATGAGTTGGGTTTTGAATTCACATCATCCGGATTATACTTGTATCGGACAACTAGGGCAGGATTGGCCCGATTCATGGCCGATTCAGACCAATTCTGGCCCTTATTATTAATATTTTTTAATTTATCTTTGGGAGATCAGATTTCCCTCATGATATCAGATCGCCACCTGTTGATTCTGATCCGGATTGGAATCGGCCGATTCCGCAAACCATGGGTGACTGCAGTCCATAAACAGCTGTGATAACCCATTGTTGGTTGTTGCACTTGCTACCAAATCTAATAGAGATGCTAAAATGACCCAAATCACAAACCTGGCCCCTCATAATGTTTTCATTCCCATAATACAACCTGCCCACTGCTGCTTCCTTGAGCAGGAACAAAGGTCCACCTGACAACAGAGACCCACCTAATTTTCTGATGACCTGATCATCCACCTCACTCATCTTAATTTCTTGAAGACAGACACAGTCTAGGTGTAAGGATCTAATATAATCCCTCACCCCTCTCAACTTAGAGTCACCATTAAGGCCTCGTATATTCCATGTATGTTTCTTCATTTTATAATTGTCTTTTCAACCCCCCCCCCCCATCTTTCTTCTCCCTTAGGCAATCCACCACTGTATTACTTTTAACGAAGTCAAGCTCTCTTTTCCCAATCTTAACCCCTCCTCCTTGTTCATTTCTCTTCAAACTATTTTGCGAGATATCATTGCTCAATTTTTTGATGAAACTCCTAACAATTTCTTCTTTCCCCATGAAAGATGCACCAATCTTCCTACCACATTGTAGAATTTCATCTGTCCAATCTCCAATAGGAATCACTTGGCCCATGTGCTTAGAGCTTGAAGAACCACGGTAAGGAACAGTAGCTATAGAAAAGTCCCCTGTAACCTCCAGTTTATGACTAGGCAGTCCCAACAAGTTAGATTCCATACATTCTTCGTCGACCACGTTCTCGTCAACTGACTGCACCTTACTGGAAGGTGCAGTCCTGGGAAGATTGTCATCAGACAAAACAGCCGGAAGATGGTCGCTTGACAGGAGCAACAATCTGAGGGGATGAAATTCAGCGTCAGGCATGGGTTTATCAACAGAGAGATGTGCTTGTCCCTAAACATTATCTCCCAACTTCCCATATCCCCGCCACGGCTATCGCTCCGATTCTCCATCCCTGTAACATGTGAGTATATCAAACCTTGTGTATGCTGGAACTGCAATCGGTGATCAGGGATAATCTTCATATGAGAGTCCATTTCTCAATAAACTCCCTCATCCCGCCAGCTCCGTGGTGAACTAGTCACAGGTGGGTGCCTCACAGCTTGCGCAGGTCCAGCAGAGAGCCATTTGGACAAAGGAAGAAGACAACGGTTTAGAGCACAACCGTCAGCCCAACCGATTTGTCGGATGAAGCTGGGCAGTCCGGTTCGCCCATCTGAAACAGAATATTGACCCCAAGAGCCCCCTGATCTAGAAATAGACTGGTCCGGTCTGATTCAAGTTCCGGATCCATCGGAACCCTTCCTATTGGGAACAGAACAGACCCGACAGACCGGTACTGTATATCTTCCCTGCCCGCATGCGAAAGGAAGACTCTCGCATGTGACATGTCAGCCCTATCTTTCTCGAGACTACTGTTGTCAAGGCGCCAAGGCGTTAATTCAGCTGCTAGGCACTGGGCCGACTTGCCATGGGCCCAAAAGGTGCCCATTTAACTTGATTGTGTCTTGAGCCATTTTGGAACATCTATTTAAATTTCTTGATGATTCTTGATCTCTCACTGTGTATTTCATTCAATGAGCTTATTTTATTATGAAATTTTATTTTTTGTTGATGATAATATTTTTTATTATGTATTTCACATTATTGCATCATATATATTATTATTATTCTGAGCATTATATTGCAGATTTTAGAAGAATAGATCAAACGAACATCTGGATTAATTTTTTTATTATGAAATTCTATTTTTTATAATTATTTTTCAGTCATATATTGGCTTTGATACTTCAATCCAATAGACTATTAATTATTTTTTATGTTAATGTCATATTAATGTAATATAAAATATATTATTATCAAGTGTATGCCTAGGCGACGTCTACGTAGGCACCTAAGTGCTTAGATGCTCAGGGACCCCAACTACATCTTAGGTTGCCTTACCGCCTTGACAACTATGATCGGGACACAGAAATTCAGCCCACGGCCTCTGCCTTGAGCACTGCCACATCACTGCAACTGTCATGATGGCTATCTCCTCGGACTGCAGGGAAGAAATCCGTCTCAACGACGCATGAAGTTCCCCTCTGTCTTGGAACTACAACCAGGTTGGAGACCAACTACTCTAGATTGCTCATTGAATACGTCCCCTTGTCTCCTATTAACTCGGTCAAAGAAGGCTCAACCAATTCCCTTAGTTGAGGCTGAGTTCGCCCAGTTCTGTCCACTGCCTCCGGAGCTCCTGTTTCTAGTTTGTCGTCAAACCTCTGTTGATAACCAGAGTTCCCTGCTTCTCCTCTGCAACACCATCTCTCACCGATCTGTACTTCCTATATTTTGAAACTACCTCTGCCCAAGACCACTCAGAAGAAGTATAGGCAGGTTCAACACCTGCCTCCCCACTTTCCTGCTGGATATCAACCCAAAAGCCTCTCCCGGCCACTAGAATTTTGACCCTAGCAGGAGTACCAGCAGGGTGGTCAACTTCAATGCACACTCTGGTGTAACGAAGCTGCTCCCCCTCCAGAGTATTCACATCCACCCTTCTTAAGGACAGCGAACTTGGAGACGAGGGCTTGGAAGATAGAAGCATTCCACAAGTGAAGAGGACCCTACCAATCTGCAGCACTCTGACCTGATGAGAACTTTTCAGCTAAATGCTTTTGTTCATTCATTTACTCAACACTTTTATGTAGTTTGGTCAATTGATGAGGAGCAAGTTTTATAATAGTCTAGCCCCATGCTGTCATCATTTTACCTTTTCCATATGCTAGAAAGGATTAGAAAATCTAATGCATAAGCAAAGATGAGTTCAAGATGATAGAACATCTGGATTTTAATGGCAAATGAATGTCATGGGTTCAAATGTGCATATCTTATAAATTCTGTGTTATTGAGTGGACAACAGTGTTCAGTAGTTCAAGAGTTATTTTCTCACAGCAGTACCTCCTTTCCATTTCTACTGGTGTATTCCAGCTTAGGTAATGAGCAGCATATGAGGTGGGCACTTCAGTTAGGCATGGTACGGCTTGCAAGTCCAGGGTTACACACCATGAGTACTCATATGACACTTTCCATGTCAAGAATGGTGGGAGAAAAACTCATTCTATGTATGAGCATTGCAGCAATTCAGTTCAAACTTCAAAACTACAGGACTTGTGTAATAGAACCACCTAGTTCTCCTGTATACCTAAAAATTTGACATGGTGAGGGTGTTATTTGGTACCTGCAAATTGGACTGTTGGATAACTTTGCCAATAATGGAAGAGGAAGACCGCATAGCATTGTGACACTAAGCAGAAGCAATGGTGGCTCCAGGGCCCTGATGTTTCCTGCCACTGAAGAGATGGCTCTTGCTTCTCTTTATCCTTGTACAACCCAGTGACCGAAGTAACAGGACCCTGTAGATATCTACTGTCATCGGGTGCCTCCAGGCACTCATCCCCCTCATACCCTTCCTCCCACTTCCCCTCCGCATCCTCTATCTTCTGGCTGATTGCTGCCGCCATGTCAGAGGATGAAAGCCTTGACTACTACAAAGATCTAGGTGTTGCTGTGCAGATAGTCTCAACCTCCTCCATTGTGCATGAGCTCAGGAAACCAGCCCGTCACGGGGTATATCAGATGCTTTGAGCTTGTCTTTCTGGAGGCTGCGCCTCTAATGGATGGTGGCTTCTCCTAGCGCAGCCTTGTGAAGGTTGTTGTTGGCATCAAATACAGCCTTCACTAATCATCGGGGAGCCAGGTGTTGGCATTTTGTGCTTGCACGAGATCCAACCTTGTTGTTCTATGGAAGTCATTATATATTGAAGGTTTCTTCTTTCGATCTTCAAGTAGTATCTGGATTTCAATTTTGTGAGATCCAACCATGTTGCCGGTATGAATTTCCTTTCATAAGAGTGCGTTAGGGGTTCTTATGAAAACTTTTTATTCCTTCAGAAAGGGGATTTTTTTTCTTCCTACCGTAAAACAGTCCAGGAAAAATAAATTTTTTATGGTTGGAATTTGCTAGGTAATTTTCCCATACAAGGAATAAAGGATTTCTACAGCAGTTTAGTTTCCCAATTCTCCAATCCTCGGAAAATAACTGTTCCTAGAAAATTGACTTGACCACCCTATTTCCTGGAACCCTAGCCCTCTCTAAAGTGCCTGTAAACCTTTGTAATGAAGATTAAATTAGTTCCATCACTGGAAACTTTGGCAAACTCTTGCATGATGCTACCTTGACTGGAAAAAACAAAACAATTGCCTACACGTACATTGACCTTGACATCTTGAAGCCTAATGCAGATTGATTATGAGGACAATGGGTTTTGGCAGCCAGTTAAATACTTGAATGTGCAAGATTTCTGCACTGGTTGCCATGAGCCTGGTCATTCTGAGGAGTGTCCAAAATCCAAGGTGACGAACATCTTCAACTGTTCTCAAGATGCAGCCATGGAACCCCCGATTGCACCAAAGAAGACCAAACTTGAATGGCATTAGAAGAAAAGAGAAGATCAGTCATTAGACATACTAAAGGTCCAGGGGAGTCGGGTTCATGTTATCCAGTGCAGGATCCTTCTCATTTGGTGGTAGCACCCCTGTTAACTGATTGGCCTGTGGTAGAGGGGTGCACCTCTGTAGTTATCCTACAGGTTATAATGACCCTCATGTTAATGACATGTAAACAATGATGATGATATGATTGTTAAGTTCAACAACAGTTCCATGAATCAGCAAAACCAGTTAACAAGGCCCAGGGGAATTTGGCAAGTCACCAAGTCCAGGAAGAGGAGTCCAAGGATCATCAAAGAAGAGGCCCAGGCCCCTCTGGCAAGTAAGTATAAAACCCAGACACTTTCACAATGTTTACCTAAAAGGAATCGGTTAGGGGAA
Source organism: Zantedeschia hybrid cultivar (assembly GCA_030544215.1). Taxonomy (NCBI): domain Eukaryota; kingdom Viridiplantae; phylum Streptophyta; class Magnoliopsida; order Alismatales; family Araceae; genus Zantedeschia; species Zantedeschia hybrid cultivar. The sequence goes on along the minus strand of JARZZO010000003.1, from coordinate 10,970,545 downwards.
CCACTTAGAGTCTGAGACATGTATCGCAGCAGTTGACCAAGCCATGGGTATGCCCAATCTAAAGATTGATGGCATTGTAAATCATGCAGATCCATTGTGTGAAGGGCCGAAAGCTGGCCACTACCAAGAGGAAGCTCCAAAAGATTGTTGATCTTGAAGGAGGAGAAAATAAGGGATGTTGGGATTGCTGCAAGGTGGACTTGTGTATTTTGAAAAGTTCAAATGGCAATCTTTATGCATCTTATCAAATAAATGAGGGGATGTCTACAAGATGGAGGAGAAAATCCTTGGACCTGATTGGGTTACGCCTAGTATAAGTATTCTGTCTCAATGTCTTAAGCCTTGTAATTGGATGAAGCCTTTGATCTTTTGGGGTGGGGTTTAAATTTTGTAAATATCTTTTGTAACTAATCTGGAGGTATGCCCATTTTGGGACATTTAAATTTCGAAAAAGGCTCTGCTTGAGAGCTAACTTGTACTTAGTTACCTAACAAACAAAAGGAAATGTGTTTCTGGTTAGGACTGTGTATTCTGTAGTAATCAAATGAATGACAAGCACTAAATTCAGATGTGTAGTTAAAGATGTGCATTTAAATAACTCGACTATATGTATAATTAAAGATGTGCATCTTATTAAAAATATTTAAATAAGTTTTAATGATAACCAAATAATTTAGGCAATGTTTAAGAAAATTTTGTTAAAAACCAGTGTTCTGAACACTGAACCACTCATCGAACCGTTCTTGTTACTAAGTCAATCGTCAAAGGTTCAACTGTTGAGACAAACTGGTTAACCCGTAATGACACAAATATTATATTAAATCTATAACTATATACTAAATCAAATAAAAATATTATAATATGTCAGCCTGTACTTGACCAGTGTGGAAGCCTACAGGTGAGCTAGCCCCTGTTAAAAGTACACCGTTGTGGGATGGAAATCTTTGTAGATACAAACCATAAGATATTTGGAAAGTAAAGAGCCATTGTTTCCATTTCTTGTTTCCCTCGTTTGATCCCATACTTGGTTGGAGAGCACAGAAGTTGGAGAGTTGGCAGCTGAGGGGAATCTTCCCACATTCCCAATGGAACAAGTGTCTCATTCTTGAAGACTCATCTCCAAGCCCATTGTTTTAAAAACCGAACTGCTCTTGTTACTGGGTCAAGGGTCAAAGGTTCAATTGTTGGGTCAAACCATGGAATTTCGGGTCGGATCGGGTCCCCGAATCGGGAGCTGGCGATCCCGATCCGACCCGGATCGGATCGGCCTAGTCGGCCCATCCAGATGAAGTCTAGCCGGTCCAACTCGGCCGGATTAAAAAAAAAAAAAATCAGAAAAAAAAATCAGAAAAAATTGTATACATATGATTCAATGAATGTACAATAAAAATGAATTCAATTCATGTACATCCATAAAAATATATACATTAAAGACAACTAAGGGTCTGATGTCCGGAAGAGTGATGTTGTTTCCTCTGAAAAAGCAAGTGGACAAGTGGCCCAAAGGCCGGACAATTGGAAAAAATCGAAGGGGTTTGACAGCGACTCTGCAAAAGCATAGAATTCTACATCTGTGTCAACCAAAGAAGCAATGTCTAATAAGGATCAAGCTTGGACTCTAAAGACTGATTTCGATAAAGCTGACGAGCCTAGTTGCTGGGGCAATCGCAATGGTTCATTTCAGCAGAGAGATGCTTGGAGTCAAGAAAAGCTTCATGGTGAAGCACATAGTTCTGACGAGGGAAGTGGCTGTGAGAGATCTAATGGGGGGAGTACAGAGAACGGCAGATGGTAATCATTCATAGCATGGCAATGTACATCAGCTTCTTGTTTCTGCTTTGATGGTTTTGTATCTCTTGTGGTTGCTGGTTATTCTCTTTTTGTCTTATATATTGATGATCATCTGTGCATATTTTCCTTCCAATGTCTGAAGCCAGTGGCAACTTCTTTTTTGGACGGAGCCTATTTTGGATCTTTCCAGATAAAAAGCAACAAGGTTTAATCACTTTGTTTGTCCTTAGCCTATTCTACTTGAGATTTTCCAATTTGTAGCCTATTTTGGGGGTCAAGTTGCCGGCGGCGGTGAGTGGCGGCGGTGGTGGCCAGGGGAGGGGGAGGGGGAGGGGCTGGAGGAAGGGGGAAAGGCCAGCATCTGCTACTGCTGGTTGGATCAGCCCCCTTAAGGGGGATCTGAATTGCGCCTGAATCGGGCCAAATCGGACCGGACCGGCCAGATTGGCCGATCCAGACCCGATTCGAACTGATTCACATTGTTTTTTAAAAAAAAAAAAAATCGGGAGGATGAACAGTGAAATCCCCTCCGAATCGGGATTGGAACCTGCCGATTCCGATTCAAATCGGCCGATTCCGTAATCTATGGGTCAAACTGGTTAACCCGTAATGACACAGATAATATATTAAATCTATAATCGTAAATTAAATCAAATAAAAATATTATAATATCTCTACCTATACTTGGCTGGTGTGGAAAGAAGTTCTTTGATGCAGCCTATAGGTGAACTTGCCCCTGTTGAAAGTAGACCATTGTGGGATGGAAATCTTTGGAGATACGAACCATAAGATATTTGGAAAGTAAAGAGCCGCTGTTTCCATTTCTTGTTTCCCTCTTTTGATCCCATCCTCGATTGGAGAGTGCAGAAGTTGGAGAGTATGCAGCTGAAGGGACTTTTCCCACTTTCCTAATGGACTCGAAGACTCAACTCCAAGCCACCACTTCGAGCAGGTGGGGTGAGTAAGTAGATGATGGGTTGGACGGTCTAACAACAGGTTTCTGGGTTTAAATGGGTTGAAACGGTTCAACCACAAAAAGCAGGTCTGGCCACTTCACAACCCGGGCTGTGTTCCGGTTTTCGAATCAATTGGTTGAACCGGACGGTTCAGTCCAGGTTTTAAAACCTTGTCCAAGTCACCACCTTGAGCGGGCCAGGTTAGTAAGTAGATGACGGGTTAGATGGTTTAACAATGGGTTTACGGGTTTAAACGGGTTGAAACGATTCAATAGCAAAAACCAGGTTTTTGCCGCTTCACAACCCAGGTTGTGTTCCGGTTTCCAGATTAGCCGGTTGAACCGGACGGTTCTGTCTGGGTTTTAAAACCTTGTTAAAAGCAATTGTTATGAGCCAAAGACTGCAATTTCAAATTTTGACCAGCCAAATTGCAGAAATGTTTGTTCAGATATTTGAACCAATGGAAGGCAAATGCTGAATGTCACAAACAAAACGCAATGAATCAACAATTATGCAACTTCAAGTTTTAGTCAGCCAAGTTCCAAAAACTAGCAGCTATATCATCCTTTCTTTCAGATGTTTCCTATGTATCTTGTTCTTCCCTTCAAGAAAAATGTGGATGGCTCTTAGCATGTCCTACATCATGTATTTTGCCTGTGTTATCTGTAGATTAAATTAATGAAGCTAATTCAAGTTTTATTATGAATGGTTTCTTTTCAGCAATCTTCATTGCTTGTGGTTTCACAAGACATCAGACATGAGTTCTCAGAAAGTTCCTTGCACATTGATGGATAATTGTTAATTCTTGAGTGCTACTTAGCATTCCTTGGCAAGCACATGAAGCACCAGAAAATGCAGCATTTGCCTTTTACCATGCTTCCAGTTACTGTAAACGTCCGAGGTTTCCTAAACAAACTGAATGCAGCATGCCCTGCATGTATATTCATGGCCTCAAATCAGCTTGATGCTATGGGAATGGAGGGTACCAGTCAATAATAGTTTGCATTGCTTCGATTTCGTGCATCAGTGATGTACTGTTTAGGAGATCTACTTACTGGATCCTGATTTGGAATTTGGATGCTTCAACATTTAACTGCATCAATAGCCAATGCAGAATGGGTACCAAGAGGACATTTGCCTTCTTGGAAGGAGTCTTACATGGTGCATGGACAAAAACACATTGATCAGCAACCCAACACTGTTTGCCTTCTGAATGCAATGATTTACAAGGGTACTCATGCACAAGAGATTATTGTATCGATTTCAGCTACAGGCCTAAAATTTGTCTTGGGTTAAGGTGGAAGTCCAAAGGGATCATCTGCCCAGTTCCACTCACGACAGAAAGGTCAAATTATTCTTAAATAATAGAAAAGTCAGCTAGAATGCTAAGCACCAGAAGGGGCAAAAAGGATCGGAATGATAATGCATGATAGTGCTGCTGGAAGCTCAACGCTAGAAATCAGTTGGTCAAGTACAGACCCATGACAGTTCTTGGTTAATGATTCATATTTCCATGGAGATTGCTGCTTGGATTTATGTTGCCTGCATGACTGAACAGTGCCTTCATGACTCCACTGCAGTTAGCTGTTTTGATTTCAACAGCCAGTTTAACAGTTAACTCTATTTGAACTTACTCTCTTAAACTTTGTTATTACTGTAATCAACAATTACTCTATTTGAGCCCACTTGAACAACTTCTTGGTTTTGCCAAGTGTAGGAAATTTGGCATGGCTTCCAATCTAAAATTGCTTTGTGCTTATATGAACTTGAAACTCTTGATATACTGTTATTTTCCAATCTAAATTTGGCATGGCTGCTAGATCCACCTACTTCGCTGCCAAAAGTCCCATCTCGGAGCTCGTAGCTGTGAGGTATCCAAATGGTAGATAATGGGCTCCCATCATCCCACGTCAATTATTCCCTGCCATGTTAACTTCCCAAATCATTGTAGAAGTCGAAAATTGTTTTCATCTAGGAACACAGTTAAACGTGCTCTTAGTTGTTTCAACTTTGAAGACTGAAGAAAAAAACGGAGTAGGTTCTGCACATCTCTATTTGTCTGATGACTTGACGCGTTCAATGGGACATAGTTCCTATGGTGTGGTCGCGTATTATACAACCAATAATAAGGGTATCAAGAAAAAACTCCTGGTCACATTATCCCCATCTCTTTTGGTCAGTACTCGAACATAGGTTCCTTAAAAATCGTCAATTAGTTTTCACACTCGCATAATTGTGACAAGTGAGAATTAAATTCATAACTTCTCCCAAAAAAAATGGGTCTTTGATACCAGAGTCATTAGATTATTGACTAGAGAGACTGCTTTCAGTTGCATTGTCAATAAGCATTTTGCTCTCGTTGCCGGAGGCTCTGAGCTTGCTGCTAGACTGCATTCTTTCAGCTTGTCGGTTATCAGGAATCCACTCCCATGTGGGATCTGAGGCACAAGTTTATAGTCGATGACTGAAAATTCATTAGCTCTATTTTCAGTAAGAGTAATATTTGTTGTAATACTCCCTCCAATCACAATGGAGGTATTGCAGTGGGTAAAAAAGGAAAAAAAATAATTTGTTTAAGTCAACCCCAGGGTCTCCTACCCAACTGTACAGTGCACTACCCAATTAGACAACCTAAAAAAAGTTCAAAAAATACAAAAACTGACCCAACGATCAGTAAAAAAATGTCCCTTAATAAGTCAAATCCAATAACATTTTTTAATTTTTTTTTAAAAAAATTTAAATCATCCAATCAGACATTACACCAAATAAGAACCTCAAAGTCAACCTAAAAGAAATTCAAAAAATAAAAGATTTTTCTTTTACTCACTGCAATTCCCTCAATACAAATGAAAGAAGCATTACAGCAAGTATTACTCTTTCCCAACAAATTTATTGGGCGTGGATACTGTTGTGCTAACCAATAACATTTGCATCACCGTTGCCACGCCCACAACAGTTCGTCAAAATGGCTGCTTGGTTTGACAGAATTAAACTGTAATCTCGCATTCACCTGACACAAAAACAGTATTTTACAGCGCCCAAATATTAACCCTTTAGATGGAATTAATCATCATCTTCCCATTATTCTAATCAAGTCCCCACGAAAGAAGAGGATTTGCCAATTTGTACTCAAAAGAGAAACTTTTTTGCAAGTAGACACAAATGGGGATACAAAAATCACATTAAGAACCTAGTTATGACTCGGACACAAACACCACCTTACATGGTACTCCCAACATACCATTAGAACACACCATTGGCAGAAGAAAAGAAAAGGAATAAAGATTACACAGAGATTAGGCGAGATTTGCTTATTAGGCGCGCTCGCCACGGATGCGGCGGGCGAGCTGGATGTCCTTGGGCATGATGGTGACGCGCTTGGCGTGGATGGCGCAGAGGTTGGTGTCCTCGAAGAGGCCCACCAGGTAGGCCTCGGCCGCCTCCTGCAGCGCCGCCACCGCCGAGCTCTGGAACCTCAGGTCCGTCTTGAAGTCCTGGGCGATCTCCCGCACTAGCCGCTGGAACGGCAACTTCCGGATCAGCAGCTCCGTGCTCTTCTGGTACCGTCGGATCTCCCGCAGCGCCACCGTCCCCGGCCGGAACCGGTGCGGCTTCTTCACCCCTCCCGTCGCCGGCGCCGACTTGCGCGCCGCCTTCGTCGCCAGCTGCTTCCGGGGGGCCTTCCCCCCCGTCGACTTCCTCGCCGTCTGCTTCGTCCTCGCCATCGCAACACCCTCCTCCTCCTCCTCTCTCTCTCTCTGGATCTCTCTATACTACTCTCTCTCTCTCTCTCTCTCTCTGTGGAGCAGTGAGAGCCTCGTTGGAGAGGTGTGGGGGGATTTGTTGGGGAAAGGGAAGGCGGGAAAGGGCCGCGCCGAAGAGTGAATCGGCTCCGTTAGTTTAAATGGACGGTGACGATTCGTCTAAATCGCACGTTAATCCGAGTGTTCTTGCCTGCAACCAATCATACGCCGTTTTCGGTTGTGCTAAAGATTGACGTAGCGCGCGGCACTTTGGTCCGTAGAAAATTGCAGAAAGTCTACAAATATTTCGAAAATATTTTTAAAGTCTTTTTACAAATAAAAGTGAGATCATAAAAAGTTTTTACTAAATATAGAAGTTGTAATGAGTTTTTTTTTTCTAAATTAAATAGATTAGTGAGAATAAAAACTGAAAAGACCTATGTATATAATGTGTCACTGCGCTGGCATGTTTGATGTGCATAAACATTCTATATATACTAGGGAAATGGCACATTTGATATACATGTTATTTTATAAGGATAATTACGTATATAATCCTGTCACATAGTTAATTATACTTTTACTCTTCTTATTTTTTCCTATTATTAATGACCTTATTAAGGAAAATTCTATCAAAAATGCCCTTGAGGTTACCTTCTTTTTTGTGCCCTAAGAATATTATATCCAAAATATGTCGTTAACACTTGTTCTGAGACAATAATACTCTTCTCCTCGGACCCCTGCACCCCTAGTCTGGGGTGTCAGCAAGAGAGAAAGAGAGAGAGATGAGAATATTATTGCCTTTTTTTTTTAATCTTGAGTTAAGATTTAACTATAGTTTATCTTTTTGTTGGATTTGGTTATGGGACGTGACGCATGGGCACTTTTGACTAAATTTTTATTTGGAGGATTATTATTAATAGGTGAAAATAAGAAGGGTAAAAATATAATTAACTATGTGAGAGGATTATATATATATATATATATATATATATATATATATATATATATAAAGCAATGTAGGATGATACATAGGTAAGCATGATATTTTTAAAATTTAACATATAAGAATCATTAATATGAAATTTCTCCATGCTAACTTTAGGATTCAGGATTGTGAACTATGTAACGTCTCCTATGTTTGAACTTTATCAGCAGGTTTGTCAAGATTCTCTTCATAACTTCATACTCTTTTTTCTATTTTTTGAAGAGTTATTAACCGTGTTTGGTGCAACTTTTATTTGGAAGCATTTTTGTATTTTTATTTAGTTATTTTTTGTAAAAGTCATTAGATCTTGGAAGGCATTTATGTATTATTTTATTTATGCTTTAGTTTCAACCAAAAGCTAGAAGGTGGAACTTTCAGGATTGGAAAAAAAGTATTGTTACGGAAGAGTTGACTTTTGTAACAAAACAAAATTAATTATAATCTTACTCCCTCAACTCATTCTATATGAGAAGTGAAAATCAAAAGTGACTTTTAGTAAAAAATTTGCCAAATACTCCCATCAAGTTGTATGTTAAATTTGGAGTTTCTAAAAACCAGTATGATAAAATTGTTTTGGACATGCGGAGTTTTGGAGTTCAAACATGCATACCGCATAAGACTGCAAATGGCTTGGGAACTCGAAGTTAAATTGATTCACACGTGAGACACGGTGGATTAAAGATCAATTTTAAATATTACTAGAGATTAGGTCGGATCGAGTTGGATAATATTTTTTATCTACGAGTGACATGGATCAGACTGGAGAAGAGCAAAATTCATATGAAATTAATCCATTTTAACATGGATCAAGGTGGATATGGATTGGAGTAGATTCTATTCCTGCCGGTACAATATCACATTAAAGACTGTAAACTTTGAAATATCTTTATACCGCTGCAAGGAAGATAGGTTTTGTCAGTGGCTAAGAGCCGCTGACAAACATCATAGAGTCATTGACAAATACTTATGTCAACAGTTATAAGGCCGTTGACAAAGCCGTGGACAAAAGTTTCGTTGGCATACATTTGTCAACGGCTATTAGTAGCCGTTGACATATAATATATATGCCTACGGATAGAAGCCGTTGACAAAGAATACATATGTTAACTGCTTATGTAAATCACTGACAAATACACTATTTGTCAATGACTGCAAACTCGCTGACAAATACTTTTGTCTACGGCTTTATAGCCGCTGACAAAAGGTTTTGTCAGCACTTGGACTGCTGACAAATGTTTTATGTAGACAGTTGCGCAGCCGCTGACAAAGATTTTTGTTTACAAATTCCTAACTGTTGACAAAAGTTTTGTCAACAACTAAGACTGCTGACAAATGTGGTATATGTCCATGGTTTGTAGCCGTGAACATATGTGCACAGTAACTTTTGTCAGCGGCTTTAGCCGCTGACAAAAGGTTACTAACAAAAAAAAATTAAAATATTAAAATAATATACAAAAATATGTAGATACATAGACCTATACATAAACATCCATACAAGCATACACAAATAAACACATCCACATGTACAAATAAACACATTTACACTTTCAAATAAACGTATTCACGAAATCACAAAAAAAAGTACATCCACATGCATAAATAAACATTCACATAAAATTAATAAACACATCCACTTCTTGTCAAGTCCAGCTATTTCTATGTATCCTCTAACATATATATTAACAAATATGATCGATTAATAACTTATATATTATACACGCACGCAAAACACAAACACACACAATGGCCCCTATAATGTTTGGATATGCTTGGATAATCATCATTAGTTGTGTATCTTATCTGGTTTTGAAGTCTATGCTGTCTTACAACTGATTCAAATCAAAAGATTCACATCTAAAGAAGGAAGTTCTAAAGAACACCACAAAAGTCAGCTATATTATCAAAATGAAATGTGGTAGCTAAGCATGTATGACAAGCATTTTCTATTAATGACTAGTGCACTCTTGCAACGTTGATGACCATGGAACTGACATTTTCTATTCCCATGTGATGAAAAAACCCCAAAATTATGCGGAGGGGGGATGCGATGGGGGAGTTGGATCTCAGAGTAGGAGGGAAAGGGATTATAATAATAAGGCTAGAAAATCATATAACTATCACGGGCTAATTAGGTTTATCCAACATTTTTTTCGCTGAGTGATGATCCTATGATGTAGGTATAACTATGGAAATGGGAGATTTAATAGACGTTTTGTACACAACCGAAATAAGAGAAACTTAGTTGATGGATTAAATGAAGTTGAAGCTGCGGTTCGCTTTAGAAATAATTAACCAGATTGTAATTCTTCATCCACTAGGTAGAATGAGACTCTTTAGATCTAGGTTTTCTGGACCTCTAAAATCTTTACCGTTGGTTGGCTGAGGAACAAGAAAACTTTATGTTTCTATCTTGTTTTTTTTCTTCTCTCTCCCTCTCAATAACTACCTAATCAAATTCACCAAGTAATAAAACTCTAAGACCCACCAAATGATCAGAAACCCCACTTTAACAACCTATGACACCAAGGCTCGCCAATTGGAGAACTTACACAAAACCCTACTGATCCGAAAGCTAACCGACAATAGGGGAAACAAACAAACAAGTGCTAATGCTAGTCGGAGGATTAAATCGAGGGCATCTAGTGGAGGAAGAAGTCCAATGGCGATGATGTGGCTGGTGCTAGTAGGCTCTTAATTTGCAGGTTGAATCTTTGCTCTAGATGGAGGTTTTGGAGAAGAGGATGATGCATAACATGAGAAAGAATTGGAGTGGCAGTTATTGGATTTGTGGCATTATGCAATCATCTATGGAGGTTTATTTTTGACAGCTTTTCCAGATCTTATTAGGTGCACCTCTCATGGATTGATTCACAAATGAACAAGAAAAATAAGAGGCCTATAGGAGGGTACAAGGGTCCAATCACTTAACCCATGAGATATAGTTCTCTCGTCTCCTAATTGGATTTGGAGGAGAACACAGAGTCTTTAACATTCACGCAACGCTTAACTTTGACAAAAACCCAACTTCATGGTAGGCAAATAAAACTCAAAGCAAAGTAAAAATCAACTAGTCTAGATTGATTTACACCATTCTAAAATTGAAACAATAGGACTGTTTAGTAAACTAACATGTGAAACAAGGCAGTGGTATGAAGTGTGAAGCCTTGCCCATCTAAAATTTAAACTTTCACATAGTACTTAGGAATGTTTGATGCCATTTCACAACTTGGGATCGTGTTCGGTGAATCGCCTATGTAGATTTTTTTTTCATACATAGGATATACTAATAGAATAAACTTAATTCCAATTTGGGAAGTCTCCTTCTTACCAATTGTTCTTTGTTCGGAAAAAAATATTAAACTCATCTAATGTCAACGACAAATGCAAGTGATAGAAAAATCTCATGTAACGAATGTCTGACTACATGGGATTGGGGGATATATGTAAAACTACGCCCTAGCAACTTTTATCATCAATAATTCCTTCTACTTAACTCTTGATTAATTAAAGCAAAGTGGGAAAGGTTTCCCCTTCAACGAGTCTTGCTTGTGTCAACCTGAATGGCAACCGGTAAACATTCCACCAAACATCACCACAAAACGAAAACGACAAGAACAATGTGGACCGGTAACCTCAGGAAATTCCCGGAGCACAGCAGAGCAACGCGCATAAAGGATCGAATCCGCATAATCAGAAACGACAAGAACAAAGAGCAAAATGGCATAAACGAGAAATTTTAGGAAAAAAAAATCAGAGATTACCTAGAGCCCTCCCTCCGCTCTACTCTGCTCCTCCCACCGGAGAAGAGAAAAATTGAAGTAGCCGGCTACCACAGAGAGCAAGGAACGTGTGGACCTCACGAGATCTTCGAACGCCCCAGATCAGACCTGATAGAGAAGAGCTGGCCGAGCTTGATGAAGGTTGGCCCCAAATCTAGCGTCGGGGGTCGAACCCGCCGCCACCGCTAGCAGCAGAACCACAAGAACCACAGGGCAGTGGCCGGAATGAAGGTGGCGACGACGGCTCGGCAAAAGTAGGAGAGAGGGAGGCCGGCAACAGTGACAAGAATGACACACGATGGCGGGCCGACCAGAGGCCAGCAGCGGTGACGGGAGTGGCAGACGACGGCGGGCCGAGCAGAGGGAGCACGACGGTGGTTAGGACATAGGAGGGGGAAAAGAGGGAGAGAGAGAAAGGGAACGAGAGGAGAGGAGTTTAGAGAGTTTTTGTCCATGCTTGAAAGTTTAGCCGTAAACATATAAAAGATATGTCAACGGCTAAACTATTTGCCGTTGACATATAATTTTTATCATTTTTTTATTACTTATGCGATGGATTATTATTAGCTGTCAACATATACTTCATACGTCAACGGCTTTTATAATAGCCGTTGACATATATTAAGTATATGTAAACGGTTATTGGAGCCGTCGACATATAATATTATTGTAAACGGCATTCTTGTGACTGTCGACTAATATTCTCTTTATCGATAGGTGTCTTTAGCTGTCGACATATATTCGTTGACAAATCCTCCTTTTCTTGTAGTGTACTCATTATTTCATGATGAAAATTTGTCGAAAACATGAGCAAAAAACAAAATTCTAACCCTTCTCCTTTATCGTGTTTTGCATCCTGTTTTTGAGTCAAGAAGATGCGTAGGTTTCTGTTTAATTATAATGATGGGACAATAAAAACGTTAATGAACAAACTACGTACTTGTAATGTTTTAAGTTGGCATATCTTCATGGATAAATTGAGATAAGAATAATATACGTAAAATTGTTCAAATAATATCTAGATTTGAATATGATAAACACGGATTGGGTCAAAGATCTGCAAATTTCCACAAGTTTGAAAGTGTAGACTCCAAAACCGTCCATGTTGAGTAGCACATAGGGCGGGGATTTATTTTAAGCTATTTATATGAAATTATGAATAGAGATCCTCTTAGTGGGGCAACTAATGGAACTCGGTCAGTGTTCAAAGAGATGAAACACTAATTGGAAATAGGAAAAGGTTCACACGAAGAAGTTTTTTTTGAAAAGCTTCCCTCTCAGTATTAATCGGATCCGATCAGGAGCCCTACTAAGAGGATCTCTGTTTCATCTATATATGGTTTGATTCATACGTGTAGATGCAATAATTTGACTCAAGTACTATTTTGATCTATAAGTTTCTGAATTAAGTTTAAGAATCAACAGCCTTTGAATGTGCAGCCAAAATGGGTTGGAAATTAACTTGTCAACTACCAATCAAATTTCTTGTGCACCTGTTCAAATATTATCCTTACGAAGTGATATTGTTGTGGATCGTTCTTGTTCACCTTATTAGCAAGATCATACATTTGCAACAATCAAGTAAACCGCAGAGAGAGAGAGAGTGAGCAAAGATTTACATGTTTCGACAATATGCTTATGTCCATAGAGTCTGACTCTTTTATTATCACCTTACATAATTTTATCTAAGAATACAAGTATAAGAATGTAACCTTAGAAGAAACCTCTAGCCATCCTCTTGTGTTCCCAACCTCTGTGACACATTTCTCCAAGTAATTAGACAAGTAACCTCTGGATACAAAGTCCAAGAGTATTGCAAATTTGGTCTGCATATCCTCCCATCTTCCCAATTGGAAGTAACTTACCAAAGGAGATTTTCCTACATGGGGCCTCTCCTACTTTCCTTTTTTTTTTTTTGAAGGGGCCCAGAGACCGATTATGTACAACTCTAACTTTGAGATGGGGCCTCCCCTACTACTCTAACTTTGAGATGCCTTTCTAGATGTGAGACCTATTCCAATAGATATCCATCTCTAGTAATGAACATATTTTGAATCCTTCCGTAATTCTTTAACAAAGAAAGAAAAAGTGGCACTAGTGCTCACATTTGAACCTCCAGAGATTGAAGCATGCGAGACTAGATCAAATTGTGCATGGTCCCTATGCAGAACGATGTATGTTCTTGAACATAAAGGATATGCTTTCAACAAACAAATTTCCTTCATGAGAAGATCACATTCGGAAATATTAACCTTTTTATGTACTGTTGCGGACAATTATCAGTCTTTCTAGTAACTTAATTTTATAGAAAAGTAATACTTGTTGCAATGCCTCCTGTTGTTAAACTGTGGAGCGTTGTAGTAGGTAAATCGAATTCTTTTTTAATTTTTTAAGGTCGGGTCTCACATGACCTACATGTCTATACAAGCCAATCTCTTATTAGATGATCTAAAAAGTTCTGAAAACTAAAAAATCAAGTTCCAATGAATAGTAAAGCAAAGTCCCTTATGGCCGGTGCCCAATAATAGTTTTTTATTTTGTATTTATTTTTTTAGATCATCTAATGGAAATCAGTCTGCACAGACAAGTGGGACATATGAGGCCCGACCTTTAAAATTTTCAAAAATGCAAAAAATATTTACCCACTGCAATGCTCCGCATTGCAACAACAGCAGGAACATTACAACAACTATTACCCCGTATGAAATGTCCTTTAATGGGCTTTTTGTCGAGACGGGAAGTATGATGTTCAGTCCAACCACTAAGGCGTTCATTGGCAATTTAACATGTTTGGTGACAACATGCAGGATGTTTATGTTTACAACCACAGATAGTGGATACATCATTTTCACGTCGATCAACATTCAGTGATAAAATTAATCATCTTATTTAAATCACCTTAATGATAAAAATGTCAGAATTCACATAACTAAAAAGGTTCAGAGAGGGAACACTGCACCCTATTTGTTGGAAAATTAAGGTGGAAGAAATAAAGTGAAAAATATATCTGACTATGAAATTCGACCTCACGGTGAGATCGAGTTCATTGAATCAAACCTCTTATTATTATTTGATCGGTTATTCATAGTTTTGAACAAGTGAAGAGTCTTGAGGGAAGGTAGGACATTACAACGAACGGATCGAAGTACTGCTTTGCTCACTTGATCATGACTGGAGAGCCACCACATAACCCCTCCTATATATTGTGGGTGCAGATTTGCATGTGAAAAAAGCTCGGCTAAGCATGACGATGCTTCCCTTTTGGGAACCAGAACAGGGAAAAAAAAAAAAAGGTCCCCGGATGCCCTATTTGATCATTGACATGTTCTGTCTAGCTATTTCTCCGGCCTGTTTTCTTCCGGGAGGGGGGAAGGTTATGATGGGAAGGAAAGAGTCCAATTATTTTGCCTTTAGACAACTTTCCTCTAGCTTCTTTTCCTTTGTTCTTTCTTTCTTTTTTTTCCTTTTGAGAGGAAAGATGGGGTAGGGCTGTTAACGGCATTGATACCATACCATGATTACCATCCAACTTTGCTTTCCCTAGTTTTATCTAGGTATCAGACTTCGAATATTATCACATATACGAAAAACTAAATTAGGCCGTATTTGGCGTAGCTTCAATTTGGAAGTACTTTTGCATTTCTATTTAGTTATTTTTTATAGAAGCTATTAGATCTTGAAAGTTATTTATGTGATATTTTTCTTGTGCTTTGGCTTCCAACTAAAAGCTACAAGGGGGGAGCTTCCAAGTTTGGAAAAAAAGTGAGATTGTTACGAAAGAATTGACTTTTGTAATAAGCCAAAATTAGTTATAACATCTCTCTCTCTCAACTCATTCTATGTAAGAAGTGGAAGTCAAAAGTAACTTTCAAGTAGAAATTTTGCCAAACACGCCCTTAGATTCCATTACATAATGTATATGAATATCTGACTATTTAGAGTATTATGAATAATTAATTTGTAATTTTTAACCTTGAAAATATTGATATACTTTAAATGAATAAATATGCAACTTATATATAAATTTCTAGATATAGTTTTAAATCACTAAAAGGATCTACAAAGTATACTTGAGATAATAAGTCAAACATCTCTTAAATAATTTGCTAAAATCAGAAGAAATTTGCAATGCATCTCATTGTTATCCTTTAACATATCTATTAATCATATTTCAAATAATAACTTGTAACAGTACAAAAACCAAAAAAAACTGGCATTAGATTTAAACTCTAAAGACTGAATCAAAATATAAAATTGATCGGATAATAATGCCCGCTATAAACATCAAAATGGTCTACAAAACGTGCAACACTTACAAACACCAAGGATAACCTCTCGTAGACCACTTCTATTGGAATGTGAACTTTGGTTCAAACCCTGCAGGAATGTCAACGAACGGTTCCTCTCCTACTGTTAAGACAAAACAAGTAATAAATAATTTAGAATACTATCTGCACCATTAATGTACAAATGCAAATAATACAAAGAAAATTATTAACCTTAATTTAACTAAACTTATTCTCTATCTAAGGTCTTGGAAGTTGGAACACACCTACATTTATGAGTTGAGATCCTCTATGCCCTTTGGCAGACCGTAGAGAGTTAGTAAAGGCAGAGGAAAGAGGGCCAGAATTTTGAATTTACGGAGGCATGAATAGAATGAGTTTTGGCAATTTTTAACCCCCCTTCCACTCTCTTTACGACCCTCTACGACTAAGGGCGCAGAAAATCTCAGTTCTACATTTATATACTTCCCTGCCATGATGCAGTTACTTGACTATTATGCCAAGCAAGCATGCCAAGATTATTGTGGCTAGCTAGTGCAGCCCTGCAACATAACTTAAAAGATCTCCACTATCACACATGGCTTCTCCCAACAGCTGATTACTAACAGAAGCGCGTGGCCTGCAAGCTTGAGCCGCTCATAATAGAAGGACGACGCTTCCGGCTCCTTACAAATAATAACGTTGCGTGTTCTATCATACTGCACACTGCAGGTTACAGTGGGATTAGGTCCTGTCACCTGTGGCTGCTGTGTCTTGTGGGCCTTGAGGTTCTCATGAGGTGGTCACATGGACTAATGGAGGAGGCACTGCACGCACGATGGTGATGCCCGATGCCTGACGGTACGCGGAGGTAGCTGGTAACTGGTGATGTGTGTGGAACCCTCAGCCAGAACTGTGGGTGCTCTTTTCATGGAGTACCACCCTCCTCTCTTGCCGTCCCCACTGGCGCACGAGGCAGCAGGGAGCAGCTGCTTTCACTCTCTGCTAGGCCCGCTTACTTAATCAGTCACCACCGCCGGGCCTCTCGCATCGCATCTGTCCAAGCTCAGCACCGGCACTGTGCGCCCACCAGCTCTCTCTCTCTCCCTCCCCTCCAACACCCCCCCCCCCCCGGGGTGCGTGCGCCTGTCTGTGTCTGTGTCCTGGGGAGGCGGGGAGAGGTGATATGTTCAGACCGGCAGACGCCCTGGTTATTAGTTCCCACCGCCCGATCCCCCTTGGTCTCTCCCGCCGTCGGCATGGCGCCAGCCGGGCAGCAGGCCCACGAGTTCGATCGGGAGGATATCCAGGCGGCCATCGCCAGGGCAGCAGAGCTCAGGGCCCTCCACGCTGCCCTTCTACAGGGCGGCCGCATTGGCAACCCCTCCACGCTGAGGCTGTCCGACGGGGCATCGCCGTCCTTCTCGAGGGCGTCTCGCCAGTTCACTGCAGAGGAGTATCCGATCTTCAGACCGGTGAGTTCTTCGAGATCGTTGGGTCCTGGTTACCTTTGCTTTTTTTCACACAAGATCATGCTTACCCGAAGTACAATTATCTCCTTCTCTTCGTCATTTCTAACTCAAATTTCACTATTCTCTTTTTCAAGTCCATATTGCCTTGTACTTATTCTTCAACTTATCTTCTCTAACTCGGAACCGCGTGACTCAGTGGTAAGGGGTCTTGGCATTAAGAAGGGAGGATCCCCACCAAAGTTCAATTCCTGATGGGCTTGGAAAATAATAACTTTACCATTAAGGTAAAGCTTTTGCAAGCGAAAAAAGAGAAAAACTTATCTTCTCTCACATATTACCTCCTATGAAGAGTTTCCTTTATTACCTCCTATGAAGAGTTCCCCTTTGCTAAGAATTCAGTTCTCCTCGATGACCCCAACAGTGCAGAGAGAAGAAGTTGAACATTTGTAAAAATCTCCTTCACTTGGAACCAAAAAGCTCTTAGTAAAGTAAGTTTTTGCAAAATTCTCTCTCACCTTAGGGGTTATTTCAACAATGCACCGTGAGGATCTCAACGCCTTTACTTGTATATATTTAGTAGATGAGTACAACTTGATGCACCGCCAGGAGCTATTACGTCTCTTGACGGTACTTTTATTTATCTTTTTTTTTAACTTTTTTTAAAAAAAATTTCGTCGGTCCTATAGTGTCCTATATGATTGTACAGTACAATCTTGGATCGTATAGTTTCATATTTTCAATTTTTCATCTTTTTTTGTCGTCCGATCTAAGATCAAATTGTACGACCATGTAAGGTGAGTTGGGGCCAACCAAAAAGAAATAAAAAAAATAAAAACACCGCAAAGAGGCGTAATAGCACCTGATGGTGTGCAGCAGGTTTTACTCTTAATAGATTTAGATTGTCCGCATAACATGGTTATCTAAGAGACATTTTCTTTACTTTTATGTGTTTCACTAATCTCTTGTGGTTTGTGGGTGTTGAAGTAGAGTTTATATATTGAGTTTAGGATATATGATAATTAACAGAAATTATTCCCAGTGTTGGTTAATAGTATTTTCTTATGAAAAGAAATATTTCCTGTCGAATTATAGTTTTGACTTCACTTCTACTTGTATCCAAGAATGGAGTTCGCATCTCCTTTCCACCTTTTCTTTCTATCAGTTAGTTTGTTGAGTTTACTGTATGACTATTAATCCTCGTTTTGCAATTTTTTAATACCAGGGCGAGATATTTGTTTCTTTTTTCTATTTGAGAGACTCTGAATTGAAATCATAAAGTTATTCTTTCTTTTGACAAACTATTCAAATCCTAAATATTTTAGTTGGAAAATAGTATTTTAGAGTAATGATCAGATAACCTCCTACTATCCACTTATTTAATTGCCAAAAGGGAGCTTAAAGAATGATTAAATGAATTATGTAAAAGTTTCCTTGCTAGGCTTTTGAGGTATATTAGAGGAAACTTCTAGTTAGAACATAGAAATAACCTTTATACATAGAAAATACTTCCATAGCTTCTAATATGAAAAACAAAGGCAGCCCAGTATTATGAAGACTTGTAGAAACCGGGAAGGACGATAGCGTGCAACTTTACCCTGATGTTTTTGCTTCCAATCTACCTCAGCAAACTCCATCTCCACACAACTCTAAAATAAATTAGCTTGAAGTTTTTAGTTGGAAGTTAATTAAAAGACAACACAAGTGACTCTAAAGTCTAGTATCCTCTTCTTACAACAAGTGAACTGAGGGCATGTTTGAGAAATTAAACTTATGTTTGCTACGTTCAATACGAAGGTTATGTTTGTCACAACTTCTAGTTAGAAATACTTTTGACATGTTCCAATTCAATTAATTATTCCTAGGAGAGGGTATTAGGCCTTATAAGCTATTTATGCATTTTTTAATTATTTTTTAACTTGCATTAAAAAGCTACAACTTGAAACTTCCTAAGTTGGGGTAATTGTTAAGGAAGGTACAACTTATGTAGCTATCCAGAATCTATTATAACTGCTCCTGTTTAACACTCTTCAAATGAGAATTGAGAACTGGAAGCCTAAAGTGGCTTCCAATTAAGTGCTTTGCCAAGCACACCCCAAAAATATTAGGTGAAAGCAGGTATCCCTTAGTACTGATTTTATGATAATCTAAGAAGCTTTAATTTGAAGGTCTTGGTTAGGGACTAGCAAAAATTACATAAATAGTTTCTAAGGCTTAATGTCCTTCCATCAATAACTAGGATGACACTCTATAGAAGTCTAAAAGTGCCTTCAGTGAGAAGTTGCATCAAATATGGCTTGAAACTAATGAAAGCACAAAATTGCTTCCAGCTAGAAGCTACAACAAACATACCTTAGTTTTCCATTCAGTCATTTAGGATCTTTTATTTGGCGTTATCCTTTTCATCAATGTATCCTTTTTCTCAGAGCATTTCATGAGTGGGTCGGATGCATGCTAACTAAGAGAACGATTGGCCAGAAATTCTTAATTCTTTTAGTTCTCATAGTGTTCTTTTTACAATAGGGATTTAGGAGGGAATCTCACGAACATAGTTGATTTGTATCCACACATCTTGACCAATCTTACTCATGTAGTAGTTAGTCATTAGGCTTCCATTAAACTCCTAAGGTCTAGCTACAACACTTGTTCTCTTGAGAAAGATGCATGTAACTCCATGGAACCAAACAAAATATCTCCCAATGCAATTTTGTTTGTTATCTTTTGATTGTTATATCTTAAATGTCTTTATAATATGTTTACAGAGTTATCAAGAAGAACCTTTACCTGCATCTCACTATCTCCGTTCTGAAAGTCAAACTGTATTAGCAACTTCTAGCAGAATTGGGCTTCCAAGAGATGAAGAGGATGGCAAACAAGACTTATTTGATGATAAGAAAGAGATCTTCCCTTCTTCCCTGAGCAGCGAAGGCCAGATGTTTTCAACTATAAATAGCCAAAAACTCTGTACAAGTTCATGCACAAACCATGCTTTTCTTCGGAAAACAGTGTCAAGGACGGATAACATCATGCAAACTACTAGATATGGCTCAGGAGAATTTGAAGTTGTGACTGCTTGCAACAAATGCAAACCAGCGACCATCAGCAGGGTAATCGATTCTGAGCACAACATCTGCAGAAGCACCGGCATTGCTGCCCATGCAAGTGGCACCCATCAGTCATCTTTGCAGTTTCACCAAAATAATAGAAGAATGGTCTTGTCATGGTTATTTCCTCGATCCAATAGAAAACTCAAGCCAAATATATCTCCAAAAAGATTAGAACCTGAAGTTAAGTATCAAGTTGTTAAGGATAAGGCCATACGCTCCGTTGAGACGCTAAAGAAGGAGCTAATCGATGCCACTGAGGACCGAGATTCTGCTTTGGCAGAGGTTGGTGAGATGAGATCTTCTTTGAACGAGCTAAAACAAAAGCTCATGCATTTGGAGGCATACTGCAAAGAGCTAAAGAAAGCCTTAAAATGGACAATGAAAGGTAAAGATGTACAGTTCATGGAAACGCACAATATGTCTAAAAGAACTAAGTTAACAAGTAGCACCAGAGCCTGCTCAATACCAGTTAGTAATGAAGTAATGTTGGAGGGCTTCTTACAGATAGTATCAGAGGCAAGACTCTCAGTCAAACAATTCTGCATGGCTCTTATTAGCCACAACGACGAAGCTGACATAGATTTGATAGAAAAGTTAAACGCACTAGCTCAATCAAATGATTTGACACTAAACTCTAGATGCTCCAAAGGGTTACTGTATCACTTAGAATCTCTCATAAACCAAACCCTCCACCAAGACTTTGAGAACTGTGTTTTCCAGACCAGTGGTATGCAGAAGATTCTAGATCCCCGGCAATACTGCCTGGAGAACTTCTCAGCATTCGTTGCACTTCGTAGCTTGAGCTGGAAAGAGGTTCTGGAAAGGGGTTCCGAGGACTATAGCCAGGGTCTCAATAAGTTTTGTGATCAAAAAATGAGCACTGTTGTTTCATTGCTAGATTGGTCAGGTTCTTGGCCTGAACAGCTTTGCCAATGTTTCTTTGTTGCG
This sequence comes from Zantedeschia hybrid cultivar, assembly GCA_030544215.1. NCBI lineage: Eukaryota > Viridiplantae > Streptophyta > Magnoliopsida > Alismatales > Araceae > Zantedeschia > Zantedeschia hybrid cultivar. The sequence goes on along the minus strand of JARZZO010000003.1, from coordinate 10,949,499 downwards.
GCCAAATGCATTTGGCTACTCCATTTATTGGCCTTCTCTTTCAACCCACCGTTGGTAATCTTAAGGGTTGAGGAGAATAGAAGATTCGACCCCCACTACATGGAGGATATTTTGTTGGACAGACAAGGAGCACATGCTCCGACCCATGTGAAGATCATGGTAATGCCCGGGTTTTATGTTCAGGATAGGGTAGTAATTAGGTGCAAGGTTCTATGCAGTTACAAGTCAGTAATTTAACAACACAACTGCCGTTGCTATTTTTCACATTCTTTTGGCTTTCTTTGAGAAACTTGTGATATTCTCATTCCAAATTTGAGGTAGTGCCTTCATCGAACCTCATAAGATAATTAAGAGGGTAGCATGCACGGATATTTAGTAAGAGATGCGTACATTAATTAATAAGAACTTGCTTTCTAAAAGGAGTAATACTTGTCCACGTGGTCAACTGGACGAGTTGATATAGTCATTCCCATAATATTTAGATTAACAAATACCTTTTTTTGTTGACAAATATATATTTCAATTGACAAATATATTTTTTTATTGATAAACACAATTTTGACTGACAAATATAATTTTTAATTGACAAATACAAATTTCGATTGATAAATACATAAAATTATACTTGTCAATCAAAAATTATATTTTTCAATCAAAAATTGTATTTGTTAATCGAAATAAGTATTTGTCAATCGAAATATTATGGAGAGGGTCATATCAGCTCGTCCTGCTGGCCGAATTAGTCACGTGATCCAACCACGGAGAGTTGTACGATGTGACTGAACTTGCTACATAATCTAATTGTGCAGCAAATATTACTCATCAAAAAAACAAGATTTTAAAAATTCTAATTTTGTTTGTCGGCAGGAACTGTACCATCAATGGCAATTTAAAAAAAATAGGTAGAAAAGTACTGCCCATGGGCACAGGCAGAGGAAAGGGATCCTCTGAACTTCCTTCCTTCCCTGCACTCCCGTGCACCCTCAGATGCATATAGAGGAGATGATAGAATAGAACTCATCATTTCAAAGTTAAATGACTTATTGATCCTCTTCTTTATACATATGAGGTACACAATCAGGACAAGAAAAAAGGCCCAGAAAATCTCGCTTCCTGGGTGTCAACCGGCTGGGCCAGCCCACAAGCCCGGGAGGCTGGCCCATCACGGGCCGGATCTGGGCTCGTGCATGTAGCCCGTCGGGTCCCTTTCAAGCTTGTCAGTGGAGCCCATGGTAGATGGGTTGGGCTGGACTTGAGCCTGCAGCCTGTCGAGCCCCACGCGATGTAATGACACCTATTACACATGGGCTCACCCGGGTCGGACACAGACCCAACGCCCTCCCCCTCATCAGCCACCTTCACCTACTCGGCCCCAGGCCCCACCAGTCCTTGCACGCCCTTAGCTGCCAGAAGTACGGCCCGTCATCGGCCTCCGCCTCGGCTCTACCCCCGTCGTGGTGGTCGCCATCGTCGACGCAGCCACCAAGTTCTTCAAGACCCACGACCTGGACTTCGTCGACCGCCCCAGTCGGTGGCCTCCTGCCACTTCGCCTACGACTCTGCCGGCTTCACGTTCGCCCCCTACGGCCCCTACTGGAGGTTCGTCAGGAAGGTGTGCATGACCGACCTCCTCGGCGGCCGCACGCTGGAGCAGCTCCTCCCAGTCCAGCGCTGGGAGCTGGCCGCCCTGTTGCCACCCTCACGGAGGGGTGCGCTGTGGGGAGGCCATGGACGTGAGCCGAGAGCTGATCCGGCTGACCAGCAACACCATCGCCAGGATGACCACCAGCCGGACGTGCTCCCCGGCCGAGGGGGAGGCCCCCGCCGACCCCGAGGAGGCCATGAAGCTGATGAAGCAGGTGGTGGAGCTCATCGGTTCCTTCAACCTTGCCAACCAACTGTGACTTCTTCGCGGCTGGGACGTGCAGGGCCTCAACCGGCGCATCGAGGAGGTGCACCGGGACTTCGACGCCATGATGGAACGCATCATCAGGCAGAAGGAGAAGATGAGGAGGGCGAGGAAGAAGGGGGAGGATGCTGCCACTGTGAAAGACCTCCTCGACCTCTTGCTCGACGTGTCGGAGGACTAAAATGGAAAAGGCAAGGTTTTTTTGTGATTAGATATTGTCTTTCAGGTTCATTAGAAGTTTTTCGGTCAAATGGGCTCACCCGAGCCGGACACGGGCTTTGTATTGCTGGACGGGCCAGCCTCGAGTCTGAGACGTTCAGGCCCGCAGGACTTGGGCTGGGTTCGGGCTGGGCCACATTGACACCCCTTGGGGGTGTTGCACGTGGAAGGTCTCCTCTAGCGCACTAGGCTCTCTTACCCGGCAGCGCAGGGTCTCCAATGCTGTCAATCATAAAGAGGATCAAGTTGAATGATGGAGACCATCAAGATGCTCCATTTCAAGCCTCTAAAGTTGGTGGTATTACAGCTACAAATCTTGTTAACGACGAAGTTGTTGGCGAGGAAGAGCGACGTACATTGCACCACCATGAAAATTGACAAATTTTATTAGTTTTGAACGTTGTGTTGACAGATCAAAATAATAGAATTGTTGTGCTCAGTACTAAATTTGTTGAAGACATGAAATAAATCAAGTCTTATATTTTTTTGATCATAGAATTAGGTAAAAAAACTAGAATACATTTTACGAAAATGAGACTTAAATAGACGAAAAGCTTATGAAACATTTATATAGTTCTTGGTTTAACTAAACACTCTAAATTTAAACTTGAAAGAATTAATCGACCCTGGTTTCTCAAAACTGTCGCATTATTTCTTGTTTCTTGATAGGTTTTTGTGGCTCATCTGTCTGCCATTTTATAAGGAGACTTATATTTTTCTAGAAGAGTTACACTACCAAATCGAAGTTGCTGGCCCACAGAGCTTTCACTTGGAAGAGGCAGCAGAGGAAGTCTTTTATTCCTATAACAAAGTCTGAAACGCCAATTGACTATTTTCCCTTATTTCGAGCTTATCATGCATGGGTGGTGTCCGAGGATTAAGAAACTATGGGGATTCTTTGTAACGCCACGGTGATTTGCCGCCTGAATGAAAGGTCAGAAATAAAATTAATATTTTATAAAAAACAAGTGACTGTAAACAAGAAAGGACAAAAAATTAGTAATAAAGAGTGGCGGTCAAAATAACAATAAGAGGTGAAAAACAGTTTCACACTAAAGACGGCTATAATCCCATTAATTTTCTTAGAGATAATTTCATGAGTAATACTTGATCCACTGTTGGTGTGCGAATGGGGCAATGTGGATTGAGCCTCCAATATCTTTCTGTCATCTGGAGGCCCTAGTGGGGGTTGTCTCCCTCCATTAAATAAGAAAATTTACTCGCCAAATTATTTTTCGATATCATCCTCAAACTCTCGAAAGTTTTCTCAAGAGCATCTTCACGCTTTCAAGAGTATGATGCTTTGGAGAGTGTGATTATGCTCTTGAGAGTCTAATCATGCTTTCGAGAGTACAATTCATGCTCTCGAAAAAGTTATATAGTAGGTTTTTTTTTTAAAATCTGATACCCGCAAATGTGCTAATGCACATATAACGTTGGTGGGCATTTAATGAAAGAACAGTCTTCGTATGGACTTTCCAGATGATAGAAAGACATTGAGAGGCTCAATTTATGTCACCCCATTTGTACCAACAGTAGTGCAACAAACATTACACATTAACCACTCTTGCACGTTGAATTTCAAAATTGTCATACGTATTTACATATTATCATATATATCATCTTAATATGTATAATACTTCAAAATTATCATTTTGATGGCATTTTTTGACGTGTATAAATATTTCATATAATGCCCTTGAAATGATATATTTGATAGATATGTTATCTTACAAAATTATATGGGATAATATGAAAATAAGAATGGCATTTGTTGAAATTTAAGAGTGGTTAGTATGAAAAAAAAATTATTTTATTTTTATATGAAGGTAAAAATAAAAAATAAATTCTCAACTATTCCAAACACCTGCGCCCTGACCCAGATTAGTTTGACCTTGCGAGCCCATCTCTGGGTTGTGGTGAGCCGAGATGTGAGTTTGCCCCGGTGGAGGTGGTCTCTCCCCTCCAGAAAAATAGTGTACCAAACACGCCAGCGCCACGATTCCTTGGCCCCACAGCTGAGCTGGTGAGCTCACCTCCGCGGAGACCCTGCGCGATTCGGAGCCGTTCTCCGTTCCAGCGAATCCACTCCGTCGCCACGTTCGGTAACCGACCTGTCAGTCCACTTCCAAAGATCTGCTTTCCACAGCAACGCCGGGTCCCCTCACCAAACTGCCTCATCCACGCACAGATCGCGGGAAGCCGCGAAACCGGACTCTGACGTGGCATGTGGGCCCCATGTCCGAAAACCACCCGTACTCCCTCGTTTTCTCCACCTCATCTATTTCTAGATTCCGGTCTCGGCTCTCGCCCCCTTCCAAAATCCGCCATCCCTTCTCCCGGCCTCCCCCTTCCCCTTCCCCGTCTCCCCCGGATTCGATTTCAGTACCTCCCAAACATCCAAATTTCCCCAGATCTTTCCGACCACTCCCTCTTCTCCTCTTCGGCGCAGACATTCGCACTGAGGAGAACGACTTCTGCTGGTTCTTACAAGGTACGTTGTGTTTTTTGAGTTTTTTTTTTGGTTGGTTTAATCTTGTGTTGGTTTTTGATTCGATGGGATGGTGGTCTCCATTGTTCTTTTTTCTCCCGTATGGCGTTGATCTGTGTATGTTCTGATCTTTAATAGTAGATTTGGGCTTTATCCTGCGTTCGGGAGGCGTTTCTCTCCCCTTCCCTCCCTGCTGGGGTTCGTATCCGTGGATTCCAGGTTGGTATGGAGAGGGTGCTTTTGCGTTTGGATTCTGTCTGTTTAGATTCGTGGGGGGACCATCGTGTTTTGTTTCTTCTTGGGATTGGCATATCCCGTTACGCTCATCAGATTTCTGGACGTTCCTGGGATTGTTTTGATTACACTTTCTAGGCAGGGCGGTAGATCGGGAGGGGAGCGAACTTATAAGCGAGTGGAAGAATAGTGTATGCATGTATGCTATCTGATGTTTTGTTTACTTGATTCCTGGGGTTTTGTGGGTTTCGGCTAATTCTACCTCATCTTGTATAGATGGTGGTTGTGCTCCAGTTTTCTAAGGAACTGGATCTGCTTTTTTGTGTCAATTTTTAGGTCATTGATGGAAGCAGTCATTTTTAGGTGAAGTTTTGGTGTAGAAATTTGAAATTTTTGTTAGGTGTTCAACGGTCATGGGCGTTTATGGGTAGATGTTACGAAGTTAATGATGGGGGTAGTTGTGTTATTTGTGGTATGCAAGAGGAGACGGGAGGAGAGATCTCTTTGTTTGAGGTTAGGGGTCGTTTGGTTTGACATAAAATATTAATTTTGAAATCACTGGTTTTAAAACCGACGAAAATATAATCCCTGATTTGAAAATCTCTGGTTAATCTCCCCGGTTTTGGTTTTCAAGGGTTTTAGACTGAAAACCAGAAAACCCTAAAAACCAGAACCAGCTCAAAAGAGTAATATTAAGTTAACCAGTTTTGAAATGTAGCAATTTATTACAAACATACGGAAAACACTAAACAATTGCAACAATCCAAACATAAGAATACCGGTTTGTAGCATTTTTATGATATTTTTTGACATTTAATGGCATACCAGATGACCCCTTACTGGGCTTTGGGGTTATCCTCACCCTCTGTAATGCTTCCTTTTATAGTCTATTCATTTGTCTATAGAGGGTTTCTTTTTCTAGGGATAAACAAAGGGAATTGAGCAACCACACGAAATTAAGTCATCTGAAAACGTTGATATGTGAACACACTGCATATTTGCATTGCTATGCATTCTGGGTGTATGTAAATGATGCTTTACATCCAACTTTTGTCATGATAGATCACGCTAATTGCATCATAATGTATCTTGCTATTGCCTTTTTTGGGTTAGAAGGTGTTGTTACATCTGTTAGTTGGGTATTGTTTGGTTCACTAAGACTAGAATGTGTGTGCATCCTATCCAATCTGCTATTTTAGAAAGTGGGTATGGCATGTTGGCAAGTTTTGCCAATGTGCCTACTATACCCATTTCACTTTCTTTTCATCTTCTTGTTAATTTGATTCAGTTGTTCGAATTTTTTGACCAAATAGGTTGATTTACCTTACATGGGCTTTGGATGGATACTATGTGATCTTACAATCTTTTGGTGGTACTAAGCTGCTAACACACAGGCTTTTGGTCTTCATCTTGTTTAAGTTTTATACATTTATCACTTACATCTTACAAACTCTTTAGAAGGCCTTATGCACAAGTTTACTCCCATTTATGCAAATACTCCCAAACATGTCTAGAGGAATGAGGCAGGATGTAGGATGATGTCTCTGCCTCTGGGAACCTGCTGAAATTTTTTGATCAAATACACTGGAGGGAGAACAATGCGTCTCCAGGTACTAGGACTGATGATAAGAACACCACTATTACATCCCCACTAGAAAACCCCACTAGAAAAAGTATATATATATACATACATATATATATGTATATATATATATATATATATATATATATATGTCTTTGAATTATCATCTCTCTCTATGTCCATTTCATCTTGTTTTTACCGTGCTTCCTTTTTCCGTCAGGGCTGGGGGGGGATAGAACAGGTATTATCAAAGAAAAGAATGGCATTGTCAACCCGTCTATTCTTCCTTGTTTTCCCCAATCCCTTTTCTTATTGGGTACTGTTTGTAGATATCAGAGATTGCAGGCAGGGGAAAACTGGTATTATCTTTGACATGCATTTTTAATGGGCAACTTTTTTCCCTCTTTCTGCAGATCAAGACTTTTCAAGAACCAAACTGGAATAACAATTGCTATTCTTTAATAAAGGCTATATTTTGAAGATGGTTACTGTGAACCTAGGAATCCTTCATTATGTATTAGATCATGTATATGGGGCATTTGTTCATCGAAGCAGATTGACTACTCCTTTCTTTTCGAAGGGATGGGGAGGAAGCAAGCTTGATCTTTTGGAGAATATGATCCAACAGCTCTTCCCAGAAGTCATCGGCCAGGGAATGCCCCCTTGTTTGATTCAGCCTCTTTGGCGAACTGTATGGGAGACGAAGACTGCTTGCTTGAGGGAGGGGACTTTCAAAACTCCATGTAATGAGCAACTCATGAAGGCACTGCCTCCTGAAAGTCACAATGCTAAGGTTGCTTTTCTTGCACCAAAATTTGTGCAACCACAGAAGATGGCCTGTGTAGTTCACCTGGCAGGTATTGAACATATTTAACCAGCATTTATTTCTCAATCTGCCTTGTAAGAAATAAGTACTATCGATCATATTGACTTACGTTGGCCTGTTGTTAAAGTATTTTCCCCCATCTTTTTGTCGGTTTTTTGTTGTTTTAATTAAGGCCTTATCCAATGGATGTAAATGAATGAATCTTTACTTGTACTAAGGGTGATAGATAATAAACTTCGATCCTTTATGGTGGGTAAAGGATGTGTTGAAAGTTAGACTTTTGATTGTAATTCTTATGAAGCCAGTTGAATATTTATTTCTGGTTTTAACAGCATTTATTTGCATATTTTTTTATGGATTTCCCATGAACAGTGCTTGTCACAAGCATCCTTCTTGTGACTATTCATATTCATCAATTAAAGAACTCAATGGTCCACGTATGTGTGGTTTTTTTATTTTATTTTTTCCCAAGTTAGATGAGTTTGCTACGACTGAGCATATGGTTTATGATTTAGAACAAAATCTGAAAGTGAATACTACGGAGCTTATTTCAGTTGTTGTTTGTAAAAATTGTGCCACATGCTAGATTGACGTTACCGTTTAATAGAAGCATGGTACTGGACATTCATGGCACCTATACATTTCTTCTAGATTCTAATTATGGAAGATTGATTTCATGTGAAGGACAAAATTATAAGTGACTTGGGGAATAAGTTGTTTTTATGTAATTTATGTCTTCAAGTTGCATTGAAAAAGTTTATCCATGTTTGCAATTTTCAGGCACAGGTGATCATACATTCGAGCGCAGACTACGCCTTGGGGCCCCACTATTGAAGGAAAACATAGCAACCATGGTGCTTGAGAGGTGAACACCATTTTTCATGATTTTTTTAAAAAAGCTTAAATATGGTCAATCATGTGGTGCTATAGATATTTAAGCAATAAATGGATGTGCTGCAGCCCATTCTATGGACAACGCCGTCCTAGACTGCAGCGTGGTGCGAAGCTCCTATGTGTGAGTGACTTGCTATTACTAGGAAGAGCCACCATTGAGGAAGCCCGGAGTCTGTTACACTGGTTGGAAATTGAGGCTGGTTTTGGCAAGACTGGTGTATGTGGGCTTAGCATGGGTAATTAAAATTAATCTTAGTTCCTTTGTGACCAGTGTTTCAAATCTGTTAATGAAAGCCATGCTTCTAAAGGTTTTTCATCTCAAACTTTCTCACTAATGAAACACACTAGGCTTTACATTTCACTTTAATGTCTTGTGCTGACTGTGCTAAGGACATAAACAGATATGGGACTGCTAGTTGCAAAGGAATGTCAGTTGCTAGAGTCTATATTTTGGATAAATGGTTTTGCTAGTCTTTCTTGATGACCTGTTTGTGTCCCATACATTTCTGACCTATTGCTATGGTGTTCTGCCAATGTTAGGGGGAGTACATGCCGCAATGGTTGGGTCACTTCATCCTACACCAGTTGCTACACTACCCTTCCTCTCTCCACACTCTGCAGTAGTAGCTTTTTGTGAAGGAATCTTGAAACATGGTACTGCTTGGGAGGCATTAAGAGAAGATGCAGCACAAACCGCTACCATGACCCTTGAACAAGTGAGGGAGCGAATGCGATCTGTTTTGTCATTGACAGATGTAACTCGTTTTCCAGTGCCCAAGAATCCTCAGGCTGTTATATTTGTTGCGGCTACTGTAAGTCCAGAACTTCTTTGATCTCAAGTGAAATATATTCTTTTGAGAGGATTTATTAGTCTATTACAAGTAATATCTAATCAAAGACATATTTGTTGAATGGACGTTTTATGTGTTTATTAATTAGTCCATTTGTTGCATGCATAGGAGGCTATTCACTCATCTTCAATACGGTTGTCCTTTCTCGCTTTAGTGTTGTTTTTTTTTTTTTTTTTGGGGGGGGGGGGGGGGGGGGGGGGGAGGAATTGGTGTGAGATGCTTCTATCATTTGATTGTCTGTGCTCATGTTGCTAAGGATAGTTTTGTTGCTACCATTCCATAGAACATGAACTAATGGGGATGTTGGATCAGTTTTAGATGCTTATGCAGAGCAATGATGAACATCAGCATTGTCTGTGCATTTGAATGTTGTTAAGCATACATTATGGGATGCTATATGTAGGGGACCTTTGCTGATTAGCAGCAGACATGTGCTATTTGTTCCTTGGTGCAACAACAACACTGAAGAATAGATCTTTTGCCAAGTCTCAGCAGAAGAGATTTCTTTGAAGATCATCTGTTGGTTTTCACCTTCATGTGTTTTGTTTTCTTTCTTCTTAGCCAACTCTGAGCAGGAATATTCATTTACCAATTGTTGTGAATAGTTGATAGGACGACTTTATGCTACCACTCTGTCGATGAGAATAAACATCTGCCAGAAAATCGGAGTCAACTTGTTATATTACCAGTTGGATTTGCTTCTGAGCATCATCTATCTTTAACTAATAGCAATTACTTCTGGCTTTTGGCTGCAGGATGATGGTTACATTCCTAAGCACTCTGTCTTGGAGCTCCAAAAAGCTTGGCCAGGCTCTGAAGTTAGGTGGGTGACTGGTGGGCATGTCTCGTCATTCCTCCTGCACAATGATGCATTCCGCAGAGCAATCATCGACTCTCTTAACAGATTAGAGTGGAAGGAATCTTGACAATAACCCAATTATTTATGGGGGTCATTCATTTATTTGTACATGGTAGTCATCACATCATGGTTTCAGCATCAACATTTCTTTCCTCGGCTGATGCCATGCCACCACGAAAGCATGTGGGGAAGGTTTGGATAAAGAAGTGTTTCTTCTAAACATTCACAAGAAGCTTATTCTTTGTTTAAAGGGAAGAAAGGCTGACATTTGTGAATATCTTAGGCTGGAAATCCAATAAAATGTGAAATCATTTGTATTCGGCCTGTCTATCCAGTCTTTTCTTTGCCGTTTTCTTCCAAAGTGATAACATGCACTAATTTATCAGGAACATCAACAGATTGATGGCCGTATTCCATAGGGACACATAACTAAGGAATGAAAAGGGGTGATGGGGATCAATTACCACATCAGTTGAGGTCCATGTGCAAGATGAGCGTGCTTTCATTTCTGTCAAGCTTTGTCGGATTAGATTTTCAGTACTTCGAACCCAAGTCCTTGGAGTGGTGCTATTGAAAGTATGCTTCTTCAGTGTGCATTACAGAGAAGGGACAACAAACACTGACTTCATTCAATTGTTATAATCTTCTCTTTATCAGGTCAAGAGATGGCTTAGAGATTCCAGCAATTCGGTGGATAGGTGAGGATTATTTCGCCATAGGACAGGACCCATGTACACTTGTGTGATGTTGTGACTATCTCTAACTGCGAGCCAAACCAAACCAAACCACACCCCAGATCCACCCTACAAAAAAGGGGATTTTGCAAATAACTCCTTAAAATATGTCATTTTTGTTGATAACTCCTGTATGATTCATATTTACGATATAATCCCTTAACTATGGTGATATTTGCATATAATTTTTTAACTATATGATTTGTTTTGAATTTCATCATAGTTAAAATATTTTTATTCGAAAAATAGAAATATTTTTTTATACTAAATATATACGACAAGCTTATGAATAGATGTTTATGTGATTTTTCTTGTGAGATACATATATTTTAATTGAAGAAGTTATCAATATTCTTATTTAATAGTTTTCACATATTCAACGTAAAGTAACAATATTTCAATTCTGGTGATTCAAAGTAAATCCCACATAGTTGAGAGGGCTATATACAAATAACATCATAATTAAAGGAGTCATATGCAAATATGAATCATATAAAGAGTTATCTACAAATATGAATCATATAAAGAGTTATCTACAAATATGATATCTTTTAAGAAGTTATTTGTAAAAACCACAAAATAAAGAAAAATAAAAAAGAAAAAAAAATCAGTGTCTACCATGAAGTCGTAATCACTATGTTGAATGCAAGTGCTTGTGGATATTAAGTGTCCTGAAGTAGGTAGCCTGTCCTATCAGGTATCATCGGTGGTGGTGGGCAAGGAAGTCCAACCAGGATCCTCGTTCAGAGCTTACTTTTTAAGGGATTGTTTAACTTGATAAAAAATATAGTAAAACACAAAAAAAACATCGTGTTTTATGTCCCAAAAACGTAGTATTTTATAATATTTTTGAAATATTTTACATCAAATCACATGATTTTTTTTATTTTTTTTTTGAGAAACAACAGTAAACTCAAAAAACTTGAAAAGGAATAAGACCGTCTGGAGCCTTGGGCTCGAGCTGGGTGGCAGTAGAAGGGAAAATCCTAGCCTTTTTTCGGTAGCAAAGGTGCTAACTTACCAGTAATCCTGGTCATATGCAGGCTTGAGAAGCCTATCAGATTTTTGGCATGAGGAACCCTTTTTCTTTCACTCGCACAAGGTTTAAAATTTGGAAACGGAAAACTGCCGCCGATGGCATAGGGGTCGATGACCATGGTTTGCTGTATTTGATTGACTCGTGTTGATTCAGATGACTTGTACTATATCAAGTCGAATCCAAGTCGGTGAGACTCAACTGAGCCTGAGCGATTTGAAAGAACTTTTTCATGCGACTTGGTCGAATCAGCACGAACTAACCTGATTCGTACCGAATTATGGGACAAGTCGATCTGACTTTTCAAGTCGACGAACCTTGATGATGGCCAAAAGGTAAAGCTAACTGAACTAGAAGTAGAATAGACGCCCATTGCATGCAACCAGGATCTATTGAAACATGGCATAGTGGCTTGGGAGCTATTTAACTATGAACAAGTTTTCTGTACAAAGATGAGTTTTAGGATGCAAATGGTAACCGATGGCCCAATTTATAGGTCAGTTAACAAATAATCATTTTAAAATGATAACTTAATAGATAAAGTTACAAATTTACCTTAGATCCGTCTCGAATCCGACTCATTTGAATCTCTGAAGAGTTCCACCCAACTGGATGAGATGGGAACGAACATCCCACTCCCGCACATCCATGTAGACTGTAGAGCAGGTTCAAACTCACTCGCGCAGGGACAACAACCCTAAGATCTGCACCTCGCTGTACACACTAGTTGATTGCCAAATTGCAGCCGGATAAGTTACGAAGAAGGGAGTGGGTGTTGCCCGTTCGAGCTAATATATTTGCAAATTGCAGTCCTACCTCAGTGGCACCAAAAGGTAGGGCTGTCAATGGGCCGGGCTGACCCGTGGGTTTTCGGATTAGATCAGAAACGGGCTAAGATCTGGGCTAAACTTATGAGCCCGCGGCCGACGGGCCAAGCCCGCGACAGTGACCGCCGCAGTGGCCGCCTCGACTCCCAGGCTAACGCAGAGCTAGAAGACATAGAGGAAGGGCCACGCGAGGCCCGTGCAAGTTCTTCCTCTTTGCATTCTGCAGCTTCTTTCTTCAGCTCCCCCTCAGCCCTCTATTTTCGTAGCTGCCCATCTCTTTGCAATGCAGGCATAGCAGCACTCTAGTGCAGCCAGCCCCTGACATGTTGAGAGATCAAAGGCCCGGCAACAGCGACAACAACGGTGGCACCACCAGCGGCATCAGCAGGAACGACGCCAGGGACAGCGGAGGAGACGGTGAGTACGAGGTCCAGGACATCCACGTGCTGACCCCGCCGCCGCCTGCCTCGGTCCAAGCCCGGCGGAGGGCGTCCTGGGACAACGGCAGCCACCGGTCGCCCTTGCTGTCGCTCGCAGCGAGGCCCTCAACGAGCAGTTCACCACCATGAGCCGCGAGTTCAGCACCATGGTGCTCGCAGGCTCCACCATGCACGACAACAGCATTGTCGACGGAGAAGCTGCAGAATGCAAAGAGGAAGAACTTGCACGGACCTCGCGTGGGCCTTCCTCTGTCTCTTCCAACTCTGAGTTGGCCTGGGAGTCGAGGCGGCCATTGCGGCCGGGGTCGAGCCGGCCTACGGCCGCTCCGGCGTCCCCAGCGCGACGGGCCCAATGCGCCGCCTTCTTCCTCAGCGCGCACGAGGCCACGTTCTTCTGGGTGCAGACCTTCGTGAGGCCCGTCGTCGACGACACCGTCTTCCAGGCGCCGACCAGCTGCGAGCGCGACGACAGGGTGGCCGTGGGCGCCACGTACAGAGCGCTGTGGCTGTGGACGCTGGCGAACGAGGTCGACGGGCTCCTTGCCATGGTGGTAGGGGCCGTAGGGTTGGAGGGAGCCAGAAGCGGCAGGACTGGTCAGCCCGCGGGTCGGGCTGGGCCTCGACGGACCTTGTAACGAAATTGCGGGCCGGACCGGACCGGGCCGTCCCAAGATGTGGGCTGGGCTGAGTTACTGTCGGGCTGGGCTGGGACCGGCTCATTGACACCCCTACCAAAAGGTAGGAGCATAGTGACAAATCACATATCCAACTAATACTCATGTTCAAACATAATATTGATGAACCAAGAACCTTAAAATAGGGAGAAGTTAAAAAAGGGGAATAATATAAACAAACATAAATCAGTTGCATCAAAATTTTAAATTCTTTCAAAAATTAAACCTTTTAACATGGGAAAAGTGCCACTCTTGCAATATCCATCATTTTTTAAACTTTTTTGTGGGACTTCTAGGAAAAAGAGAGCGAGAAAATCTTGCTGCCAGTAATTTAACACATTATCTAAGACAACTCAAAATAGAAAAATATAAAAAAAATTAAAAAAATTAGTTAATTAACAAACAATCCCTCATTAACAAGATGTCAAATGAGGTCTCATGCGCCATCAAATCACCAGAGCACAAGACTCCATATCCATTCATTCACCCATTCTACCATCATCAGCTGTGACAATTATGGTTTCTAAGCAGGAGTGCATTTGTTTACATTATTAATGTACATTTAAGGTCCATAACTATGGGTAAAAAGTTAAAAGACGAAGCAGCAAATAAATTAAAAGAAGTTGTATCGAGATTTTAGATTCTCTCATAAATGTAAACTTTTTGGGACATATGTCACTTCTACAGTTGACTAATCAAGCTAGTCAATGGTCAAAATTTTGGAATATCTATTACTAATGAATGGTCAAATTATTTTCAAAATTGGACACAAAAAAATCATTCATGAAATTAATGAATGGTGAAATTATTGGGTTCATAATTACAATTCACAATATTACTCCTAGTAATAGTAGTTTTTTTTTGCTCCAACCTTTTCGTTACATATGCATGAGTAGAGAGGAGTAAACGGTGAGGAGCGGAAGAGAATAAGAGAGTACGGACTTTGGGGGGGGGACCAAAGCATAGATACATAGAACTGTCAAGACCCCACCTAATAAAGATGCGAATAGTAACCAAACATCCAATCATTCGACCGATTATTAGCTTACAGAATGGTTAACACTAACAGACGAGCTTCTTATAGATATGCACAGTGAATAAGATGCCAGGTACAAACTTATTTTAAACCAACTACGTATGGTCTATGTAGTTAATAGACAATCCTTTTAAAGGGATAGCAAACCAATCATCCACATACAAGAACAAACTCAAATCACTGAGCAGAATGACTTATTGAGAAGCAGGCACTCAATCTGCAAGATCTAATACAAGGTCACGGAAAAGATAATCTAGTAGACATAGGATATGATATCGAGTTATAACTAAAAATTACCATCCATAATTAAACTCAATAAGCTGTTTCACACATGATCAACGAGAAAAGTCCAAGTCTTCCCCACATACAAAAATTTGAATAGGCCCAAAGTCCTAGAACATTCCATGCCTTCCATGCATCCTAAAAGACAAGTTCATGTGGTTTCATTCCATCCCTAAGCGAGAATCTAGCAGCTAGATAGGCTCTTAGATCTGGGACTCCATCAATGGCTTTTATCAAATGGGTATCCACGAGCTTCTGGTCATCTTTCTTCTCTTGGGGGAGAGACTTGGTCTCCTGCATTTCGTAAACAAAACCAAGAACAGAGATAAGAAAACCACGTAAACAAAATAATACTAACCAACCAAGGGATCGAAGCCCGCACAAACCTGCTTCTCAGTCTCGAAGAATTCACCTTCCCCCTTCTTTTTCTTCTTCTGGACTTCTTTTGAAAAATATTTGTCATCAAACTTCGCAACATCGATACCAGAAATATCAACTTTTGTGGATGTCCCAATAACATATGCTTGATTTACACGTCTTAGAGGGACGCCATTGATCTTGAAAGGACCTGTTGTGATGTAACAAAGGAAAATTATGTAAGACACAGGTGAATGTGAATGTTATTCAACCGATGCCATTTCCACAAAGTAATGAACCCAAACATATGGGACAACACAGTGCTACTTATTTTCAGATTCCTTTTTACACTTCAGCAGGATTGGTGTGCCAGTACAAAAAGCCCTCTTTTAACTTGAGCATGATGGGTGCGCCAGGACACCCGCCCCCCCCCCCCCCCCGCAAAAAAAAAAAAAAAAAAAAAACTGACCAGCAAAATGTCATAAGATATTACAAGCTCATGCAACATAAACAGCCAACAACGCCAAATTGCATGTCACGACACTGCATCCTCGTTACATTCCCAATTCCCATATTTCTCACGTGACAGTCCCCACAACTTAATAATTTTAATTTAGAATTGGAATATTTTGGGGAGGTACAGCAATCACAAACAACTACATAGCCAAACATTCACACTTGCAAGTGTCTGTTTGTCAACTAAACACCATCAAATTGGAATGATGACTTCCTGATAAGAAGATATTCTTATTATAGAGAGGACTGAGCAATAAAGAAAGAAGAGAATGAAAGCCTAAATCAAACAAAAAAGGTTAAAAAGTATAAGAAAATTTTAGGAACAAGGATCATCACTAAAATTGGTTTAATAAAAGGGGGTTGCACTGATGATTTTCTAACCCACCCCTCAAATAAAATGCAGAGATTGACCTTCCACTCAGACAAATGCCTCATTCGCATCAAGGTAGTGAATGGAATTTATCAGACTCGTCATCAAAAGTATACATCATGGAGGAAGGCCAACCTTGATCAGCTAAAGTATTGAAAAATATTAAGAACGGAGGAGTAGATGGCTTTTTCTAGCCCAGTATAATCCATTGAAGCTTACGATGAACCTTAAATCAAACCCCGAAAGTGGGGAAGCACAGGAGAATTTGAAGAACAGAATAATCATTACGTTTGTTAATAAAAGGGGTTGCGTTGATAAATTTCTATCCCCCCAACTGCCATGAAGAAATGGACAACTAAGGAAAATACAAAGATTGACCTTCCACTCAGACAAATGCCTCATTCACATCAAGTTAGTGAATGGAATTTCTCAGACTCGTCATCAAAGTGTACATCATTGTGGAAGGACAACTTTGATCGCTTAAAATATTGAAAAATATTAAGAGTGGAAGAACAGACAGCTTTTTCTATGCCAGCTTAATCTAAGTGAGATTACAATGAAAAAATAAAAAGTTAATTTTTAATAGGACACTGAAGGGAAGATCATATAAGCAAAGAGGTTTAGAGGCAAGGAACAATGCATGAGAAAATCAGAAAGCAAAGAAATGTTGAGTTAATTACTCTGGAATTTTTTTCTGTTTGTCAACTAAATACCATCAAAGTGGAATGATGACTTCCTGATAAGAAGATATTCTTATTATCGAGGGACTGAGCAATAAAGAGAGAAGAGAACGGAGGCCTAAATCAATCAAAAAAGGTGGAAAAGTATAAGAGAATTTAGGAACAATGATCATCACTAAAATTGGTTTAATAAAAAAGGGATTGCACCATAGTTGTCAAGGCGGTAAGGCGACCAAGGCGTGCTCGGGGTTCTGAACCGCCTAAGCGCTTAGGCGCCTGCCTAGGCGTCGCCTAGGCATTAACTTCATAATATAATATTTTAATTTAGGATATATATATATGTACACACATATTACATACATACATTTAGATACATACATATATATATATATACACATTTAGATTTACACACATATTACATACATACATTTAGATACATATATATATATATACACATTTAGATTTACACACATATATATACATACATACATATATATCTATGTATAAATGTATGTATGTAATATGTGTATATGTCTAACTATATAATATATACATACATATATATACACAAATATATTTAAATGTATGTATGTAATATGTATATGTATATAGATGTATATATATATATATACATATTTGTATATATATATATATATATATGCATATAATATTTTAATTTAAGATATATATATATACACAAATATATCTAAATGTATGTATGTAATATGTATATGTATATATATATATATACATTTATATTTACACACATATATATACATACATACATATATATCTATGTATAAATGTATGTATGTAATATGTGTAAATGTCTAACTATATAATATATGCATATATATACACAAATATATCTAAATGTATGTATGGAATATGAATATGTATATATATATATATATATACACAAATATATCTAAATGTATGTATGGAATATGAATATGTATATATATATATATATATATATATATATATATATATATATATATATTATAAATACATACTAATACATATATATAGACATATTACATACATATATTTAGATTTATATATACAAACATGCATATATATGTATATGTATACATCTAAATATATGTATAATGTATGTAAAATGTGTATATATATATATCTATCTATATATATATATAGATATATATATATATATACACATTTTACATACATTATATATAGATATATATATATATATACACAATTTACATACATGATACATATATTTAGATGTATACATATACATATATATGCATGTTTGTATATATAAATGTAAATATATGTATGTAATATGTCTATATATATGTATTAGTATGTATTTATATAATTATATGTGTATATATATACATATATGTATATAAAAAAAAAGGGGGGCAAGAACCCCAGATTTCAAAAATCTGGGCGCCTTGGGCGCCTAGGCAGGCGCCTTGGGCGCCTTGGCGGGCGCCTTGGGCGCCTTGGCGGGCGCCTTGGGCGCCTTTTCACATGTTGGAAAGGCGCCCAGCGCCTTGGTGCTTGTGAAAGCGCCTTGGCGCCTAGGCGACGCCTTGACAACAGAGGATTGCACTGATGATTTTCTACCCCACCCCTCAAATAAAATGCAGCGATTCACCTTCCACTCAGACAAATGCCTCATTCGCATCAATGTAGTGAATGGAATTTATCAGACTCGTCATCAAAGTATACATCATGGAGGAAGGCCAACCTTGATCATCTAAAGTATTGAAAAATATTAAGAACGGAGGAGTAGATGGCTTTTTCTAGCCCAGCATAATCCATTGAAGCTTACGATGAACCTTAAATCAAACCCCGAAAGTGGGGAAGCACAGGAGAATTTGAAGAACAGAATCATCATTACGTTTGTTAATAAAAGGGGTTGCGTTGATAAATTTCTATCCCCCCCAACTGCCATGAAGAAATGGACAACTAAGGAAAATACAAAGATTGACCTTCCACTCAGACAAATGCCTCATTCACATCAAGTTAGTGAATGGAATTTCTCAGACTCGTCATCAAAGTGTACATCATTGTGGAAGGACAACTTTGATCACTTAAAATATTGAAAAATATTAAGAGTGGAAGAACAGACAGCTTTTTCTACGCCAGCTTAATCTAAGTGAGATTACAATGAAAAAATAAAAAGTTAATTTTTAATAGGACACTGAAGGGAAGATCATATAAGCAAAGAGGTTTAGAGGCAAGGAACAATGCATGAGAAAATCAGAAAGCAAAGAAATGTTGAGTTAATTACTCTGGAATTTTTTTCTGTTTGTCAACTAAATACCATCAAAGTGGAATGATGACTTCCTGATAAGAAGATATTCTTATTATCGAGGGACTGAGCAATAAAGAGAGAAGAGAACGGAGGCCTAAATCAATCAAAAAAGGTGGAAAAGTATAAGTGAATTTAGGAACAATGATCATCACTAAAATTGGTTTAATAAAAAAGGGATTGCACTGATGATTTTCTACCCCACCCCTCAAATAAAATGCAGCGATTGACCTTCCACTCAGACAAATGCCTCATTCGCATCAAGGTAGTGAATGGAATTTATCAGACTCGTCATCAAAAGTATACATCATGGAGGAAGGCCAACCTTGATCATCTAAAGTATTGAAAAATATTAAGAACGGAGTAGATGGCTTTTTCTAGGCCAGCATAATCCAAAGAAGCTTACTATGAACCTTAAATCAAACCCCAAAAGTGGGGAACCACAGGAGAATTTGAAGAACAGAATCATCATTAGGTTTGGTTAATAAAAGGGGTTGCATTGATAAATTTCTATCCCCCCCCAACTGCCATGAAAAAATGGACAACCAACGAAAATACAGAGATTGACCTTCCACTCAGACAAATGCCTCATTCACATCAAGTTAGTGAATGGAATTTCTCAGACTCGTCATCAAAGTGTACATCATTGTGGAAGGACAACTTTGATCACTTAAAATATTGAAAAATATTAAGAGTGGAAGAACAGACAGCTTTTTCTACGCCAGCTTAATCTAAGTGAGATTACAATGAAAAAACACAAAATTAATTTTCAATAGGACATTGAAGGGAAGATCATATAAGCAACAGGTTTAGAGGTAAGGAAAAATGCATGAGAAAATCAGAAAGCAAAGAAATGTTGAGTTAATTACTCTGGAATTTTTTTTTCTGTTTGTCAACTAAATACCATCAAAGTGGAATGGTGACTTCCTGATAAGATATTCTTATTATTGAGGGGACTGAGCAATAAAGAGAGAAGAGAATAAAAGCCTAAATCAAACAAAAAAAGGTGGAGAAGTATAAGAGAATTTTAGGAACAAGGATCACTAAAATTGGTTTAATAAAAGGGGTTGCACTGATGATTTTCTACCCCACCCCTCAAATAAAATGCAGCGATTGACCTTCCACTCAGTCAAATGCCTCAGTCACATCAAGGTAGTGAATGGAATTTATCAGACTCGTCATCAAAAGTATACATCATTGAGGAAGGCCAACCTTGATCATCTAAAGTATTGAAAAATATTAAGAACGGAGTAGATGGCTTTTTCTAGGCCAGCATAATTCAAAGAAGCTTACTATGAACCTTAAATCAAACCCCAAAAGTGGGGAAGCACAGGAGAATTTGAAGAACAGAATCATCATTAGGTTTGGTTAATAAAAGGGGTTGCATTGATAAATTTCTATCCCCCCCAACTGCCATGAAAAAATGGACAACCATAGAAAATACAGAGATTGACCTTCCACTCAGACAAATGCTTCATTCATATCAAGTTAGCGAATGGAATTTCTCAGACTCGTCATCAAAGTATACATCATTGTGGAAGGACAACTTTGATCATTTAAATATTGCAAAATATTAAATGCTTCATTCATATCAAGTTAGCGAATGGAATTTCTCAGACTCGTCATCAAAGTATACATCATTGTGGAAGGACAACTTTGATCATTTAAATATTGCAAAATATTAAATGCTTCATTCATATCAAGTTAGCGAATGGAATTTCTCAGACTCGTCATCAAAGTATACATCATTGTGGAAGGACAACTTTGATCATTTAAATATTGCAAAATATTAAGAGTGGAAGAACATACAGCTTTTTCTACGCCAGCTTAATTTAAGTGAGATTACAATGAAAAAACACAAAATTAATTTTTAATAGGACATTGAAGGGAAGATCATATAAGTAACAGGTTTAGAGGCAAGGAAAAATGCATGAGAAAATCAGAAAGCAAAGAAATGATGAGTTAATTACTCTGGAATTTTTATTTTTGTTTGTCAACTAAATACCATCAAAGTGGAATGGTGACTTCCTGATAAGAAGATATTCTTATTATTGAGGCGACTGAGCAATAAAGAGAGAAGAGAATAAAAGCCTAAATCAAACAAAAAAAGGTGAAGTATAAGAGAATTTTAGGAACAAGGATCAACACTAAAATTGGTTTAATAAAAAGGGGTTGCACTGATCATTTTCTACCCCACCCCTCAAATAAAATGCAAAGATTGACCTTCCACTCAGACAAATGCCTCAGTCACATCAAGGTAGTGAATGGAATTTATCAGACTCGTCATCAAAAGTATACATCATTGAGAAAGGCCAACCTTGATCATCTAAAGTATTGAAAACTATTAAGAACGGAGTAGATGGCTTTTTCTAGGCCAGCACAATCTAAAGAAGCTTACTATGAACCTTTAATCAAACCCCAAAAGTGGGGCAGCACAGGAGAATTTGAAGAACAGAATCATCATTAGGTTTGGTTAATAAAAAAGGTTGCATTGATAAATTTATATCCCCCCCAACTGCCATGAAAAAATGGACAACCAACAAAAACACGGAGATTGACCTTCCACTCAGACAAATGCCTCATTCACATCAAGTTAGTGAATGGAATTTCTCAGACTCGTCATCAAAGTGTACATCATTGTGGAAGGACAACTTTGATCACTTAAAATATTGAAAAATATTAAGAGTGGAAGAACAGACAGCTTTTTCTACGCCAGCTTAATCTAAGTGAGATTACAATGAAAAAATACAAAGTTAATTTTTAATAGGACACTGAAGGGAAGATCATATAAGCAAAGAGGTTTAGAGGCAAGGAACAATGCATGAGAAAATCAAAAGCAAAGAAATGTTGAGTTAATTACTCTGGCATTTTTTTTCTGTTTGTCAACTAAATACCATCAAAGTGGAATGATGACTTCCTGATAAGAAGATATTCTTATTATCGAGGGACTGAGCAATAAAGAGAGAAGAGAATGAAAGCCTAAATCAAACAAAAAAGGTGGAAAATATAAGAGAATTTAGGAACAAGGATCATCACTAAAACTGGTTTAATAAAAAGGGGTTGCACTGATGATTTTCTACCCCATCGCCCAAATAAAATGCAGAGATTGACATTCCACTCAGACAAATGCCTCATTCACATCAAGGTAGTGAATGGAATTTATCAGACTCGTCATCAAAAGTATACATCATTGAGGAAGGCCAACCTTGATCATCTAAAGTATTGAAAAATATTAAGAACGGAGGAGTAGATGGCTTTTTCTAGCCCAGCATAATCCATTGAAGCTTACGATGAACCTTAAATCAAACCCCGAAAGTGGGGAAGCTCACGAGAATTTGAAGAACAGAATCATCATTACGTTTGTTAATAAAAGTGGTTGCGTTGATAAATTTCTATCCCCCCCAACTGCCATGAAGAAATGGACAACTAAGGAAAATACAAAGATTGACCTTCCACTCAGACAAATGCCTCATTCACATCAAGTTAGTGAATGGAATTTCTCAGACTCGTCATCAAAGTATACATCATTGTGGAAGGACAACTTTGATCACTTAAAATATTGAAAAATTTTAACAGAGGAAGAACAGACAGATTTTTCTACGCCAGCTTAATCTAAGTGAGATTACAATGAAAGAATACAAAATTAATTTTTAATAGAACATTGAAGGGAAGATCACATAAGCAACAGGTTTAGAGGCAAGGAAAAATGCATGAGAAAATCATAAGGCAAAGAAATGTTGAGTTAATTACTCTGGAATTTTTATTTCTCAAATTTCACTGAACATCTTCATGCTTTCCCCATCTTCCCCATCAACAGGCCAAATGATCACCAATGCCCTTCTAGCTAGTGATTATTATGACGCACTGGGTGCCACTCCGGGAATTTTAAATGCTATCTACTATGAAGAAAACCCATGATTGAAGGCATTTGATTCTACCTGATCGCTTACTTGCTTTCTCACTTACATATATAATGAGACATGCATGTGCACATTCACACGTGCACTGACACACATATATGCCGCAAACATGACAACAGAAAATAACTTGGGCGGACAGCACAGCAGTAATTACATATGTCCTATCCAAGCTTAGCATCATGGTGAAGAAACTGGAGAAGAATTATCACAATGTACTGGCTATAGTGCAATCTAATTAATATGTACTTAGCCTGATCTTATTGCGTCCAGAATCATACTCTGACAGCAAAGGCAAGAAAAGGCCAATGATCACCATTTAAAACCTTAATTTACAGTGAAGACACTTATACAAAATGTGGAGTGAAGACTGATCTTAGAAAAACAAAGTTTTGAAGCTAAAGAAACTAAAGAGAACAAATATACCACAATCAAAATTGCCTAAGGTTGCACTATCCAAAAATGCAACAAGGCATTAATTCCAGACGTTAAATGTAAAGTATGTTGTGTTCTCTATGGACATTTAGATAATATCTTTGATGACGATTACTATCATGTTTGTGGAATTGGAAACCATAAGAACAAGATCATTTTTTTAAAATACCATGGGTTTCAATGATCAACAGCAAAGTCTAAAATTCAAAAACAAAAGAGTGCCTAAAATAAAAGTCAAAACTCTAAATGCATCCTCACGACTTTCTTACAACTAAAAAAAAGAAGAATCACGAGCTCCTCTCAAAGTGATCCAATTGGTGACTGCAGGTTAAAGCCTACATTACTACCGCAAGCATGGTCTTATTCCCAGAAAGCCGTCCAATATTTGAGAACACTATCCATTACATTCTTTGTACTTTCCTCATGCTATGAGCATAGTCACTGACACCATTACATCTTCCAGTGTCATAGATCATAGAACTCCCACTATTCCCCCAACTGCCAAGACCAGGAATCACTTAGGACCACTCCATGAAAAGGAAAAGTAAAAGTTTCCAGACACCAAAAGAGACTCTCCATATTCATTCCATGAAAGGTAAAACATTGTCCACCGCAACCTAGCATGCCGCAAACAGCTCACTACACCACCAATGTTTAAGAATTGCACGACATTAGCCAATCCATCACCAAAACTCCACATCAAAGAATTGAACAAAAACAGCATATGAATAAAATCATCTACCGGTTCGTACCCAAAATAATCATTTCCTCACACGTCAAATCAGCATTTCCACAAGTCCCCACCTAGCTAAACAGGACATACACTAAGAACCCCAGTACAACACAATGGATCAGCAGACAACCACAGCACTAAAATCACTCATTTAAGACTTGCATACCAAATTGTTAACATCAAAGGCACAAGCAAAGAGCCTTTTTTGCAATATGAAACAAAAAGAAAAAGTGAAAAAACAAAAAAGAAAGAAAAATAAAGAACAAGGCTAACTTGAAGGAAACAAAACCAGCTCACCAGTGACAAGAAGCAATCCCGACGGCAACTGCTTCAGGAACACGACCCTTTTCCCCATGAACCTCCCCGCCAGAAGGATCAGAACAGTCCCCGGGGTGATGCTAGCCCTAAATCCGACCAAAAAAATGGGAAATAAATGCGAAAAAAACCAACCATTAACCACATCAGAACCTACTTAAGAGACAAACCAGATCTGCAGGAAGTAAATTACGAGATGCGGGCTACGAGGGAGGGGAGGAATTACTTAAGCTTGGTCGGCTTGTGCTTGCGGGTGTTCGCCAGCGGCTTCTTGACGTCGTCGGCAGGGTAGAACTTGGGGGGCTTCTCGGCCGGCACCGGCTCCGCCGGCTTCTTCTCGTGGCGGGGGAAGGTGCCGCCGTGCTTGGCCTTGATGGCCCAGATCCCCCGCTTGTGGTACATCTTCGACCTCGAGAGCTTGCCGACTCCGCGCACCAGGTCGGGGTTGCGGGTGCCCCGGGGCTTCCTCGGCGCCGCCATTGGATGCAGCTGCGGAGGTGGCGGAACGCAGCAGCGGCGACAGAGCAGAAGGCGGAAATGGGAGATGAGTAAACCCTAGCGCTTATATGGAGAAGCAAATTAGGGTTGCTTTCTACGTTGCAGTCCACAGTAAGTTACGGATTTGCCGTTCAGCCCTATTTTTCTTCTCGTTTATAGGTCACTGGACAAGGTTATGGGTACACGATGAAAACAAGTTTCTAAATTAGGGCTTTTTAATTTTTAGTGTCTGTTATCTACTTAATTTAGAAAAAAACCTATAACCTCACTTTTATCTGAAAATTTCCAAGAAATTTTTGCAAAGGTCTTTCCTAAGCAAAAGTGAGATTACAGGAAGTTTTGACTAAGTATAGAGCTTATAAGAATTTTTTATGAATTAATAGATTAGAGGGAGTAAAAGTAATTTTTTTTATAAAATTGTCATCGTAAATATTAAAATTTGCATAGATACTCCTTTAACGTAACATTCCAAATAAATTTCAAGACTATTTGTGAAAGCAACGTATTCCGAGATATATACACTCTTCTTATAAGAACAAATACACGTTATTAATTACCAAGTGACAAGCTTAATTTTATGTATACATCTACCTTAAATATGAATACCCACTACTATTGTAAGGCATATGCATATGCACTTTGTTTCCTTCAATCTTATTCCTATATCTCGATTTAAATGTCTGAACCAACCAGGATGAACTATAATACACATTTTTTTTATAATTACTACGTATTTTTCCTTTCCCTTATTGATCCCAATTGTCTAGAGGATGTGGGATCAACTCACATACATATATTTTTCATATGTTGTCTAAAGCCTTCTCTCGTTCCTATGCTGAATTTGAATTTGGACGTTCTTACCCAAATCATAAAGAGACGTGTACTTAAAACGGACATATTTGTAAAGAAGATAAACTATCATATTAATGTATTTTTTAGTAGTAAGACACTATTGGACACTCTTTGACCTCATTAGTCATTTGCGGAGGTCACCAATTTATTTCCCACTAGGTGTATATAGTTCACATATGAGGGTGTGATCTATAAGATTTCTCTCTCTTCGATGTGATTGACTCAAAAGAGTTAACTAATTAAGTAGAATAATTATATTTAATATAAAAATATCCCCAAAATAATGAAATATTAGTCAATTTGAGTTAGAAAGAATTGTCTCTCAACTCAAAAAGGCTGTTGCTGATAATAATAGAATACATAAAGCATGCATTAGTGTGGCTTTATGATTATCTGCCTCTACAGAAAAGGAAATGGATCTTAGCTCCATATTGTCCACATACAAAATATGAAACGACAAAACCATTGTTGTATCGTGGGAAAGTTAATAGGGTGTTTGGTTACATTACAATGCAACACTTTTTTACAAATATACATTTTTATAGTAAAAATATATTAAAAAGAATGTTTGATTATTCTATTAAAATATATTTTAATAGCACTCTAACTTACAAAACCTGATAAAATAAAAAAGAAGGGAAACTGAGTTTTGTTTTTTGTCACAACGACCCTGCTTGGTTACACCATCATTCACTGCCAGCTCGGCCATGCAGTAGCCAGGGAGCGCGTTGGAGCTGTGAGAACGGCCCAATTAGATAAGATGGTATGCGACGGAGCGTGCAGTGGCAGCCTGTTGTGCCAAACATGATAATTATATATATTTTATAATTTAAAAATTATAGAACTTTTTATTTTAATATAAAATTTTTGTAAAAAAATTATATAAAATATTATAATGTAATCAAACACCCTATAAGATTCATTGTTAGGAGTTGACGCAATTAACCTTTTGAGCTATTTTGTTTCCTCAACCAAATTATTAAAGGGAAAAAAAATATTTCTCTTAAAAATAAAGAATGTTCACTTTTGATCGAATTTGAATGTATCTTGATCTCCACGTTTAAGGGAAGATGACGTGAATCCTAACATGTTGGCTTCTGTTCCTCATCTTTTTTCGTCTCCTATTTTGACGCTGCCTTGCCATAATAAATAAATTGAAAGAAAGAACCTACTATAATTCATCATTGCAATGATGTAGGAAGTGAAATTTTTTGTTTCTTTATTTTTTATTAAAATAAAGATAAAAATAAAAAAACAATAGATTTTTTTAACTTCTACTTCTATTTGAATTAATCTTTAAAAAAGTAAAACAATTTTTTTGGATATCGATCCCTACAAACATAGTGAATTCGAAATAAGTCTCTGCGTCTTACATACTTTGATATTAATCCTTATAAACTTAATATCATTTAGTAGCAAGTCCTTCCGATTAAGAATTGTTTAAGAGAAGTAAATATTCACAGACTATTCTTCAAACAAATATTAAAATGGACAGAAATACTTAAAATAACTTTAAAAAATAAATATTGAGCCCTTATAAGTAGTAAACGGTGACCTTAATGGGTCGAGGTTAATAATCATGTTTTATCTTTTAGATTTTCATCCAATCAAAGATCCATTCTTTGGACACAGTGTAATGCCCCTGAATTTCATGTTCAGTTATATCTGACTTTCAACAGGATTTGGAGACGGTACATGTAACGACCCGCCACCTTATAATCGGAGATCCGATTACTAAATGAGTATCGAATCATTAATTTGGAGTCAAATCAGGATCTTGATGAGTCTAGGAAATAAATAATAAATTAAACTAAACATTCACATCGCATTGAATTAAAAAGAAAATGTAAGAATTAAAAATTATTACAATGCGACTCGACTCAGCAAATAATTACATACTCCAACTGAAAGGAAATAATTAAGCATACATGCTAAAAAATAAAATAACCACATCGGGGCATACTCCGGAACAGCGGTTGCTGGCGTACGACCCAAAGCAACACCCTCCTCACTACGCCTGCCTGGAACCCTCACCTGAAAACCGCAAGGGTGAGTCTCATTGAAAAGACTCAGTAGGGATCCTTCGATCCCCACCACCCACTCACGCACCCACAAGTGCAGCAACACAAATATAGATAATTTAAGCAAGTAAAATAGTAAACACAATTCCTAGATTTCAATATAAAACACATGCATTCGAAATATAACATGCAAAATTCTGAAACTACTCTACCACGGAGCCCACAACCAGCGTCTCGGCAAAATACGTCAACCACACGGCCGAACGCGGAAAACACCGACCCGCTGAGACCAAACAGTAACTCCTCGGATAGCGCGCTGACTACTCCGGCCTGACAGGCTCCAGGTGGTTCTGCTTCCCCCAGTACGAGTGACATTCCGAATATACCACTCTCACATTGGTACTAGCTATACCCCAGAGTACACTAGGTGACCCTCTCTCCAGACGTCACCCCGCCACTCCCACACCGGCGTCGTGTCACTCTCATACCGACATATGGTGTCTAAGCGCTAACAACTATCACTCTAGGCCCACGATCGCACAAAACACAACACGGTACGATCCGATCACATATAATCCATCATCATCGAGTACATTTCTAAGCATGCAATTAACTAAATTATCTAATAATGTAAACACGTGTTAATTGCAGGGATTAATGGAAGAACTGGCTTAAATCGCGTCGCCCAAGGCCGACGTCATTCAAGTTTCCTAAACTGGTTCATGTGAAAACTGGCCTCGGAAGATGGCCTAAAACGCGTCGCCATATGTAGCTGCCTTTTAAAAGGCGTCGCTGTCCCTAGTCGCGTAATAACGACAGAAACATAGACAGACCTCAGGGTGATTTCACTTTAAAACGCGTTGTGCATGAAAGTCGCCGTTCAAAAGGCGTCACTGTCCCTGGACGCTCACCAGTCCAGAGACAGAGTCTGTTATTTGGGCTAAATCGCGTCGCGGGTGGAAGCCGCCTTTCTAAAAGGCGTCGCTGTCCCCCGACGCCATTTAACCCTCACAGACAAGTTCTTCCTCCGCCATCTCCTAATCCACGGGGTGGGATTTCCTCCCCTAAATCGTGTAAAAACACAAAAAAAGTGGAGAAGGAGAAGAAGAACCTAAGTACCCATTAAAACACCTAAATTCTCATTACATGCAATTAGTATTTTCACCCCAAGAAAACCCCTAAACATGCTCTAAAGCGGGAAAAACATGATTTTTAAACGAAATACAATGGGAATCGTCACCTTACTGGTTACTCGAACTCCTCTTAGCTCCAAGCCGTCGACCTGCCTCGCCACACGCCGCCACCGGTACCGCCGTGGATGCCGTTACTCCATAGGGACGTCGGCCGTCGTCCGGAGAGAAATGCGCCGCGAAAGAAGTGGTGGTGGCAGTAGAGGGAGTTAGGAGGTTACTGGAGTAAAGGGAGAGGAGGAATAGGGAGAGGAAAGCAAGGAGAGGGGGAAGGGGTTCACTGGACGTCGGAGGGGAGAGAGGAGAGAGGAGAGAGAAGAGAAAGGAGAGAATGAGGGAAAGGAGGGAGGGTTCGCGGGTCAAACAAAAGCTGGGGAAAACGCGTCGTCCAAGCCCGACGTCATTCAGATGACAAGATCGGGTCATACTCTAACAAAGTACGGTCGTACTTTAAATAGCGTCGTCCATACAAGACGCCATGCAGACAATAAGACCGGGGCCGTACTCTCGCGCCCCAAGGCCAGCCCACGTGGCGCCTATGTGGCATAGCCTAAAACACGTCCATATTGATGGACGTCGTTTAAACTGCGTCTTACAAGCTCGACGCGAAAAGGAAACTAAGTCTCAGCCCCACCAGGGCGCAAACTAAGGGATCCGACCCCGAAAACTAACCCGATAACCGGATCCGAAACCTCAATCCATACAGTACAGATGAAAACATTACATATCCATAGCTGAAAAAGAGAATATGCAAGTCCACAAGGTACTAAACAATAAAGTTATATACCACATAAATCCAAATAATAATAAGTTAAACACAATCCACTAATAGTAATATGATAACAATAACAGTCTCTGAATAATATAGATTATCTCTTAACTCCCTAGAATCTATCAAATTACATTATATGCCCATTAGTATCCTAGTAGGTCTATTAGCAGGATTAGCTTTCGAACTAATTAAATTTTTTATGATTTTCTGGATTTTTGTTAGCTTGCCTGAAACGTGTTGCCCTGGGCGGACGCGATTCAAGTAAGTTGAATTGCGTCAGGTCGAGCCGACGCGATTCGAGGTTTTCTGAATTCGACCCGTGGCCGTCTCTCTCTTCTCTAAGAGCGGTAGGAGTCCATTTAAGACTCATGTTAGACGTCCATTTAAGGACCCATGGTGTGGCCAGAGCCCTTCTCTTGATCCCCAACCATTAAAGAGCCTTAGAAAGAGACTCGATGAGAGAATAGGTGCGGCGTGGTGTCTCTTCACCGCGTGCAGGGAGGAGGATGCAAGGACCATCCCTGCGGCGTGAGGACAATCTGGTGAGTATGGTGAAAGATTGTCGCCTTGTCAGAGGCAGTCTTCTTCGAGTTCTCTCCGTAGTTAGAGAGGCAAGTGACGATGAATGATCAAAACATAGTATTTTTATGTATAAAAATTCTATTTTCAAACTAGTTTGCTATCTAGTATGTGTATGTGATATATGACTATGTGAATATAGTTTCTGGAAAAGATATATGATGCATAGATCTCGTTTTTTGTTTTTTTTTCTCTTCTTCATTGTTTTGAATTTTCTGGAGAACCAATTCACATATGTAAAATGCATCCATGCAGATCGACACGATTGATGAATCACGTCGGTCATGCACAACACAATTCATGCTAAGCACTGACTATTATGTGATGGTTATAGGTGTCCTCTAAGCCAATCATAAGGTACTTATTTCAATCTGGTTCACTAATAAATAGCATTAAATTCATTATATAGATTAGCATATTAATAATTGTACATAATGAAGTCCATGAATATGTGCAATAGTCATCAGATTATGATGAGATCATAATAATGAGACTGATGACTTATAAACACATATTCTCAATTGTTCCTAGTCTTAGGATGTTTGAGAAGGACATTAAACATCCGGTTAAACTAGTACATGTTATTCCAACTCATATGATGAGGGTGACTGATCTCGTTAGTTACTCGTATGAAGACACAATGGTAAACCTGTAAGTCCTCATTGGGGAATGAGTTCACTGAACTGATCCGACATGAATCACCGAATGGTAATTTACCTGACTGTCAATCGGCTTGATTCATCGTCACAGTGGCGTAGTTGATCCTTGGACTTGAGACACCAAAGACACCTTGTCGGTGGACTTCTTGACTTTGACCTTGACTTACGAATCCCTATCCACCGGATCTCTAATAGTCAAGGATCGGGTCCAACAGAAGACCTTCGAAGGTGATTGTGTGTTCAATAAATGATCGTTCGCTCTCAGATAACTCGAAAGAGAATGCTCTAGAATAGATCCGCAGGAGTCTCTGGCCAGAGCAGAAACAATATCAGAAAAGAGGTTTTCAGATATTGTATAGCGGAGTCTGATTCAAGTGAGTTGACCATCTAGGGTTTGACAGTTGACCATACCCTAGGTTAACTCGAGAGCATTGTGTGAATGAAGGATTATAGCCACGCGGTAACTGTGGACGGACATGTTCCATGAGTGGGTTGCTGAACCCCATTACCTTCCAGGATTATGCGGTGTTGCTTAGCACCCAACTTGATCGGAAGTCTGACCGAATTTACATGCGATGTTAATTCGGCTAAGTAATTAGTAAATATCTAGATATTAATTAATCACAATAAGTCAATAACTAGTTATTGGACTTAACAGGCTGAAAACCAGACTAAATGGGCCTAGAGGGTCACACGCAATAAGATACTCAGTCGGTGGTACATAAGTGAGATTTATATTAACTCGGGAACTTTTGTGAAAAGTCGCGCCAACTTAATATATATATGCGTTGTTAAGAAATCCTGGGCCAAGCTCTAGGGTTTCCCCATACTGGCCGTTATCCCCCTTTCTCTCTCTTCCTCTGGGCGCGCCGTTCGAGGCGCCGGGACAGTCTCCATCTCCGCCGCGATCGATTCCCGAAAGTCGGGAATTCCCGTCCGCGGGTTTCCGGACATCGTTGCGGTGATGGATCTTCAGCGAGCGAGCTGAGACGGACGAGGGATCGAGGACGAATCACCGCAGAGGATCACGTGGATATCGCTGGAGGCCGGACGCTTGTGCGGCTCGCGGCATCGCCTCGACGGAATCGAGACGGAAGCGGATTCGAATCCGCGTACGGTAATCAGATTACAACCTGATTTTTTGTTTTAGTTTTTCATTCCGAATCGGATTAGCGGGCGTCGGGCGGGATATTTTATTCGTCGTTTCCGCTGCGTTCTTCGCGTCCCGCCCGGATCCCAACAGTGGTATCAGAGCCAGGTTCTGCTCTGATCTGCTTCGGGACGAAGAAAATTATTGTTCTAAAATTATTTCCATGCACTGATTCATTTTTCTCAGAAAATTAGTTCATGAGATGAACATAAAATATTAGATGTAATTTTCTATGAAGAAAAATCATTTTTATTTTTGGGTTTTTCGGGTGGTTCTTCATAGAGATGAAGAACAAGTCTTCATGGCTTGGAAGGGGTATTGATGGTGTTCGGACACCACCATAGAGTAGATTTTTGGAACTAGCAATGTATGCAAGTCCCCGAAAGGCCGCTGTGATCGCCGATGACCAGCGGTGTAGCCTCCATCTCTGTGGATTTCCAATTGTTGGAAGTGTAAGGAGGGAAAAAGGCCATGGTTTGGAATCGGGTTAACCGCCGGTTTGGAGGGGCCATCGATGGCAATGGGCCACACCGGCTGGCCTCACGGGGTGATTGGGCTCTGGTGCATGCCCCGCCGTAGCTGGGGCAGTTGATGGTGGCGCCGACCACACCTTCCCTATAACATGGAATCGTCGGGTTCCATAAAAGGGTGGGGGGGGGGGGGGGGGGGAGCACCCTAAATCTTTTTGAACAGGGGCCTGCCGAAGTTACACCGGCGCTGGCATCGCCGGCCAACATCGCTGGCCCCGTCAGGGGCGGCAGGGAGGGCGGGCGGCGCCGCCCTGGCTCCCCCTTGCCGGCGTCGGGCAAGGAAAAGGGGAAGCTAGGCGGCGGGTGGCGGCGGCTAGGGCACAACCCTAGCCGCAGAACCCGTCTGGGTTTAGCCCCAGGCCGGACCGAGCCAGGCCCAGCCCACTTGGGGCAGACCTGGCTCGGGCCAGGCGCCTGGGCCGACCCAGATGGGTCTGGTTCGGCCCAGCTGGCCCATTTGGGCTTCCACCCACCTTTTACCCTTTAAACCCGGCCCATTAACCCATTTAAACCCTAAAACCCCTTTATTAATAGGTATTTAACCCTCTCTAGCTTAAAATAAAATAATGTATCATATTTAAAATCTATTTTATATTTTGATTGATTATTTTAAGTTATTGAGAGGGTTTATATATTAAGATGTGATCTTAATTTATAATTAACAAATGTTGTTATTTATATAAATGGCATCTTAATTAATTATTAACAATTGTTGTTATTAATGATTAAGATAGTAATTTTAATTTTAATTAACAAGTGTTGTTAATTTATATTTAAGATATGATCTTAAATATTATTAACAAATGTTGTTAATTGATTGACTGATTAGATTATTGTTTTGACTTTAAAATTAATTAAAAATTGTTGTTAATTCTATTTTAATTGTCGGAATAGATATTTATAATTTCTTGGCAATTGTTGTTAGGAAATTATTTCTATAATTAAGAGACTCTTAATAATAGGTTGTTAAGTGTTTAATTAACTCTTTATAATTGTTATAATGAGGTTAATTATTTCTTGAGAATAAACCTTGATAAAAGTTATTGAGGATTAATTAAGTTTTAATAATAGTTATTAAGATAATTAATTAATATTCTCAAGTATCTCTTAATTAAGTTTTTGAAGATCTAATCTACTTGAAAATTGGATCTTTTAATAAAAGTTATTAAGAGATTCATTAAGTCTAAAATGTTAGACTATTTTAATTATAAATATTCTAATTAATATTTCTTATTAATTATTATTAAGAAATATCTTTTTAACAAAAAGGGTTTATTAACAAAGAGTTGTTAAACAATTAATAATAGGAATTAGAAATTCTTTTATAAGTGTTATTTAAGAGTTTTTAATTATATCTAAATGTTAGATTGTTTCGCATTAATAATTGTTATTAATGTGATTTAAAATTAATCTAAGTGTTAGTTTGATTGATTTAGAATTGTTCTATATTATGCATGGAATATTTTTAGAATTTTAATTTTAGCTTTGTTTGCACATGATGATGTGATTGATGCTTTAAATTAGGTTTATTGCATGTTAGAAAATAAGATTTTCGAAAATCCTAATTATCCAATTTTGATTGGTAACTAGGTTTTAAGAAAATCAAAAGTATTATTTTTCAAAATTTTAGCTTTCATGTGATGTGTTTTATCATGTGTGGATGGTTAAAATTTATGGTGGTCATAGACATACACTTAGTTAAATTTCATATCATGTGATTGTGTGTGATTATGTGGATTGTTATGGAATATGATATACATTAATTAAGTGTTAATTAATGAGGCCTGCGTGCCTCCCTCTTGTAGGTGCTGAAAATGCTCGTGTGATTAATATGAAAAACTATGTTGTTTAGTGTAAACTAACCTATTAAAAACAGCAACTAAAGTGCAGTAATCGCCAGAAACTTTTAACTAAAAAGCTTCAAAAGAGATTTGATCGCCTACCTGTTTGAACGCGGAAGAATGAGTCCTTGGTTCCCCTCCTTCAGCCGGCTGAAGAAAGAGAGCCCTTTCTTTGTTCTTTTGTTCTTGCTATTGAGGTTGAGGATCGTCCAGAAGTTCTTCTGGCTTTGTGCTTGATTTCCCCCTTTTGATCTCTTGTTGTTATTGTTGAGTGCAGCAGAGACAGAAACAGAAAAATAAAGAAGAAACAATGATGAGAATTTCAAGTAGAAGTAATATCAAAGCTAATCATGATTATAAGCATGTTTAAACAGCAAACTCACTTGTTTAAATGGCTTTGAAACCCCTTTAAAACAAATGGGTTTTGGAAGATTGATGCTGTGGTGTGTGTTGCATGAAGTGAATATGAAAATGAAACTAATGAATATGTGAAATGAAATTCAGAATTGAAAAACTTATGCCCAGTTGGAGCCTTGAAGAGATGAAGATCTTAAAGGGGATGCCGACTTCTGGAAATGGCAGCGCTCCGGCGTTCCGACGTGGTTGCTTCGATCTTCAATTCGCTATAACACTGTGGCTCAACTCAATTCTCTCTCTCTTTTTTTAACTCTTTGATATGCAAGGTATTTATAGGCATTTTCTGCGTTCGCGATTAACATAGAAAAATCTCGGATTTATCTACCTTAACCGACAGATAAATACTGATTAATTTATCTTTATCTGTAATTATCTAAAACGCGTCTACCATGGCTGACGCCTTTTAGATTAATTAAGATAAGGATAAATATCCGGGAAAACTTATCTTTATCTTTATTAGCTAAAACGCGTCCACTTGTGTAGACGTCTTTTACCCTAATTAAGATAAGGATAAACATCCGGAAGAGAAGTTAAAATAGCTTAGGAAACCTAAATCGCGTCAGCCTTCACAGACGCCTTTTAGCTAATTAATCAACTGATTAAAATTCAAATTTAAACGCTAAAACAGGAATAAACTCTAAATAGCGTCCACACAGGTCGATGCGTTTTAGAAATCTGAATAGCGTCCACACAGGTTGACACGTTTTAGAAAGAATTCTGAATCGCGTCCACACAGGTTGACACGTTTTAGAAAGAATTCTGAATCGCCTCCACACAGGTTGACACGTTTTAGAATTCTGAATCGTGTCCACACAGGTTGACACGTTTTAGAATTCTGCATATTTTTAACTGAAATTTGAGTTAAAATCAATTTAATTGATTAACTTAAATATGTCTGTTAAACCCGACACTCAAAAATATCAATAAAAATTAATCAATGATTAATTATCAAACCATTCTGAGGCATTATTATATGATATGAAATTTACTCAAAATGACGTCAAAATTAGCGTGTCTACAGCTGCCTCACCTTGGCATCGTCTTTGCAAGGGAGTGAAATGAAATGGAATGTACTGAAAAGGTGATGTCAAGGTGTGATGAGACACGCTCTTAACATCACATGATTGGAATTTTTCTCGAAATCATCAATGAAGATAGCTCAAAGAAATCAATGGAATCAATCATGTCTGGATGAGGTAGACAAGGAAATAAAATAAGGTCGATCAACCTCCTCGGAGTGGGAAGTACCCCAGGTCGTAGACACTGTAGGTTTCATCATGGGGAGTGTTTGCCAGCCAATGTGGACGTGCTGCAGCCATGATGGATCTTAAAAGAAAACAAGAATATTGGATAAAGAATCCAAGAAAGGATAGAATTCCAAGGATATCTTCAAGCGAACCTCAAAGATAATCAAGATACTCAATTCGGAATGGAATATTTCATATCATGTTTTGATTATTTGATTAATGGTCTGAAACTTAATCAATAATTAATCTTTATCACAATGATTTCAAAGTCCTATATGATGCATGCTGGGCTAAAAGAAAAATATAAAGTCAAATAAAATATAAATTAATCAAGGATAATATTGTTAAATTGTCATTAATGAGTCAAGATACCAACTCTTGTAATTCAGTACTAAGCCGAAGCTCGTTTATCCACGCACTGTTTCACAAAAGTGGAACCATCGTCCCCACTAATTAACAATCCAACGGCCTATCCGTGCGATTAAGAATCCTCTGGAATTATCACTGTTTTTGTTGTAGGGGAACTCAAATTCCAGTTTCATCAAAACCACAAGGTCCTTGATATACTCTAATAAATATTTAATATTTAGTAATGCTGATGCAAAATAATTACATGAAATAGAGTACAAGGGTAGAAATAACCGTCTTTTTAGCCACGGTTAGGACTTCTTGACTCCCACAGTGGGATCTTCTTGATATTTCCAGCTTTACTCAAGTTTTCTTTGAATTTTCTGCAATCAAAATTGTTAATAATTCCAAACAAATATTCAATTTGAACATGGAATTTCGGATAAATCACAAAAAAACTGAAACGCGTCGTGTCGAGAAGACGCCTTTTAAAGTTAAAACGCGTCAGTTCTCCTCGACGCATTTTACTCAGAGAAACAGGTTGCTGGCTGTTCTCTATTCGGATTCCAACTTTACCAATGCCTTGTGTCCTGTATACAACTTGAACAAACATGTTAAGTATCTGTTTAGGCTTAGCCCCTTGCCTGGTTAAGTAACCGACTACTTGATCCTATCCTTGATAGAAGGGTCAAGGGGCATAGCCTTTATTAACAAAGGTAATGAGAATAATCAAACTTAAGCAAAATGCAACATACAAGCAGACAGATGCTCATTAAAAAAAAAAAGAATGAAACACATCAAATGCAACAAGCAGATGCTAACTGAAATATTTTCGTTGTTTTGAAATATTCATTTTTGTTTGGGGTTTTGAAATATATGCTTTTTTTTTTTTGAATTTTGACATATGTATTTTTTTTTTGGTTTTTGACATATGTATATTTTTTTGGATTTTTGACATATGTATTTTTTTTGGGTTTCGACATATGTATTTTTTTTTGTTTTTGACATATGTATATTTTTGGATTTTTGACTAAAAGATCAGCATGGTACTTGGATCAA
Organism: Zantedeschia hybrid cultivar; assembly: GCA_030544215.1. NCBI lineage: Eukaryota > Viridiplantae > Streptophyta > Magnoliopsida > Alismatales > Araceae > Zantedeschia > Zantedeschia hybrid cultivar. Next base: position 10,911,826 of record JARZZO010000003.1, on the reverse strand, counting down.
AAGATCATATTCATTTATTAACTTAATTCCCAAATTGTTCTTTAACAACTTAACTTAAAATCCATCGTGTTTGAACTTGTGTTTGCATTCGTGATCCCATTTGATGATTTGACCCTTAGTCAATGTAAGTCATTCCTTAAGTTTGGAATACATTTCGTTAGAAAGAAAAGATGAATAAGTTTAGAAAGCCCATGAGAAGGTTCCGGATACTTAAAAAGATGTTCCTTTCCTACCCTAATATCCGTTGGGGTTCGGTCATTTCTTTCCGGGGTATTTATCGACCTTGCGTTCCCTTTTATTTCATTTCATGGCCTTGATGTAACGTTTGTAATGTAATGGCCTTTTGATTTAACATTTGGCTTTTACCTTTTGCTTTTTTTTTCTTCGGGACGGATCTCCCCCTTTTTTTTATGACGGCCTCCTACTAAGATGGCGGGTATTCTTGGTAGTCTATTCTAAGTCTCGTTCCGACATTATGGGCCGAATTTAAAACAGAATTTTCGCTTCAAAAAAGGAATGATTTGTACTTCACACTTTCGGTCAAGCTTTCGATATTCTTTAGGACTTGTCATCTCTTGTTATTCACGAATCAAACGTGTCAGTGTGTGCAGTAATGGGCTTGAAATTAAGTTATCCAGACTGATAAGGAAATTTGAGTTTATAAATTTTCTGATTCCATTGGTCTTTGTACCATACTGATCGACTCTTTAACTTAAGGGTAGTATTTCTTAAGATGTAAACCATTCCAGGGATGTTTTAGCTCTTCTCCTTCTGCATTAACAAGACGATAAGCATTACCAAGAAAAGCGTGTGATACAACATAAGGTCCTTCTCAGTTGGGTTGGAGCTTAGAACGCGGACCACCAGGTTTTACAAAAATCCTTTTAACAACCATTTCACCGACTTTGAACTTACGTTCAATGACTTTCTTTTGATAAAAACGTGCTAATCTGTTTTGATAAACTTTTGCATGATTAGCAGCTGACCATCTTTTCTCGTCTAAAAGTTCCAATTGAGCAAGGAGTGCTGAACGATGTTCATCAATGAAAAATTCCTTATTCAATTGTACTCTTAATGACGGTATGAGGATCTCATATGGAACTACCGCCTCCATTCCAAATGTTAAGGAATAAGGAGTTTGCCCAGTAGGTGTGCGGATTGAAGTTCGGTAGGCCCATAGAGCCTCAACCAATTTTTCCGGCCAATCTGCGAATTTGTTAGATTTACACGTTTTCTTGATGATTTTTATCAAAGTCTTATTTGTTGCCTCTGCTTGGCCATTGCCTTGCGGATAATAAGGAGATGAATGATGCAATGCAATTTTATACCTGTTACAGAGGTCCTTTAGTTCTTGTGACACGAACTGCGGTCCGTTGTCGGTGACGATGGTGCTTGGAATTCCAAATCGAGTGATGATGTTCTTCATGATGAACTTGCAGACGGTTGATGCTTTGATCTCCACGTACGCTTCAGCTTCTGCCCACTTGGTGAAGTATTCCGTTGCCGTGAGAATGAAAGATTTTTGCTTGATGCCGGAATCTGGGTTACCAAGAGGTCCAATAATGTCGAAAGCCCACATGGAGAAAGGCCATGGGGAAGAAACAGGATGGAGTGAAGATGCAGGAGAATGAATTTTGTCGGCGTGAAGTTGACACTTAGCACACCTACGAACATATCCTACACAATCTTCTTCCATGGTTGGCCAATAAAATCCTTGTCTAAGGATCTTCTTTGTTAACATCTGTCTATTGACATGACCACCACAAACTCCACTATGAGCTCCTTCCATAACCTTCCAAAGCTCATCTTCGTCTAGACATCTCAGAAGAACTCCATCAAAACCTCTCTTATACAATGCTCCCCCAACTAGGGTGTATCGTTGAGCAACTCTCCTGATAGCTCTCTTCTACGATTGATCTTCACAATATTTGGCAATTTCATAATACCATGGCTTCTGTTCATCATCCATTTCTTCTAACAGATCTATTAACATGATTTCTCTTTTCTCAATGATATCTCCGTCTCTGACTTTCTTCAACAATTTCTCCTTAGTTCTAAGGAATGAAGGATCTTTCACGGCGGGTGAAAGACGCCTGTGAACTATGATTGATTCGGATTGTTTGCTGATTGGAAAATCAAGAGAAGATGCAAGTGAAGCTAGAGCGTCAGCTAAGATGTTTTGATTCCTAGGGACATGGACAAAGATCAATTTCGTGAAAAGCTTTGAGTAAGCAGAAGTAAGCTCCTGATAAGGCTTGAGCTTGGGATCGAGAGTTCGATACTTAGTCAGCACTTGGCGAAGAATCAGTTGGCTATCACCTACAATCCTGAGTTTGGTGGCACCATGGAAATGAGCAGCCTCGAGACCAGCAAGAAGTGCCTCGTATTCAGCTATATTGTTTGTGACTGGAAAATCAAGCTGAAAGGCATGTGGAATGGTGATACCTTCAGGTGATAACAGAACGATACCGATCCCTTTTCCATGAGAATTCAGAGCTCCGTCAAAATACAGAGTCCACATATCATCTCTGATTTGATTTACGGACATCAATTCCTCATCCGGAAACTCTGATCGTACTGGATCAAAACGAGGAAGGGGATGATGAGCAAGATGTTCTGCTATGGCATAGCCCTTGATTGCTTTATGCTGAATATAAGTGATGTCGAATTGAGATAGAAAGCTTTGCCATCGCGCTAACCTATCAGTAAGAACAGATTTCTCCAGAAGGAATTTGATTGGATTCATCCTAGCGATGAGATGGACTTCATGGGCCAGAAAATAATGTTTTAATTTCTGCACAACCCAGACCAATGCTGCACATGTTTTCTCCATCGCCGTATATCTCTGTTCAGCGGGGTTGAGAAGTTTAGAGAGATAATAGGCTGCCCTCTCTTTTCCTTCTTCATCTTCTTGTGCTAGGACAGCCCCCACTGCATCATCCAGGACTGAAATGTAAAGTATCAATGGTTTGCCCGGAGATGGTGGTCTCAAAACAGGAGGACTTGCTAAATAATTCTTTAATCCATCGAATGCCTCCTGACACTTATCGTCCCAATCGAATTTGACTCCCGGCTTGGTAAGCTCGTAAAACGGCTTACACCTTTGTGAGTGCTGGGAGACAAAACGGCGAATAAATTGTAACCTCCCGATTAATCCTCTTAACTCTTTCAAGTTTTTAGGAGGGGGCATTTCTCTAATAGCCTTCGCCTTGTTAGGATCGATCTCAATTCCTCGTTTGCTGACGATAAATCCAAGCAATTTTCCTGAAGATACCCCGAATACACATTTCTTAGGGTTCATCTTTAACTGATATTCTCTCGACCTCTCTAATACCCTTGCCAAAACTTTGGCGTGCTCAGCCTTTGTTTTCGATTTAACTAATAAGTCATCCACATACACTTCCAGATCTATATGCATCATGTCATAAAATATTGCCATCATGGCCCTCTGATAAGTGGCTCCAGCATTCTTTAACCCAAATGGCATGACAACATAACAATATGTTCCCCAAGGTGTAGTGAACGACGTTTTCTCTTGATCTTCTTCTGCCAGCTTAATCTGATTATATCCTGAAAATCCGTCCATAAATGATAACATCTCATAGCCAGCAGTATTATCGATGAGTACATCAATATGAGGCAATGGAAAACCGTCTTTAGGACACGCCCGGTTCAGATCGCGGAAGTCAATGCAAATTTTGACCTTCCCGTCCTTCTTCATAACCGAGACTATATTGGCCACCCATTGCGGATAAAGGACAACTTTAATAAATTTGGCTTTATGTAACTTATCGACCTCTTCCTTCATTTTTAGAGCCATTTGTGGGTGGAATCGCCTTAATTTCTGCTTGACCGGGCTAGCTCCGTCCTTTAATGTCAATCTGTGTTCAACTAAAGACGAGTCTAACCCCGGCATATCTTCATAACTCTAGGCGAAAGTGTCCTTATAGTCCTTGAGAACTTGTACCATTGCTTTTTCATCCTCTATAGAAAGACTTTTACTGACGAGGACAACCTTAGGTTCGTCTTCAGTTCCTAAATTAATTTCTTTGGTGGGCTCTTCTACGGCAGCTGAGGGTTCATCAAATCTCTTTACTCCACTGGCATATGCCTCAGCCGCGTCCTCGTCATCTTCCTCTTCAACAATGGGGTCCTTTTCATGCACTAATTCATATACCCCGTACCCATCATTAACTAACTCATCGTTCATACAATCTTCTGGCATCTGAATTGGATTTTCTAAAAGCTGAGGGATTAAAGAACAAGAAGAGCACTTATCAGCTAAGTCCTGGAGGTATCTATCTGGAATTTGCCTACCCTTAGGCTTCCTAGACTTCCTAACCTGACTAATCTGACTAAAATTAGACTGCCTAACTTCACTATCATAACCTAACGAAGACGAAGCAGGATGAAAATCCTGGGATACAAGTGGAAATACAAGAGAATCCTCCCGAAGGGAGGGACAGAGTAAATCTAAGAGAGAAGCTTGACCGAAGGACCCGCGCGGCGGGGTACAATCGGACAAGTAAGATGTTTCCTCAATGAGGATTTGGGAAGAATTTGTTGCCGAATTGGCGTTTTTTTTTGGACAATGAAAGAATTAAACATAAAGCAGGAGTGAATAAAAATGGGAGGAGAATCAGACGGAGGAAGCGGCACCAAGGCCAGAGGATTAGGGGGATCATATAGTAATATGTCCCAGATCAGATTATACAACCTCTCTAGATCGAGAGGAGGTTGTGGTATAATGTCCCGAGGGGACAGAGTAATCATGACGGGCGGAGCCCGTGGAATATCTTCAATTATGACCCGCGACCAAGTCGGGGTCAAGAGTAGTGTACGAAAAAGAGTATGGAGCATGAAGACATGTGAAGGATATGTCCCCCTCCAGAGCAGATCTGTTGTGTAACCAGCTTCATAGGGGTCATCTGGTTCCCCTTCGTCAGTCTCTTCAGATAGCAGTATCCGCTTGTCAAATATGGCACCAGGGCCTTCAATCAGTTCATCAATCTGCGGCAGCCACTTAGGTTCTGCAGGATCCAAAAATAGTCTGTTCAGTGCAATATACAGGTCCCTCAGATCGAACCACCTGTACCATTCACATTCAGGGTCATGGAATTTCCTCCTTTTCATAGGCCGCAGAGCCTCCAAGGATTGGTACGTAAGTAGTTCAGAGCAATGTCTGGCCAAATTCCTCCCATATATATCATGGAAGTCAAAACAGGAAGTAATGACTACCGTATTGTCATAGCTAAGTATGGGCCCTTTTACAAAGTGCGTACACAGGGTCCATGTTAGGGGATCTCGGCCTTCTTTGGGTGGTGTAGACATTGCCTCCCAGATTTTCGGACCTTCTTTGATCTCTGCTTTCTGAACCAGATCTTGCTTCAGTTTTATTGGCCTATAGCCCAGACCACTTCCAGGTGCTGCTCGATGATTTCTGACAGGAGTGGTCCTGCCTTGCAACCGTGTGCCCATACCTCTTCCAGGCTCGTAGCCGTTCTTCATCATAATCCTCCATCCTGGGGTACTCATGCACTTCCCCCTCTTGATAGCATTTAATGGGTATGGAGAAATAGTAGCGGCTTTCAGAGGATCAGCCACTGGACGGTAGACCTGTAATACCGACAGAAAAGGTTGTCGGCCAGGTGAAACAGCAGATTTAATGTTCAAGGAATGAGCAGCAGCAAGGATCGGCATGCTCGTTACTTTAATTATTCGTCCTTTGTAAGGGAATTTGAGGCATTGATGATTCGTAGAGGGAATCGCCTCAAGAGTTTTAATATAAGGACGACCTAAAATGGCATTTATGGAAGGGTCGATTTCCAGGATGTGAAATTCGACCTCTGCATGACTTACAGGGCCCAGCTCCACCTTTAAATAAACCATTCCCAGAGGGGAACGGGTAGAATTGTCATATGCTGTCACTGATATGGGGCTGGGCAGCCATTTCTCTTTGGGCACACCGCACAGCTCCAGGGTCTTCGGAGGTAAAACATTGATCGAAGCCCCTGTGTCGACCAGGCATGCATCCACGGCCTTCTTACAGATGTTGACCGTGATGCTCAGAGCCATGCTTCTGGCTGCTGGCGGTGCTAGTTCCGATGTATGAAATGTTATGGAGGGCTGATCCCCCTGTGGAACTAGTAGTGCTGCAATCTTCTCTACCGGCACGTCTTCATTGACCATCACCTTCTGCAGATATTCCATTAAAGCTTCTTGGTGACTCTTGGATCTTTTGATCAGCTCGAGTATAGTGATCCGTGCCGGTGTCCGATCCAGGTGTTTCAACAGGTCGTATTGAGTGCCTGGTGCACTCTCTTCATTATGGGCTTCCTCAGTCGGCTGTGATGGGCCGTCTCTGACTGTGGACTGAGGAAAGACCTTGTTGAAAATCCTTCCACTCCGGAGCGCGTGTTCCTCAACCGTGGAGGATCCGGGTGACACTTTAAGTACCGCAGGGTTGGATAGTGCGGATGGCGCAGAGGGTTGGTATGTAGGTGATGGCGTAGGGTTAGGTGGTGATGGCGCGGTGCGGATTAGAGGCCTAGAGGGTTGGATGGTGGATGGGTAAGTGGTTGGCGAAGTGGGGAATGGTACGCGTAATAGCGGTCTAGATGGTAAGGGCATATCTGGATAAGTGGTGGTGGTAGCGGGTGAAGTAGGAAATGGTATGCGTAGTAATGGCCTAGATGGTAGGAGGGGCGCGTTATTGGTTTGCGGGGGGTTATATGATGGAGGCGTAGGAGTGCGGGGCGTAATGGGTCTAAGGAAGGTGGGTAGTGGTAATGGGTTATTGGGTGTGGGTGAGTGATATGTAGGTGTGGGTATAGGGGTGATGGTAACGGGTTGTGGCCTTGGTATGTGGATGGTGCGGCGTGGTGGTCGCTCTGCGGTACTTTGAACGTGACCCGTTGAACAAAGAGAGGAAGAGTCCTCTACTCTCCACTGCTGCCCACGACCAGCCTCAGACTGGCTGTTCGTCAAAATGGGAGCAACCTGGTTTTGGTTCTGGTGCTCCGGGAGTGGATTCTGCACTATGCCCATGTTGGGTGGTGCTGCTGCATGTGCCGGTGGTCTTGCTTGCTGCTGCTGCTGCTGCGGTCTCCTCACCTTCAGGGCTGTTATGTACTTTTTCATTTCCTCCCAGTCTATGCCGCCCTGCTCATTGAGATCATGAATATAATCTCTGAACTGAAAGCAGGTGTCAATGGTATGCCCAGGTTACCTGTGGAAGTAGCAATACCTAGACGTATCGGCATTTTGAGGCTAGACGGCCTTCTCCCTCGGCAAAACTAAGGCATTGGCTGCCATTAAAGCGCTGAAGATATCCGCCAAGGATTCTGGAAGGGCCGGGTACTCTGCCCTTTTCGGGCCTGGAGGTCTCCTTTGTTGGTTGTAGTCACCAGGAGGAGGGACATTGTGGTACGCCGGCGGTGCGCGCGGCTGGTACTGGGGCTGTTGCTGTTGCTGCTGATGTGGCTGCTGATACTGCTGTTGATACTGCTGTTGCCGTTGCGGCTGTTGCTGTAGCTGTTGCTGGTTCTGATTCGGCTGCTGGGGCCGCTGGTACTGCTGTTGGTAATGGGGGTTCTGCTGCTGCCTGTACCCCTGTTGGCTCGGCTGCGGTGGCCTCTGGTAGTGCTGCTGATTCCTCACAAACTGGGGCGAGTTATTGTTCATGGTACTGACTTGCTCGTGAGAGAGCGTGCCCTCAGTAGTCGGACCTGTGCTGGGAGAATTCGGCACGGCATGCTTCCGAGGTGGAGGCCGGCTAGGTCTGTGAGGATCAAAGACGCTAGAGAACGTAGCGTCCTTGAAGGCATTCTGGCAGTACCGTGCTCTTTCATAGAGCTCTGCCATGTTAGTCAAATTGTTCAAGGAGAGGACTAGCTTGAACTGGGGAGTGGCGTTAGAAATTAACATTTTCACTTGTTCAGATTCGGACAAGTGATCTTTCACTTTTTCAGCCAGGCCCCGCCACCTGTCAGCGAAACTGACAAACTCCTCATCCGGTTTCATCTTTTCTGCAATGAGGTCCGTGATAGACAAGGAGGGTGCAACTCTGTCCTGGTATCGTTGGATAAATTTGCGTGAAACGATACCATAATCCTCTACTTCGGAGGGTTCCAGAGAAAAGAACCACTCGAGGGCTGGTCCCTCTAGAGATCTCCTGAACAAGAAGGCCAACGACCTCTTGTCATTCTGCCAGAAAGAGGATTCGTACATGAACTCCTTCAGGTGCGTGAAGGGGTTACCAGTACCGTTATACTTTCGATACACTGGCATTTCAGAGGGTGACAGATGGAACACTGGCAGGCTCGGTAAATTGATTTCCGGTACAACTTTAACCCCCATCATCTTCTGAAGATTGTTGAACTGTTCATCCATGCGCTCCATCTTGGCCAGCAACGCTTGCGTGGTCAGATCTGCCTGGGGAGGAGGAGGAGGTGGAAGTACTTGATAGGCCTGCTGCCTAGAGTACGTTGGACAAGGAGGATAATAAGGATGAGGTCCGGCAGAGCTTCCGCCATGCCCGAGGGCATTTTGATAAATAGGCGTCTGCGGTCTAGCCGGTTGCCTGGATGATGAAAGTTGTGGCCCAGTTGGTCGAGAAGCAATATGAAGGCCTTCCATGGCCTGATGGATATAAGGAGGAGGAGGAGGAGGTTGTTGAGTAACAACGGGGGGAGCCATAGGGTTCGGCTCAGCAGGCTGCATGGGTGCCTTCCCCTTCAAGATAGACTAGATCGCCTCGAACTGCTGAGGGTCCAGTCGGGAGGCAAGAACTCCCAAGGCGTTGACAAGATCCATAGGATCGGAGGATGAGGGATCATGCTGATTCATGTCCCCCTCTAGATCAGGATTAGGGATCGCATATTCATGCGGAGGAAGATCATGATATTGATCGTGTGGATGAAAAAGAGGAGTCCGGACATTCCCATCATGTCGAACTGGAATGGGGACAGAATTACGAGAGGCATCAGCATCTCTCCCGTTCTCATAATTGAAGTCTGAATCGCGAGGGGCATTAGCATCTCCCTCGTAATTGATGATGGCGTCTTGGGCCATACTCAAATCTCTGCCTGATCGCAGCAACATGATATTAGATTCCCTTTTCAAAGATTTAATCAAACAAGTTGTACAGAGATTAATCAAACAAGTGGATGCTTAACGTGATTTCAGGGTTCCTTGTTGAGTTATTTGAATTGGATTAAACCACAATTTCGCTCAGGGAAGGATCCTAGTTTCAGTTCAGTTTCCACCGTTATTCTCTAGGGTTCTCTCTCACAAAGCTTTCGGAATCTAGCCGGGACTTCAATTGGTACAACCAGCCTGATGATCAAGGAGGAATACCTTGATTTTGGGGACTTATGGAGGTCTCAACGTCAACTTCTCTAGTCTGATCAAGGGACCAACCCAATCAGAGAGAGTTGCTGACGTCGAGTAATGTGTTCCTAAGAAGAGGAGGGTTTTCGCCTCAATGCGTATGCCCTGCGACCTGGATGGCCTCTAATGCTTAATAAAGTAATGGGTAGCTAGCACTCAAAACACAGAAATTTGGAAACTGAAAAATAATTAAGAAACTGTCTGAATCGCGTCGATGATAGTCGACGCTATTCAAAACAGAACTTAATTCTTTCGCAGAAACAGATCTGAAAAATAACTAAAAACTGTATGAATCGCGTCGATAGTAGTCGACGCTATTCAACACAGAACTTAATTATTTCGCAGAAACAGATGCAAACAGCAGAGAAAGCCTGGAGGCTAAAAAGCGTCTGGGTGTGCTGACGCGGTTTTGAAACGCGTCAACGTTCCTGGACGCTTTTTAGTTCGCAGAAACAGATTTCCAGGAGGATTTTCTGGGTCGAATCCTCCTCAAACAGGGTAAAATGCAGTAAACAATCGACTCATGCAAAGATTTTTAGTTTCAGATTTTAAACAGGATGATTTACTAACTAAACAACTAGGAAATCACTCAATCACACATCATTTTTATCACAAAAACAGCTTTTTTTGAACTAATCAAGGGGAGGCAAGATCTTGCCACTGGGGTGTGCACGTGGTGCACGAGGGAAATTAATTAAACTAAACACTCACCAATTGGTGAGGACGTGTCGAAAGACACAAATGGTGCACCGTGGGTGCCCGATATGATAATAGCAAGAACAAAAGGAAACTAAAAGACGGCGAGACCAAGTCCCACCGTGATCGCCAAAAGAGCTGTAGGTGCTGAAAATGCTCGTGTGATTAATATGAAAAACTATATTGTTTAGTGTAAACTAACCTATTAAAAACAGCAACTAAAGTGCAGTGATCGCCAGAAACTTTTAACTAAAAAGCTTCAAAAGAGATTTGATCGCCTACCTGTTTGAACGTGGAAGAATGAGTCCTTGGTTCCCCTCCTTCAGCCGGCTGAAGAAAGAGAGCCCTTTCTTTGTTCTTTTGTTCTTGCTGTTGAGGTTGAGGATCGTCCAGAAGTTCTTCTGGCTTTGTGCTTGATTTCCCCCTTTTGATCTCTTGTTGTTGTTGTTGAGTGCAGCAGAGACAGAAACAGAAAAATAAAGAAGAAACACTGATGAGAATTTCAAGTAGAAGTAATATCAAAGCTAACCATGATTATAAGCATGTTTAAACAGCAAACTCACTTGTTTAAATGGCTTTGAAACCCCTTTAAAACAAATAGATTTTGGAAGATTGATGCTGTGGTGTGTGTTGCATGAAGTGAATATGAAAATGAAACTAATGAATATGTGAAATGAAATTCAGAATTGAAAAACTTATGCCCAGTTGGAGCCTTGAAGAGATGAAGATCTTAAAGGGGATGCCGACTTCTGGAAATGGCAGCGCTCCGGCGTTCCGACGTGGTTGCTTCGATCTTCAATTCGCTATAACACTGTGGCTCAACTCAATTCTCTCTCTCTTTTTTTAACTCTTTGATATGCAAGGTATTTATAGGCATTTTCTGCGTTCGCGATTAACATAGAAAAATCTCGGATTTATCTACCTTAACCGACAGATAAATACTGATTAATTTATCTTTATCTGTAATTATCTAAAACGCGTCTACCATAGCTGACGCCTTTTAGATTAATTAAGATAATGATAAATATCCGGGAAAACTTATCTTTATCTTTATTAGCTAAAACGCGTCCACTTGTGTAGACGTCTTTTACCCTAATTAAGATAAGGATAAACATCCGGAAGAGAAGTTAAAATAGCTTAGGAAACCTAAATCGCGTCAGCCTTCACAGACGCCTTTTAGCTAATTAATCAACTGATTAAAATTCAAATTTAAACGCATAAAAAACAGGAATAAACTCTAAATCGCGTCCACACAGGTCGACGCGTTTTAGAAATCTGAATAGCGTCCACACAGGTTGACACGTTTTAGAAAGAATTCTGAATCGCGTCCACACAGGTTGACACGTTTTAGAAAGAATTCTGAATCGCGTCCACACAGGTTGACACGTTTTAGAATTCTGCATATTTTTAACTGAAATTTGAGTTAAAATCAATTTAATTGATTAACTTAAACATGTCTGTTAAACCCGACACTCAAAAATATCAATAAAAATTAATCAATGATTAATTATCAAACCATTCTGAGGTATTATTATATGATATGAAATTTACTCAAAATGACGTCAAAATTAGCGTGTCTACACCTCTCTCTCTCATTCCATTATAATTCTATCTCTCTACGTTATTTTACTAGGTCATAAGGCTTTCTCTTACAATTTATTTGTATTTGAAATTGTTTCAAAATTAATATTATTTGTAATTGATTGCGCCGGCCGAGGAGAGGCGAGGATGATCCACAAATGCAACCAGGAAGGCGATAGGAGATGAGATCATTAGTGGCTATGTGTTTGCATGTTTAGATTAATATAATTGTTATATTGTTGTGGTGATTAATTGTTTGCCTCTAGTTAATCACCGTGCTATCTATGACCACATAATGAACATGCATAGTTGATACATACCTTTTAGTTTTTGATTATGAATCGATTGCTAATATCTAGGTATAATTAAATATATACGATATATTTATAAACTATCACCTAGGACGAGACCAACTTAACATAAACAAAACCTTCGACATAAAGTCTAAGCCGGAACGCGAGTCATTGAGAATGCACCGCGTGGCTCTCCATCAATATAGTTCTTAGAACTTGATTTAGTGATGTCAGTTTATATGTGTTTACCCGAGATCTGCCACCATCTGATGAAAGGACTATTAACTATAGCATCTTGATGCCTTGAGATTGGAATAGAGGAACGGTGTAGCTATCCTCGCGTTTACCCGGGAGCTGCATTCTTACTCTACTCTGTCACGTATTGATGGTAAAGCTTAGACCAGGTATAATAGTTTACTGTGTTTACCCGGGACTATTAAAGACCTGGGAGCCAAAATAAGATCGGATATTACAAGGAGTTGCAATTACTATGAGATGGTTGCTCTAAGATAATAGTATAATACTATGTGTTTACCCGAGGTCATACTGTGATTCTTGGAGATTCTGATCCTCACTAGGAGACCGTCGGAGTCTTCCGTTCTGTATACTTGAAGGTTATACAGTCCGTCGAAAAATAGTGGGAAATAATTTAAGATAAAAGACCATAATTAAATTATAAGAACTATCTGCTTAAATCACGTTATTTCCTTCACTAAAATGTCGTATATTCAAGATTTTGACATAATGGATGTCAAAACTTCTCATATTCAGATTGACTAGAAAACTCTGAAGAATGTCTTCAGGGGTAAGTGAAAGTCACTATCCTAATCAAATATCATAAATCCTCTTACTTGGATAGACCAAGGTGAAGAGGTACTCATGGTATGCCTTTTTTGAAAGACAATGATTGTCATGAAATCTCTTATTTGGATAAAGCAAGATGAAGAGATATTTATGATGTGCTTTTGAGAAAGGCAAGTGGTAAGATTTTAAACGGTCGAACTTACACCTGAAAGGATAAAGAAAGGTCAGCTGAGATAGAGAAATAATAGTTTTCCCACTGCAACCAATATATGGATACTGGTAAAGGCAAAACGAATATGAAACTTGAAAGAAGTTTCGGATATTCTTATTAATCAACTTTTGCATGTCTATTGAAGAATTAGCGTATTCAATATGAGATATTGTAAATATTTCTCAGAGCTGCGATAGTGTGCAAACTTAGACATGTAAAAGAAAATCGAGAAAATGTAAGTGTTGAGTCAGACTCAACTATTGTTCATGATATTCATAAGTTACTGTTAGACAGTAAATCTTTGTATATCTATATGAGTCAAATATGAAACTGAATAATTGTTATTTAGTTGCATAAGATATCAAGAATATCTGATTGAGAAGGAACAATAGTTGTTCAAATCAGTTAATACACTATAGATTCTTGATGTGACATTTCATATGATGAATGTTCATAAGTCTTCTATAGAAATAAACTGTGTGAATCCTGATTATCTATGGTATTGTACACAGGGTTGTACAATAAAAAATTATTGGTGCTGATACATACTGATGTAAACAGCTCAATATCCTCTTAAGGCAAAAAATAATAACTCCCATTTCCTTACCTTATAGTTTACTCTTGCAATGATTTGGCTGTATGTACTCAATGTAGTACAAGTCGAATGTATCTGAGAGATTAATGTATAAGATCAATATAAAGTATTAGAATTTTTGATTTGATCAAAGAAACTAATACTTTAGTATATGATTCACATAAATCATTAAAAGGATAATTATATCCTCGCTCGATTGATCCTCATTATACATCATAGTAATATGATAGAATGATGAATTGCACCTTATTAAGATATGGTGCAACGCATAATAAGTTTTGTCTAATTCTTATATCATTTTGAACATGAGTATGAACATTAGATATCCATATTTTACAGATGGTTCCAAATAAGTCAGTGTGTGTCCATATAAGATATGGAAACCAAATAATTCATATAAGATGTGAATTATGAACAAACCTGATTTTAAAGTCAAGTTATACCGTGATGTGAATTTGTGAAATGTCTAAAGAATTTGGACATTACATTTATTGGCCAGACGATAATGAAATAATTATCGTCCTGAAAGCTGTCTTCTATAAAGAGGAATATGTCCTCAGAGAAAACAGTGGGAGCTGATAAAACTAGAAGATGTTCTAGATTCACAAGTTAACATAAGATTATTAGATAATCTTTAAGTTGTTTGGAACCACTCATAACACACATCAGATAGTTTAATAGAATTTTGAGATTTTTCTCAGTGACTAGAAGGATATGTTTGACATATCTGATTTAACAATATGAGAGGAGTTCAAAAATAGATTATGATCTAAAATCTATGATAATGATGCTCTCTATCATTACAACTTTGAGATTGATAAGTTTATTAGAATTTTACTTACCAAGACTACCTATCATATGATAAGATGATGACAGTTGGATATGAAAAACGTTCTCTCAATGTGATTGAGGTAAAGATGTATATGATACACCTTTAAAATTTTTAGAATGTCTATGAAGCAAGTTATGATTTCAAAGATCATTTTGAATCAAACTGAAGCTTCCTAAGTTGTAATTGTAAGGAATCGCCAAGAACGCAGTGGAAAATAAAATTGATTCCGTTGTATCGGTTGCTAGGTCGTAGAACGGACATTAAAATAAATGCGGGAAGAACAGTTCTTCACCTTTGCGGGGTTTCGAATCTCTTGTGCATGATGCCGACTCGGTAATCGCGCACGCGCACGATCTCTAGAGGTATCCACACGAGTTCCCGCAGCAGACGCGATTTCCTCCTCGACTTGAGTGCTCTGACCAGATCTCAAATCCACCATGCGCGGAGAGAGATAGATCCACTCCAAGAGAGAGAGAAGGAGAGAGAGAGAGGAGAGAGAGAATCTGGGGTAAAATCATTTGTCCAACCAACTTTTTACCCCACCCCTTGGCCCTCCTTATATAGAAATAAGGATAAGCACGAGGATTAATCCTCATGATTATCCAAGAGTTTGGCCTTGGATAATTCTCCATTAAATCTTCATGTTTATCCTGCAGCTTTTCATAAAAACCCAGATAAGCATGAAATTTAACGTCTCTCACCGTCTGACGAGAACTCTTATGTGTGTGACCCTCTAGGCCCATATATCAGTCCGGTTGCAGGCCCATTAAACTTAGAACTGTTTCTTGAGTTTAATATTTATTAATTAACATTTAAACATCATATGTTAAATGATTAATTTAATAAACAAGTGGATTATCATCTAATGATTAATTCACTTGGCCTTCTGATCATGAACAGCACCAAATACTACCTCATGATCTCAGAAGATATAAGGGATACTGTTCCCTTCAATTGAACCTTTCCGTCTGCCGATACCGCACAGATATAATCCTTCACTCATGCAATGTCCCAATAACGTAAGGGTATGGTTTTATAGTCAAACCCTTTATCGCATTATACAGATGGATTCCAATACACAGTTAATATCTAGAAAGACATCTCTTTCAATTGACCCTGGCCAGGGATTTCTGTGTACACATCCATAGGACATTCTCTCTCCAGTTTTATACCAAGAGTGAGTGATCCCTTGTTGTTCACTCAATTACCTTCGCAAGCTTTCCACTGTATCTGAAAGACCGACTATGGTGGACTTCATGGTTAAAGTCCACGAGTCAGAGAATCAAGATACAATGGTCCACAAATAAGGTATCATTGGTGACTCAGGTCAAATGACCAACTGTGCTACTGCAACAATTGAATTCCCTGGTTGACTAATAAGTATAATTACCATCCAAGAATTCTTATTTGGGTCTGTTCAGTGAACTCATTCTCTAATGAGCACCTACTTGTTTGTCTTAGTGTCACCACACGAGTGAATGTGAGATCATTCACCCTCATCACATGAGCAGACATAACTTGTGTCGATCTTATCGGATATTTAATGTCCATCTCAAATATCCTACAATCGAGAACTGTTTAAGACAAGTGACTGAGGATATTGATCTCACCATCATGATCTCATCATGATTCAATATCCCATACATTTGTCTATGGACCTTCATTACGATAGTTAATTTGCGAGAACTATAAATGAAGAAATAATTGCCTTTATAAAATATTTGAACTAGAATGTACAATGATTGGCTTTGAGGCCACCCAATTCTAACAGTAATAAAAGTTTTGACTTAATG
This sequence comes from Zantedeschia hybrid cultivar, assembly GCA_030544215.1. Taxonomy (NCBI): domain Eukaryota; kingdom Viridiplantae; phylum Streptophyta; class Magnoliopsida; order Alismatales; family Araceae; genus Zantedeschia; species Zantedeschia hybrid cultivar. The sequence continues at coordinate 10,895,631 of JARZZO010000003.1, read as the reverse complement.
GTCAAATACTACGTGATCATTAAGAATGATCACAGATTGTGTGTGTGTTCAAAAGGGATAGTGGGAGTACGGTCGTTTTAGTAATACTTTATGATAATAACATCAAAGTCATTGAGAATGACAGCCGCACAACCCTTGCTAAGTCTGCCTGGAGTCCTCACCTGAAAGCCGCAGGGATGAGTTTCAACGAAAATACTCAGTAGGGATCCTTCGATCCCCACTGCCCACACACACACCCACAAGTGTAAAGTACAGCAGAGATATATTAACCATGAAAGACAGTGATTACCATGCTTACATCTCAATACGAATCACATGCATAATTCCATTTTATCAGGGAACCCGTAATTCGGCGTATCCTTAAAACACGTCAAATTCACAACGAAAGTGGGAAAAACATCGACCCGCTGAGACCAAACAGTAACCCCTCAGATAGCACGCTGGCCACCTCGGCGGTCACTCCTTCCCTCAGCAAATACCAACCCGCTGAGACCAAACAGTAACCCCTCGGATAGCACGCTGGCTACTCCGGCCCAACTGGCTCAGGTGGTTACTCCTTCCCCCAGCACGAGTGACACTCCAAAGGTACCACTCCGACACCGGTACAAGCTAGCTAACCCCGAGGTTCACCAGGTGACCCTCTCCACTAGGCGTCACCCTGCCACTGCTCCCGTCAGCGCTGTGTCCCTCCGCACCGACACAGGGTGTAGAACGCTACAACTGTCACTCTAGGTCCACAGTAACACAAAACACGGCACGGTGCGATCCGGTCACGTGAGAAGTCCGCGGTCGCACGACATCCAACGCAGTACCATCCGGTCACGAAGAGTCCATCACATCGAGTATACTAACAGCATGCATTAACCAACTATCTAGCAGTGTAAACACATTTTACTGGCATGGATTAGTGTGGTTCTGTCTTGAATCGTGTCGCCCAAGGCCGACGCCATTCAAGCACCATAAACTGGTTCATGAAATACTGGCCTCAGAGTCTGGCCTAAAAGGCGTCGACACCAGAGGTCGCCTTTTAAAAGGCGTCAACATCATCATACGCCATTCACACAGAAAAACCGGAATTAGCAGAAAACCTTAATCGGGGGATTTCTGCCTTAAAAGGCGTCATGGTGACCCGACGCTATTCCAAATCGTGTCGTACAAGCATGACGTCTTTCAGTGCCAGAATCCCGAACTGACAGAGCCTTAGTGGAACGATTTCTGCCTAAAAGGCGTCACGATGGCACGACGCCCTTCTGAAAGGCGTCGTTCATGCACGACGTCTTTTAGCGCCAGAAACCAGGTTCTGTCTCCTGCCCGAAGGCTCCCTTTCCAACCCCCAAAAACCCCAAAAACAGAGGAGAAAGAGGGCAAACCAAAGCATCATAAATCCACTTTCATGGAAACTCCCATTCCCATTAAGGAAAAGCCCCTAACATGCTCATTCTACCCCAAAACCACAAATCCATAATATGCTTTAAACGGGGGAAACATGGTTTAAAACACAACACTAGGGGGACCGTCACCCTACCGGTTACTTGAACTCCTCCAAGCTCCAAGCCGTCCACCCGTCTCACCCCACGCCGCCGCCGGTACCGCCGTGGTCGTCCTTACTCCACCGGGACGTCGGCCGCCGTCCGGAGAGTAAACGCCGCGGAGGAAGTGGAGGTGGTGGTGGTGGGAGCTAGGTGGGTGATAGAGTGGAGGGAAAGACGAAGTGGTGGGAGGAAAAGAGGTCGTCGCCGGAAGGGAGGAGAGAAAGAGAGAAGGAAGAAAAATGAGGGAAAGAAGGAGGGCTCGCGGGGTTAACTAGAGACTGGCTAAAACGCGTCGAGATGTACAGACGCCTATCAGTTGACGTGACGGCAGCTCTAACAAAACTCTGCAACGCTCTGTCAGAGGTCTGAAACGCGTCTTCCATACAAGACGCCGTTCAGACGACAAGACTGGCGCCGTACTCTGACAACCCAGAGTCGCAGTCTGAAAGGCGTCGTGCCACACGGAAGCCGTTCAGACGACAAGTCAGGGCCGTACTCTCGCAGCCCAATGCCAGCCCACGTGGCACAGGCTAAAACGCGTCTGCATCGCTGGACGCCGTTTAAACCGCGTCGAGCCCGCTCGACGCGAAACATCACAGAGTCTCAGCCCCACTGGAACCTGAACTACAGGGTCCGACCCCGAAATCCGGATCTGAGAGCCTCAGTCCTTACAAGAATGCTTTAGAATAGATCCGCAAGAGTCTCTGGCCAGAGCAGAAACAATATCAGAAAAGAGGTTTTCGGATATTGTACAGCGGAGTCTGATTCAAGTGAGTTGACCATCTAGAGTTTGACAGTTGACCATACCCTAGGTTAACTTGAGAGCATTGTGCGAACGAAGGATTATAGCTACGTGGTAACTATGGACGGACATGTTCCATGAGTGGGTTGCTGAACTCCATTACCTTCCGGGATCATGCGGTATTGCTTGGCACCCAACTTGATCGGAAGTCCGACCGAATTTACATGCGATGTTAATTCGACTAAGTAATTAGTTAATATCTAGATATTAATTAATTACAATAAGTCAATAACTAGTTATTGGACTTAACGGGTTGAAAACCGGACTGGTAAATGGGCCTAGAAAGTCACACGCAATAAGATTCTCAGTCGGTGGTACATAAGTGGGATTTATATTAACTCGGGGACTTTTGTGAAAAGTCGCGCCGACTTAATATATATACACGCTGTTGAGAAACCCTAGCCCAAATTTCAGGATTTTCCCATGCTGGCCGTCATCCCCCCTTTCTCTCTCCTCCTCTGGGCGCCCCCTTTGAGGCGCCGGGACAGTCTCCGTCTCCGCCGCGATCGATTCCCGAAAGTCGGGAATTCCCGTTTGCAGGTTTCTGGACATCGTTGCGGCGATGGATCTTCAGTGAGCGAGCTGATACGGACGAGGGATCGAAGACAAATCACCGCGGATGATTGTGTGGATACCGCTGGAGGCCGGACGCTTGTGTGGCTCGCGGCATCGCCTCGACGGAACCAAGACGGAAGTGGATTCGTATCCGCGCATGGTAATCAGATTACAACCTGGTTTTCGGTTTTAGTTTTTCGTTCAGAATCGGATCAGCGGGCATCGGGCGGGATATTTTATTCATTGTTTTTGCTGCGTTCTTCGCGTCCCGCCTGGATCCCAACATTATGTTCACTAGTTCCATATTAATCCATACTAAAATTCATGTAATTTAGATTTATGATTATGTGATGATTAACCATGCATGCTAAAATAATTATTTCTGTGTAATTACATGTTATGATAATGATATTATTATAAAAAAAATTATGCTAAGGCATTCATGTTACTTATATATAATTAAATTAAAATCATATATAATATAATGAATCTATATATTCTTATTTATATACCATAATGACAACTTATCCGATTATACTTGTAACACATAGGACAGTGAAGATTGGATTTATACCACAATGATAACTTATACGTCATTATAATTTAGAATATTGAATAGACTCTTATGTACAATATTTATTATAAAATGTTATATACACTTATCCCATTTAAACACCTATTTTCTCTTGTATATGTAACGCTCTTGTTGGTCCGGTTCGGTTATACTGACTTATTGTGAACTAACGGGCGCATTATAGTAGAAACAATCTGAACATCAACATAGTTCTAAAGTGAGTACATATATACATCTATAAACACCATAACACAACCATCATAGCCACAAGAATATCCACTATATAAAATAAATACTAAAGACAATAATAATCATTTCTAGGATCTATAAATATTCATTAAATATTACATCACAAAGTCTCAAAATAACTAACTATTATACTAATTCTAGTATTGAAAATAGAACCTACGTCTCTCTAGCAACCTAGATCTTCTAGCATTAAGCTTTGCGATCCTGCCCACGCTCAATTTCAATCTCACCTACAAAATGTTAACTATGCAAACATGAGATTCAATCGACTGAGCAAGCTCTTAATCTACAAAATTCACAGTTTTCAATAAAATATACATAATTGAAAAGTATGATAATGTTTAATTGATATAGACAATTATATCATATATACATTCTTATATTTCTAAAACATATTCTTTAACGTCATCTAAGTCATAACATATGCATATTAATCTTGCATAATTAATTATAGGACATGATTCATAACTTAGATCATCATGGCATGATTCATTATCATATTCATAATATGCATCATCTTATCACTTATTCATTGTATAAAACAAGCAACCAAATCACGACATAGATGTATTATCATCAACTTCTTTATTTAACAGTGACGCAAAATCTACTAAGTCTTCGACTGTGCAATCAAGAGATTACACCACGTATCCTACTCAATTAGTGTATCCGCAGGTAAGTACATTTTCAAGATTTTAATTGGTTGCCTCAGGCTCAACATCCTCATAGTCGTTAACCAAATAGATAGAGAATTTGGAGATGGCTCCGCAAATTTAAGAGGTAACTCCCATCATGTAACACTTTGTCCTATAAAGGTTCAAGAGGTGGCTCCTATAACGTGACACTTAGGCCCACTCCACTTCTTCACGTCAGTTCTTAGACAAATAAAAAAAAATACTATTTTGACGAAGCCCTCTCATTAAAAATGTTGAATGCTTAATTCTCCAAGGAAATACTCATCCGTAGAATTATTTTAGGAGATGATATTTGATTGAGAATTATTTCATTACGTTTATCCCGTTATCAAACACAACCTCAAACAAACATGTTAATCTCAACCATTTTTATGTCCTGTAAATAAATAAAAAATTAATTACAGCCCCCTGTCAAGAAGTCTGACTTTATTTTGCATCTAACACTTAATACGTTAATTAATATTCTAATACTTAATTTTTTTGAAAGTGGATGGTACTACTTAATACGTTAACATTCAACGCATTGACACTTAGAGTATTAACGTGTTAGTTCTTTAAGACATTAATACATTAATAATTTGTACTTTAAACTGTTCAGATTTTAAGATACTAACATATTAACATTTCTTTAAAACACGTGCTACAATTTTACTTGTTATCACTAAGATGTTGGCACTTTAAAAGATTTATGTCTTAATGCTTCACTATAATACATTAAAGTTTAATATGTTAATCCTTCAAGACATTAATACTTTAAACTTGTTAAACATTAAAGTTTTACAATTATTGGCCAAACGCATGAAAAGAGAAAAAGGAAAAATTAAAATTTGAGAAAAAAAGAATAAACGATTGGTTAGAGAAGAGAGAGAAGAGGAATCTTCTAATAGGACAAAGGCTTAATGGTCAGCAAAAAGTTGTTAGGGACGAAAAATAAAATTAAACTTTTGACTAATTAATCTTTATTTAAATAAATCTTTAGTTGTGTTAAACATTTTCAGTCAAATTGGACCCTTAATTTAGTGCAATTAAATGGGAAGTGACATCCTCTCTTGCACTCTTTCTAGAGTAAATATTTGCTGCGCTATGCCAGCGTGGTGCAATCTCCGTGGGTTGCATTGTGCCGGTCCCATTGGTGGCAGCGAGTAGTGCAATTTGTTTTTTAACGAGTTAGGAATCTTTCAAATTTAACATCCGTACCCATCAATCTTTGATCCAAATCCAATGATTAAAAAAATTGAAAAAAAATAAATCACACCACGGTCTTTACTCCACCACATGCAAGACAGCAAGTATTACTCCTCTTTCTTTCGTTCATGTTTACTCGTACGTTTCCAACCGCACAAACCTCTGTTCAAGTAGATCTCTTCTTTTTATTATGTTGTTGTCAACTTGGTGCCTTAGAGCACTTCATATTTGAAATCCTTGCCCAATATCTTGGACCTTCAGCTTGCCTGTTGGGTGTCCTTCATCGGAAGGAATCTCTCCATTCTGCTTCTTATCCAAAAGATCAAATATAGCATGCCATGTGGAGAATATAAGTCATCCCTTCGTTTATATGTTCGTATACTTTTTCTTCTTTATTCTTCAAGCTACCAGCCGACCAGCAGGCCACGCAATGTGGTTGCTGGACCGCCTCCGCTGCACATGGGCCCATCCTAGAGGATTCTGTGACGTGATGTCACCAAAAATCTGGGCCACCCTTTGGGCCGTGACTTGTTAAACATCACACTTGTATTTCTCAGTGGTGATGAGCAACATGTAATAGAGGAGTAATGCTTGCTGCTGCAATGTCCAGTGTCGGACTACTGCCGTCCGACTACCTAGATCGTAGTGGTGTGTATTTTTGAGCTGAGAGACCATCCCAGCTTGGTGCTCGTACTGTTTAATTTTTGATCGGAAGATCAATTTTTTTTAAAAAAATCACTTTCTCAACTGATCCAAGCTGTCAAATTAGTTGGAGAAATCCGGCACCGGAACACAGGATAATGCTGGTGTTGCAGCAAGTATTACTCTAAATAAAAAGCAGGCTGGACTCTTATGGGTGATTGGGGGTTAGAGTTATCCCTAATTTAGTTCTTGGGATAATTACTTATCTTGGGACAAACATGAAATCATTTTGATAACTTGCTCGCTAACCTAGTATAGGATAAAGTTGGGTTATCCCTACTTTATGAGCTAAACCCAAAGACAACCCTGAGGTAGAAAGGGGATAACCCCCAATCAAAGAAGGCTTAGATGATGTTGATGCATCAAAGAGTCGCGACTCAACAACATAAGACTTCTTTCATGAAGATAAAGTCTTATCTTTGACCGTTGTGCGAAGAAGAAAATTTGTCTCACAAGTTTGTGGGAATTAATGTTTGAGTATTTCCTACAAGTGGTTAGGTCCGTCTAAGATTATTCTTTCCTATTTGAGCGTGGAATAACTGTCCAATGAAGATGGAGTTGTCACCATTGTAAAGAAAAAAGGAAAGAAAGAAAAGAAACTTACTAGGGAGAAGAATAAAATTGTTAGGAGTTGTAAATACTTCTGACGCACATACGCATAAACATAGATATAATTAAAAATATAAAGATAGTATAAATTCTTTTAGGAAACATTTTTTTAGGTTCGCAAACAAGTTGTACTAACATACCACCTATGGCTATCAGGCGGCCTGTCCAACAGTGATGGGTACTAGCTTGGGGCATGCCTCATCCGGTGACTTTGGCCACGTCAGACCCAACCCACCTTAGACTTTGGATCTCTCATATTATTGCATCACTTTTTAATACGCTTAAGTGGTATGTATACATTGGAGGGAAAATGTGCAATTATACTTCCAATAGGTGCACAGCACGTAAACTGTGTCAAAAAGTAATGTTAAGAAACAATGTTATTATACCGTTTTCCTTATTAGACTTTTGAGTTTCACAAGTCCGAGAATGATCTGATATCTATTTTTAGAAAAGAATCAAGATCCTCTAGTGCAAGTGGGGATGGGACTTAGTAAGTGCACTAAGAGGAATTTTTTAAAATAACACCTCACATGGAACTTCTCCCATTTCCCATGAGGGATTTTCTTGAAAAGCTCCATCTCCCCCTATGTATTCATCCAATTCCATCTTCACCTGCACTTACAGGAACCCTATTCTTTAAAACATGGTGGTACATACTACTTGTCCCTTTATGACCTCAGGTCAAAGTTAAGGATGTTTATAATTTGGTTTGATTTTGTAAAGATTTTAGTCTAACTCAACTATACTTACAAATAAATCACGCTATAATATATGAACTTTTCCTAGGGGTATGTTAAAGGAATTAGCCCCTTGAATTTAAACTTTATCTTAAATGTCAAGCAGTAACATCTACCAAAAACATAAATAGTGAATAGTCTTTCTAAAGTTAAGAGTCAGACAACTATTAATTTGAAAATCCTATATGTGATTTTGTGATCTTTCTCAAAGCTTTTGTCAACTAGGCTGGTTTATTTAGTTTGGTCTAGTTATTTCTAAAGTTTTGAAAGCAAAGGAAATCAATTTATATGATTTTACTTTGGTTGGAAACCAAAGTAAAAGTCTTTATCTAATCCAAAATTAAGTCACACCAAATTGAGTGATTTTTGTTCCAGTTTGCACCAAGTAGTATTAGGTAATCCTATTTGTAATGTCACTCACCTCATCCATTTTATAATGTGCCAGAAAATTGAACAAGCTTCGTCTGATGATCTCGGCCCACATGCCTCGGCCCATCTCTACCTCTACATCCTCACCTTGTCATCGTGCTCGTCTTCTCCTTCCGTCGGGATGATCTCAAGGTTCGTATCATGTCATCAACTCAGGGGACATTTGGTGCACCGCTAAATGTCATAAAATATTGTAAACAGTTGTAAAACGGTATTTTTCTTATATTTAGGGTAATTTAAGAATTTTTACATTATTTTTCATACATTTAATACATTGTAAATTGTCGTACTTCAAAATTAGTTGACCCCTAAAGTCTTCATTGGTTGATTTAAGTTTTCAGTCTAAAATCATCTTATATGATTTTAAATTAGGAATTTTATTTTCACTAATTTTTTGAAACTAGTGATTTCAAAATTGAGATTTTACAATATTTTATGACCTGCCAAACGAGCCTTTAACCTAATCACCTGGCATCAAGTCTGTTAATCTCTTACAAGAATGTCGAGTCAGCCAAACATCTCCCGTTAATTGATAAAAGAACTAATTATATGTGTTACACTTCAAAATTTTCCGAAGTTATTGTACATATACCTATACATCTTTTATACTATCATGTTTACCCTCATAATAAATAATATTATTTTGGTTACAGTCACTGGTCTTAGTATACCATCAGAATTAAATGAATTTCTGTTGAAAATATAGGTAATTGATGTAAAATATAAGGTTTTAAAGGGGTGTACAAGAGAATATAACAGATTTTAAGGGTGTGTATTATCATTTCAATAAGCGATTGAGGATGTCAAGAAAAGGCAGGTTAATCTTTTTTTCTTTCCTAACTCACTTAATGACTAGTTTAGTTAGAATATTAGTTTTGGTATAGTGTTAGTTTGATTCTAATATAGTTTATTATGGGGGTATAAATGAAAGTACGATGAACATGAGATATACAATAAAATAAATATATTTTAAAGGCATATATGTAATTGTGTACAATAAAATAAATATATTTTAAGGGCATATATGTAATTATTTGTTAAAAATATAATAAAATTTACAAAGAAGGATACACAAACTTCGAAAATATCCAATATAAGCTGTAAGTTTAAAATGTCAAAAAGGGAACTCCTCCAAAGTTTATACCTACATGGGGCAAAAGTCATATTATTTGTAACATACTACTCATTATTTTACAAATAGATTGTCTTAAGATTTCACTAATTTTAAAATTTTGCTAACTTATAATGACCAAAAAGCAATTTATGGACAATTATTAATATGATCATGCTAGCTTATTTCATGCATCCTTGTGAATAAAATTCAAAAGTAATGTTACTAATAATTATCTTTACATATTTGTCCTTTTACTAATTATACAAATTTAGGAACCTCTTCTAAATTTTAAATTAAGTTTTTTAGTTTTTAGTTCCTACAGTCTTCTAAAATTCCTTATAAGCACCTACAATCTTCATATTTCCTTAAACCCCTCCCCCCCCCCCCCCCCCACAAGCTTTGAATTATCCTTAAAAAGTCCCTTCAAATGCACTTTTTAGGGAGAGTTAAAGAGCGTTTCAGGAATGCTTTAGATGATTATAGGGATCTAATAAAGAATATAAAGAATGCAGAGATTTATACAGAATATCATAAGAATAAGGGACTGAAATTAAAATCCCTTTTAAATTTTAGCGGAATTGATTTTCATGATATTTTATAATATCCAATATTATTTTTGATAATTAAATAATAATAGTACGAGTCTTGTTTAGATACTTTGCGATCAAAGATATAAAAGTCATATTACGTTATTGTAGACTAGAATAGTCTATTTTTAAAACAATTGAAGATATTTTGGGCAGTACGTTAAAAAAAATATGACCGTTGTCCCATTTGGATACTTCAGAAGGAATTCTCTTTTTCAATATTTTTAAATTATATTCCCCCTATTAAATTTTGAAAGTTTTTATGTCCTAGTAATTTTTCCTAAAATATAACTACTTTTAGATTCTTTTTCGACCAGTTACTTTTAATTAATGTTGGTATACGGTGAGAACTTTTCTTAATATTTCCCTTCTTTGTCCTTTTCTATTATTTGAAAGTAGAATGGAAGGACATAGCATATATAACACTCGACTTTACTCAATTTACATTTCATATACTTAAATCTTTCAAATAATGTTTCTAAAGAATAAGAAATTTTATAATTGATTTGAGATGGTCTACTCTACCTTCCTTTCTTACACTATTCATATCATACCGCACTCATTCTTGTGGTAAGAAATACCTGAGAAAAGAAAAGTAAATAACTTTGTACCTTTTAAGGATTCCTAACTGATGAGATCAAATGAGGTTAGTATTAGTACAGAAAAATAAAATAGAGTCTGTAGAAATTCTCAGTCTCTTGTTGTTGACGGTGGAAACAAAGCCTACGCATCAAGATAGAACGCGGTTTCTCACGCTCTCCATTAACTGAGAGAAGACAAAGTCCTGCGCAGAAAGGTGCTGTGTCGCCTTCACCAGATGTTCATACAGCATGCAGGAAGCCACGAGCTAGACAAATGTACGGCCAGCTCCCCCACTCGTCATCCATACTCCACCACCTTGATGAGTACTCTTCGTTGCCAAGAACCTACTCCATGTCTCCAAGTCCTCAAATCAATCATGGGTTGAAGAAAATAGAAGCTAGCCGAGGGTGGAGGGTGGGAAGAGAGTGGGAGATCTGGAAGTGTTTGCCTACTTGTAGACTTCTTGGCACTGCCCTCATATGACACTTCTTTCCTGAGATAGAAGAGACCGGTTGACATAGGCGATTCCTCATGGATCGATGAAGAGCACCAAGGTAAGCAAAGAAGGGAATACCTGAGCACTAAGGTAAGCAAAGAAGAGAATACCTGCTGAACAAAGACGAATTAATTTCCTCAATGAAATGTGAAATGTTTATATCCACCCATCAATCTATCTGTGCATACATCTATGGATCGGCATATTAACCTGTCTAAAAAAACGAGTCTACAAATCTATTCCCCTCCAGTGCAAGGGAAGGAATGATGGCAGTAGACTAGGGTGACACACGTTTTACATTAGTTTCCTTTCTGTCAAAAGATCATGCTGTAGTCTCTTGTTTCTTCCTAATCTTTGGTGATCTCCTCCATCTTCTCTGTGCATGCATGCCCTTTGTAGCTGCCGATTAATATCATTCCTGTCGGGGGCGAGCCAGCCAAAGGGAGCTAAGTGCCCGAAGACGGTGGAAGTACTCAGCAATTGCCAGGAAGCACCGGGCAGCTTGCCGAGTGGTCAGGATCTGATGAAGCCGGTGGAGGGTCTGCTGCCTCAGGTTATCAGCCTGTAAGTAATATCCAAGCTCAAGTTAAGAAGATCATTTTATTATTCTGAACTATATACATACTACATTTTGTATTTTTATAAGGGGAAACTTCGGTGCAACAGGGAAATTTCCCTGTCGAATCTTAACATATATGGCTACTTTCTAAAACACAAAAATAAGCCTGCATACAATCGACTTTCTTTAGACCTTGCAGCTGACGGAAGTTTCGTGGAACTAAAATACTATTCTTAATGTATTCTCTGCTTTTGGTGACTTTTTTCTGCAACCCATTCTTTGCATTTTATAATGTTGAACTTAAATTAATTAATAAAAATAGTTTGATTATTCATTAACTTGTGCTGGTTTTATCATCGACTGTGAGGATACTTGGGATAAAAGTTCCTCAAGGCTCTTTTATGTTGTGCTTTCTGGGAGCAAGGTCTAGTTATTGTTGAATGTGTATGGATAGATGGAGAAAGGAAAATGTTTACTTGCATATATACGCAAATACTAAACTGGGAAACAACTTAGTGGCATTACAGTGCTGCCACCAAAGTGCATGCAATGGTGGTCATCTAGATGCATGCATGACAGTTATTCTGGTCGGAGCGACTCCAGTTCAACTCATTCTACAGACAATATATATAAACTAAAGCAAGATTATCTTATCTGAAATTCTAAGGTGGGATAAACATGAGGGCGTCTACTTAAGTGATCAATGCAACTCGTGGAGAAGTTTAATGCTAACATCAAATCAACATGAGGTATACATACTTGCCGAACAAAGCCTTCAAGGGTGGAGAGCTTGTTCATTGCCATAGCCATCTGTCCCATGTAGTTGGCCATATTAGAGGGGCAGGTCAGCTCATCGGAAGCAATGGTGTCGGAGAGCGACTGTTGAAGTGCTTCAAGTCCTTGAGTGAGGGCATCCTCAGTTTCATTTGTTGACGTCCTCAGAGCATATATTGCAAGTATTTGTTGCTCCGTTAGAGGCTCAATGTGGCTTATAAGAATCTGTATAGACCATCAATCAAAAGCAAGAGGAAACAAATTGATGAAGTCATATTTTGGTGGAATAAGATGCATGCAGCATTAGCTTATTTATTTTGCGTGTTGACTAGAATTCAAATGAAAAAAGTGTGGAATCCAACGAAGGCGTTATGTTTGCTAAAGGTTTTGTAATGATCCTTTTCCACTTATCACATTAGTGACAGAAGAAAGTGATTCATATGTTGACGAAGATTGCATAGCGCAGGTATTGAAACAACGTTTGATTTACACATTGGAAGTGCTGGCACTTCTAAATTCAACAAGTTGGTTTTGGTCAATTTCGTTGATCGATGGGATAGTTCACTTTGGTAGGAATGTCAATTAAAAGCAACCATATATATATATATATTTTCTTTACTCATTAATTTTGGCTTTTAACCAGAAATTCCAAAATGGAGAATTCAGAAAGGGTCTAAGGGGAATTCTTTGGGCTATTGGATAACTAGTTCCAGTCTTCTTGATGGCTGAAAGCTCATTCCAATTTGAGAGCTGCCACTGAGTAACATATCCTATTTTGTTAGGACATGGACACCACAACCATATCCAATCCTGCAAACCCACCTTTCCAATGAACCCAATTGTTCCTCATTTATCCCAACAATATCCTCCAACACTCCAGAAACACAAGCAAGTCTCCATGCCCTATTTGTTATGTGATTCCAGTGACAAGATACCACAGTTTCAATTTTCTCATTTCATGCAACTAATCATCCCCAACAATATCTTGAATTGTTAGCTCATCCACCTCAAAGCTAATTGGTCGTGGCGTTTATACGTTCGGGTTTATATATTTTGTTTCATCTCTGATAAACGTACGAGTGTTAAGATGTTGGCTGAAGAATTTAGGCTCTTCAAGGTGAATATATAAACAAACATTGGGCGTTCTGGAAATAAAATTATTAACTTTAATACCATATGAATCATTAAGCCATCTAAAATAAAATTAATTGACAGTTAGTGGACCCATATTAAGTAGAGTAATATTTGCTGCCGTGCACCTCTCTCTTGCTGCAATGGGGCATTGAAGTAGGTCAAAAAAGTTGAATTTTTTTTAAAGTCGGGCCCCACATGACTTCACAACCTGATCTCTGATTCGACGGCCCAATTTTTTTAAAAAAAATAAGAATCGTTATTGGACTCGATCCATTAAGGACTTTTTTATGGTTCCCTGGGGTTTATTTTTAATTTTTTTAAATTTTTTAGATCATCCAATCGGAGATCGGATTGTATGAACATGTAAGAAATGTGCGTCCAACCTTTAAAAATTTTTAAAAAAAAAAGATATTTTACCTACTAACAATGTCCTCATTGTAACAGGGGGAAGAACATTCCAGCAAGTATTACTTTATTAAGTATGTTCTTTTTTCCTCTCATACTTGTGAATTTTAACATGCCGCAGCGATAACCCAGCATGTACAACCTAGCCGTGCTATCATTTTAGGGACTAGAATGAAGGGGAGTGGCCACTAAGTTAGGAGAATGTTGGATTTTAATGCAATGGTTAAGGATATTGAGAATTTTGAATTTTTATGTACCTACGCCATTCTTTTTTTTGGTTTTATGTTTCCTTTGAAAAATCAAAACCAAGATCCATAGATTCCATCATGCGGGTTGAATGGAGTTACATTGTCACTTGCTTTACGTTAAAATGTGAGGGTAAAAAGGGAAAAACAAGAGAGAATCACATACCCCATTCTGCAAGAAACTTTCTGCAGACTATTCCCTTCATAGGAAATGTGATAGAAACGGTCAGAACACGTTTCTTTTCCTCACAGGCCCACACCCACAATGTCTAAATTTTGAGTCCCATATTTCCACACCGACCACATAAATTCTCCACATGTTCATCTTAAGTAATCCATCAATTCTCCAAATGCTAATCTTAACCCATCTCCAGTCACATGTCTCCATGTTTCAGCAGGAAATCCCACCAGAGGTGCAGACGGAAGACACGAGCATCTACTTGCGTCATCCAAAAGACCATGCTTGCACGGCTCAATCGACTTATATGTATGTTCTTTTGTTCTTCGTGCAATGTCTGTTTCTTCCTTTCTATATATTCAGAAACCAACCCTAGCTAGTTTATAGAAGATACGAGCACACCCACTTCGCTTACCACTGTAGGAAAGGAAGCCCTTCGCTATCATGTTTCTGTCCAACTTCCACACCGCGTGGCATCCCAACAACTCTCCTGCCATATATTTTATTCCCTGGAAGAGAAGATGTGATCAGAGTCCACCATAAGGGCACCTACCCTATATAGATGTTAATCCACCCATGTCCATGGCAGGTGTAGAGGTAGGCGTTTCGATCGTATCCGCGGCTAGATGGTATCCACGTGCGATTAGGGACACAATGATGGGCTCCTAGAAGGTGGCAAGAATAAATACCCTTCTGCTAACCTTTAAACAAAAAATGGTGACGTGAAGTACTACTATCCTAGGGTTTGTGAGACGATCTCCGATCGTCTTCGTGAGAAGGGTGGCTAGTATGGCAACCTGAGGCCAATAGGGAATGGGCGACAGCAGTGCCTAACTGGATCTACTCTAGAATCGGAGGCCACCTGCTTCGGCCAAATTATACTCGGTTCACTAATAACCCTTGAGGTTAGTTAACGGTTAAAAAAACTAACTAAACTTGTTATAAGGTTTTGCTTTTGCTTTTGCTGCTATCCAGTAGGGACTCCTGCAAAGTTCCTACTGGGGTTGTTTGCTAATCTTTTCTCTTACTGAACCTTCTGGTGTCTTCTCTGTCTTCTGCGTCACTTACTAGTGATTCTCCTTCAGGGATTAGGTTAGAAATGCAACGACACCACCACTTGACAAATGATACCACTAACACAACAGGCGTACGCACGTGGAGCTTTGTAAGACTACGTACGAAATTAACCGCTGGTTTAATTGTAGGTGTGAAGGGAGGAATAACAAGTAAGGAATTAATGGAGGGATACTTGGAAGAGAAGAACCTTGAGGAGGTCGGAGGGGCGGAAGCCACCGAGCCACATGAAGCATCGCTCGGCGGGTGTCTTCCACATGCCGGAGACAAGGTGGAAAACGTCAGACTTGATGGTGATGCTCTTCAGATTCATCATCTCGTCGTAGTGGGCAAGGCAATTGTCAACGTACAACTTCAGCTCATTCTCTGGCAGGTGCTCCTGCACCGCCGCCCGTAGCTCGCACATCAGACGGTGGTGTTCCTCCAGCCACCTCGCGTACTCCATGTCGAACATGGCAGCATCTGGAGGGAAATGGAGATTTTGAGAATATGACATGCAAGTGCATGAGATATCAATTAACGCGGATTGGAGTTCCGTTTTGAGCCGTGCCTGAGCTGATCCCGCCAATACCGCCGGGCAGGCCTTGTTCCCCAAGCATGCCACCACCGAAGAACACACCCTAATTATAAGAACATGTTCGAATATCTGGTGAGTACATGAACTGGAGGAGCATAGCGGCAAGATATTGGGTAGACTTGCACCTGAGTCCGGGCCCTCTGGAGCTCCTGTTCAAGTTGAGTCAGCTTGATCCTGCTAGACTCTAGCTGTTGGATGTAAGCCTGTTGCACGTGAATGAAACGATAGGAACCAGAGAAATGAAACACGAATTAGATGGCTGAGATACGTTTGAATTGGATCAAAGGAAATAAGAAGAGACAGTGTACCTGCAGCAAAATACAAGTCAAGGAAAGAAAAAGAGCAAGATATTTCAGTTTTTCTACTTTGTTTTGGTTGACTGTACCTTCTTCCGGAGTCGGCTTTTCCTGGCTGCCTCCCTATTCTGAGCAAGCCTCCTTAGTGTCTGCCCATGCATGAGCCAATTAGAGAAGTAGCTGGTTCTGTAGCTTCTGCTCCATGGAGGACTAAAGAAAAATTGGCTTCTTTGAAAGCCACAGATCGATAGTATTCATCTTTGGTGTAAAGCTCAACTAACCTTCGCGTCTGGTGTCTTGGGCCCTTCATGCTCCGAACTGGATGTTGTGCCTTTTCTTGTTCCTTCACGCTGGTTCAACATCAATGATAACGACAACAACAGCAAAGATCAATATATGAAACAGGCTAAGTTGCCAAGCGAAAGGTAGGAGAGGCAAAGAACTGCAAGACAACTTATGTCTTGGAAACGCACACAACCATGGAAGAGAGAGAGAGAGAGAGAGAGAGAGTTGTTCTACTCGCCTTCTCCAGTGCCTTAACGTCTTTCCCTGGATCAGACACGGTTGGGAGGTCACTTCTTGATGGCTTGCCAAGCTCAATCGACCGTTCTGATGGTCTTTTAGAGGCGCTAGGTATTGGGGAAGCTATGCTAAGGACTCCCTGGAAATTGAAGCTTCCGGTTTAAGGAGCAAAGCCAATTCAAAGTAATCCTGCGCAGAGAAAAAGAAAGAGCACAAAGAAGAGAGAGGCCAAGGCCTTAGGTCGACGTACCTTTGCAGATGGCTCAACATGCATAGGCTGGGATGGGAAGATGTTCAAAGTCTCTGCACACATGAAGTCCTGAGAGCATTAAATCTCATGGAGAAATTTGATTCAAACTTGTGGGCAGTAGACCATGCACCAAAGAAGAGACTAGATACAAGACGTGGTGACAACCCTCAAACTCCATATAATTCCTTTTCAGAGACAAATGGTGAAACATTTCTCTCAAGAGGAAGCAAATAGGAATAGTATAACAGGTAGAAATATAACAGATAGAAGGAGAGAGAGTGTCTGTGAGAGAGTGAGAGGGAAGAGAAACAAATCTCTCACATATTACCATCAATTTACCTCTTGCCCATCGAAAAAGCAAACTAAAGGGTGAAGAGTAAAAATTGAAACGAAATTCTGGGAAAAGCTAGAGGAAAAAAGGGGAATAAAGAATCCATTCGTACACCTTTTGGTGCAGAAGAGTCGGCAAGAAAAACATGAAGGGTTTGTTACATGTCAGAGTCTATATATGACCCGTATCATAAAATTTCAAATTCGTGCAAGACTCTGCAAAAATCTGGTCAAAATATCAGTATTGGGAGATCTGTTTGCCATGATCTTCTCATGATCCAAAAGTTCTGTTCAGGGGAGCCTCTTACAGCTATAACTATATAATTATCCCACTTCTCTCCCTGCTAATTAATGCTGGACATTATATTATATGATAGTTTACATAGAAAGAAGATTCGCACGACTAAGAGGAGAACAAATCATTATAACCCTCATCATTGCCGTGATAGAAAAGAAGTCGAATGGAGCCTGATTCAACTTACGTTTTTGCTCCTGAGCTGATGAATGTTCCTGTCCTTCAAGATACAGAAAGAGAGCCTGGTCCAGTTCTCCCAGATCATAGGCTCCAGCCTCCTTATTCCTGCAACCAGAAGCACGCATAAAATAAAACCCCCGTAACCGAAACGAGTATAGAGGTTGGAAGAGATATACACATATTGTTTGGGGTGGGGTGGGGGATTTCTAAGGTGGGTTTTGCACCAGGAACTCTATCGTGTTCAGAAATCTTAGGTGTCTTTACACCAGGAAACCTATCACTCTACAAGACTGAAAAATTGATTTCCTTCCTCTACCGGCATAGCCCGATAATATCCCACACCATGCCGTGCCTTCGGGTCCTTTCCTAATCTCAGTGGCCATTCTCCGACGTCTATGAACAGAATTAACTGTGGAGAAAATTCCCAAGCCCAGGACATCCTCTCGGATGTTCCCCTATCGCTAACACAAGCGCCCTCTCACACGTGTGATCGATGCCCGATGAACAGAACCAGGGAAATCGGACATCTGTGGTGCCTGCTCAGCTCCGATATGAAATTAACTACTAATTACATGAAGCTGCCGTGAGTGGAAGACGACGGCTGGACCATGCCGAAGGAAATCTGTTGGTGGTGCTGCTCTTGCTGCTGGTGCTGCTGCTGTGTCGCCTGCTTCGAGACCCCTTTACTCGCCATGATCAGACACCAGCCCAGAGAAAGGTCCCCCTCCTAGCTTCTACCTCTCTCCCCTCATCATCTATCTATCTGCGCCGCACAAGAAGGCCATTAATGGTGCAACAAACTTCGGTTTTCTCCATTTGCCAGCCTCTGCAACCAAAGAGGAAAGACGAGGACCGTGGGTGGTTTCTGGCCTTGTGCTGTGGTTTCTCTCGTAAGTCGCCACTCCTCTGCCCGAAAAGCTGAAGACTTTGAGGGAGCAGAGAGGGTCCAGATAAGGGGTGGTGGCCCTTGTGGGGACGGCGGGGGGCTTCCATTTTTATAAGCTTTTTCTTTGCTTGCATGACCTTCTTCACTTACGGAGATACCCCTCTAAGTCTAAACTTGGTATCGTGGCAATTAGTTGTAGCAGTGGAACAAAGGGTGCAGGTGACCGTGTTCAGAGGATTAGATGTGGCGGCAAAATAGTAGCAGTTAAGGGTGCCTCGGGGCTGGTGAAAATTGCAGCGTCTCTAAACAGATCCCCAGCAAGGACAAAAACCGCCGTTAGACCAATTGGAAAACCGCCGCGGCGGGCCAAAACCACCGAAAACCCAAAAAGGCAGTTTCCGACGGGGTTGCCAAATGACGGAACTAGCCCCACTCACAACCATATTCTCAATCATACCGATTAGGATCTTACGAAATTTTCATGACATGCATAACGAAAAAATTAAACTATTAATGGTTATTAAAGTTAAGAACAAACTATAAATATTTTTACACTTAATTACATTTATTATTCTAGTATATATTATGTTATGATATGATAAATAAATAAATTATGGATTAGAGGTGAACTAATCTTACATCCAAGATGAATAAATAGATAAATGAATAAGATAAAAAGAAATCACACCTCGAACATATGGGCTCCGATTCCTCAGCTCTTTTTCCTCCTATTTAATTCCTTCTCTCACTCATTCATAAAAGGTATATGAAGCCAAAGACATAAAAATGATTATTTATGAAAAAAATGAAATTGTTGTTTATTTTTACTAAAAATTGAGAAAATCATCTCAATTAAATAAAAAAAATAATTTTGTGATAAAAAAATTTGACACACACATTTGACATCGTACATATGGCACAAATTTTATAAATTTTAAAATTTGTATTTATTACTCATTTATCTTAAAATTTATATAATGTGTCTAATATTAAATATGTGTGTCAAATTTTTGTAATTGTTCAAAAAGAAGTAAGACAAAAACTGTCGCCGGACCCTTTTACAATCCTATTTCTCAAGCGACTTGCATTGGCAAAATTTCAGGAGCATCGTTGCATGTGCGGCGCTTGGGTTCTACTCCGCTGCTGACGAGAGCGTGACGGCCGCATGACCGACCCGAGCTGGCTACGTCAACCGCGTCCCGTCCGTGTCCTCTTTTAGAAAAATTGGACGACGGAGACTATAAAAAGCCGGGCCCTGCAGCGGCGGGTCCACCTATGTACCAAGACGAACGGCTGAGATCTGAGATAAAGGTAACCTGGTCAAATCTGACCACTCATTCGGTGTTCCTTCGGCTCCGCGCCGCCCCCTGCTCGGCCAGGGTGAGGGTGGCTACTGTGGAAGGATCTCCTTTGTGTGGCCAATTTGATTGGACATATATAGAGATATATTCTTAATTCCTGAGATGAGTTATGTCAGGTTTAATGCCGATTTTTAAAAATCTGAGTATAGGTTTCAATCATTTATAATGTGAGACGACCTGATTAACTTAGGTTAACCAAGCACAGTAAAATAATAATTATTCACAAGCAAAATATGGGTTAACTATGAAACGTTAGTCTCTAATCAAATAGGTGACAAGGTTCTGTGTGATTGAGTGATAAGGTTGGCTTATTCTTTCTTTGTAAGATTAACTATCTGAAATTTAATGCCATTTCTTTTTGACACTCAACGGACTAGCTAGCTAGTTTAATGAAATAATTTAGGAATAAAGACCTTACTTCTCGAGTAGTGTTCCAAGTTACAACATATCATCAAGGCATGTAACCCAGATTATTTTACCCTCCTAAGCAAGGTAAAACAAAAGTTAACCTCAGACTACATATAAGCTATCTCTAGATCAAGCAGGTGCCTGACCAAACTCTGACACGTGGACCATCAATCAGATGGCTAGGATTATTGCTGAAATCCCGAAACAGGTACTATCGCGCGCATGGTTAACTCAGGGAAAACCTTTCTTCTTAGTTTCCATGCTTGGGCACTCCACATATACGTGCCCACGACACATGCATGCGGATTTTGGAGGATCTGTGTCCGTACTCCAGCTAATTTCTAACCTCGTTTTGACCGAGAGCTCATTACATGAGGTGTGCATGTGGAACAGGGAAAATCTTACGTTCGTACGCCCCGGTCAGGCCACTCTCTCGAAGCAGCAACGGCAGCACACAGTCAGACCAGCAGCAACGGCTGCAGTAGGAAGATGTTGAAATCAGACACCATGCATGAGGCGAGGCCATAACAGAAAGGCAGTCTAGCTAGAGACTACCCGTCACTTCATATATAAGAGCTAATGGTATGCTTACCCTGGGATCATCTTGACCTGACCACGTCTCTTCCGAATATAAGATGGTTGATTCAGATGTTAGTGATCTGCTTAAGCGTGCATCTGAAGGCAGAACACAAACAGAATTTTCTGCTTCTTATATTACTCTAGTGGGTTTACTGCCGCTTGGATATACCAAGCTTTCAGCTAGTGACGCAGGTAACCTTTTGGATGTAATTTGTGACGAAAAAAAGGTCGTATAGCTAGCCCAAAAGAACTTAAGGAAGATCTTGTCATAGAAGAAATTTTCTCAGTACAAATTTAGATAGGAGTCCAGTAGTCCTGAGAGGGAGAAGGGGCTAAAGATTACAAAAAAATTCCTCCTATGATTCAAAAAACAAAAAACAAATACCTGACCCTTCTCCTCTCAATACTGTTGGACTCTTGTCCAAATTTATACTGAGAAGATCTCCTCTCATCTTGACAGGCTATAAAATTGAGAAGCATGGCGCCACTCGAAGCTGGGCAGAGAAACATCCCCTCTTGGATTATTACTGAACCAAGCATTTAGGTCCTTCATTTGAAATAAGATGTTACCAAATTAGATACGTAAAGTTGCTAGTCAATCAAGACAACTTGTTCTAACATCATGGCAAGTTGAAGACACTTTAGAAAGAGAACGAGATCATTTGGATCATTTTGTCTGGACTTCGATGTACTCTCAGACTGAACAAAAGGTACTGTACTTGGTCGGTTCTATCACTTTAAATGCAAATAACTCATTTACCCTCCTTTTGTTGAGTCTGGGGGCATATCAAATTTCAAACAAAACGGTCCAGATGATCTCGTTCCTTTTAAAGAGATACTTGACCCGTGAACACTAGCTAGACTACTCCATTTGTTCAGAAGAAAAAAGGAAGAGTTCACTGATCACATGATAACCCTGCATGGGTCTTATACAATTGTCCTGGCGTGAATGGTGCTTAGCGAGGCACTCACTCAGATAATATTTAATTAGTCGCAACCAGCTGTTCTTAATTTTCCCCAAGAAGATAGTCGATTAGGTTGCTAATGTCGCCTTCCAAGATACAGATACATACATATGTAATAGCAGTTTCTAATGTTCTAACCTCTCCCGAGTGCAAGCGTGGAACTTTATGCTTTAGTTCGAGTTGTTTCCCCAACACCGGCCTGCTTGCTAGAACTTATCAGGTAGATGGACGAACAATAGTTGAGCGTGTGAGATATGATACCCAATCGAACCATCCTTAGTTGCCAGAAATTGTCCAATGAAACCTAAATAATGTTTGGACGAGACATATATAGGTATGATATCCAACTTATAGTAATCACTTCAGCTATGCAGCAAGCATGCTTGTTCGATGGCAATCTTCGGACTAGCTTTCAACAGTCTATATATTTTAACGGCTATATTGCTGGACGGTTGGTTGATTGCCCTCATATGCGATAGTTAATCCCTTGGAATAATTATAACTTGAAGATTTGTTAGTCTTAACCTTCTTTATAACGACATAGCCAAATCTAATTCTTCTTATTAAATCACAGGTACATGCATATAGGGGTGTCAATCGGACAAGCCAACCTATGGCTCAATCCAACTTAGTCTATATTAAAAGAAATTGGATTAGCCCAAGTTATATAAATTAGGTTGGGTTAAATTTGGATTGACATTAGTAAATCTGAGCTAGGTTTAGTTGAAAATGGGTTGACCCATTTTAATTTATTGACTTTTATAATAATTTATATAAAAAATAGAATACTTCTAACAAATCATTTATAAACAAAGTCAACCCAAGTCAACTCGCTCACTATTGAATTGGAACTGAATTTGAATTAAATTTGAGTTGAATTTGGACTGAGCTAATATTGGGCTGCGTTATTTTGAATTTGAGTTACACCCAAATTATCACAATTGGTGTTCTTGATCAACACGCTGTTCTAGCCTAGAAGTTATAATTGACTGTTGGCGTAATTAAGGAGAATTATGTGCATCAGATGATCAAAGAGAGAAGCCTATGACACTAATAACCCAACCTGTGGAGAAGTATGCATGGCCTCCTTTTTTCTGCGTTTCACCTCCTTTTGACATTGCAATTAATTAGATAGATTGTGTATCCTAGGGACAAGGCATGCCAGATAACGATTGATGGTTTCACAAATATGTTTTTCGCCATTGACTATATATGTTGTAATGTATATGATCATGGAAAAGACGTCTCCAGAAAAAAAAACCTACGTACGTAAAAAAACAACACAACATTTCAACTCACTTATTCAATTCCAGTGTCAGCATCATGGGCGTTTTAGTCTGCATTATTAAGACAAGAAGGAGGTGGGAAAAAGAAAGAAAAAGACAACCTCCTACTCATGTTGCTTTGCCCACAAACAAGTCTGTGTTGAGAGGTTGCTATCCCTCTTATTAAATTGTCATCATTCTGTAGCTACAAGAGGAGATCCTTGTCAATACAAAACGAAAAATTGTTGGATTAGGTGCATCGGAACACATCCAAAGAATAAACTATGTAGTCTAAAAACTAATTAAGTTATTTATATGTGTTGCCCTCATGAATCAGCCAAGGGTAGCTATGCCGGTCCCCCCTCCCCACCCACTCCTCTTTGAGTCAATAAACCGACCTGAAAACGTTACTATCCGTCATGTAATGAAGAAATTAATCCAGTCTTAGGCGTGCCGTATTAGATGTATTTGGACTACTGTTTTAACTAAAAGGCGTACGTGCATCTGCTTAAAGAATTTAAAAACTTACCAGCTGCACGCGACATGCATATAGCTAGGCAAGCTACATGAGGAGTGCCAAGGATTACGACAGCCTCCATTCATTAATTTTGTTCCTTATTCTCCTTGCCCAACATGTATGGTTTCAGCTATAATCTGATGAAAAAGACCTGAGAGCCAAGAGGCGTGCCGTTTTTAAGAACATTTGGTTGGTCAAGGGGGTTCTAAGTTTCAACGTTTCCTTTGACAAGAATTAATGTTGCTAACCAGATACATGAGAAGAAAGAAAATAAAGATCTTGCGAAAATGTGAAGCCCACTTCTTAACTTACCTCGTCCTCAGAAGTTGCATCGGTGCCAAACTGCTTCGGCTTCATGCCACAATTAGGGGTGTCAATCGGACGGACTAACTCGTGGCTCAGTCTAACTCAACCAATATTAAAGGAAATTAGATTGATGCAAGTTATATAAATTAGGTTGGGTTAAATTTAGATTGACATTAATTAAATTTGGACTGAATTGAACTAAAAACAAGCTGATCCAGTTTAATCTATTGACTTTTACAATAATTTATACAAAAAGTAAAATACTTCTAACAAGTCATTTATAAACAGGGCCAATCCAACCCAACCTACTTATTATTATATTGGGGATGAATTTGGACTGACTTTAATTAAATTTTAGCTGAATTTTGGCTGGGCGAAAATTGGGTTGAGTTATTTTAAATTTGAGTTAGACTCAAATTATCACATAACTCAGTTCAATCCGCCCAATTTACATCCCCAGCCACAGCCATTTTGGCAGTTCAAATTTTGAAGCCCTAGTTAGTTCTGTAGTCTGTATTATACCTCCTTTATCTTTTTGGTGTCATCTAAATATTGTTGTGAAGCTATTCTCCTTCAAGTGGCCTTTGTTTATTTAGTTGTTAAATCAGATAAGTACGCATGAGATTGTGCGCTGTAGTTTCTCTAGTTGTGCAAGATTCCCTGCCTGAAATGGAAAAATCTGTATAACTCAAAGGAGAAGAGTTTTATTTCGGCAATGTTCTTGTTTGGGGCACAACTATTCTAACGGGAAGAGATGCTAATGCATGGGGCCTGCGGGTAGCCTCTCCTTTCTTCTAAGTTCGAATTGTTTCCCGTGAGGCATGGGTCGTACTGGCCTATTGGGTTGTTCCTTCCGCTAATAGAAGGTTTGAGGAAACGAAATTGGCACTGTAAAATGTGTTTGAAGTTTCATCTTATTTTGAAGAAAGGAACTTAGATTTGGAAGTCATTTATGCAATGTTGTGATCGTCTTTAATTTGGCTTTCAAGTAAAATATCTAAATTGGAACCTTTTAATTGAGATAAAAATGAGGGCTTTTACTTTTTGATCCTCACAATCTTTCGGCATTACGTAGTGATGAGGCAGAATCCGATTCGGCCAATTGAAGCAAGCCCAAACCCCGTTCAGCCCAGCAGCAGCAGTGCAAGGCCCCAGAGAGCCTTCGGCCCATCAGCGGCCCAACAGCCCTCGGCCCGTAAGCGGCACCGTAGCTCCCGGCCCAACAGGCTTCAGCCCACCAGCCTACGGCCCGGGAGCAGCGCGGCAGCCCAGGGCCCAACAGGCTTCGGCCCATCAGCGGCCCAACCCGCTTCGGCCCGATAGCCGAGTCCGGCCCACTCCGGTGGCGGACCAGGCACTATGACGGTTTATCAGTAAGCCCGCATTTAGTCCTATATCGGCTACCACCGTTAACCATCCTCTATCCTCTGCTATAAATACACCGCTATTTATTGCCAAAGGTATGCTCTCCTAAGCCTCCGAGACCCTTAAGGACTACGGTCCAAAAAGCATTAAAGCTACTCTTTGCCTTCTGAATCGAATCTTCTTCAGGAGCTAACTTGACCGTCGGAGGGGGTTCCTTAGGGCCGAAGCCCGGGACTCCTGCTGACCGGTTTTCTTCTTCTTTCCCTCCTGCAGGAGCTCGGTTCGAATCATCGCCGACCTTCCCGAGTCGGTCTCAGCCTCCGACCTCGGATTCCTCTCCCTGGTCT
Source organism: Zantedeschia hybrid cultivar (assembly GCA_030544215.1). Classification (NCBI taxonomy): domain Eukaryota; kingdom Viridiplantae; phylum Streptophyta; class Magnoliopsida; order Alismatales; family Araceae; genus Zantedeschia; species Zantedeschia hybrid cultivar. The sequence goes on along the minus strand of JARZZO010000003.1, from coordinate 10,869,962 downwards.
CGACGCCGTGCGCTGGCTGCCCCCGCGACAGAGGAGACCCGGTCTCGCGCTGCCCCTTCGTCCGCCGAAGGAGCTTCGGCCCCGACTTCCCGGAGCAAGCCAGCCACCGACCGAGCACCCCTCGGCCCTCGGACCTTCGGCTTCGCCTCTGCATCCTTCGCCTTCCGGATCCCCGTCGGGCCTCTGAACACCGATCCGACCCAGCTCCGGATCCTTCTCTTCGGATTCCGTCTTCGGAATCCGGTCGTGATAGCTTCGGCTACATCACGTGGCGCTGTCTGTGGGAAACCAACAAACAAGTCATGTCTCAGCGACCTGTGACCCGACGGTCCGGACAAAGCGAAGCAAAAGCACGGGAGGCCTCGGGGCAGATGCTGCGTTCCGAAGGCGTCCCCTCTGCCCCGCCGAGTCTGCCTCTGCCAACCATACCGGAGTCTCTCGCCTCGGAAGACCGAGTGGGGGTGCTCCAGCAGCAAATGGCAACGCTAGCAGCTGCCGTCGCCTCCCTAGCGCCGCTTCAGAAGATGGTGTCTGCCATCGCCCAGCGCGTAGGCCTGATGGGGCAGCTTCCTCAGCAGACGCCACTCCCCCCACTCTACCCAGTACAAGATGCCCGGTTCCGGCCGGCGCCTGCACCGGTTTCTCCCAACGAAACCGCGGCGACGCGCAGCGAGCCCTCGGCACTACCTGCCCGAGCTCCTCGCGCTGATCGTCTGACGGAGCAGGACTATGCTTCGTCGGAATTCCGTCCGACCCGGACCGGAGGACAATCCGTCGCCACCTCGACTGCCCCGGACTTGGACCGGCGGCTGACGGCAATGCGCAAGGAGATGCAGCAGATGGTGTCTCGGCCTTACGGGGCGCCTCTCGCCAGCAACATCCTGGAGCAGACCCCATTCACGGCGGAGCTCCTGGCTACTGAAGTGCCCCCCAATTTCAAGCTGCCGAAGGGCCCTCTCTACGACGGAATGACAGATCCGGTCTGTCATTTCCAAAGATTCAACGCCTACCTCCTGGTCCGAGGGGTCACTGAGGCAGTCCGCTGCCGACTTTTCCCCCTCACCCTTGAAAAGATCGCCCTCACCTGGTTCGAGACATTGGCCCCCAACTCCATCTACTCCCTAGTTCAGTTGGGCCAGTTATTCATCGACTAGTTTTATGATGCCACCCGGCAGTGCAAAACCTCCGCCAGCCTGCTGGCCATCCGGCAAGGCCCCACCGAAACTCTCCAGGAATACTTCACCAAGTTCCGGACCGAGGCCGCCCAAATCCCGAACCTCGACAGCTCGATCGCGGTCTCAGCCGTAATCAGCAGGTGTCGGGACGAAGGGCTCCTCGGCTCCATCGGGAAGCGCCATCCCCCAACCTTCCAGGACCTCGTGGCCCGGGCCCATAAATACATCAACCGGGAGGCCCTGATGCTGTCCAAAGGTAAAGGCGCAGCCGAAGTCACCTCGGCACTTGCTCCCCAGGTGGTTCGACCTCGGCCAGAAGACCAAGAGCCCTCCCGAAAGCGGTATCGCCGGGAGGACTGGGACAGGGAGAGGCGACGGGACCCGCAGCCGCGGTACCTACCCTTACCTGCTCCCCCTTCCCGGATGCTCATGGAGGTGAAGGGCATGATCCGGCGGCCAGATCGCATCAAGACGGATCCTCGCCGAAGGGACCCCGGCAAATACTGTGAGTATCACCGGGAGATCGGCCACACGACGGATGAGTGCCGGCAGCTCCGAGAGGAGATCGACCGCCTCATCCGGGAGGGAAGATTGCCGCAGTACCGACGGGAGCAGCCCCCGCCACAGCAAAACCGGGACGTCCCTGCAACGCCCAGGCAACAACAACCCCCGGCGATAGAAGCCGCTCCTTCGCCGAAGGTCACCTCGGCCGTAGAAGCATCCCATCAAAGACCCAGTTCTGGGTCTATCATGATGATATCCGGAGGGCCGGGGGAAGGATCAAGGCCGCGGCAGCGCAGCTCTACCACCGTAGCAGCGGTTGACGGCGAACCGAAGCGGCCTCGCCAAGAAGATATCACCTTCGGCTCCGAGGACCTGACTGATATTCAGGTCCCTCACGATGACGCCCTCGTCATCAATGCTGTAATAAATAGCTATGATGTACATAGAATATTTGTCGATAATGGAAGTGCCCCAAACATCTTGTTTTATGATTGTTTTGAAAAAATGGGATTGAGTGAGGCTAATATGAAGCCTCACCGGGGCCCCCTCTTCGGTTTTAACGGCTTGCCCTGCCGAGTAGAGGGCATTGTCCGACTCCCTGTAACCTTAGGCTCCGCCCCCCGGCAATTAACCGTTGAAACGGACTTTGCCGTTGTAAAAATCGATTCAGCCTACAACGCCATCTTCGGCCGACGGCTCATCGGCGGGGTCGGAGCCGTGCCTTCGTCCTTCCATCAGAAGCTGAAGTTTCATACCAGCTATGGAATAGGCGAGGCCAGGGGGAATCAAGAAGCAGCCCGGCAATGTTATATGATTTCGGTCAAGGGAAAGGCTGCAGCCGAAACCTTGCTGATTGAGTCATCAGCCGAGGCATCTCCAGGAGAAGCACTCCTCGCCGTCCCTATTCCGGGAAGCGAAGGACGAATCCTGATGATAGGCTCCGGCCTAGAGGAGACTGAAGCAGAGAAGCTTACCGAGTTCTTGAAAAAGAATCTCGACGTCTTCGCCTGGTCTCCGGCGGACATGCCCGGGGTTGACCCAGAGGTAGCAGAGCACCGACTCCATACCGATCCCGACCAGCCCCCGGTAAAGCAGAAGCGGCGCACCTTCAATCAGGAAAGGAGAGCCGCCATCCAAGCCGAAGTGCAGAAGGGGCTGGACGCCGGACACCTCTGAGAGGTGCATCATCCGGACTGGATCGCCAACGTGGTGATGGTGCCAAAGAAAGATGGCAAATGGCGTATGTGCGTGGACTTCACCAACCTCAACAAGGCCTGTCCGATGGATAGCTTTCCGCTGCCTCGGATAGACCAGGTGGTGGACACAACTTCCGGCCACGAGCTCTTAAGCTTCCTCGACGCCTATTCAGGCTACCACCAGATCCGGATGCATCCGGACAATGAGAGCAAGACCAGCTTCACGACCGATCTGGGCCTATACTGCTATACTCGAATGCCCTTCGGTCTAAAGAACGCCGGCGCGACATATCAGCGCCTGGTCAACAAAGTGTTCGCCCCGCAGCTCGGCCGAAACATGGAGGTCTATATAGACGACATGTTGGTAAAGAGCCGCGTTGCTGCAGAGCATTTGGCCGACTTGGCCGAGACATTCTCCGCCCTTAGGCGGTACAAGATGAAGCTGAACCCGGCCAAGTGCGCCTTCGGGGTAGCCTCCTGGAAGTTCCTCGGCTACATGGTCACTCACCGAGGGGTGGAGGCTAATCCCGAGAAGGTTTCGGCCATCATGCAAATGCGCCCCCCGGCAAACCTCCGAGAGGTACAGAAGCTGAACGGGAGGATCGCAGCCCTAAGCCGCTTCATGTCAAGGGCGGCAGATTACTGTTTCCCCTTCTTCAAGCTGCTGAAGAAGGCCAATAGCTTCGACTGGACGGATGAGTGCCAAGCAGCCTTCGACCAGCTGAAGGCCTACCTCTCCAAAGTCCCCATTTTGTCCAAGCCGGTCCCGGGGGAGCCTCTGAGCCTGTACCTTGCAGTCTCCGAGACAGCTCTCAGCGCCGTCCTCGTCCGAGATCAAGATGGCGTTCAGAAGCCAGTTTACTATACCAGCCGAGCCCTTCAAGGAGCAGAACTCCGGTATCTTGCCCTGGAGAAGTTGGCTCTGGCCCTCGTCTCGTCCGCGAGGAGGCTCCAACCTTATTTTCTGGCTCATTCCGTGAAGGTTCTCACCGACCAGCCCCTGAGGCAGGTTCTCTCCCGGCCGGAGGTGTCCGGCAGGCTGGCAAAGTGGGCGATCGAGCTAGGAGAGTTCGACATCTCCTACGCACCTCGGGTAGCGATAAAAGCCCAGGCGCTGGCAGACTTCATTGCCGAACTCACCCCCGGCGCTTCCTCGGCACCTCAGCCCAAACCCGACGTACCCAAAGCCGAGGCCACTTCACCTCTTGCACCAGCAGACGAATGGCAACTTTTTGTGGACGGCTCCGCGTGCTCCACGGGCAGCGGCGCCGGATGGATCCTGGCATCACCCGAAGGGGTCGTCACGGAGTACGCCCTGCGTTTCTCCTTCCCAGCAACTAACAATGCCGCCGAGTACGAAGCTCTCATCTCTGGCCTCCGGGCTGCGAAGAAGCTCGGCGCCCGGAACCTGAAAGCCTTCAGCGATTCCCAATTGATCGCCAGCCACATCTCCGGGGAATACGAGGCTCGGGATGCAATAATGGCATCTTATCTTCAGGTGACTCGCAAAATCCTCGCCCAATTCGATTCTTATGAAATCGTGAGGATCCCGAGAGCCGAGAATACCCGAGCCGATGCACTTTCCCGGCTGGCGTCAACTCAAGACGGGGGAGGAGGCCGAATGATCCTCGTGGAGGAACTCGCCGAACCAAGCCTCGGCGAGCCAGAAGCCATGCAAGTCACTGAGGTCGAGGCCGAGACATGGATGACTCCCCTCGTCGCCTTTCTTCTCTGAGGAGAAGTCCCGCCAGACCCAAGGGAGGCGAAGCACATTCGGCAGCGCTCATCCTATTTCCTCCTTCTGGACGGGGTGCTATACAAAAAGTCCTTCGGCCGACCACTGCTGCGGTGCCTCGGCCCGACTGAAGCCGACTACGCCACGAGAGAAGTACATGAAGGGGTGTGCGGGGCGCATGCGGGAGGAAGGGCCCTGGCTCACAAGCTTCTAAGGCAAGGCTACTGGTGGCCGACACTCCGAGAGGACGCTTTAGCCCTCGTACGACGCTGTGACCAGTGCCAGAGGTTCAGCTCCCTCATTCACCAGGCAGCCACCCTTCTGACCCCCTTGTTCGATCCCTGGCCTTTCGCTCAATGGGGAATCGACCTCCTGGGACCTTTTCCCATCGCCACCGGCCAGAAAAAATTCCTCATCGTGGCGGTAGATTATTTTACTAAGTGGGTAGAAGCTGAACCCCTTGCGTCAATAACCGATAGCAATGCTTGGAACTTCGTGTGGAAGTCCATCATTTGCCGGTTCGGCATCCCTCGGGCCATCATTTCTGACAATGGAAAGCAGTTCGACAGCCGTCGGTTCAGCGACAACTGCGCCAGCTTCGGCATACTTCACAAATTCACTTCGGTAGCTCACCCTCGGGCAAACGGCCAGGTTGAAGTTACCAACCGAAGCCTACTGCGAGGACTAAAAACCCGCCTCGGCGAAGCCAAAGGCCGATGGGTAGAGGAGCTGCCAACTGTTCTGTGGGACTATCGGACGACAAGCCGAACCCCCACCGGCGAAACTCCCTTTCGCATGGCCTATGGGATAGAGGCCGTTATTCCGGTGGAAATCGGCCTTCCCTCTCCTAGGGTCGTTGCTTACAATCCGGAGGCCAACGAAGAAGGTTTGAAAGATCATCTAGACCTCAATGAAGAGACCCGAGACAAGGCTCGTATCCGGCTGGCAGCTTATCAGCAGCGCATGGCCAAGTACCACAACACTCGAGTAAAGCCCCGAAGCTTTGAAGTAGGGAGCCTCGTGTTGAGGAATGCTCATGCTTCTAAACCAGCCGAAGCCTCAGGGAAGCTTGCCCCCAACTGGGAGGGACCCTATCGAGTCAGGGAGGTGATCAGGCGTGGGGCTTATCGGTTGGAGACCCTTTCGGGCCAACCTCTTCCTCGCACCTGGAATGTAGAGCGCCTTCGGCGTTATTATATGTGAATCACTTCTTCCCGGGCTTTCAGCCGGAGGGTATGAATAAAGGCCTCTTTTTCAGGAAACCTCATGGTATTTTCTCTAAGTCCGCGAATCCTTCGATCCGACGAATGGCTTCGACCATGTAATCCGGATCAGGACGCGGCATGGTATTTTCTCTAAGTCCATGTAAACCGTACCGGGAGTGGCTTCGGCCATGCAAACCTTATCGGGAGCGGCATGGTATTTTTCTCTAAGTCCGCGGGTCCTTCGATCCGACGAATGGCTTCGGCCATGTAATCCGGATCAGGACACATCATGGTATTTTCTCTAAGTCCGTGTAAACCGTACCGGGAGTGGCTTCGGCCATGCAAACCGTATCGGGAGCGGCATGGTATTTTCTCTAAGTCCGCGGGTCCTTCGATCAGATGAATGGCTTCGGCCATGTAATCCGGATCAGGACGCGGCATGGTATTTTCTCTAAGTCCGTGTAAACCGTACCGGGAGTGGCTTCGGCCATGCAAACCGTATCGGGAGAGGCATGGTATTTTCTCTAAGTCCGCGGGTCCTTCGATCCGACGAATGGCTTCGGCCATGTAATCCGGATCAGGACGCGGCATGGTATTTTCTCTAAGTCCGTGTAAACCGTACCGGGAGTGGCTTCGGCCATGCAAACCGTATCGGGAGCGGCATGGTATTTTCTCTAAGTCCGCGGGTCCTTCGATCCGACGAATGGCTTCAGCCATGTAATCCGGATCAGGACGCGGCATGGTATTTTCTCTAAGTCCGTGTAAACCGTACCGGGAGTGGCTTTGGTCATGCAAACCGTATCGGGAGCGGCATGGTATTTTTCTCAAAGTCCGCGAATCCTTCGATCCGACGAATGGCTTCGGCCATGTAATCCGGATCAGGACGCGGCATGGTATTTTCTCTAAGTCCGTGTAAACCGTACCGGGAGTGGCTTCGGCCATGCAAACCGTATCGGGAGCGGCATGGTATTTTCTTTGAGTCCGCGAGTCCTTCGATCCGACGAATGGCTTCGGCCATGTAATTCGGATCAGGACGCGGCATGGTGTTCTTCCTAAGTCCGCAAAAACCTCGATCCGACGAATGGCTTCGGCCATATAATCCGGATCAGGGAGCGGCGAGATATATCTCCAAATCCCATAAGACGAAACAAGAGTGGCTTCGGCCACACGAACCGCATCTAGGGCGGCGGGATACCCCTTCGGATCTTATGAACCACATTAGCAAAGGCCCCGGTCGTATATACTGACGATATTCTATCAACTTCCTATCCGAACCCACATCGGGTCTCGGCTTCGCGAACTATAGTGAACGACAGCAGGATCTCGGACTTCTGAAAGGCCAGATTCGGTCAATCATGCACAAAGCAACAAGGTAAAACTCAGAAATACTTCCTGTACTCACAAAAGGGGAAGTACAAAATCGGCCATCCACCTGGCCGCAGGTTTACAAAAGGAGAAAAATAAAAACCGGGGCGAGCCCTCGTATCAGCTCTCGACAACCCCCTCCTCCTCCGCTTCAACTGCGTTTCGGCCAGGAGAGGGAGAGGGGGAATCGACGATCTGCACAGCCTCAGGAGTGGCAGCCTCGACAGGGGCCTCCTCGGCAGGTACGGCTTCGTCGCCTTGCACTGAGGTCGAGGCCCTCTCGGCCATAAGCCCCTTCCACCAAGATAGGAGCTCCTTGGCTTCCTCACCCATCGGCAAAGCAACCCCGGTTAAGTCAACACTCGGGCAAGCCTTCTGGGCGACAGCCAGCCCGAGGTTGAAGACCGAGGAGGCCGCTAGCAGCTGAGCTTGGATTATCTCTTCGGCGTAGTCCGGGTGTAGGTGCTGAAAAATTGCTCGTGTGATTTATGTGAAAATTCTATGTTGTTTAGGGTAAATTAACCTATTAAAAAAAATGCAACTAAGGTGCAGTGATCGCCAGAAACTTTTAACTAAAAAGCTTCAAAAGAAGTTTGATCGCTTACCTGTTTGAATGCGGAAGATTGAATCCTTGGTTCCCCTCCTTCAGCCGGCTGAAGAAAGAGAGCCCTTTCTTGTTCTTTTGTTCTTGCTGTTGAATGTTGAGGATCGTCCAGAAGTTCTCCTGGCTTCGTGCTTGATTTCCCCCTTTTGATTTCTTGTTGTTGTTGTTGAATGCAGTAGAGACAGAGAGACAGAAAAATAAAGAAGAAGTACTGATGAGAATCTAAGTAGAAGAAATATCAAAGCTAACCATGATTATAAACATGTTTAAACAACAACTCACTTGTTTAAATGGCTTTGAAACCCCTTTAAAACAGATGGTTTTAGAAAATTAATGATATGGTGTGTGTTGCATGAAGTGAATATGAGAACGAAACTAATGAATGAAGATGAAATTCATATATGAAAAACTTATGCCCAGTCCAGTTGGTTGAAGCTTTGAAGAGATGAAGATCTTGAAGAGGGATGCCGACTTCTGGAAATGGCAGCGCTCCGGCGTTCCGACGTGGTCGCTTCGATCTTCAAATCGCTATAACGCTGTGGCTCAATAATTCTCTCTCTCCTTTTTTTTTTTAACTCCTTGAGATGCAAGGTATTTATAGGCATTTTCTGCGTTCGCGATTAACATAGAAAAATCTAGGATTTATCTACCTTAATCGACAGATAATTACTGATTAATTCATCTTTATCTGTAATTATCTAAAACGCGTCCACCCTGGATGACGCCTTTCAGATTAATTAAGATAAGGATAAATATCCGGGAAAACTTATCTTTATCTTTATTAGCTAAAACGCGTCCACGTGTGTAGACGTCTTTTACCCTAATTAAGATAAGGATAAACGTCCGGAAGAGAAGTTAAAATAGCTTAGGAAACCTAAAACGCGTCGAACTTCACAGACGCCTTTTAGCTAATAAATCAATTAATTAAAATTCAAATTTAAACGCTAAAATACGAATAAACTCTAAATGGCGTCCACATGGGTCGACGCCTTTTAGGATTCTTCATATTTTAACTGAAATTTGAGCTAAAATCAATTTAATTGATTAACTTAAACATGTCTGTTAAACCCGACACTCAAAAATATCAATAAAAATTAATCAATGATTAAACATCAGACCATTCTGAGACATTATTATATGAGATGAAATTTACTCAAAATGATGTCAAAATTAGCGTGTCTACAGCTGCCTCACATTGGCATCGTCTTTGCAAGGGAGTGAAATGAAATGGAATATACTGAAAAGGTGATGCCAAGGTGTGATGAGACACGCTCTTAACATCACATGATGGAATTTTTCTCAAAATCATCAATGAAGATAGCTCAAAGAGATCAAAGGAATCAATCCTGTCTGGATGAAGTAGACAAGGAAATAAAATAAGGTCGATCAACCTCCTCGGAGTGGGAAGTACCCCAGGTCATAGACACTGTAGGTTTCATCATGGGGAGCGTTTGCCAGCCAATGTGGACGTGCTGCAGCCATGATGGATCTTAAAAGAAAAACAAGAAATATTGGATAAAGAATCCAATCAAGGATAGAATTCCAAGGATATCTTCAAGCGAACCTCAAAGATAATCAAGATACTCAATTCAGAATGGAATATTTCATATCATGTTGAAATTATTTGATTAATGGTCTGAAACTTAATCAATAATTAATTCTTACTACAATGATTTCAAAGTCCTACGTGATGCATGCTGGGCTAAAAGAAAAATATAAAGTCAAACAAAATATAAATTAATCAATGATAATATTGTTAAATTGTCATTAATGAGTCAAGATACCAATTCTTGTAATTCAGTGCTAAGCCGAAGCTCGTTTATCCACGCACCGTTTTACAAAAGTGGAACCATCGTCCTCACTAATTAACAATCAAACGGCCTATCCGTGCGATTAAGAATCCTCTGAAATTATCACTGTTTTTTTTTTGTTGAAGGGGAACTCAAATTCCAGTTTCATCAAAACCACAAGGTCCTTGACATACTCTAGTAAATATTTATCATATAGTAATGCGAATGCAAAATAATTACATGGAAAGAAGTACAAGGATAGAAATAACCGTCTTTTTAGCCACGGTCAGGACTTCTTGACTCCCACAGTGGGATCTTCTTGACATTTTCCAGCTTTACTTAGATTTTCTTTGAATTTCCTGCAACCAAAATTGTTAGTTCCAAACAAATATTCAATTTAAACATCAAAACCACAGAATTTCGGATAAATGATATAAAGAGCTGAAATGCGTCATGTCGTGCAGACGTCATTCAAGTTTGAAACGCGTCAGTTCTCCTCGACGCCTTTCACTCACAGAAACAGGTTTCTGCTTGTTCTCTATTCGAATTCCAACTCTATCAATGCCTTGTGTCCTGTATACAACTTGAACAAACATGTTAAGTATCTGTTTAGGCTTAGCCCCTTGCCTGGTTAAGTAACCGACTACTTGATCCTATCCTTGATAGAAGGGTCAAGGGGCATAGCCTTTATTAACAAAGGTAATTGAACCATAAGCAAACTTAAGCAAAAATGCAACATGCAAGCAGACAGATGCTCACTGAAAATAAAAGAAATGAAACACACTAAGTGCAACAAGCAAATGCTGAATGAAATATTTTTTTGAAATATTCATTTTTGTTTGGGTTTTGAAATATATGCTTTTTTTGAATTTTGACATATGTATTTTTTTTTTTGATTTTTGACTATATGTATCTTTTTTTTTATATATATATGTATTTTTTTTTAATTTTTGGACATATGTATTTTTTTTTTGGAATTTTTGACTAAAAGATCAGCATGGTACTTAGATCAAAAGATCATATTCATTTATTAACTTAATCTCCAAATTGTTCTTTAACAACTTAACTTAAAACCCATCGTGTTTGAATTTGTGTTTCCATTCGTGATCCCATTTGATGATTCGACCCTTAGTCAATGTAAGTCATTCCTTAAGTTTGGAGTACATCTCTTTAAAAAGAAAAGATGAATAAGTTTAGAAAGCCCATGAGAAGGTTCTGGAGACTTAAAAAGATGATCCTTTCCTACCCTAATATCCGTTGGGGTTCGGTCATTTCTTCCGGGGTATTTATCGACCTTGCGTTCCCTTTCCTTTTATTTCATGGCCTTGATGTAACGTTTGTAATGTAATGGCCTTTTGATTTGACATTTGGCTTTTGCCTTGCTTTTTCTTTTCTTTTCTTTTCTTCGGGACGGATCTCCCCCTTTTTTTTTTTATGACGGCCTCCTACTAAGATGGCGGGTATTCTTGGTAGTCTAATCTAAGCCTCGTTCCTACATCATGGGCCGAGTATAAAACAGAATTTTGTTTCAAAAAGAATGATTTGTACTTCACACTTTCGGTCAAGCTTTTGATATTCTTTAGGCCTTGTCATCTCTTGTTACTCACGAATCAAACGTGTCAATGTGTGCAGTAATGGGCTTGAAATTAAGTAATCCAGACTGATAAGGAAATTCGAGTTTATAAATTTTCTGATTCCACTGGTCTTTGTACCATACTGATCGACTCTTTAACCTAAGGGTAGTATTTCTTAAGATGTAAACCATTCCAGGGATGTTTTAGCTCTTCTCCTTCTGCATTAACAAGACGATAAGCATTACCAGGAAAAGCGTGCGATACCACATAAGGTCCTTCCCAGTTGGGTTGGAGCTTAGAACGCGGACCACCAGGTTTTATAAAAATTCTTTTGACAACCATTTCACCGACTTTGAACTTACGTTCAATGACTTTCTTTTGATAAAAACGTGCTAGTCTATTTTGATAAACTTTTGCATGATTAGCAGCTGACCATCTTTTCTCGTCTAAAAGTTCCAATTGAGCAAGGAGTGCTGAACGATGTTCATCAATGGAAAATTCCTTATTCAATTATACTCTTAATGATGGTATGAGAATCTCATATGGAACTACCGCCTCCATTCCAAATGTCAAGGAATAAGGGGTTTGCCCAGTAGGTGTGCGGATTGAAGTTCGGTAGGCCCATAGAGCCTCAACCAATTTTTCCGGCCAATCTGCGAATTTGTTAGATTTACACGTTTTCTTGATGATTTTTATCAAAGTCTTATTTGTTGCCTCTGCTTGGCCATTGCCTTGCGGATAATAAGGAGACGAATGATGCAATGCAATTTTATACCTGTTACAGAGGTCCTTCAATTCTTGTGACACGAACTGCGGTCCGTTGTCGGTGACGATGGTGCTTGGAATTCCAAATCGAGTGATGATGTTCTTCATGATGAACTTGCAGACGGTTGATGCTTTGATCTCCACGTACGCTTCAGCTTCTGCCCACTTGGTGAAGTATTCCGTTGCCGTGAGAATGAAAGATTTTTGCTTGATGCCGGAATCTGGGTTACCAAGAGGTCCAATGATGTCGAAAGCCCACATGGAGAAAGGCCATGGGGAAGAAATAGGATGGAGTGAAGATGCAGGAGAATGAATTTTATCGGCATGAAGTTGACACTTAGCACACCTACGAACAAATCCTACACAGTCTTCTTCCATGGTTGGCCAATAAAATCCTTACCTAAGGATCTTCTTTGCTAGCATCTGTCCATTGACATGACCACCACAAACTCCACTATGAGCTCCTTCCATAACCTTCCAAAGCTCATCTTCGTCTAGACATCTCAGAAGAACTCCATCAAAACCTCTGTTATACAATGCTCCCCCAACTATGGTGTATCGTTGAGAAACTCTCCTGATAGCTCTCTTCTCCTCAGTTGTAGCTTCCTCAGGATACGATTGATCTTCACAATATTTTGCAATTTCATAATACCATGGCTTCTGTTCATCATCCATCTCTTCTAACAGCTCTATCAGCATGATTTCTCTTTTCTCAATGATATCTCCGTCTCTGACTTTCTTCAGCAACTTCTCCTTAGTTCTAAGGAATGAAGGATCTTTCACGGCGGGTGAAAGACGCCTATGAACTATGATTGATTCAGATTGTTTGCTGATTGGAAAATCAAGAGAAGATGCAAGTGAAGCTAGAGCGTCAGCTAAGATGTTCTGATTCCTAGGGACATGGACAAAGATCAATTTCGTGAAAAGCTTTGAGTAAGCATAAGTAAGCTCTTGATAAGGCTTGAGCTTGGGATCGAGAGTTCGATACTTGGTCAGCACTTGGCGAAGAATCAGTTGGCTATTACCCACAATCCTGAGTTTGGTGGCACCATGAAAATGAGCAGCCTCGAGGCCAGCAAGGAGTGCCTCGTATTCAGCTATATTGTTTGTGACTGGAAAATCAAGCTGAAAGGCTTGTGGAATGGTGATACCTTCAGGTGATAACAGAACGATACCGATCCCTTTTCCATGAGAATTCAAAGCTCCGTCAAAATGCAGAGTCCACATATCATCTCTGATTTGATTTACGGACATCAGTTCCTCATCCGGAAACTCTGATCGCACTGGATCAAATCGAGGAAGGGGATGATGAGCAAGATGTTCTGCTATGGCATAGCCCTTGATCGCTTTCTGCTGAATGTAAGTGATATCGAATTGAGATAGAAAGCTTTGCCATCGTGCTAACCTATCAGTAAGAACAGATTTCTCCAGAAGGAATTTGATCGGATTCATCCTAGCGATGAGATGGACTTCATGGGCCAGAAAATAATGCTTCAATTTCTGCACAACCCAGACCAATGCTGCACATGTTTTCTCCATCGCCGTATATCTCTGTTCAGCGGGGTTGAGAAGTTTAGAGAGATAGTAGGCTGCCCTCTCTTTTCCTTCTTCATCTTCTTGTGCTAGGACAGCCCCCACTGCATCATCCAGGACTGAAATGTAAAGTATCAATGGTTTGCCTGGAGATGGTGGTCTCAAAACAGGAGGACTTGCTAGATAATTCTTTAATCCATCGAATGCCTCCTGACACTTATCGTTCCAATCGAATTTGACTCCCGGCTTGGTAAGCTCGGAAAACGGCTTACACCTTTGTGAGTGCTGGGAGACAAAGCGGCGAATAAATTGTAACCTCCCGATTAATCCTCTTAACTCTTTCAAGTTTTTAGGAGGGGGCATTTCTCTAATAGCCTTCGCCTTGTTAGTATCGATCTCAATTCCCCGTTTACTGACGATAAATCCAAGCAATTTCCCTGAAGATACCCCGAATACACATTTCTTAGGGTTCATCTTTAACTGATATTCTCTCGACCTCTCTAATACCCTTGCCAAAACTTTGGCGTGCTCAGCCTTTGTTTTTGATTTAACTAGTAAGTCATCCACGTACACTTCCAGATCTATGTGCATCATGTCATGAAATATTGCCATCATGGCCCTTTGATAAGTGGCTCCAGCATTCTTTAATCCAAATGGCATGACAACATAACAGTATGTTCCCCATGGTGTAGTGAATGATGTTTTCTCTTGATCCTCTTCTGCCAGCTTAATCTGATTGTATCCTGAAAATCCATCCATAAATGATAACGTCTCATAGCCAGCAGTGTTATCGATGAGTACATCAATATGAGGCAATGGAAAATCGTCTTTAGGACACGCCCGGTTCAGATCGCGGAAGTCAATGCAAATTCTGACCTTCCCGTCCTTCTTCATAACCGGGACTATATTAGCCACCCATTGTGGATAAAGGACAACTCTAATAAATTTAGCTTTATGCAACTTGTCGACTTCTTCCTTCATTTTTAGAGCCATTTGTGGGTGGAATCGCCTTAATTTCTGCTTGACCGGGCTAGCTCCGTCCTTTAATGTCAATCTGTGTTCAACCAAAGTTGAGTCTAACCCCGGCATATCTTCATAACTCCAGGCGAAAGTGTCCTTATAGTCCTTTAGCACTTGTACCATTGCTTTTTCATCCTCTGAAGAAAGATTTTTACTGACGAGGACAACCTTAGGTTCGTCTTCAGTCCCTAAATTAATTCCTTTGGTGGGCTCTTCTACGGCAGCTGAGGGTTCATCAAATCTCTTTACTCCACTAGCATATGCCTCAGCCGCGTCCTCGTCATCTTCCTCATTTTCAACAATGGGGTCCTTTTCATGTACTAATTCATATACCCCGTACCCATCATTGACTGAGTCATCGTCCATGCAATCTTCTGGCATCTGAATTGGATTTTCTAAAAGCTGAGGGATCAAAGAACAAGAAGAGCATTTATCAGCTAAGTCCTGGAGGTATCAATCTGGAATTTGCCTACCCTTAGGCTTCCTAGACTTCCTAACCTGACTAGACTGCCTAACTTCACTATCATAACCTAATGAAGACGAAGCAGGATGAAAATCCTGGGATACAAGTGGAAATACAAGAGAATCCTCCCGAGGGGAGGGACAGAGTAAATCTAGGAGAGAATCTTGACCGAAGGACCCGCGCGGCGGGGTGCAATCGGACAAGTAAGATGTTTCCTCAATGAGGATTTGGGAAGAATTTGTTGCCGAATTGGCGTTTTTTTTTGGACAATGAAAGAATTAAACATAAAGCAGGAATGAATAAAAATGGGAGGAGAATCAGACGGAGGAAGTGGCACCAAGGCCAGAGGATTGGGGGGATCATATAGTAATATGTCCCAGATCAGATCATACAATCTCTCTAGATCGAGAGGAGGTTGTGGTATAATGTCCCGAGGGGACAGAGTAATCATGACGGGCGGAGCCCGTGGAATATCTTCAATTATGACCCGCGACCAAGTCGGGGTCAAAAGCAGTGTGCGAAAAAGAGTATGGAGCATGAAGACATGTGAAGGATATGTCCCCCTCCAGAGCAGATCTGTTGTATAACTAGCTTCATAGGGGTCATCTGGCTCCCCTTCATCAGTTTCTTCAGATAGCAGTATCCGCTTGTCAAATATGGCACCAGGGCTTTCAATCAATTCATCAATCTGCGGCGGCCACTTAGGTTCTGCAGGATCCAGAAATAGTCTGTTCAGTGCTATGTACAGGTCCCTCAGATCGAACCACCTGTACCATTCACATTCATGGTCATGAAATTTCCTCATTTTCATAGGCCGCAGAGCCTCCAAGGATTGGTACGTAAGTAGTTCAGAACAATGTCTGGCCAAGTCCCTCCCATATATATCATGGAAGTCAAAACAGGAAGTAATGACCACCGTGTTGTCGTAGCTAAGTATGGGCCCTTTTACAAAGTGCGTACACAGGGTCCATATTAAGGGTTCTCGGCCTTCTTTA
This sequence comes from Zantedeschia hybrid cultivar, assembly GCA_030544215.1. Taxonomy (NCBI): domain Eukaryota; kingdom Viridiplantae; phylum Streptophyta; class Magnoliopsida; order Alismatales; family Araceae; genus Zantedeschia; species Zantedeschia hybrid cultivar. The sequence goes on along the minus strand of JARZZO010000003.1, from coordinate 10,854,038 downwards.
GGTGGCGTAGACATTGTCTCCCAGATCTTCGGACCTTCTTTGATCTCTGCTTTCTGAACTGGATTTTGCTTCAGTTTTGTTGGCCTATAGCCCAGACCACTTCCAGGTGCTGCTCGATGATTCCTGACAGGAGTGGTCCTGCCTTGCAACTGTGTGCCCAGACCTTTCCCAGGCTTGTAGCCGTTCTTCATCATAATCTTCCATCCTGGGGTACTCATGCACTTCCCCCTCTTGATAGCATTTAATGGGTATGGAGAAATAGTAGCGACTTTCAGAGGATCAGCTACTGGACGGTAGACCTGTAATACCGACAGAAAAGGTTGTCGGCCAGGTAAAACAGCAGATTTAATGTTCAAGGAATGAGCAGCAGCAAGGATCGGCATGCTCGTTACTTTAATTATTCGTCCTTTGTAAGGAAATTTGAGGCATTGATGATTCGTAGAAGGAATCGCCTCAAGAGTTTTGATATAAGGACGACCTAAAATGACATTTATGGAAGGGTCGATTTCCAGGATGTGAAATTCGACCTCTGCATGACTTACGGGACCCAGCTCCACCTTTAAATAGACCATTCCCAGAGGGGAACGGGTAGAATTGTCATATGTTGTCACTGAGATGGGGCTGGGCAGCCATTTCTCTTTGGGCACACCGCACAACTCCAGGGTCTTCGGAGGTAAAACATTAATTGAAGCCCCTGTATCAACCAGGCATGCATCCACGGCCTTTTTACAGATGTTGACCGTGATACTCAGAGCCATGCTTCTGGCTGCTGGCGGTGCTAGTTCCGATGTATGAAATGTTATGGAGGGCTGATCCCCCTGAGGAACTAGTAGTGCTGCAATCTTCTCTACCGGCACGTCTTCATTGACCATCACCTTCTGCAGATATTCCATTAAAGCTTCTTGGTGACTCTTGGATCTTTTGATCAGTTCGAGTATAGTGATCCGTGCCGGTGTCCGATCCAGGTGTTTCAACAGGTCGTATTGAGTGCCAGGTGCACTCTCTTCATTGTGGGCTTCCTCAGTCAGCTGTGATGGGCCGTCTCTAACTGTGGACTGGGGGAAGACCTTGTTGAAAATCCTTCCACTCCGGAGCGCGTGTTCCTCAACCGTGGAGGACCCGGGTGACACTTTAAGTACCGCAGGGTTGGATGGTGCGGATGGCGCAGAGGGTTGGTAGGTAGGTGATGGCGTAGGGCTAGGTGGTGATGGCGCGGTGCGGATTAAAGGCCTAGAGGGTTGGATAGTGGATGGGTAAGTGGTTGGCGAAGTGGGGAATGGTACGCGTAATAGCGGTCTAGATGGTAAAGGCATATCCGGGTAAGTGGTGCTGGTAGCGGGTGAAGTAGGAAACGGTACGCGTAACAATGGCCTAGATGGTAGGAGGGGTGCGTTATTGGTTTGCGGGGGGTTATATGATGGAGGCGTAGTGGTGCGGGGCGTAATGGGCCTAAGGAAGGTAGGTAGTGGTAATGGGTTATTGGGTGTGGGTGAGTGATATGTAGGTGTGGGTATAGGGGTGATGGTAACGGGTTGTAGCCTTGGTATGTGGATGGTGCGGCGTGGTGGTCGCTCTGCGGTACTTTGAACGTGACCCGTTGAACAAAGAGAGGAAGAGTCCTCTACTCTCCACTGCTGCCCACGACCAGCCTCAGACTGGCTGTTCGTCAAAATGGGAGCAACCTGGTTTTGGTTTTGGTGCTCCGGGAGTGGATTCTGCACTATACCCATGTTGGGTGGTGCTGCTGCTTGTGCCGGTGGTCTTGCTTGCTGCTGCTGCTGCTGCGGTCTCCTCGCCTTCAGGGCCGTTATGTACTTTTTCATTTCCTCCCAGTCTATGCCGCCCTGCTCGTTGAGATCATGGATATAATCTCTGAACTGAAAGCAGGTGTCAATGGTATGCCCAGGTTGCCTATGAAAGTAGCAATACCTAGACGTATCGGCATTTTGAGGCCAGACGGCCTTCTCCCTTGGCAAAACTAAGGCATTGGCTGCCATTAAAGCGCTGAAGATATCCGCCAAGGATTCTGGGAGAGCCGGGTACTCTGCCCTTTACGGGCCTGGAGGTCTCCTTTGCTGGTTGTAGTCACCAGGAGGAGGGACATTGTGGTACGCCGGCGGTGCGCGCGGCTGGTACTGTGGCTGTTGCTGCTGATATGGCTGCTGAGGGGGCTGCTGGTACTGCTGTTGCCGTTGCGGCTGTTGCTGTAGCTGTTGCTGGTTCTGATTCGGCTGCTGGGGCCGCTGGTACTGCTGTTGGTAATGGGGGTTCTGCTGCTGCCTGTACCCCTGTTGGCTCGGCTGTGGTGGCCTCTGGTACTGCTGCTGGTTCCTCACAAACTGGGGCGAGTTATTGTTCATGGTACTGACTTGCTCGTGAGAGAGCGTGCCCTCAGTAGTTGGACCTGTGCTAGGAGAATTCGGCACGGCAGGCTTCCGAGGTGGAGGCCTGTTAGGTCTGTGAGGATCAAAGACGCTAGAGAACGTAGCGTCCTTGAAGGCATTCTGGCAGTACCGTGCTCTTTCATAGAGCTCTGCCATATTAGTCAAGTTGTTCAAGGAGAGGACCAGCTTGAACTGGGGCGTGGCGTTAGAAATTAGCATCTTCACTTGTTCAGATTCAGACAAGTGATCCTTCACTTTTTCAGCCAGGCCCCGCCACCTGTCAGCGAAACTGACAAACTCCTCATCCGGTTTCATTTTTTCTGCAATGAGGTCCGTGATAGACAAGGAGGGTGCAACTCTGTCCTGGTATCGTTGGATGAATTTACGTGAAACGATACCGTAATCCTCTACTTCGGAGGGTTCCAAAGAAAAGAACCACTCGAGGGCTGGTCCCTCTAGGGATCTCCTGAACAAGAAAGCCAATGACCTCTTATCATTCTGCCAGAAAGAGGATTCGTACATGAACTCCTTCAGGTGCGTGAAGGGGTTACCGGTACCGTTATACTTTCGATACACTGGCATTTCAGAGGGTGGCAGATGGAATACTGGCAGGCTCGGTAGACTGATTTCTGACACAGCTTTAACCCCCATCATTTTCTGAAGATTGTTGAACTGTTCGTCCATGCGCTCCATCTTGGCTAGCAACGTCTGCGTGGTCAGATCTGCCTGGGGAGGAGGAGGAGGTGGAAGTACTTGATAGGCCTGCTGCCTAGAGTACGTCGGACAAGGAGGATAATAAGGATGAGGTCCGGCAGAGCTTCCGCCATGCCCGAGGGCATTTTGATGAATGGGCGTCTGCGGTCTAGCCGGTTGCCTGGATGATGAAAGTTGCGGCCCAGTGGGCCGAGAAGTAATGTGAAGGCCTTCCATGGCCTGATGGATATAAGGAGGAGGAGGTTGTTGAGGAACAACGGGGGGAGCCATAGGGTTCGGCTCAACAGGCTGTGTGGGTGCCTTCCCCTTCAAAATAGATTGGATGGCCTCGAACTGTTGAGGGTCCAGTCGGGAGGCAAGGACTCCCAGGGCATTGACAAGATCCATAGGATCGGAGGGTGAGGGATCATTCTGATTCATGTCCCCCTCAAGGTCGGGATTAGGAATCGCATATTCATGCGGGGGAAGATCAGGATATCGATCCTGTGGATGAAAGAGAGGGGTCCGGACATTCCCATCTTGTCGATATGGAATTGGGACAGAATTGCGGGAGGCATCAACATCTCTCCCATTCTCGTAGTTGAAATCTGAATTGCGAGGGGCATTAGCATCTCCCTCGTAGTTGATGATGGCGTCTTGGGCCATACTCAAATCTCTGCCTGATCGCAGCAACATGATATTAGATTCTCTTTTCAAAGATTTAATCAAACAAGTTGTGCAGAGATTAACCAAACAAGTGGATGCTTAACGTGATTTTAGGATTCCTTGTTGAATTATTTGAATTGGATTAAACCACAATTTCGCTCAGGGAAGGATCCTAGTTTCAGTTCAGTTTCCACCGTTATTCTCTAGGGCTCTCTCTCACAACGCTTTCGGAATCTAGCCGGGACTTCAATTGGTACAACCAGCCCGATGATCAAGGAGGAATACCTTGATTTTGGGGACTTATGGAGGTCTCAACGTCAACTTCTCTAGTCTGATCAAGGGACCAACCCAATCAGAGAGAGTTGCTGACGTCGAGTAATGTGTTCCTAAGAAAAGGAGGGTTTTAGCCTCAATGCATATGCCCTGCGACCTGGATGGCCTCTAATGCTTAATAAAGTAATGGGTAGCTAGCACTCAACACAGAAATCTGGAAACTGAAAAATAATTAAGAAACTGTCTGAATCGCGTCGATGATAGTCGACGCTATTCAAAAACAGAACCTAATTCTTTCGCAGAGAACAGATGCAAACAGCAGAGAAAGCCTGGAAAACAACTAAAAACTGTCTGAATAGCGTCGATGATGGTTGACGCTATTCAACACAGAACTTAATTATTTCGCAGATACAGATGCAAACAGCAGAGAAAGCCTGGAGGCTAAAAGGCGTCTAGGAGTGACGACGCGGTTTTGAAACGCGTCGCTGTTCCTGGACGCTTTTTAGTTCGCAGAAACAGATTTCCAGAAGGATTTTCTGGGTCGAATCCTCCTTAAACAGGGTAAAATGCAGTAAACAATCGACTCATGCAAAGATTTTTATTTTCAGATTTTAAACAGGATGAATTACTAACTAAACAACTAAGAAATCACGCAATCACACATCATTTTATCACAAAAAACAGCTTTTTGAACTAATCAAGGGGAGGGCAAGATCTTGCCACTGGGGTGTGCACGTGGTGCACGAGGGAAATTAATTAACATAAACACTCACCAATTGGTGAGGACGTGTCGAGAGACACAAATGGTGCACCGTGGGTGCCCGATATAATGACAGCAAGAACAAAAAGAAACTAAAAGACGGCGAGACCAAGTCCCACCGTGATCGCCAAAAAGGAGCTGTAGGTGCTGAAAAATTGCTCGTGTGATTTATGTGAAAATTCTATATTGTTTAGGGTAAATTAACCTATTAAAAAAAATGCAACTAAGGTGCAGTGATCGCCAGAAACTTTTAACTAAAAAGCTTCAAAAGAAGTTTGATCGCTTACCTGTTTGAATGCGGAAGATTGAATCCTTGGTTCCCCTCCTTCAGCCGGCTGAAGAAAGAGAGCCATTTCTTGTTCTTTTGTTCTTGCTGTTGAATGTTGAGGATCGTCCAGAAGTTCTCCTGGCTTCGTGCTTGATTTTCCCCTTTTGATTTCTTGTTGTTGTTGTTGAATGCAGCAGAGACAGAGAGACAGAAAAATAAAGAAGAAGTACTGATGAGAATCTAAGTAGAAGAAATATCAAAGCTAACCATGATTATAAACATGTTTAAACAGCAACTCACTTGTTTAAATGGCTTTGAAACCCCTTTAAAACAGATGGTTTTGGAAAATTAATGATATGGTGTGTGTTGCATGAAGTGAATATGAGAACGAAACTAATGAATGAAGATGAAATTCAGATATGAAAATCTTATGCCCAGTCCAGTTGGTTGAAGCTTTGAAGAGATGAAGATCTTGAAGAGGGATGTCGACTTCTGGAAATGGCAGCGCTCTGGTGTTCCGACGTGGTCGCTTCGATCTTCAAATCGCTATAACGCTGTGGCTCAATAATTCTCTCTCTCCTTTTTTTTTTTAACTCCTTGAGATGCAAGGTATTTATAGGCATTTTCTGCGTTCGCGATTAACATAGAAAAATCTAGGATTTATCTACCTTAATCGACAGATAATTACTGATTAATTCATCTTTATCTGTAATTATCTAAAACGCGTCTACCCTGGATGACGCCTTTCAGATTAATTAAGATAAGGATAAATATCCGGGAAAACTTATCTTTATCTTTATTAGCTAAAACGCGTCCACGTGTGTAGACGTCTTTTACCCTAATTAAGATAAGGATAAACATCCAGAAGAGAAGTTAAAATAGCTTAGGAAACCTAAAACGCGTCGAACTTCACAGACGCCTTTTAGCTAATAAATCAATTAATTAAAATTCAAATTTAAATGCTAAAATACGAATAAACTCTAAATGGCGTCCACATGGGTCGACGCCTTTTAGGATTCTTCATATTTTAACTGAAATTTGAGCTAAAATCAATTTAATTGATTAACTTAAACATGTCTGTTAAACCCGACACTCAAAAATATCAATAAAAATTAATCAATGATTAAACATCAGACCATTCTGAGGCATTATTATATGATATGAAATTTACTCAAAATGATGTCAAAATTAGCGTGTCTACACTGGGCCGGCCTTATAATCAGGTACGGCCGAGTCCGCCGCCTCCTCCAGCTCCTGCTTCAGAGCCGATATCTCCTCAACGTAGCGGCGTTTCTCCGAAGCCCGCCGGGAGTCTTTGTCCTGGATCTGGGCCTTGAGGGCCCAGATCTCAGCCTGGGCCGCCGTGAGCTCCCGCTCGGCCTTCACTTTGGCCTCGGCAGAAGCGCGGGCCTCTGCTGCCCTCTCCTCCAGCTGCGCCCGCGTCTGGGCATTCGCAGCTACGAGCCCGTCGACCATGGGCTCGATGTTAGGCCCCGTCGAAGGGCCCTCACCCGAACCTGCCGAGGCCGACGCCCCCTCGGCCTCCAGGAGTTTGTTCCGGAGCAGCTCCTGATGGTGAATCAGGACACTGCCCGTTACCGCGGCCTGCGGACCGAAAGCAGACAAGGATCAGAAAGAATTTAAGAAAGCTAAGGAAAGCCAAGTTGAAGCACACTCAGAAGCTTCTTACCTGGACCGCCAACCGGGCGCTCATCGCCGCCAGGTCGGTGACCGAGTGGTCCTTCAGCTCTTCGAAAGCCGAAGGGAGAGTGAGGCTGCGGAGCAGACGGAGGCACGTCTGCGAATCCTCCATACTCTCATCTTTGTAGATCCCCGGCTCAGGGACCCACCACTCGCGCTCCTGCGCTCGGGGCGCCTGCGACCCGGCTCCTTCATCCTCTGCCCCTGCCGTCACGGCCGGAGGAGAGTCGCCCCTCGGCGCCTCGGGGGACGCCAGCCTTGCTGCCCTTCGGGCCCCGGCAGTTCTCCTTATCAATGGAGCCGGCTCTGCCTCTTCGAGCTCCTCCACCCGAGGCCGTTTCGACAATCGACCGCCCCTTCGGGCGGCGGACTTGGTCTTTCGCTCCCTCTCGAGAGCGGCGGCGGCAGCACGGCCCTCGGAAGAGGCCGCAGTCCTCGGAACTCCACCACGGGTCCTCGGAGCTCCTGCGCCTCGACCAGACCCGCCTGCCGCCTGCGGGGGTGGTAGCCGGCCTTGATCGCGCTGATCGGATATCCGGGCGAGTAGGGCATCGATCCCGGACATTGCTGCAAGCAAGAGAAGACGTGTTAAAAACGAAATGACACGACAAGTTGCAAACTCAAGACCGACTTACCCTCGGCCGAAGCTTCATCAACCTCGTCGGCCGGAGGAGCTTCGGCCGGAGGAGCGGCAGCGCTTCCTTCGCTGCCCTGCGGAATCTCCCCGGGAGGAAGGTATGGAAAAGCCCGCTCCGGATCGAACTGAGGGTCCGGCCATACCCCGGCATTCACCAGCCGCTCCGTGTTAGAATTGGGTGGCCTCAAAGCCAATCATTGTACATTCTAGTTCAGATTATTAATAAAGGCAATTATTTCTTCATTTAATAGTTCTCGCAAACGACTATCATAATGAAGGTCCATAGACAAATGTATGGAATATTGAATCATGATGAGATCATGATAGTGAGATCAATATCCTAAGGCAATTGTCTTAAATAGTTCTCGATCATAGGATATTTGAGATGGACATTAAATATCCGATAAGATCGACACAAGTTATGTCTGCTCATATGATGAGGGTGAATGATCTCACATTCACTCGTGTGGTGACACTAAGACAAACAAGTGGGTGCTCATTAGAGAATGAGTTCACTGAACAGACCCAAATAAGAATTCCTGGATGGTAATTATACCTATTAGTCAACCAGGGAATTCAATCGTTGCAGTAGCACAGTTGGTCCTTAGACCTGAGTCACCAATGATACCTTGTTGGTGGACCATTGTATCTTGATTCTCTGACTCGTGGACTTTAACCATTAAGTCCACCATAATCGGTCTTTCAGATATAGTGGAAAGCTTGCGAAGGTAATTGAGTGGACAACAAGGGATCACTCACTCTTGGTATAAGACTGGAGAGAGAATGTCCCATGGATGTGTACACAGAAATCCCTGGCCATGGTCAAATGAAAGAGATGTCTTTCTAGATATTAACTGTGTACTAGAATCCATCTGGATAATGCGATAGAGGGTTTGACTATAAAACCATACCCTTGCGTTATCGGGACATTGCATGAGTGAAGGATTATATCTGTGCGGCATCTGCAGACGGAAATGTTCAATTGAAGGGATCAGTATCCCTTATATCTTCTGGGATCATGAGGTAGTGTTTGGTGATGTTCATGATCAGAAGGCCAAGTGAATTTATCATCGGATGATAATTTACTTGTTTATTAAATTAATCATTTAACATGCGATGTTTAAATGTTAATTAATAAATATTAAACTCAAGAAACAGTTCTAAGTTTAATGGGCCTGCAACCGGACTGATATATGGGCCTGGAAGGTCACACACATAAGAGTTCTCGTCAGACGGTGAGAGATGTTAAATTTCATGCTTATCTGGGTTTTTGTGAAAAGCTGCAGGATAAACATGAAGATTTAATGGAGAATTATCCAGGGCCAAACTCTTGGATAATCATGATGATTAACTCTTGTGCTTATCCTTATTTCTATATAAGGAGGGCCAAGGGGGAGTGGTAAAAAGTGAGTTGGACGAATTTTTACTCCCCAGATTCTCTCTCTCCTTCTCGGAGTGGATCTGTCTCTCTCCGCGCATGGTGGATCTGAGACTTGGTCGGAGCACTCGATTCGAGGAGGAAGTCGCGTCTGCTGCGGGAACTCGTGTGGATACCTCCAGAGATCGTGCGCGTGCGCGATTAACGAGTCGGCATCATCTACGGGAGATTCGAAACCCCGCAAAGGTGAAGAACTGTTCTTCCCGCTTATTTTTAATGTCCGTTTTACAACCCCAGCAACCGATACAATGGAATCATTTTTATTTCCGCTGCGTTCATGGCGATTCCTTACAGTGGTATCAGAGCCAGGTTTGCTGGTTCGGTTGTAAAACGGCACCGTTATGCGTGTTTTCTCGTTATGCGTGCAGAACCCGTATTGTACGTGTTCTTGAGTTTAATCCGATTAAAAATGACAGATTAGTGTTCATATGATGATCACGATCGATTTGGTTATTTTTCTGTATTTTTCGGATTTTTATTTGGGTTTTTCGGAGTTCGTCATGTGATGATGAAACGGGGTACTTCGGCGGCTTCGTATGTGCATCCCAAGCGTTGGGATGGCCGGAAGAATCCCTAGATCTCTTGGTGATAGTCACCACTTCTCATTAGGCATGGAGATCGTGGCCGTAGTGCCCTTGGAGGTCTTGAAAATCGAGCCCAAAATCGGATTTAAACCCCTGCAAAATCAGATTTTTAGGGGAATTTTGGGCTTTATCCTCACCTCATCGGAGGACACCGGCGGCCCTGCCGGCGCCGGGCACGTCGCCGGCGCCGGGGGCAACGCCTGCCGGAGCCGGCAGCGCCGGGGCTCGCCGGCGGCGGCGCTGCCTTCCCCTTCTTCCCGCCGGTTAGGGTTGCAGAGTTTCTGGAAGAAGAAAGGGGGGGGGGGTCGAAACAGTGCCTAAGGGGTTGGACCGCCCGGTCCCGACCCGGTCGGACCGGGCGGCGCCCTGGCCGAGCCAGGGTTCGACCCTGGCCGAGCCAGGGCTCGACCCTGGTCTAGCCAGGGTCCGAGCCCGGGCCCTTTGGGCCTTTATAGGCTGGGCCCATTTTATATTTTGTTAAAAATTGTTTTTAATATCTGTTTACCCCCTTTAAACCCAATTTTAGCCCGTTTTAGCCTGTTTTAAAATTGTTTTAAAACAGAAAATTATAAGAATAATTAATAAGTGTTATTAATTAATTTTTATGATTATTAACAGTTTATTAAAGTGTTTAACAACTGTTAGTCTATTAAAGGGCTTTATAATTAATGGGTGTTTGTTAATTGTTTAAAATTATTTTAAATAATTAATTCCCTGTTAATTTAATTAGTTTAAAATTGTTTTAAACTAAATTCATGCATAACTTGATTACACTTTGCCATTCAAATTGTTTGAATAATTATTTAGATTAACTGAATAGTTTAGTTAGTTTATTTGTCAATAATGTTTTAAATATTATTGATAATGCTGAAATAAATGTTATTTCGAAAACTAATTGGTATTATAATTTTATATTTATAAAATTTAATACCAAACAGCAATTATGTGATGATTGTGATGCATGTGATGTGTTTTATGGTGGGATGATCATGGACTTAGAATTTTCATGTGATGAATGATGTGAATGGATGCGATTCTTATTTCATTTGGTATTTTTAATAGGACCTGCGTGTCCTCCTCTCTCTTAATCCAAGTGTACTTTCTACCTTCCTATAAGATTGTACTCCCCTTGATAAGATCAAGGTTTCTAAGTGTTTAAATGTATATTTGTGGACCTGCGAGTCCTGAATTTTGTATTTAAATGTATCGGATTAAGCTAAGAGGACGGGATCTTCTGAAGACACCTCTGGAGGGAGGACTCGCATCAAATGGAACCAGTGTTGCTGTTTTCACATTAGGATCCTATTATGGATCATCGTTTGGCTCCGATGAATCCATAGTAGCTTTAGCAGTCCATGATCATCCCCATTTAATTTTTCTGCACATATGTGATATTTGTGGACTATGCTATCATATATATATTTCTATTTAGTATATTGATACTTCAAATTGAAATACTATTGATAGCACGATTTTTTACAAATCAAAATCAAAACCCTCTTTTAAAACTTAAGTTGTAAACGTGAGATATTAAGAATAATCCACGTAACCCACCATCATTATAGATCTTAGGATAATTCTTATCTCAAACGGATTTGTTGTGCTACCACAAGGTCTGTTTGATTTAGAAATTAAACTAGGTCTACGACATGTGATGTCATTAAGATGAATGGACAAATAGTGTAGTTTTGTTGTGCTACCACAAGGATTGCACTATGAATTCATGTCATCTAAGTAATGATGGATAAACTTAACTGAATCGAATTGATTTGTTGTGCTACCACAAGGTCATTCTGATTCAGGGGTTAAATCGATCGGATATTGCAATCGTTGCAACTGTCAAGAGTTGACTGCTTAAGGGACTTGATGTGATTTGTTGTGCTACCACAAGGTCACATGCATGTTGCCCGAAGGATTCTGATCCCCACTAGGAGATCACCGGAATCTCCCGTTCTGTATCTTAGAGGGTAATACAGATCGCCGAAAAATAGTGGGAGCATAAATCTAGATTAAAAGTCCTAAATCTGATTTTAAGAACTATCTGCTCATTTTATATATTTCCATGTAGGTCGCTATGTCGTCACCTAACCCCCTCCGTTGCATACTTGATGCAAATAAACTCACGGGACCAAATTACATTTACTGGTTACGCAACCTGAAGATTGTCCTCAGGTGCGAAAAGCTAGCCTATGTCCTGGATCAACCAGATCCAGTGCAACCCGGTGATAATGCTAACGAAGATGAATTAATGATGTATGAAAATTGGAAGGAGGACTCTGTCAAGGTCCAGTGTTATATGCTCGGTTCAATGAATAATGAACTGCAGCGACAGCATGATAACATGGAACCTAAGACCATTCTGAATCACCTACAAGAGTTGTTTGGTGAACAATCCAGAACAGAAAGATATGAGATATCTAAGAAATTGTTCAGGACCAGAATGAGCGAGGGCACATCTGTGCAAACTCATGTGCTCAAGATGATAGAGTGGATTGAGAGGCTTGCAGTGCTGGGCTTTGTTATGAACAATGACCTGAGCATTGACTTAATCCTACAGTCCCTTCCAGATTCATTTTCACAATTCATTATCAACTTCAATATGAACAAAATTGAAGTTTCACTTGCTGAGCTGCTCAACATGTTGAAGACAGCAGAAGGCACTATCCAGAAAGATAAGCCAAGTGTAATGCTTGTTGGTAAGACCAACAAGAAAAGAAAAGCTGGACAGACCTTTAAGAAAGGTAAGCCTAAGAAGCTAGTGAAAAGCAAACCGGCGGCACAAAAGGACAAACCTAAAGTCAATGATAAAGGTCAGTGTTTCTACTGCCATAAATAAGGTCATTGGAAGAGAAACTGCAAGATTTATCTTGCAGAAAAAGCAAAGGAGAAGCTTGGTGAAGATTCAGGTATTCTCATGATCGATCTTAACTTGTCCTATAGAGAATCAACATCCTGGGTATTAGATACTGGATGTGTTTCTCATATCTGCAATAACTTGCAGGTGTTAACAAGTAAGAGAAGATTGAACCACGGAGACGTGGATCTGAGGCTCGGGAATGGAGCAAAAGTTGCTGCGTTAGCTGTGGGGACAACAAGACTTCAGATGACGTCAGGAGACTCCTTGGAACTGATAGATTGTTATTATGTTCCAACCATTATTAGGAATATCATATCTATTTCATGTTTAGATAGACAAGGATATTCTATGAAGCTAGAGAATAAAGGTTGTTCAATTTATCAAGGAGACAAATTGTTTGCTTCCGGGTATTTATTGAATGGATTATATTTACTTGATATTTCATATGATGTTTGTCTGGTAAATAATTCTCTTGAACGCTTAGATAAGGATGTGAATAAATCGTACCTATGGCATTGTAGGCTAGGTCATATAAATGAGAACATGATCATAAGGTTGCAAAAGAATTGATATCTTGATCCATTTGATTATGAATCATTTGCAACCTGTGAAGCTTGTCTCATGGGAAAGATGACCAAAGCTCCATTCTCAGGACATGGAGAAAGAGCTAAGGACTTATTGGAACTAATACATAGTGATGTATGTGGTCCAATGTCTACTCATGCTATGGGTGGTTACTCATACTTTGTTTCATTTACAGATGATTTCTCAAGATAAGGCTACAAATATTTAATGAAATATAAGTCAGAAGTCTTTGAGAAATTTAAAGAGTTTAAAAACGAAGTTGAGAACCAGACTGGAAAGAGTATTAAAACTCTTCGATCAGATAGAGGGGGTGAATACTTAAGTACAGAATTCACATAATATCTTAAGGATAATGGTATTTTGTCTCAGTGGACTCCTCCCTATACACCTTAGTTAAATGGTGTATCGGAAAGGAGAAATCGTACTCTATTAGATATGGTACGATCCATGATGAGTTATGCTAACCTTCCAACCTCTTTATGGGGATATGCACTATTGACTGCTGCATATCTGTTGAACAAAGTTCCGAGTAAGTCAGTACCTTCCACTCCATATGAGATATGGAAAGGAAAGAAACCAGACTTTAAGCATGTTAGAGTCTGGGGTTGTCCTGCACATGTCAAAAGACATGATCCAGACAAACTAGATTCCAGGACAGAGAAATGTAGATTTGTGGGATATCCAAAAGAGAGTTTTGGATATTACTTCTATCAGCCCAGCGATCAAAGAGTGTTTGTCGCAAAAAGAGCTGTCTTCTTAGAAAAAGAATATCTCTCAAAAGAAGACAGTGGGAGCAAGATAGAACTGGAAGAAATTCTAGACTCACAAATCAACACTGGTTCATCTACTGAACCATCGACTCAAGAACTTGTTCAAGATGATACACAAAAGGTTCGCAGATCAAGTAGAGTGCCTAAGCAGCCTGAAAGATATGTTGGACATATCGATGAAGGCAAACCAAAGGTGCACTTAAATGAGGATGATGATCCTCAAACCTACCTTGAAGCCATAAATAGTCATGAATCAGAAAAATGGCAAGAGGCAATGGATTCTGAAATTCAGTCCATGTATGCCAACCAAGTTTGGAACTTGGTTGATCTGCCAGAAGGTATGATACCTATTGGCAGTAAATGGATCTTTAAAAGAAAGATCGGGGCAGATGGACAAATTGACACATACAAGGCAAGGCTTGTAGCAAAAGGATATCGTCAAAGGCAAGGTATTGACTATGAAGAAACCTTTTCTCCAGTTGCCATGATTAAGTCAATCAGAATACTTCTTGCTATCGCTGCATTCTACGATTATGAAATATGGCAAATGGATGTGAAAACAGCATTCCTTAACGAGAACCTTCAAGAAGAGGTGTATATGATACAACCTGAAGGATTCACTTCCAAAGAGGATTCAAGCAAGGTATGTAAGCTGCAAAGATCCATCTATGGATTAAAGCAGGCATCCCGAACTTGGAACTTAAGATTTGATGAAGCAATCAAATCTTATGACTTCATTAAGAATGAAGATGAACCTTGTGTATACAAAAAGGTTAGTGGGAGCGCAGTTACCTTTCTGGTGCTTTATGTTGATGACATTTTACTCATTGGGAATGATGTAGGAATGTTGTCATCGGTAAAGGCCTGGTTATCCAAAAACTTCTCCATGAAAGATTTGGGAGAAGCATCCTATATTCTGGGAATAAGGATCTATAGAGATAGGTCTAAAAGGATGCTTGGCTTGTCCCAATCTATGTACATAGATACCATAGTCAAAAGGTTTGGCATGGAAAATTCCAAGAGAGGCCTCGTTCCAATGAGGCATGGAATTAATCTCTCTAAAGAAATGTCTCCCAAGACACCTGAAGAGAGAGCATACATGGATAGAGTTCCTTATGCCTCGGCAATAGGATCTATCATGTATGCAATGCTATGTACTAGGCTTGATGTGGCACACCCATTAAGTGTCACTAGTAGATATCAGGCTGATCCAGGTGAGGAACACTGGAAAGCGGTGAAATGTATCCTTAGATACTTGAGAAGGACTAAGGATCTATTTCTCGTTTATGGAGGAAACGACTTGGAACTTCGAGGATTTACTGACTCGAGTTTCCAGTCGGATATGGATGACAGCAAATCCATGTCTGGATTTGTGTTCATGTTAAATGGAGGTGCAGTAAGTTGGAAGAGTTCCAAACAGGAAACTACTGCGGATTCGACGACCGAAGCAGAATACATTGCTGCAGCTGAAGCGGCCAAGGAGGCGGTTTGGATGAAGAAGTTCATCTCGGCGCTTGGAGTAGTTCCAAGCATTTCAGATCCTGTTCCATTATTGTGTGACAACAATGGGGCAATAGCTCAAGCGAAGGAGCCAAGATCACATCAGAAGTCAAAGCACATTCTGAGACGATTTCATCTGATTCGTGAGATCATCGCCCGAGGAGATATAGTAGTTGAGAAAGTCTCATCTGAAGATAATGTAGCAGATCCCTTGACTAAGCCATTGTCTCAAAACAATTTAGAACGTCACTTTAAGTCTATGGGACTTAGACATATGGGTGATTGGCTATAGTCCAAGTGGGAGAATGTTAGAATTGGGTGGCCTCAAAGCCAATCATTGTACATTCTAGTTCAGATTATTAATAAAGGCAATTATTTCTTCATTTAATAGTTCTCGCAAACGACTATCATAATGAAGGTCCATAGACAAATGTATGGAATATTGAATCATGATGAGATCATGATAGTGAGATCAATATCCTAAGGCAATTGTCTTAAATAGTTCTCGATCATAAGATATTTGAGATGGACATTAAATATCCGATAAGATCGACACAAGTTATGTCTGCTCATATGATGAGGGTGAATGATCTCACATTCACTCGTGTGGTGACACTAAGACAAACAAGTGGGTGCTCATTAGAGAATGAGTTCACTGAACAGACCCAAATAAGAATTCCTGGATGGTAATTATACCTATTAGTCAACCAGGGAATTCAATCGTTGCAGTAGCACAGTTGGTCCTTAGACCTGAGTCACCAATGATACCTTGTTGGTGGACCATTGTATCTTGATTCTCTGACTCGTGGACTTTAACCATTAAGTCCACCATAATCGGTCTTTCAGATACAGTGGAAAGCTTGCGAAGGTAATTGAGTGGACAACAAGGGATCACTCACTCTTGGTATAAGACTGCAGAGAGAATGTCCCATAGATGTGTACACAGAAATCCCTGGCCAGGGTCAAATGAAAGAGATGTCTTTCTAGATATTAATTGTGTACTAGAATCCATCTGGATAATGCGATAGAGGGTTTGACTATAAAACCATACCCTTGCGTTATCAGGACATTGCATGAGTGAAGGATTATATATGTGCGGCATCTGCAGACGGAAAGGTTCAATTGAAGGGATCAGTATCCCTTATATCTTCTGGGATCATGAGGTAGTGTTTGGTGCTGTTCATGATCAGAAGGCCAAGTGAATTTATCATCGGATGATAATTTACTTGTTTATTAAATTAATCATTTAATATGCGATGTTTAAATGTTAATTAATAAATATTAAACTCAAGAAACAGTTCTAAGTTTAATGGGCCTGCAACCGGACTGATATATGGGCCTGGAGGGTCACACACATAAGAGTTCTCGTCAGACGGTGAGAGATGTTAAATTTCATGCTTATCTGGGTTTTTGTGAAAAGCTGCAGGATAAACATGAAGATTTAATAGAGAATTATCCAGGGCCAAACTCTTGGATAATCATGAGGATTAACTCTTGTGCTTATCCTTATTTCTATATAAGGAGGGCCAAGGGGGAGTGGTAAAAAGTGAGTTGGACGAATTTTTACTCCCCAGATTCTCTCTCTCCTCTCTCTCTCTCCTTCTCGGAGTGGATCTGTCTCTCTCCGCGCATGGTGGATCTGAGATCTGGTCGGAGCACTCGATTCGAGGAGGAAGTCGCGTCTGCTGCGGGAACTCGTGTGGATACCTCCAGAGATCGTGCGCGTGCGCGATTAACGAGTCGGCATCATCTACGGGAGATTCGAAACCCCGCAAAGGTGAAGAACTATTCTTCCCGCTTATTTTTAATGTCCGTTTTACAACCCCAGCAACCGATACAATGGAATCATTTTTATTTCCGCTGCGTTCATGGCGATTCCTTACACTCCGCATTGCTGAGAAGCCCCCAGATGTTGTACGGGGCTATGATCTGGATGTGGCCCACGAGGGTGCTCTGGATGGAGGTCAGAGCGGGAGGATCCGAGAGGCCTGCGGCCAGCGGCGCCCATTCGGTAGGGAAGGGCCACACGCTCTTCTCGTTCTCCGGCATAGAGATGAGGATGAACTTCCTCTTCCAGCCATGGATGGACGAGGGCTTCCCGGAGAAGATGCTTCGGCCGATCCGAGGGACGAAGCAATACCATTCGGATTTCCCCTGCCTCTGGATTTTAAAGAGGTAGCGGAAGATGTTGATGGAAGGAGCAATCCGTATACGGGCGAAAACGGCCAAAAAACCGTATACGGTGCGCCAGGAATTGGGAAAAAGCTGAGACGGGGCCAGCCCGTAGAAGCAAAGAAGGTTAACGACGAAGGTGGGAAGAGGAAGACGAAAGCCCGCCTGGAAACTATCTACATAGATAGAGAAGGTACCCGGGCGGGGAGTATTGGCCCTGGTGGTGGAGCCAGGCCGGTAAGGGGTCATCCAAGAAGGAAGCTGGAAGTAAGAAGCAAGGTTGTTAACCTCTTCGTCCGAAAGGGCGCAGGATGCCTCCGAAGCAGTGTCGGGACGACGACGTCCCGAGGTGGAAGCCCGGCCCGGGTTCCGAACCTCCCCGGAGGCCTCGGCCCCGGAAGCCTCGGAAGCCTCGGCCTCGGAAGCCTCGGGCTCTTCAGACATCACAGAGGCGAGGGAGTCCAGGGTAAGGGGGGATGACAGAGAAGACCGAGGAGAGTGGGAAGGAGTATACTCCTCGTCCGAAGGAGTAATCTCGCTAGAAGAAGAGCTGCGGACCATAAGATCGCGAAGAGGAGAAGGGAGGTCGAGGCTTACTCTCAGGAAGGGGAAAGAAATCTGTCCGGGACCGAGCGCAGCCTCTCGAGCCACCCAGCTCCACCAACAAGGCGCTCTAAGGTATGGAGATCCTCCCACGATGGCCAGCAAGTTCGGACGACGCCTTCAGAGAGCTAGCCTTTCGCCGGAGAGGAGGGAGAGCTCGGGTGATCGCAGAAGCAACGCAGGCGCAGCAGCAGGAAGAAGAACAGTGCCCTGATGAGGGCTTCTATTTATAAGCTCCATCCGAAGCGCCTCCCGCCGAAGCCAACGGCCGAGATCGGCCCCGTCGTCTCGCCGCTCCTCTCAGATGCCCGCCACGTGCATCGTCCTTCGGCAATGATGACGGGCCGGCTCCTGGACTTGAAGCAGAGCGATCAACGGCCGAAAGCGCTCCGACCTTTCGGCTGATCACCCGGATGCCCGCCACGTGTCCCGATCCGCGTGCCGAAGAAGGGAGCGGTGGCAATCCGAGTGGAACCTCGGGCAGAGAGCCGAGGTGATCCGCGACCCGCGAGCGGTCAGGATCCTTTTGTGCTTTTGACGGAGCGGCCGGATGCGCGACGCGTGTCCCGTGCTTCTTCGCGAGGCGAAGCCCATCCCGTCCATTTAATGAAGCCTGGCGCGAGTTAGAGGGCTCGGCCCTTCGCCTTCAGAGCCATGAGCCTTCGTCGCCACTCTAAATGAAGACGAAGCAACCGCATAGCCCTCGGCCGACCGAGAGCACCCTCTTCTCAAAAAAAAGAACAGAGCTTCGGGTAAGACACCTGTTACGCTATTTTCCTACTAGCTTCGGGCTATACTCTCGCCATCTCAGAACTGAGGAAGACAAGAGTGGGGGGCTATGTGATGAGGCAGTATCCGATTCGGCCCATTGAAGCAAGCCCAAACCCCGCTCAGCCCAGCAGCAGCAGTGCAAGGCCCTCAGGGAGCCTTCGGCCCATCAGCGGCCCAACAGCCCTCGGCCCGTAAGCGGCACCGTAGCTCCCGGCCCAACAGGCTTCAGCCCACCAGCCTACGGCCCGGGAGCAGCGCGGCAGCCCAGGGCCCAACATGCTTCGGCCCATCAGCGGCCCAACCCCCTTCGGCCCGATAGCCGAGTCCGGCCCACTCCGATGGCGGACCAGGCACTATGGCGGTTTACCAGTAAGCCCGCATTTAGTCCTATATCGGCTACCACCGTTAATCATCCTCTATCATCTGCTATAAATACACCGCTATTTATTGCCAAAGGTATGCTCTCCTAAGCCTCCGAGACCCTTAAGGACTACGGTCCAAAAAGCATTAAAGCTACTTTTTGCCTTCTGAATCGAATCTTCTTCAGGAGCTAACTTGACCGTCGGAGGAGGTTCCTTAGGGCCGAAGCCCGAGACTCATGCTGACCGGTTTTCTTCTTCTTTTCCTCCTGCAGGAGCTCGGTTCGAATCATCGTCGACCTTCCCGAGTCGGTCTCGGCCTCCGACCTCGGATTCCTCTCCCTGGTCTCGACGCCGTGCGCCGGCTGCCCCCGCGACAGAGGAGACCCGGTCTCGCGCCGCCCCTTCGTCCGCCGAAGGAGCTTCGGCCCCGACTTCCCGGAGCAAGCCAGCCACCGACCGAGCACCCCTCGGCCCTCGGACCTTCGGCTTCGCCTCTGCATCCTTCGCCTTCCGGATCCCCGTCGGGCCTCTGAACACCGATCCGACCCAGCTCCGGATCCTTCTCTTCGGATTCCGGCTTCGGAATCCGGTCGTGATAGCTTCGGCTACATCACGTAGTCACTATAATTTTCTTGTTTATTTTAAATCCTTCATAATCTTTGAACTCTCCTTAAAAGCCCCCTATTAACAATTGTCAAAAAGGAAGGACTACTCATGGAACATTCCTTTCATGTGTTATATTTTTATGAGAATATACTAAAAATGTTTTGAGAATATTCCTAGTATATTCTTTTCTTTGACAGTTGCTAACCCAAGAAACTTCTTAACACAGATTGTGAGAAGTTTAAAATAAATACAAAGTTTGTAGAGACTACGCAATATTGAAAAGTTATAAGGATCAAAAAGTTTTAAAAAAACTTAAAAGTAAAGTGATTAGAGAATGTTTTACTCATTATAATTATTTAAAATTATATTATAATTATTTAATTAAAAGCTAAGTCAAAAGTGACTTCTAATTAAATTTTTATAAAAATTTACTTAATTTTGTTGACAGATGTGACTAACTGACATTTCATACGACAACTAAAATGTATGACAGCAGACAGTTGCAATTTCACTTTCCTCAACGGAAGCTTTTCTCCCCTTCCTATTGACTTTCCTTTGTTAATTGTATGGATAGAGCTTTTCTCCTCTTGATGTAATAAGTTCTTCCCCCCAGTAAGAAGAAAATACAAGTTGTCTTGTGGATCTAATGCCATACCCCACAGCCCCAAACCATCCCTAGCCACTAAGGGTCCATTTAGTTCTACGTTTAATATATTCGAATGGAAAATATTTTTCTAAGACCCAACTCATTACCTATTTATCCGTTAATGTTATTGTGTTTATAATGGATACTTGATTCAGATCGAGTACGGGTCCACCAAGACACAGAATGAATTTGCAGCCCTAATTTACACCTAGTCCAAATTGATGAAAACAAGTAATACTAGTCACTATTGCATCCAGCTACCCTACACTAAACTAATTGGTATGGAAGTTGTCAACAATCCGTATGCTTGACCTCTCGTCATATGAACTATTTACATATGTATTTGCCAATGTATTACTGGAAAGGAGCTCATAGGAAATAGCCTACCATGACATAAAATATCTTTGACATTAATATCCTTCTCTCCAACGAAAGCAACTGAAATTAATTAACTTTTATTATTAGCAACTATCAACATCGACCTTAGTCTCCAAGTTGATCTAATCGTGTTAATTAATTATGATGTGCTGACATAAATCTTTTCAAGCAGATTAGTTTCACGCACACCATACACTTGTTTCCCTCAGTCTTCAAACATATCTCATGTTTGAAGGCATGATCCCATACATGTGATCTATTCTATAGTTTTGGATCTATATATAGTCAACTCTCAATACAAAACCAGCTGCGTTTCCAGTTTTATTTGTCATGTATCTTCTGTTTCAAAAGGAACTATATACCTTGACTAAGGGAAATTTGAATCGGTCTTTCATCTGTAATCTTCGTGAATCCCACTTAAGACATAGTTTAGGCCTCCACGTTATTTGACGAGATGATCATACCACATACTTTATGCTGAAAAGGGAAGGTTAAGCTAGTTGTTTGCAGGAAATGGCCTATGACTAGCTTGTAAGAACAGGAATCACTAATTTGACTCGTCAAGTGATTAGGAGTTGCAAGGTCTAATAGAAAAATGTGCCTTCTGCCACCTTTGGCAAGTGCACCACGGCTTCGTAATCTGCAATTACTCTGCGTTTGGCAACGCAGCTTACTTAATTGTTTCACTCAGTTTTTTCATGTCACGTTTTGTAAGGCAATTATTTTGACTAAGCTCTCCCATAAAAAATGTCAAATATTTGATCCCTCAAGGAAATATTGATCATCCCTAGAATTATTTAAGTAGGAGATGGTTTTTAATTTTGTCCCAGTACACTTGTCTGGCCGGTATCAAACCTATGCTCCAATTAACATGTCAACCTTGGAAGGCCTCTAGATTTTGATGTCCTTTAGACTAAAACTTAATTACATCGATCTTCTTGCCTGAAGCCTAACCTTATTTTTCATGTCTTGGCAAAATTTTTACCGACCAACGCATCCTTACTCTGCGGAGAGACTTGTTTTTTCACTTTCTCCTAATCCGTTAATGAGCTTCCTCAATTTTTTTCTGTTTTTCTGGTGATCATAATATTTTAATACTACAATATCTTAACATTTAAGATGTTAATATTTAAACACTCAATACGTTAGTCTTAACATACGAAAACTTGAACATGTTAGCGTATTCTAAGCCCCATGTATTTAATATTATAACATACTAATATGTCAACGCATTGACATTTCTCTACAGCACATTAATACTGCCTACATGCTAACACTTGATGTTAATGTACTAAGATAATACGATCTACAACGTGTTAACATTTTACATGTTAATAATTTAAGATGCTAAAACTTTAAGATATTAACATTTAACACTTTTCTACAACATTAAAATTTAACCATTTTAATACTCTAACGCATAACATGTTAATGCTAAAGCCTTATAGGTAGAGGCTAGACGAAAGACTGAAGGATAAAAGTAATGAAACGTAAATCTCTTCAAAGAGTAAGAGCAAAATGATCAACAAAAAGTTGATAGGGAAATAGGATCAGACTTCCGAATTTTTTCTTAAATAAAATCTTCACTCGAATGTAACTCGAAATTTTCAGTAGAATAAATGTGGACGAGTGACGTCATTTCTTGCACTCACTCTCATTCATATTTGCTTGCACAAAGTGGTTTAATTGGAGAAACTACACAAATCTCTGTGCATCTTGTTCCTTCATTTTTCTATGTTGTCGTCAACTTGGTGCCTTGGACCACTACATCTCTGAACTCCTTGTCCAATATTTTGAAACTTCAGCTTGCTTGATTGGTGCCCAGTGCCCTCCCTTAATCTGTACGAGTCTCTCCACTCTCTTATGGACAATAGAAGTCATCCCTTCTCTTAAACATATATCTCTCTTCCTTCTTAATTTTCTATATATACCAATTGGCAATGCAAGGTGGTTGCTGGTCCACAGCTGCCAGGCGAAACATGGTCATATTCTTCTATAGGATACTGTGGCATAGTGTCACCAACCTTGGCCTCCCTTTGGCTGTTGCTTGTTCAACATCACACTAGCATTATTCCTAGGTGATGATAAGGAGCATTTAGTAGAGATGAGGCTGGTTGGATCCTTAATAAACGGTGTGGAGGCCAATTTAATTGGCTGTGGAAGAAGGAAGCGTGCAGAGCAGACCGGAGAGGTGTGACACTGACATCAAAGTGCAGAGGCTGCTAGCAAGTACAGAAGTTGCATCTGATCTTGACCAATTCTAGCGGGGAAGCACCTGCTGCAATGCTTTCAGGACATTTCAACTGCAACTACCGTCTAATGAATCCCGCAAAGAGTGCAGCATAACTTAAAAACTGTATATAAATGATAGTTGCAGCTACAATGCTTGGTAACATTGTGGTGAACATTTGTCATTTTTGCGTCAAGTTTGGGCTGCAGTTAGAGTGCAGTTGCCAAAAGCGTGTAATTAGTGATGCGGCAACTCAAATTTTGAGTTTAGAAAAAAAAAAAAAAATCAAACTCATAAGCACCTGACTTAGGACTCGAAGTGGTCCAATCAACGGTAAAAAGAAAATTCTCACCTCAATGCCATCCAAACTGTTTACATAGGATTAAACTGCTGCTAATTCCCTATAGTGGCTGCAACAGCATGCGACTGCAACAAGCATTATTCCATAAAAAACACACATCATAATTAGAAAACAGTTGGCGACATGATGCAAGTCTTAAGTAGATCGCTTGCAGAGATGTTGGGTGCAACAAATATTACTCTGCCTGAAAGGCTAAAACACACATCGATTCTAGATGTGTGTAAATGAATCACTTGTTCACACTACTGTTATAAAATTTTCTTCAAAACTATTCATTTTAGGTAAACGAGTCGAACCACAGTTTCAGTGAACTTATTCACAGGCACACACTATTTAGTTGCACCTCTGGTTGCGGCCTTCGTCCTTGTCATAATAATATGAAGTCATCGTAACAGACACAAGTTGCTTAAGAGAGACAGCAAGGAATGGCTTAGGAGAATATCTCACTAGCTAGAGTACAAATAATGTCATTTATTTATGTACATTAGATGTATAGTACACTCCTTAAACATAGGCATCGGATCAGCTAAAATAATCTCAAACTCAAAGTCTTCCAGACTGTGGATCCCATTCATCTTTGCTTTTGGGTAGTGCTCCAAACATACTAGTCCAAGTTTCAAGCTGACCTACTTGAAGCAAATGCAAGGAGCTACTACATTGGAAACATTTGACTGGTAAGGATCGCAGGAAATGTTATCTGGATGCCCTTTCTCCAACTTTCCTCTGTAAAGGTTGCCTGTATGACTCTGAAGTGTTCAATATACACTAATATTTTTCACTTGAAATCATCACATTTGTTCCCATACCTATACCATGGAAATGCACTATATATTTACCTTTAGCTTTTAACGGCAGAGATTCCTTTAATTCAGCCCACTACTGACCTACGTTCCCTTTCTGTAGAACGACCCTCAATTGTGAAATGACATTTTTAGCTTGACATCCTTTAAAGCTTTTAATTATAACAAATGTAAAATTTTAATTTTTTAAAGTACCGTATGAGACTCTGAAAATATTTTCGTCAACAAAGTTTAAAAAAGAGTATAATGGTTAATTTTTTTAAGATTTAGAAGGTGAAGAAATATGATGATTTTGGAGGTAGCATAAAGTGTGGAAAGTACAAACACCCAACCTCTAACAGGTAGGTGTCAGTGTTGAGCACCAGCAACTCTGGATTTTGGATGCCCAGATTAAAATGAGAGAAGCACTCCACGATACCCCTTGAGTAATGATATCCAATAATTCGATTATCCAATCATTCTTTTACTAATTTTATAGATGATTTTCAGGTAATATTTTTGCAACTGATAAGCTAATGGATATAGAAACAGAAACAGGATTCATGTCAGTTTCTTAACAAATACGAAAACAGATAGCCTTTTTTTTTTTTTTTAACCTGCCACAAATGATAACCATTAAAATTTCATTTTCATACTCATAGATCATCAATATTGAAGTCCTAAAGTCCTTCGATTTTCATACACATAGGATTCCTAGTAGATTTCACAAAAGACAGTAATACTTTTGCAACTCTTTGCTTTTACACATTCCTTCTCTCATAAACATTTTTTGGGCGTTAGCAACAAAAGGGGGAAAAATATCAGATTGAATAGTTGATATTTCCCTTCCTCTCTTGACATGCATAGACAAATTTTTTTACCACTTTTTTTTTTATTTAAGTGGTGATTGAAAACATACTAAAGAGGCACTAGTTACCACCAGATGGATGTGAAAGGAGTTCATTTGGGACATAGATCCTTGCGAAGGCCCTACCATCTTAATTAGTATAAGCAAATCCACTACATTGAATGCAGTGTAATTCTCTGTGCTCGGCCAATAGGCACTGAGTCCAAGTTGACTAACCACCAAACCAACCCCTTAAGACTAAGCTCAAATCAACATTGACAAAATGATAAATCACTGATATTGATTACAACTACCTCTACCAATGGGTGGCAAGGGATACAATCTTAGGAGGTCAGTCATACAGACTTCAATTGGTACAGCCATATGCAACACGACTTACAATTGTTTGTGTTTTTATTAGCCACTGATGAAAAATTATAGGATTTTTTTTATATCGATTCTTATAAATATAGTGAATTCGAAATAAGCTCCTATATATTACATTTGTCGATATTAGTCCTTACATATTTAAACTTTTTAGTTTTTAATTCTTACCATTTGCTTCTGTTAGTTTTTCTTAATTTTATCATAGTTAAACATGAGTTTAAGTTTAACTCACTCTAAAAAAATCATTTATACTCATTTAAATTTTTTGAGTTTCACTTGCTGCATCAAAAGATGTTGCACGTGTTATCAGTGCCCCCGAAATTTAAGAAAAAATGAAATTAGACTTTTTTAGGTCACACCAAACATGCCTTACATGTCCGTACAATCCGATTTCATATCAAATGATATAAAAGAAAATATCATTATTAGACTCAACCCACTAAAGTCATTTTTCTACTCTTCATTGGGACTCATTTTTTTATTCTTAGAATCATTTCAAGTATTTCTGTCTATTTTAACGTTGATTTGAAGAACATTCCATGAATACTTCTTTTAAATGATTCTTAATTGGAAGGATTAATTACTAAATTATGTTAAGTTTATTAGGACTAATATCAAAATATGCAACATGTGAATTCACTATGCTTATAGGGATTGATACCAAAAAGGCCCAAAATTAAATTTCCCTACTATGCAGGGTAGGAAATTTTTATTAAATTAGGTTAAAAAACAATGAAGAGAAACTAAGTTTTGGAATGATTGAACAAGGTTAGGGTGCACAATCACTTTCTTTAAAGTTAATTCAGCCTCCAAAAGGTCGAGAGATATTGAATGTATCTACTTAATCCATTTACAACAAAAGAAATATCAAGTCTACTACAATTTGACATATACTAAGCTATCAATAAGTTGTAAATATGATCAATGCATTCACATTATCTTCTTCTTAAATTTGACACTTGAAACAGAAGGAGCACTCATATCTTTGCAATCACAAAGAACAAGCCTTGCAAAACTTTTCAATCCAACGAAATTAGTTGGGTGATCTAAGGAGTCTAAGCATTTGCCTCTCCTAGATCCTTCATTAGACTTGCTTTTAAAAACTTATTTAACTTTTGTTATCAACATCATGTCACTACTAAAGATCAAATGTTGTCAACATAAAGACATAAAGTAACATATGTGTTGTTTGAGAACACGAGCATTTTTCAAATTCACACATGGCATAGTTATAAATTACAACTTCATCAAATTTAGCATGCCATTGTTTAATAGATTTTTGCAACCAATGCTTCTGCTACTAAGGGTTTTAGAGTTTTCATCTTTTTAATGAGCATGTCGATCAAACTAGATCAAGTAATGTTAGACTCTTCAAACCAGATTCCCACCATTCTTGAAGAAAGTACTATTTAATAATATCTTCATCACAAAAGGAGAATCCGTAATTAATCGTCAAATAATTAAAGCTTAACACTCTCAATCACACTCATATAATTTACTGAAATATCAATTTCAGTACATGTGAGCAAGACAGGAATTAGAGAATTGATCAATAAGCAATCATAACAACACTTTCCCAAAGTGGGCAATAATCCAACCTCTACATAAAACAGGATCATTAATCAACCATAACAATCATTTGACTAAGAATTATGTCAAACATCATGATTCTTCTCGAGCTCTGGCTACCATATGTTGGCAAACTATGTCATCCTCACTATATATAAAATGAGTCAAATTCCTTCTTGCCCAGAGAACAACCACCTAAAGATCTTTATCTTGATGAATGTACTCATGCCCTGTGAGGGGCAGAAAAGCAGAGGCACATAGGAGAAAAGCAAAAAGCCTTTCTTTACAGGATCATTCACAAAATTCAAAATGCACTCACTTCCAACCAGCTCAAAACATCTTTTTATAGTGCTGTCATGCATGTTTTGTGTGGAACCATGTGAAATGTGATCTCACGTGTGGTTGAGAGGGTCCCACTTAGCAGTCAAAATCGAGTATCACAAAACTCGGCTTTTAATGATGTCCAAATAAGCAATTATCCACTCTCGCATGATATTATGAGAATCTTATCAAAATCACGTAGTGTATTGATTTAGACATCCAGTAAATGAAGACATTCAGCCATGTCCCAGATGGACAAAGCTCATAGAAATACACTCCACAATGAAGATTCAGCAAATTGAGACAAGCTACGACTTTGAACAATGATATCTTTATGCCTAAGAACGAAAATCTTAAAATGCCTAGACATGCAGTTTCAGTTAAGCAGGTGAACCAGCTATCACATTTCTATGTTGATTCTTTTTTCTTTTCTTTTTTTTGGGGGGGGGGGGGGTGTTGGGTTTATATACTCTACTTTTTCAAATAACTCCCTTATCTGGCCGATATACTCCTATAGTCCTATTTGCCATGAATGTCAAAAATGCAACTCTATGTGAAAGAGTTTTAAAAAATAAAAAATAAGCAAAAATCACAACTACCAAAACCCTGGTGGATTTGAGAGAGAGAGAGAAGAGATAAGATAAAGTGCATCCTTAAACTCAAGCGTAACCCTTCACATGCCCTTAGACAAGATTACATTAATCAGAGAAAAGTAGAAGTACTCACTTCAGGCCAGATACTCCTTCCACTCGGTCATTAATTGATATTCTTTATTTTTATCCATGTCAGAAATACCAGCCTGTTCATTAGAATTAGGAACTGAGATGGGGATATAGCTGTGGGTGAGTGCCGATGCATCCCTAACAACAATCATGCATCTTAAGTGGGCTGGTTCTGGCATTTTCTTTTTCTATTTCTCTGCGTGGGATCAGAGGGATTCCCAAATCATATCCACCGGCTTAGGAGGGATAGTCTCAAAACCAGACATGAGGAGTTCTGTCGTCTTCTTTCACCTTTCTGTACATAGTGCAGTTTGTCTCCCCTCTCAGCTTTCTATACCAGAGTATTACAAAATCATACAATTTATACATTTTCCCTAATTGTTGTCATCTCCTCATCCAGACCTGACATTTTCCTTGCACAGAACTCTTCTGATGCCTAATCATCTCAGTTCACAAATATACATGAATCTAGTTGATTTGGTCTCTATCATACCAGATATTGGCATAGACTTGTGAGGCTTAAGAGATTTCGAACAGTCCTCGGTGATCTTGTAGAAATCGGGAATAGTGGCCATAGATAATAATATTCTTATAATTCTTAGAAACAATTTTAAATTTTATGCATTTAGCCATTCAATATGATTAAACAGACACAATAATAATTACAATGCAAAAATATGTTTATGCATACAAGGATTCATTCCCAGGTCTTGATGCCATCTCAGTGTGGAGTAATTCTCGTCCTCTAATGTCTCCTCTTTTATCAACATTCTCATCCCCTCCTCCTTTTATCCTACCCCTATGTCTCCCTTTTATTCTTGATCCCAGTAGAGATTTCATCTTGGGACAATTGAAGAGGCAGAGATATCTATATCGCAAGAGATGGCAAACCATGTTGGGAACCAAGTCATTAGGCCGCTGATCTCACTGGGAAGCAGTAGATTATACTTTTTAGGACCACTGAGAAAGAAAGAAACTATAAGATAATGGTTTGTGTTTGCCATCAAGGAGCTGTAGCCTACTTTTAACAACCACTGAGATGGCTGGACCACCTTCCATTATACAGGTGAGACTAAAATTGACCATGGATCTGTTCATTTTCAAGGAGACATTCAGAAAACTTAAAAAAGAAAGTTGTGGGACTCACCTGGAAAGACCCCACATCACAATAAGATGAAAATTTTACCATGGGCCAGTCCAATACCAAAGCTATATTACCTCACAGGTTTTCATTCATAGACGCAATACAGTTTTTTCGGATGCAGGAAAAAAAATGGCACATGTTCCTCTACTCACGGCAGTTCACAAACAAATCTCCAGCATACACAGTCATTTGGAAGTTTGTGGCAAAAAAGTCATTTGTATTTCTGGAAGAAGTTTGAATCTTTGAAAGAACCCATACTGATGCGCCCCGATTTGAGGTTTGCAGCCAGCATATCTTACTACTTTCTACAACTATCCAACGTGATTAATCAGCCATTGCTATCCTTATATCGACAAATAGAGTTACGAAGGTATCTTTTACTAAAGAGTCTGTGGTTTAGCAGTATTCTCAGCTTACCTTTTATGAGAGGTATTGGGTTCAATTTTTACCTATCACAATGTGTGAAATTATAGAAATTAACTCACGATTTCGGAGGGACCTATGCCGAGTGCTCTCCATAGAGAGTGGAGCTTGTGGGGAGAATATTGTTTTCTGCAGTGCGTCATCTGGGTCTGAAATACTTACCCATATAGATACTAACGAGTAATTTTGGTCAGAAAAATCTCTATTTAAGGAGAAAATATTTGACCTTACAAGAAGTGGAACTCTTACCACTGAGGAGAATCTATACTGTCACTGATTTTTTTTTTAAAAAGATAGTGTTATGAAAGGGAACTGGTTGGAACTTTAAAGAGAGAATGTGCATGTTCGTGTTGTAATAGTAAAGGGATTCTATGTCTAGAATATTCCTGCATTAGGTGTTGAACATAGAGATGAGTGAAGTAGGTCTCACACAATTATAACTCAAGCTTTTTCATCTAACACAATTATTTTTGATATCTTAAGTATTTAAATAAGAAGATGTTTTAGGCTTCTATGAGTTTCAATCTAACTATTTTGTGGAAATGGTTTTCAACATTATTTATGTAGTTTTTAATTGTTTCTTGGGTCCCACATTTTCATAGGGCACTAGGACCACTTGACATGCCAAGCAATGGCAATCGAACTATATTATTTTTCATCTGTGCTTCCATGATCAACACTAAAAAATGAGCAAATAAGTGTAATTTGACCTGTTTTCTACTTTTCAACATCCTTTCATGACTCTAATGGCATCTTAAGTAAATCCCCGGACAAAATGCAAATCATTGGTCCCTTTTGTGGAAAAAAACCATGCTCTTAAGAGAAAATAGCTCTCATAGGGCTCATGTTTCTGGGATTTTATCTTAAATCCCCAAGCAAGCGGTCTTATTTGAATCCCAAGAATCAACTTCTCCACCTGAGATTTGGAAGAAATGCATCCATAACATCTGTTGGCCCCGGTGGATATGGCAAACCCAAGAGGAGGGGGGGTGAATTAGGTTTGAAAATTTTGCTTTTGAAAACTTTTAGGGTATGAAATTTGAGCACAAGAAGATCAAATGTAGATAGAACAAGCACACATACAAAGCATACACGATTTATAGTGGTTCGGTCCCAATCAATTGAGCATACGTCCACTCCTCTACACCTCGTAGAGAAAACCACTAGATGAACAATCTACACACGCTAGTTATGGCCTAGCAAGCCTTACACATGGTGTTTCAAAAACACCCATAATGGGACAAGACCAACACACACACAAACCATGGGTAAACAAGAGTTATCACACAAGAAAGAAGAGAAAGAAAGAGGAAGTTGTTGAAGCAATAGATGCCGGAAGCCCTCTCCCAACTGTAGCAATGAAAGAAGACTTGGGAGGAGCCAATCTTCTCTTGAATTCTCTCTCTTTCTTCACTTCTAGGGATCTTTCCTCTCTAAGAAATGGCTCTCTAGAACACTTCTTTTGAGTGGCAAAATGTTGGGCTTCAATGGTGCTAGTTCTCTTTTATAGAGGCTTTGAACTAAAAGAGCCGTTGGTGGTAGGTGAGGCTCTAACGGCTATATTTCCCACTAACACAACCCTGAAAAAGTAAAAATGGCCGACCATCTCGATGGAATCAGTCGAACGATTTCAGTCGATTGACCAATTTCATAGGATCGGTCAACCATTTTTGCAGTCGTTTCTATTTGAGAAACATGCTCAGAATGGTCAACTGTTGGCTCTATGCCGGTCGACCGTTTGGTCTAAAATTGTACTTTTCAGCAGGTTTTGATCCAATTGGTCCTCGTAATGACACACTTAAAAATTTTCACCTATCATTGACTTAAATGACATGTTAGAATCTTCACACGGTTTTGTTATTATCAAAATCAAGTTCTGGAGACAACAAGAAAAAGAACTGCTTAAGCATGTACATAACTGTAGCTCCTTCTATAATACTCCCTGTCTTCTAGGAGAAGAAATATATGAAATAATTGTTGGCAGAATAGAATTAAAAATAGAGGCCTATAATTTGGAAATTAAGGACTTACAAAAATCCAGTCATTTAATAGAAATTTTCATAGCCTCTTGCAAAGTGAGAAATGAGACACATGCATTAGGATAGCAAGAGCTCCTATAAATGACACAAAAGGAGAGGATTTTCTAGAAGCTTAAGCATGATTTACCCTTTTCTCGTTTCATTTCTTTCTCATGCACGATCATGTCCACAATTTCTTCAAAAGAAATCTTGTAGTCTCAATACCAAAACACTTCACACTTCACACTTCACAGAGAGCAAAGTCTCTGTCTGCACGTACAAGATCTCTTCGATCCAACAACATATCCATAATAGTCAGAAGCAGGAAAAGCCTTGTAATGCCAGACAACTGCAACCCTAATGGATCTTCATCACTTCATATCACAAGTCTAGGTAATGATTAGTGTTTTTGTTTCTCTCTATCTTTCATTTTATCACAAGAATCTGGTTCAATTCAACAATGATCCCCCGCAATTGCTACCAGAAATAGTGCAAAAAAATATACAAATGCACTATAATTTTGTCATTATTTGGACCCTTGTGAGCAGATGACATAGCAGGATACATGAAGGTTCAGCAGATTAAGCACTTCCAGATAAAAAAGACTGGCTTCTCCACATAAGCAATTATGCACATCATCCAAAAAATAACACAATTTCTCCCTGAGTTAAGAAAGTAGAGGAATCAAAGAGAGGTAAAACAAAATTGCACTATTTCAATAAAGTATAAGTGACATGTAAAGAAAGTGTCCCTTACACTATGTTCCCAAGTATTCAATTATTTCTTCATCGTGAAGTAAATCTTCAAAGTTCTCTAGTCTAAGGCTAAACGGACTGTTGATGAACCCATAGTCTAATGAAAGACTACCAATTGGTGAACCATTTTGACTGTCAGGAAGTTTATCTTGCCCATTACTGAATGCATCCTCCACCAGTCGGTGCATCTCTCTGGTGATTGCATTTGAATTCCCTTCTAGTGCAAGTGCCTGCCCAAATGCAGGACTTCCAACATCAGCTTCAGTCTCCTCAGACTGGAGTTGATGTTCACACACGGGATCACCAAATCGCTGCCTATCATGAGAAAGATTGTATCTTCCTGACAACACAAACAAGCCAATTCTCTGTCCAGATTCAAGACCAACATTTCCCAGAGCTGAACATATTAGGGGTTGACCAGCAACATTCATGCTTTGAGTGGCAATGTCCATAGAAGGGGCATCCAGATGGTTGAATCCAGGTTCTGCTGAGACACAATAGTTCCCAGAAAGCTTTTCTAGAATCTTCCTAGCAGAGGTTTGGTGCTTTTCACAGGGAACATCGTGATGGCCAAACTTTGGAAACTCTGTCTCTGTCTGATTCATATCTGGGATAACATTTCTAGTCTTGCCTTGTATGTGTTCATTGTGAGGACCTGACACCTGATCATCAGAACCTGTAGAATTCCCACAATACCTTTTCCTCTTAGGCTGCTCACGCACTTCATCTCTGTGTAGTACATCATTGTTAGCATTTTCAGGACAGCTCCCCAGCATGATTGGATCTTGAGGTTGCTCCACATTTACTGGGCAATTAACTCCATCATCTTTAGCAGGATTAGAACCTTGACCGCATTCAAAATCATCCACATCATACTCGTGATTGCTACTAGTTGCATCCTCCCCTCTTTTCTTTTGAGTATTACGTTGCATCTCTGTTAACTCAGATATCCCACTTTCACCATTTTGAGTAATTGTTTCCTCTATGTTCAAGACTGCAGACCAAAGGGAGGTCTCTTTAGCACTCATCTTGTCCTGCAAACACTTTGACTTGCGGACATGGTTTCTAATCTTGGCAATATTGGGAGACATGTGTTTTATCACTGCTGTGAGTACTCCAACCTTCCACACCTTCTTCAAATCATGAGGCTTCTTATACGGAGGAACCTGGCCCTTTGGAAATCCTAAACTTATCCACCACTCTTCATTCCCTGAGGGCCACCATGGTGGTGGAACACCCTTCTCCAATGGGAACTTGCGCTGTGGTGGGTCACAATGTTGCATCAACGATGACAAAAGAGAACCTAAGGTGGCATCTTGAAGATCCATAAGACCATGGAAACTTCCTCCCTCATTTTGTACGTTCCCAGCAGCAAAATTCTCTGCATCATACTTTGCTATTGCTGCTGGACCATTCTTATCAAACTTTACCTTCTCCTTCCACCAAGCTCTTATATTATCAGATGATCCACTAACAGCCTTCCCCTTCTCAGGTATGATTCCATACACAAATCCACGAGCATTACAAACTTCCATCAGTTTTAGCATATATTTCAGGATTCCATCTTGTGCTCTAGACATCTTCTTCCTTTGAGCCTGGTCGGATGTCTGCTTGGTTTTGGGTTTCTCCAAGGCTTGCTGGGCTGCAAGCTTTTGGCGTTCCTTTATCCTCGTCAACTTGACCGTGTCCTTCCACATCCGCGTAGCCAATTCGTCTGCTTCAATTTCTTCATCACTGACATCATTCTCTGTGAGATTAACACACTGAACATCCTCAGCCTCAGCATCCAGACCATCCTCTAACCTAGTTCCGATCATCGACAAGTGATCCATACCCTTCAGATTTCAGAAATTTCATTACAATGTTTTCCCACTCAATTCCCCATCCTTACACCCTCGTCAATACCTCGAAAACTTCATTCAACCCACTTTCAACCAAGTCCTACAGGAAAAACAGAATAGGAACTAAGCATCTTACAACCATGGACCCAAAAAAAAAGGCAAAACAGTAAAAGGAAACAAAAAGGATAGACTCTTCACTTCGATTGGAATTGCCCAATCATCAGTCATAATTCCTTAGTCCTTTTTCTCAACAGTCCCAACCATATTCAACTATGCCCTCCAATTACAAAAAGAGCAACAAATAAAGAAAAAAAGACTCAAACTTCCAGTTTGTTTCTCTTTTTCTGCTACAACATAAGGCGTAAAAGATCCTTATAAACAAGGAAGACGAAATTGGAGGGGGAAAAAAACTTTTTTTTTTTTTCCTTTATCACCCAAAACCCATTTCTAATCAAAATTTTCAAAGCTGGTAAAAAGACAAGATTTTTCACCACCGCCGTAATGTGACAATATTAGACTAAACACACCAAGCAACTGGAAAAACTTACGAAACTATGAACAGGGGGGATCCAGAGAGATACACACCATTACAGCAGAAACGGAGCTTCAACACCGTGCTTGGCCCTCTTAAGCGAAATCACTTCGCCCCTTTGCAATGGAAAAAAGAACAACTTTGAGGAAAGAACGAGGAAATGGAACGGAGAACCAGAAGATAGAAATTGGATGGACGCGGGCATAGGCGACCGAAGGGAATTGCTCTTCTAATCCCCAACACACGCCGCATCATTAATTTGTTCTCTTAAATGGCGGCCGCGAGCGCAGTGGGCGGAAGCAAAGATGGACCGAGCCAACTTCGGCGGTGTGCCAGGAGGCTTGACGTCATGCACGACGTCATTCCGTGCCGCGCTCGGACAAAAACCGACTCTCGCGGCTGGAGCGTGTCGGCGTGCTTAGTAGAGAGCTGTGCGTGGATGAGAGAGAACGAGTAGCTAAACAAGGGGGGTTTGGCCGTAGTGGGGCTAGCCTACTGCCTACCTATGGCTTAATAAATTTATAGCCGTGATAAATATTTTTTAAGTATAATAAATAATACATTGACATGATAAATAATATTTATTATATTTACAAAATATTTGTCATGCACAACATTATGTATTTATATTTAATATTTATCTAATTTACAAAAATTATCTAATCTATATGCCATCTATCTATTTAGACCAATAACATCTTATATTACAAGAGGACTTAACTTGTTTAGTGCAGCAAGCATTATTCTTATTGCATAGAGTTGTCAATGGGCCGGGCCTGAACAGGTCCAGGCTCAACCTGATCCTCAAAGATGCGGCCTGGGCCAAGTAAAAAGTCTAGTTTCATGGGCCAACCCGATCCGAAAGATTTTGATGTGGCCCTGTTAAAGCCCAGACCAGTTTAATTTTTTTTTATTTTTACCTTCTTAATGCAAGTATCCATTGGGGATTTTTATCAACATATTAAAATTAGAACATATAATATATTTTCATCATAATACAAATATGTAACATACCTAATCTCATTGAATACTCTCATAACTTAAATTGACACAATATCGTTTACATATAAAATTAAAATTAATAAAATAAAAATTTGATATACTCGAATCGAGCTGGGCTGATCAAGGCCCAAGTTCGGCCCTTTTAATTCCCAAGTCGGGCCAGGCCAAGTCTTTTTTTTTTTGTCGGGCCAATTTCATCGGCCCAAGCCCAATTAAAGTCGGGCCATGCCTCCGGACCTTTGGGCCGTCTGGTCCAATTGACATCCTTTCACAGTTTCTATCATTTTTTACAAATATAATTGAAATGGTAAGTTAACACAAAATTTCATTCATAATATTTTAATGGGTTAATTTCATATAAACCATCCTTACATGCAAAATACATATATGCCCCTCTTATTTACAAAATATCAAAACTGCCACTAAAGTTAATCGTCGTTCACTGTCGTTAGAATATGACTAGAATCTAATCATTAAAAGATAACAGTCAAACCAGTGAGCACAAAAAAATGATTAATTAAAAAGAGAGGTGGGGCCTACCATCTTCATGGCCACCGGAGAGATAGAGACACAGAGAGAGAGCTGCTAAGAAGGCGAAGGTCCCTGTGATCTTCATTCCCAACTTAGGCATGGTCTCAACTACCTTGGCGCTGCCAACCTTCTTATTCCAGATGTCGACCCTGGCTGCCGTTCAGGCTCACTATCTCATCAAGTGGTCAAACACTACCAGTGGCAGACGATGATTGTCATCTACGAAGACAACACCTTCAAAGGCACTACAGGCATAGTCTCGCTTCCTCTCTGATGTCAATGCCCTGCAAGTGGTCAACTCGGATGTTGAGCACCTTACCGCCTTCCCGCCACTGATGTCCCATCTCCCTCTCTCTCTCTCTCTCTCATGTATGTTGCAAGCACAAGGTACTCAAAGAAGTGGCTTTAAAGTGACTAGGTTCATGGTGGGCGACCTCACAGGCGTCGAGGTCATTGTGGGCTCATGCTAGACCTGTCGCTCCTGCACTTCCGACATAGAGAACTGTTACACCAACAAGGTCTTCAATATCTAGCCCCTTTCACTTCAATTCCTCTATGCACTTGCCCAGCAGCCGCCATGACCATGGAGCAAGCAAGCGAAAGGAGCAATAGACCCACCATCAGTGGTAGGTGGCAGCGATAAGGGGGCCGTCATTGCAAGTGGTGCCAAGGAGGGTCATGAGGGCAGTGGAGTGGAGGAAGAAGAATGCACAACATAGGAAGGCGACCTCGTGACAAACGGTTTTGAGGCCGCCATAGTAGAGAGAGATGTCGCAGGCAATGAGCTCCTCCTCCTTGAGCCACTACTTGAGGAAGAGCTTGTAGGTGGGGCACTGTGCGATTTGCTGTAATGGGATGCTTCCCCCCTCGCCCATTGTTGTAGCAACCAATAGATGTGTGTGTGTGTGTGTGTGTGTGTGTGAGAGAGAGAGAGAGAGAGAGAGAGAGAGAGAGAGAGGATTGTGCATGACTCTTAACTAAAGAGAGAGCAGTCGGACAACCCCAACCTTAGTGTAGAGAGAGAGAGAGAGAGAGGACTGTGCGTGAGTCTTAACTAAAGGGTATAATGGTCTATGCTCACCTTGGTTAAGGCCGAGTACTTTTGATAAAATAATATCATAACAAGGGTATATATGATATTACATCAATAAGAGGGGCATATATGATATTTCCCATGTAAGAAGGGTTTATATGGAATTAATCCTAATTAAATAATAAGTCTAGAATATAATGACTTATTTGGGTTATCTGATTTTATTCACTTTGATTGTTTTGGATTCATAAATCCTTATAAGAATGACTTGTTTTGGAATAAAATAAATAAATAATTTAATTAAGAATTTAAACTATACTCTTATTAAAATAGAAAGTACTTATACTTATTTTTATTTTTTATTTTTTAATATCTATTTTTTCATTCTAAGTATGGATCTAACTATTAAGGCGAAAATGCTTTTTAGTCCAATATAAATAATTATGAAATGCTTAACTTAGATAAACAATTTTATTGTCACACAAACTTAGAGATTTTTCTCACCATTTTAGAAAATAGAGAAAAATCAACATGCTAAGAGGAAATAAAATTTAAGTGATCCGAGTAGATGATTACCCTGATCACCAAAATTGATCAGGATAAGATGGGAAAAAAATATCAATGAACTCAATGTCTAAAGTTGGTTGAGGGTGTTGGAAATATGTCTCAAATCTGGCACTTGTGGAAGGGTGTCCAAGACTCTAGATGGCTTTAGGACCAAGTTTAATCCGATTTACATATGTATTAAGCTGGGCCATGTAGACACGCTAATTTTGACATCATTTTAAGTAAATTTCATATCATATAATAATGCCTCAGAATAGTCTGATATTTAATCATTAGTTAATTTTTATTAATCTTTCTGAAATTAATTATCTAAATAGTATCGGGTCAGACAGACATAATTTAAGTTAATTAATTAAATTGATTTTAAGTCAAATTTTAATCAAATATGAAAAAGTCTAAAAGACGTCGACATGTGTAGACGCCATTTAGAGTTTATTCCTATTTTGATTTTTAAAGTTTGAATTTTAATTAATTGATTAATTAGTTAAAAGACGTCTGCCAAGCACGACGCCATTTAGGTTTCTTAAGCTGTTTCTGTCTCTTTTTCCGAATATTTATTCTTATCTTAATTAGTCTAAAAGACGTCTCCCATGTGCGACGCGATAATGATAAATTAATCTGTGTTTATCTGTTTGTTAGTTGGATAAACTTCAAATTCTTTCATGTTAATCCATTAATAACCGCAGATGTAAAGCCTATAAATACCCAACCCTTTGATCATTGAAAAGAGAGTGATTATTAGTGATGATAGTGATAATTGAGTGAAATTAGAGCAAAGAATCTTGGCGACGATGTCCAGGCGCTGAAGGATCGAGGTGCTGCTACTTCCAGGAGTCTTGAAGCAAGCTACATCCCTTCTTCATCACTTCTTCGTCCTTTCAAGATCCATTCAAAAACCAAGACTTTCTAGGGGCCATCCAACTCAATTCTTAATTATTTATCATCATATTAGTTCAAAATCTTATTCATCATATCACTCCATGCAACACACACTCACTAGCATTATTTTCCAATCCATGTTTTAAGGGGTTTAAAAGACCATCAAACAAGTGAGTTTATTTGTTTAGTTGCATGATTAGAATTTCTACTGGAATAAATACTACGTCTATTTGAGTTTTTATTGTTCCATCTTTCTTTCTTTCACTTTTTGCAAGGTTCAAAGATACAAAATAAGATAAAGAGGAGAGAATCAACAAGAAAAAAGAAATATGGATGAGCTTCAAAGTCCGATAAGCATCTAAAGCAAGAACAAAGTCAGAAGGGCTCTCTTTCTTCAGCCGGCTGAAGGAGGGGAATCAAGGACTCGAACATCTCCCAATTCCAAAACAGGTAGGCGATCAATCTTTTCTTTTGGAACTTTTTAGTTAAAAATTTTTGGCGATCACATTCACTTAGTTTTAATATGTTTTATTTGTCACATAAACAACATAATTTTCATGATAATCACACACCCAATTTGAGCACTCACAGCTTTTTGGCGATCACGGTGGGACTTGGTCCGCCATCTTTTAATCTTTGTTCTTACTTTCATCAATCGGGCACTCTCTGTGCACCACCTGTGTCTCTCGACACGTCCTTATCGATCGGTGAGTTTTTCATTTAATTGTTATTCCTACGTGCACCACATGCACACTCCTGTGGCAAGATCTTGCCCTCCCCGTTTGATTGATTGGAAAGTTGTGGTTGTGATAAGAAGATTATGTGATTGATTGATATTTTAGTTGTTTATCTGATGAAATTATTCTGTTAAAAAATTTTAAAAAAAAAAGAATCGCTTGAGCCGATCATTTACTGCTTTCATCCTGTTTGTTTGAGGAGGAATCGATCTAGAAATTCCTCCTGAATTGTTCATTCTGCGACTTGAAAAGCGTCCAGGAACAGCGATGTGTTTCATACCGCGTCACCTAACCCAGACGCCTTGCAGGCCAAATTCTCTGCTGTCTGCTGCCTGAGTTTCTGTAAAAAACTAAGGTTCTGTTTGAATAGCGTCGAACAACAGCGACGCGATTCAGCCAATTTTTTGTTTTTTTCTTCAGTTCTCAGATTTCTGATCTACTTGCTACTACACATTACGTAATAAGCATTAGAGACCATCCAGGCCACAGGTCATACGCACTGGGACTAACACCCCCCTTTTTTCTCTTAGGAACACCTTTCTTGACGCCTTCACCTCTCTCTGATTGGGTTGGTCCCTCGATCAGACTAGGGCGTTAAAGTCCTCCGTAAGTCCCCAAAATCAAGGTATTCCTCCTTGTTCATCAGGCTGGTTGTACCAATCGAAGTCTTGATTAGATTTTCATAATGTTGTGAGAGAAAGCCATAGAGTATAACGGTGGAAATTGAACTGAAACTAGGATCCTACCCCTTGAGTGAATTTGTGATTAATTGAATCCAAATAACCAAACAAGGAATCCTGAAACAACGTTAAACATCCACTTGATTGCTTAATCTCTATGCAACTTGTCTGCAAATCTTTGGAAAAAAAAATCTAATATTATGTTACTTCGATCAGGTAGGGATTTGAGCATGGCTCCAGATGCCCTAGTCAACTACGAGGGAGATGCTAATGCCCCTCTTGAGTCTGATTACCACTTTGAAAGCGGGGGAGATGCTGATGCCCCCCGTAATCCCCATTCTTGTCCAGTTCGATACGAGGGAAACCAACAAACCTCTCTTCCTTGTGCTCATGATCAATATTCTGATCTTCCTCCGCATGTGCATGCGATTCCTAATCCTATTTTCGAGGGGGGCATGAACCCGAATGATCCCTCATCCTCCGATCCCTCGGGTCTAGTGAACGCTTTGGGAGTTCTTGCCTCCCGCCTGGATCCTCGACAGTTCGAGGCAATCCAGTCTATTTTGAAGGGGAAGACGCCCATGCAGTCTGCTGAGCCGAATCTTGCGGCTCCCCCTGTCATTCCTCAACCTCCTCCTCATCATACTTCCTTCATTCCCCAGGCCATGGAAGGCCATCAAGTCTCAACCTCTCGGCCAGCTGGGCCACAACTTTCTTTTTTGAGGCAACCGGTCAGGCCGCTGACGCCTACTTACCAAAATGCCCTCGGGCATGGCGGAAGCTCTGCCGGACCTCAGCTCTATTGTCCCCCATGCCCTACATACTCTAGGCAACATGCCTATCATGTACCTCCACCTCCCCTCCTCCTCAGGTTG
Source organism: Zantedeschia hybrid cultivar (assembly GCA_030544215.1). NCBI lineage: Eukaryota > Viridiplantae > Streptophyta > Magnoliopsida > Alismatales > Araceae > Zantedeschia > Zantedeschia hybrid cultivar. The sequence goes on along the minus strand of JARZZO010000003.1, from coordinate 10,813,151 downwards.
ATCCAACAACACAAGCTCTGCTTGCAAAGATGGAGCGTATGGACGAACAATTCAACAACCTTCAGAAGATAATGGGAGTTAAAGCTGCACCTGAGATTAACCTGCCAAGTCTGCCTGTATTCCATTTGCCACCTTCTGAGATGCCGGTATACTGAAAATACAACGGTACTGGTAACCCCTTCACTCATTTGAAGGAGTTTATGTATGAGTCATCTTTCTGGCAAAATGACAAAAGGTCGTTGGCATTTTTGTTCAGGAAATCCTTGAAGGGACCAGCCCTCGAGTGTTTCTTTTCTTTAGAACCTGCTAAAGTAGAGGACTATGGTATCGTATCACGAAAGTTCATTCAACGATACCAGGATAGAGTTGCCCCCTCTCTGTCCATTACTGACCTGATAGCAGAAAAAATGAAGCCTGACGAAGAATTCGTCAGTTTTGCTGATAGATGGAGGGGTATGGCAGAAAAAGTGAAAGATCATTTCTCTGAGTCAGAGCAAGTAAAGATGTTAATTTCTAATGCCACACCTCAGTTTAAGCTAGTCCTCGCCCTGAACAACTTGACCAGTATGGCAGAGCTCTATGAAAGAGAACGTTATTGTCAGAATGCTTTCAAGGATGCTACCTTCTCTAGTGTCTTTGATCCTCACCGACCTAGCAAGCCTCCACCTCGGAAGCCTGCCGTGCCAAATTCTCCTAACACAGGTCTAACCACTGAGGGCAGGCTCTCCCATGAGCAGGTTAGTAGTATGTGTTGGGATCGCTGTGTCGGGATCCGACCGAAAAACGCAGCGGAATAATAAGTTCGGGATCGGATCCATCCCGTTTCAATCATTAAAATAAAGCCGGGGAAAATCGAGTTCACCTTGCGCGGATTCGAATCCGCGTCCGTTTTCCGGTTCCGTCGGAGCGATGCCGCAAGTCGCGCAGATGCCCGACCTCTAGCTGTATCCACGCGGTTCTCCTCGCGATGGATCGTCCTCGCTTCCTCGCTCGCTGCGGCGTTCGTAGATCCCGTCTGACTGCGCGTAATCCACCGCGACATGCGGATTCGGAATCCCCGTCGGACGGAAGGTGGAGCAGTTGGGAACCGCACGCCCAGAAGAGAGAGAAAGTGGGGAAGAACGAATGACGGCTAGGTCAGGGTTGCTGGCTCCGGACGTAGAATCCGTTCTTTTATAAGAAGTCTGTTTGCGGTTTTTCATAAAAACCCAGACTTATCCGAAATCCTGTCAGATTATCCATCGACTTGAAAACCATTTGCGTGTGACCCTCTAGGCCCAAATACCAGTCCAGTTAATAGCCCATTAAGTCCAATAACCCTTTACTGACCCACTGAATTAATTAATATCCTTATATTCAATTAATCAGCTGAATTTAATGTCCCACATTAAATTCGGACGGACTGCCGATCACGTTGGATACCAAGCAACATCGCGTGATCCTGGATGGCACTGGGGTTATCGCAACCCTCTATTGGAACCTTTTTGTCATCGGTTAGCGCGCGGATATAATCCTTCATCCGTGCAATGTTCCCGAATCGACCTAGGGCATGGTTTACTGTTAAACCCTATTTGGTCGATTCACTTGAATCAGATGCCGCTAATCTGAATCCGATAACTCCTTATCGATTACAGAGTCCGCCCTGGCCAGGGACTTTAAGCGCATCATTCCCGGAACATTCTCTCTCAAACTACCGAGAGCAGATGATCCCGTATTGAACACACAATTACCTTCGAGGGCATTTCTCTGAACCCGATCGCTTGACTTATTGATAACCCATGGTTAGAGATTCGTTCGTCAAGGTCAAAGCTCAGAAACCTACCAACAAGATATCTTTGGAGTCTCAGGTCCAAGGATCATCCACGCAACCGTAACAAATGAATCGAGCTGGTTAACATTGAGGTGATTACCATCCAGCGATTCATAGTCGGATCAGTTCAGTGAACTCATTCACCAATGAGCACCTATAGGTTCAGCATAGTGTCTCCACACAAGTGACTTATGGGATCAGTCACCCTCATCATATGAGATGAAGTAACCTATACTAGTTTATCCGGATGTTCGATGTCCTATCTCAAACATCCTATGACTAGGAACAATTAAGAACATGTGTTTATAAGTCTTTGGTCCCGTAATTATGATCTCATCATAATCCGAAGACTGTTGCACATGTTCATGGACTTCATCGTGATACGATAAACACAGATCGAATTAATTACACACAATGAATTATTGCCATTTATTAATAATCTGAATAAGTACACAGTATCGGATTGGCTTTGAGACCATCTAATACTAACACCTCTAGCAATGGCCTTGCTGCCGGATGGCGCCCAACAACCCCTTGGATCATCCAGGGTATTGGCCATGCCTCTCCAACGTTTGGGGATGCATATCCGAAGCCTAAACGGCCACCGTTCCTCGTCAAACGAAGAACATAAATTTTTTTTTCGAATTTTGCATAATAGAATTAATCTAATTAACTTTAGTTCATCATATGAACATTAATCCAGCAACTATTCGAATTTGAGCATGGAATAATACATAAAATATTAATTTTGGAGACCGAAACGGGACGACAAACAGTGGAACCTGGCTCTGATACCACTGTTGGGTTTCTCGGGTTTCTCCGGATCGCTCACGCAGCGGAAAATAAAATATTAAAACAGCGATCCGTTCCCGTTTCGAAATCAAAAATTGATTATCGGATAATCGAAGTTCTCACCATGTGCGGATTCGAATTCGCAACCGTTCGGTTCCGTCGGTGCGACATCACAAGCCGCGCAAGCGCCCGGCCTCTAGCGAAGTCCACGCGATCCTCCTCGCGACGGATATCCTCACGTTCCTCGTTCTTTGCAGCCCACGAAACCTCCGCCGGTCGCCGCAATGATTGCCGCAACGCGCGGACGATTCCCCGTCGAATGAGATTCGAAGAAGCGGCGGAGTAGATCTGGATCTGTCTAGACGCCAAAGAGAGAGAGAAACAGAGGAGGGGCGGCTAGGGTTAGCAGCAGTTTGGCCTGCTCAGCCCGTTCGCTATGTTTTATACTAACCGCGCGATTTTTCATAAAAACCCTCGGTTTGTATAAAATCCACTTATTTATCCATCGCCTTGAGAATCATTTGCGTGTGACCCTCTAGGCCAAAGTACCAATCCAGTTAATGGCCCAACAAGCCCAGTGACTCCTCACTGACTTTATTAATCAATTAATAACCCTTTATTAATTAATTAATCAATCGAATTGATGTCGCACATCGAATTCGACCGGGCCTCTGATCACGTTGGGTGCCAAGCAACACCGCGTGAACCCGGAAGGTATTGGGGTTAAGTAACCCACTCTTGGAACCTTTCCGCCAACAGTTACCGCGTAGATATAATCCTTCATTCGTACAATGCTCTCGAGTCAACTCAGGGTATGGCGAGCTGTCAAACCCTAACCGGTCGACTCACTTGGATTGGATACCGCTGATAAATATCGGAAAACTCCTTTTCCGATATTATCGTCCGCCCTGGCCAAGGACTTCCACGCATCCATCCTAGAGCATTCTCTCTTTAAGTACCGAGAGCGAATGATTCCTTATTGACATACAATTCCCTTCGACGGTATTTCGTTGTACCCAATCCTTGGCGTATTAGAATCCCGTGGCTAGAGATTCGTAAACCAAGGTCAAAGCACAGAAGTTCACCGACAAGGTATCCTTAGTGTCTCAGGTCTGAGGACCATCCACGCAATTGCGACAATAGAATCAAGCTGGTTGACAGTGAGGTACAATACCATCCATCGATTCAGTCGGATCAGTTCAGTGAACTCATTCTCCAATGAGCACCTACAGATTCGCCTTAATGTCTCCACACAAGTGACTTATGAGATCAGTCACTCTCATCATATGAGCAGGAGTAATCTGTACTAGTCTAACCGGATATCCGATGTCCTTTTCGGATATCCTCCGACTATGAACGATTAAGAATATGTGTGTTTAAGTGATCAGTCTCACTAGTATGATCTCATCATAATCTGATCACTATAACACATATTTACGGACTTCATTATGAAACGATAATTAATGCGATTTACACATAATGAATATTATGCCATTATATTAATAAATGAACGAGATTTACATAGTCAGATTGGCTTGTAGGCCACCTAAAACTAACAGTGCACCCATCAATTCAGAGTCAAATGATCTATTCACCCTCCCCTTGATGTGTCTTAGGACACACCATGGCCCAAAGGGGGAGGTCCAGCCGATCTCGTTTTGGTGAGTGCTATCTTGCTCAGATCAATGGCCCATCATTAAAGATCAGATGTCTACCATGGATACCTACTCACTAAAGATCAGATAACTGACATAATAGGTGTTGTTTGGTATGCAGTAACCTGTAAAATACAGTGAAATAACATTCTTTCGTATTTTTAGAATTTAATATATTATAAATATTTAGATTTTAAAAATTAGTTAGTTGTCATGATATTTTTATCCCATTTTAATCTTCCGTCTAAAACCACCATAATTCATAACTGAACAATTTTAAAATCGGTCATTTTAAAAACTAAAAGCTTTCAAAAATTTATAACACACCAAATAATAAATATCTCACGATAGTCCTAGGCACAGTTATGTTCCGCCGAGGTGAACACCTTCCCTTGATGAGCGCACGTTTCGTAGTAAAGTATGCTGGGCTTTGTAAACGGCGCGTGTGCTGTATGTCGCAATTGCAGCCATTAACAGATACTCTTTTGTGGGGGTGGTAATAGATTTTCTATAGTCTTTTATTCTATATGAATTGTGAAGTGAGATGTAGAGACTATCTTCTTTTATGTTATTATGTATTACTACTATGAGAATTAGAGATGCAAATGGGTCAATAACCATGACCGTATCCATTAAGCTACATTTTAAAAATGCTATCTGTTAATTATCCTATAAATTAACATTCGGTCGCATAATTGGATCTTAATATACCATACATATTTGTTCAGAAAGGAATTATATAAATTACTTTATCCACTATGCATATCAATTTTAAAAAGCTATCCATTAGTTATCCTATAAACTAATGAATGGTTAGATAATCGAGTTATCCGTTACCATTTGCATCCTCTAATGAAAATGCCTCCACAGCGTGAGAGGTGAGGGATGTCTTTTCTGTGTGACGTCAGATGTAGAGATTATCTTTTTTAGGTTCACATAATCTCCTAATGCTTCATCCCCATTATATTATCTATTAATAAATTAAATAATTAATTAATTCAGACCTCTTCTAAGGGTGGGACTTATTTTTCACCTCCATCAAAAGATCCCTTATTTAGCTCCCCTTGCTTTTTGACAACTTTTTCTGAAGTCTCTTGCTGCCACCTCTAAATACAACATCATTTTTAAGGTTTACAAAATAGCCCTCTCAACTTTCTCTCTCACTTTTAACCTCAATGAATAGTGCATGGGATATGTGACGATTTTAAGGAGAAGCAGATAAAATGTGAGTACGTTCGGTAAATGTGGTAACAGGTGAAAGAAAAAATTAAAGAAGTTATTTTGCAAAAGTAAGAAACTGATGTTTTCATAAAAGAAAAAGATAAAAAGTGAATGTGAGTTAAAAGTGAGAGAGAAAGTTGGGACGATTATTTTGTAAACCTTGAAAACGGCGTTGTTCTTTAGAGATAACAAGAGGGGGCTCTAGATAAGGTTCTCAACAAACAAAGGGGTTTGAGTAAGAGATCTTCTGACAGGGAGTGAAAAATAAGTCTTACTTCTTACCCACGAACCTAAATTAATTATCCTTAAAATAAATGTAGTAACCTCGTTTATCAGTGAGGTAAACCACTAATTTGATGGCGCAAAGAAATATCATGGATGACGTCATTTTTACTCTTTTGGTATACTTCAGTTCCATTAAGATACTCCATCTATTATCACTGTCAATTGAACATTCCAATATAATTATAACAAAAAGTTCATATGCATATGGATGGTTGATGGACAAGAAGTACATTAAGCGTTGCTTAGATAGTAAAATATAGTCTAATAAGAATAACTTATTCTACGAATAAGTCTGATTCTAATTTGATAGACATAACATGATATATCGTCCATGAATATGTTATTCTAAAAATAAACTGAATAACACATTTCCTCTTGCACTCAAGAATATAATATTTCATCTTATATTTTACTTTATTATTAAATCAAAACACCTCTTATTTCAATACAGATAATTTGAAATAAGTCATTCTCACATCAAAGTAACCTTGAGAGAGTAATTTAAAGAAATACAAATAGCATTTTTATTGACTTATAAAGGTTGGAAGATCTATAGATACAAATTCTCTCATGAATTTATCTCCCCACTATTGAAGGAGATTCCAGTGCAGAGAGTTTTTATTACCTCTTTCTCTGGACCTTTACGTACCACCACCCACATAAGGATGGAGTAGATTTGGCATATCTTTTCACCACAAATAATCTGCTTATCTTCATCCGAAAATGAGATCCTCTGGCCCACAGAGACATGGGAGGATGATCTACGTATCCTCTCATATGTATCGTTTCTATGGGTATACACAGATTCAGAGGATCTAGTTCCCTTCACACCTGATGTGGATGCGATACATATGAGAGGATACGTACGACTACGTATCACGACCGTTGTACTGTTCTTATTAGACTATGCCTTCCTAAATATTCCCATCTCCCCCTTCACCTACATCTCACTATCTCCCCCTTCATGGCGAGTGACAGGGCGCCGAGGCTCCCTCCATCCTCAATTCTAACCCCGGGCATGACCACGGCCCTGCTCCCCACAAACCCACCCTCCCCAACTCTGATCTTCCCATACTTCACCTTCCCTCCCTCCCCTTCATATATGTGCCCAAACAACAGGGCATCCCTCCCCACGCACCCTCCTCTCTCTATCTCCACCATGTCCGGGTTCATGGCCGCCCCCACGCTGTCCACATACACCCCTCCGCCCATCCCCACCTCTGCACCCATCAGCTTCATCCACACCCCGAAGAGCACAGAGCCCCCCGCTATCTCCATGAAGAAGTCTCCGACCACCGTCCTCAGAGCCTGCCAGAAGCCGTCCATGAAGACCTCCCGACCCCAGATGGGCACCATGTCTCCTTCCTTCTTCTTCCCCACCAGAACCCACTTGGCCAGGACGCAGACCAGCGCTGCTGTGATCCCTGAGGACACCCAGAACACGGGCAGCGTCCAGTGCAGGGGGACCTTCTTCACCTCCTTCATGAACAGCGCCCAGTTCAGGGGGAAGAAGGCCACCAGCCCTATGATGAAGTAGGGGAACAGGGTCTGCAGCAGTGGCTGAGGAAGAGTCGCCCACAGTGTTTGATGCCAAGACCTGGCCAGCACCACCTTCCCAGGGTCCTTCTCCGGCGCCGGTGCCGCCATCGGGCATCCGGCGAGGTCCAACTTTGCGTCGGACTGTTCGAGGAAGCTGCGCCAGGCCTCCGGTAAAGGCCGGCCGTTGCGCAGCCGCTGGCATATCTCGTAAACCAGTGAGCGGCCATGGTCGATGGACGCACTCTGGGAGCAGGAGGTGGCTCGGATCACATCCACCGCGCGGCAGCGGAGGAAGGGGTTGAACTCCAGCTGCTCCAGCTCTTCTCCGGTGAGGCACCGATCGATCACGATCTCCCCAACCTCGACATACGGGAACTGGGCTTCGTCCCACGGGCGGGTGCAGTCCAGAGCTGCCTCGCGCTCCGCCTCCTCGGCCGGAACCTCCCGACACTGCAACTGGAACACGTAGCGGACTCCCCCAGGTGAGCTCACGCGCCGGCGGAAGTCGTCGGCGAGGAAGAGGAGAGGGCGGGTGTCGTGCTCTTCTCTGGGGATGGAACCGGTCTCCGGGGGGAGCACCCCCTTGGGCGCCACCTCGCCGGCTTCCTCGCCAACCTGGGAATCCCACGGCCGGAGCTTAAACTTGGCGTACATCTCCCGCCCGTCCTCGAAGCGGAGGAGGCGGCAGACGTTGGAATAGTAGTGCAGCTCGGCGTAGGAGTCGGCGTTGCGCAGCGAACCCCAGACGGCGTCGCGGATATGGGGAGCCCGCTCCACTTGCTTCTCCCTTGCCGCAAGCCCGCAGACCAGCCACGCAGCGAAGTCGGCGATGGTGCGCGCGTAGAACGCTTTGCCCGTCTTCAGCGTCAGGTCCAGCACTGGTGAGTGGTCGTCCCCTGCGTCCGACAGGATGCGCACGGCGGCGCCGCGCGCGTCCAGCCTGGCGTCGTCGTCGGCGCTCAGGCTGTTGCTGTGGCGGACGACGACGGGGAAACACCTGCCGGGGGAGAAGAGCTTGTGTTGTTGCGGCAGCCATGGCAGGGAAGCGTGCATCTTGAGGACGCCGCTGCCGCCGACGCCTATCCTGTGGAAGTACCTCGATTTCACCTTCATGGTGGTGGCAGCCAAGTTGCCGGCGAGGTTGGCGACGATCTTCTTGTACCCGGGATCCATGTCTTCTATCCTCTCGTCTTGATCATGCAGGGTGTTCTTGACCATGGCCGGCGTCGGGGACCCGAGGTAGACGCCGCCTCTCCGGAGTATCGAGTTCGCCGGAGCAACCGAGAGCGCGCCAAGCATGACGCCGTCTTCGACCACGGCGCGGGGGAGGACGAGGCTTTGACTGCCGATGACGGAGTTCTTGTGGATCTTGATTTCGCCATGGCTGAAGCGGCCGTCCGCAGAGTAAAGCCCAGGTAGCAGACGGCTGAAGTCACCCAGATGGACGCCATCACCAATGGAGAGGAGATCAGGCTCGGTGACCGGGTTGATGGCTCTGATGGAGCAGTGGCGGCCAACCTTGGCGCCCAGGAGGCGTAGGTACGCACAGAAGGCTTCTGTTCCAGAGATGAGCTTTGCAAACCTGACGTGGGAGGCGACAACTAGTCGACGACAAAGCCATGCTCTGAGGTGGTTCTCTGCATTGCCTCCTCTTCTAGTGAGAAACCGGGTGAAGATTGCAGTGAGGAGACTGAGAACTATGCCGTGGCTGAGATAGGCAATGGCAATGGACAGGGCAAACTCTACAGGGTTTGATGGCGTATCACCAATTGCAGCAGCATAAGCCGCAAAGACTGCCGGAAACCAGTGGAGAGCTCCGGCGATACAGAGGAATGTGAAATGATGAGAGGAAGGAGAAGCTCCAGACAATTGGATATATATAACATATAGAATTGCTGCAGAAAGAGTGCTCAGCAGTCCAACTGTGTAGATGCCCATGAAATGATATAGAGGTGTGAGCTTATCAAGCAGTCCTCTTGTCCCTCCAAGTGGAGATTTACCCTGGAAAGCAGTATCAAGAACTGATTCAGCTAGTAGAAGCTAACATCCAAGAAAAGATTGGTGCAGTCAAGGATGTCTAAGAGAGAGTTGGATTAGATACTAGTTCAAGAGATGATCTAATGTCCCAATGTTAAAAAAAAAGTTATCAAGATAAGTTACAAGAAGTTCAAGAGATTCACATACCTTCCAAGCCCTGGCATCCATGTCTGTTCTGAACACAGGTTTCTGCCCTTCAGTTCTCTGCAAAGGCATGATGCGTGATCCTTCTCCAAGAGTGCTTCCTTTCTGAATCACAGTGTAAGGGCCGACATAGGAACCCCGGCCAATCTTAATGGGCAAGAGTCTCAACATTCCATTCCGCACCTCATGGCTCTGGATCAGTGCCCCTTCTGCTATCACAGTTCCATCTCCAATTGAGACCAGAGATGGGTCTGTAATATCCACTGTGTCAATCAACACAGACGACCCAATCCGAGCACCAAGCATCTCGAACCACCAATTGAGGAAGATGGTTCCTCTCAGGTGGACAGCCAGGACCTTCCCTGCAATTTCCTGGGCCTTGTTGAGCGTCCACCATTTCACAAAATCCATCGACATGATGGAAATATCCGGTGTCAATGCATAGTTTGGCTGTAGGAAGGAATTCCCAAGTAGAACTATGCAGATGCATGTGAAGAAAATATACACGATCCAAATTAGGGGAGCAAAGAGAAAAGGTACTGCATAGTTCACAAATGGGGTCTTCTCTATCAGAGCAGCATAGTTGGGCAGCATATTAAAAAACATGGAGGTAGAAAGATATGCAGGAAGGATCAGCAATGCAGCAGTGCAAACAATAGCTATAAAGTGGAGACACAGAATACCCAATTGGTGCATCTCAGAAAGTTCAGCTTGATCTGATTGGAATACTTCCATCTTGGACCCCACAGGATCAGATAGAGGGGCCATATGTTGAAACTGAGACCTGGTCAGCAGATTCTCTGAGAAGGAGGCCAAATCTGAGATACAGGATGCTGTAAAAATATCCATTGCACCAACTGGAACTCCTAAGAAATCAGTAAGCTTCTGAGATGCCCTAACAACACCAATGGAATCTATTCCATAAGAAACTAGGCTCTCACTGGCAGTTACCTTCTCAAGTGCAATTCCTGTCTGCTCTGAAACTAGTCCCCTCAAGAACTCTGTAATTTCCTCTTTGTTCTTTCCAACATGACCAGTAGTGTTACCTCTACATGGCTGGGGTGTTCTTGTCTCCGTGCAAGTAGCAATTGTGAAAGATCTCAGCAAAGACCTCCTCCCACCATTTGGTTCCTGGACTAAACTTAAGGCTCCATCTGTGAACTGCTTCAAGCATTCAAACCTCCTTATCTTCCCAGAGGTGGTTTTACAGATGGTTCTGGGCTTAATCAGCTGGACAGAAGCTAGAGAAACCCCATGCTCCTCTGCTACGCGTGTTTTAATCTGTTCAACAATCTCTTTAGCAATAGGTTTGCCCTCCTTAACCTCTGCAATCACAACCAGGCCGACCTGATCCGAAGTTTCCGAAACCGAAATCCCTTTTGATGACAAAATCTCCTCTGGAACTCCGACCACAGCACAGCAACCAGGGCGTAAGAACTCAGATGAACTCTCTACTGTCTTCTCTACATCAGCAGAATAGATGTTTCTTCCACCAACAATGATGAGGTCCTTTATTCTTCCAGTGATGAACAGCTTCCCATCAAGAATCCTTCCAAGATCACCTGTTCTGGTGTATTTCTTCCCAGGGCACCTCTCAAGTTCATTATAGAATGTGTTCTTACTCAGTTCTTGTTTACCCCAGTAACCAATCCCTGCACTGAGACTGCTGATCCATATCTCCCCTTCTTGTCCATCTTCTTGCTCTTTCCCAGATTCAGGGTCTACAATCCTTGTATCGACATCCGGATTGTTTGAATTCACATAACCACAGCACACACGACCTTGCCAATCCACCTGAATTGGCTCATTTCTTCCAAATGCACAGCTCACAAACACACAGTTCTCAGCCAGCCCATAACCAGGGGCCATCACCAGTTGGGACACACCAAATGAGTGAGAGATTTCAAGAAACCTCTTCAGTGTTTTCTGCCTCACAGGCTCAGCTGCAACCATGAGAAAGATCAGAGATGAGAGATCAAATGTCCGAACGTCCTTAGTTGATTCCAGCCTCCGAATCAGAAGCTCGAAGGCGAAATTTGGACCTGCACTATGAGTAGCCTGGTACGTGCTCATGGTCTCGAGCCATATAATTGGATTCTTGATGAAGGTCATTGGAGAGAAAAGAATGGCAGTTCCTCCACTGACCAGAGCTGTGAAGAAACCCCCAATGAGCCCCATGTCATGATACTGTGGGAGCCAGCTGACTAATACAGTTCTGGAGGTGCTCCTGTATACCCTCCTCATCCACTTTACATTATGGATGAGCCCCCCATGAGTGATCATAACACCTTTTGCATCACCAGTGGAACCTGAAGTGAACTGCAGAAAACACAAATCGTTTGGCTGAGCCTCCAATTCACCTAGCATACGCCCCACAGATTCATTCAAATTGGACTCAGAAGAGTTGCTTCTGAAGTTCTTGATCCATGAGTCTGTATGTAGCCAAGGAAGGTCAGGCCATTGAGCTGATGACTTCCCATTGCTCTTCCCCAATGACATGAGAGTCTTTACAAAACCCGCTCTCACAGCCAGATGATAAGGTGATGTGGATAGAATTGCCACCGCATTACACAACTTGGAGACGTTATCAAGCTTAAGAAGAGCTTGTCCACCTCTCTGCAATGGATCAGGGGGCAAAAGGGGGACTGGTACAACTTTGGCTCTTAGACACCCAAAGAAGGCATCAATAAATTCTAAACCAGGGAGATAAAGAAGAACAACTCGATCGCCAGGCCTCATGATTGTTTTGTTGCCTGTTAGGAGCTTGTGTGCAATGTAAGTAGCATTTGCATTAAGTTCACCATATGTCCTCCGACCCACAACTTGTTTGTCTTCATTAATCCAAGTGTAGATGGTCCTTGTCTTCATAACCTTGTGTGTGCCCCAAAACATCAAATAGCTATCTAGGGAAGGCAGGTCTGGGAATTCAATACCAGGTTGTTCACCAAGTTCCCTGACTGTAGTCGCTTCATTGTTCATAACCAGTGGAAACAATCTCTGTAAGAGTATGTTTTTAGAGTAAGTGCACTCACATGGGCCAGCTGATAGTTCCACCTATTATGAATTATTTTACCATGCTATAAGGATCATTGAAGATATTTACCTTGACATATGGAAACATGGGGGATGCATTGTCACTTGCAAAATGCTTGCAGACCATCGCCATGGCATAAGATGAATTGCGTTCTGTCAGCTCAAAAGCCATTAACCCTCCAACATAGTAAGTGTTCTGAAATCCTTGAAGTTCCATCTCCAATTTCTCATAGAATCCATTCTTCATATCTGTAGCATTTAAGGAAAGAATGAGGCAAGGAAAAAAAACCAAATAAAAAGATAACTGGCAGAAAGGTATCCGGCAAACCTTCACTGTTGACATGAGGAAAATATCTAAATCTCCTCTGTAAGACCATTTTCTCAACTCTTCCACCCATATTCTTCACCGCATCAGTTGCAAACCTGGCTACAGTTTCTCCTGTGATATCTCCGGCATTGCCATATGACCAGAACAAAAATATATCCGTATCAGCAAAGAACCTCTGCATTGCCACTGGATACCCAATTGTCATGGGATCATCTATGTATTCCCCAAAGTAATAAAAGCCCATTGGCATATGTTCCAGCCCTTTGATCTTGAAAACTGTGGTATAATAGTCTACTGTCTGCACCTTGGAAAATAACTGTTTCTCTCGTTCATTAAATTTCAACACTTGCCCATCCATAGCTGCAGAAGCAAAGTAGTTGTAATTGATTAAAAAGAAACAAGAATTGCTGGATGAACAAATCCAAGAATCATGTTTGAACTCACCTAATGGAGTCGAAGACCTGTAAATGCTTCCATTCGTAAAAGGGAGAGCACCAGAGATGATGATCTTATCAAACTCCATCACTTTAACTTCCCCTGAAGCATCCTTTACAGTGACAAAGGCACCAGAGGGGCTGCGCTTGATTGCCAAAACCTCTGTATTGCAGAGGACTTCAAATGGCAGCAACTGGCTAAGTTTGTGCCACATGCTCGTGTATCCTTCTTTGAAACGTCGAATCTTTCCAGCCATGGAGGTCCTTGTAAACTCCTGAACATAAGCATAGGGCATGTCCTGGACATAGCCATACCCAGAAGCAGTGTAGCCATAAGCCACTGACTTTGGAACATGCTTAAACCCATGAAGCTTCATAAATTCACCAGCTGGGTCAGCTGCAACATCACTCAGTGCATGGACACCTATCTTCCCAGATTTTTTTGCCTCATCCTAGAATTAAGCAGAAATTAGAATCTGTAATGCCTACACATCTAAGTTCCCTGAGTTTCTGAACCTTACCTGGAGTTTTAAGGTAAGTGGCATGACAGACACATAATCAACTGCAACTTCCAGGTCTTTGTATCTTCCAGTATGACAATCGATGAGCGCCAGCTTGTGCATATCCATCTCTATGAGTTCGGACCTGGTTTCCTTTGCCAAGTGGAAGATGACAGGAGCGCTGTTGGCTGCAATAACTTGACCTCCCAAATCATATATCCTTCCTGTTTAAGTTAAAATTGAAGACATCAGAAGAAACCAGAAAGTGCAGAAAGACACTGCGATTTATGGAAGATGTAATCCCGCGGTCCATCACCTTCGATTTCAGTTGATTCACACATGCCTGCAACAGTATGGTATTTCTCAAACACAGTCACATTCTTGTACCCAAGTTTAGCCAGAGCATAAGCAGCAGACAAGCCACTCGGGCCAGCACCCAGTATACCAATTCTGGTGTTCACAGGTATGCATGGGTGCAACCTGGAGAACTGATCGTCCAATGGTTTCGCTGTATCCATATTCCAGCAGTTGGATCCTCCCCCAAGTGTGTCTGTCAAAACCAATGAGAAGGAGAGTGAGATCGAATTGCTATTTTTTTTACTTCCTTTTCTCTCTTTTCTTCCAATTTTTTGAGTCAACGTGATCTAGATGCCGTTGAAGAAACATCAAAAAGAAAAAAAACAGCACCAGATTGAGATTTAGACAAACCAGAACCAAAGAAAGCTCGCTGAGTCTCAGTGTTGAAAAGTTTTTGAGTTATCCATCTCAAGATCTTAAGACAAAGAACAGAGAGTTCACCACTACTTTTCTAAACATCTTTATTTTTGTCTCTACTCATTTGAAAAATATTATATCGCATCCCTCCTATGCAAGCTAACTTAAGTTCTATAAGGTGGATTATGAACACGAATACATAGTTCCAAGATGTTGATATCATATTGAAATTATTGGAAATTTTCAAGATAGATAATAGGCAGGATACTACTATTTTCAGTATATTCTATTTTTTTCCTCATTCAATATGAAACTTATTGAAATTATTGAGTCATCCAACTCAAACGTTAAGTAGATAATATAATTTTTTTTTACTGCTCTAAATATAATTTATTTTGACTTTTATTATTTTTTGTTTCTTATAATCTTTCAATATTCCTCATTAGGCTATGTGATCTTTATATTTATTTTAAACTACTCCGCAAACTTTGAATCCTCCATAAAAGGTCCCTCTAGTGAGCAACCATCAGTAAATTCTGGTAGAAATATGACATGGATTGTTTTTTTTTTAACAATTGTTAACCAAAAGACCTTTTTAAGGTAGGTTCAACGATTTGAGGAATTTAAAATAAATATGAAGATATTACAAAGACTAAGAAAAAGTATAAGAACTGAAAAGTAAAACACCCTTTATTTTTATCTTCACTCCATGTGAAATTATTCTAACATTCAACTCCTTCTGCCTTGCTCACACACCAAAACTTGAATAACAACTGTTAACATAATCGAGGGAGCAGAAAGAAATTAGCATTAGGCCAATCTTAATGCTCTATGTTACACTTCAGAAGGATACACACAACGAGGGGGTTAAAGGACACAAGATAAGATTGCTGCTGTGATCAGGTAACAAAAGCATACCTTGGAAACAAGCAGTCCCGGAAGCCAGCAGCAGCCTCACAGGGTGATCTCCAACATCTCAGCTCTCTGAAATCCCAACACTCACATAGGTTAGAAGAGTAAACCCGGGGGCTACTATGTCTTCTGATGGTACTTTTATTTAACAAAAAAAGACAAAAAAAAGTCAGTCTCATGATGTCTTACATGATCGTATAATCCGATCTTTGATCAGACGATTCAAAAATAAATAAAAAATAAAAAATTAACCCACAGTAAAAAAACACTAACAAGTTGTACTCGAGTTAAAATTCTCAAACGGTAAAACGAACACAAAATTTTCTACCTTACAAAGCTTCTAAAAACATAAGAAGAATCTCCTTACCCTAATTAAGCCTTTAGACCCAGAAATCCGTATCACCAAAGAGGAAAACCCACCAAGATGTGATTTTTCTGGCTCCCAGCCGAGGCGACTAACCAACGAGAAGGAACATAAACTACACCAGCGCCAGCGCTGTGCGGGCAGGGCCCATACCAGTCTCTCGCCGGGTAGTTCCTCGCCAAGTGGCAACAACCCGGTGAGCCCTGCATGGCCCCTGAATCCAAGCTCCACCCGGCATTTAAAGGCCAGAGTGCCTGCAGAATATTCCATGGCGGTACAAAGCACCAGAGGACAAAGCTGCTGCCGCCGCCGCTTTGTGACGCTGCGAAGTGGGGCGGATTACCTTGAGATATTCCTCCTGCAGTGCTTAGTTCCACCCGCCTGCATGGTTATAAAATGGCAGGGGAAGGCACACGCCTTCGTCTGCTGCCCCATTATTTATACTGCATCGGTGCAGAATAGGAAGCAGAAGACCGTTGCTGATGGGGGTGGAGGAGGACAGAGGAGTTCAGGACAAGACCCCACCCCCCGAATCAGGATCTTTAGATCCTCCGTGACGTTGAGGGTGGTGGGGAAGACCGAGGGCGAGCTTTGTCCGTTCTCTGTTGTGAGTTTTGGTGGGAAGGGAAGGGTGGCAAGTACTCGAAGAAGCAAGAAGGGATTCTGGCCGGGGAAAAGGAGCTTCCCAAAGCTCACTTTGTTTGTGAATAGGCCGGAATAACCGGTATAAAGGATCTATTTTGATTTGGTTGCGGAGATATTTAGTTTTCTTAATTTTTTAAACTCTACTTAGAATACTTAATTCTCTCGTTCTCTTAATTTTATTTTTTATTTCACTCTTTATTCTACTTATTCTGACCAAATCACTTGGAATAGCGCAGTTTAATTTTCCTTATTATGGGCAGAATACCAACAACTTATCAAGTCAAAATACCTTTTATTCTAGTTTAAGAAATCCCTAAAACCTTATTTTTATTCAAGCTATTCTGTGGAGACGGCACTCGAAGCTTACGAGGTTCGATTCTGGAATAATCGGCCAGGCAACAATATTATATACATTTCCTCATTTGGGCTGATCTTCTCTTTTTCAATGAAAACATTGCCTTGTTGTGTTATTACATAAGGTTCGTGGACTCGAAGAGTCGGACTGATTCGGATCTCCCATGATCTGGTACGAGTCCAGTTAACTCGTGCCGACTTGATCGATCGAGTCACATGAAAAAATCTTTCCAAATCACGTAGATTCGATCGAGTCACCTATGTTCGAATTCATCTTGATATGGTACAAGTCGCTCGAGTCGATATGATACGGCAAACCATGTTATCACATAACCATCCCCTCACTTGAGTTGATCTTCTCTTTTAAAAACTATTTACCTTGTTGCACTGCCATGCAGCTTACAATGACCCGGGTATTGCACCAACGGTTTCTAGTAAAGGTTGTCAATGAGGTCTTTAGACCCAGGACCTGACCCCCTTGAGACTTTGTGGCAGTGGGTCCAAATAGACATATTTACCTAGTAACAAATCCATTAGCTTCTACCTTATGCCTTGTTTGGTTAAAGTATTAAGGTCGATATAATCACTACAAGAAAATCACGCACTGGCGTCGGCTGAGAATCGTCTCTAAAAGACATTACGCCGTCTCTAATAGTATTAGAGACGGTATTTTAGCCGTCCCTCCAGTAGTCTCTAATAACCCCGTCGGTAAAAGTATAAGAGACGGCGTTCATGACAGTCTCTAAAATGTCATATAAGAGACCATTTGTAGTCGTCTCAATAAAAATAATTTATTAGCGATGATGTTGTATCCGTCTCTTATTAAAACTTTTTGTGACGGTTACCATCGTCCCAAAAACAAGCTGTAGAGCCATTGATTTCATTGTCCCTTAAGATCATTTTAGAGACGGCTCAATATCCATCTCTGCTAATTTTATATAGTCGTCCCAAATGAGGAATAGGGTCAATTTGTAGCCGTCTCAAACAATGTTAATAGAGACTGCTTTTGGCTATCTCAATAAAAAAATAATAGTAGTGACAACTTTTATCCGTCTTTTATTATAATTATTTGTGACGGAGGTCACTGTCCCTAAAGTTATTATTAAGGTCAGTGGTTCCACTGTCTCTGAAAAACTTTTTAGAGACAACTTAACATCCATCTAGTAGTTGTCCCTAAATTGTAAAAACAATATCTAACAAGCAATGGGGTCGATTTGTAGTCGTCTCCAAAGATTATAAGAGATGTTTAAAGCCGTCTCAACATTATCTTTAGTGACGCTTAGAGCCGTCTCTAATAAGTATCAAGCATAAAAAAAAATTATTAATTTTTTTTTTATATTTCTTATCTGTGTAATAAGAATATACTAATTTACAGATTTAACAATATTTTCATCGTGAACAACTAAACAACTCAAATCATAAAACAATCCATTCATTAAACAAAAAGAAGATAAGTCCTAAAATGAAAGTAATCAAGTTCATGTGCTATAAACTAAAACAAATAGTTCATACACCAAGTTTACATACTAGAAAACAAAGCAAATAGTTCATAGAGAGTGTTTACATGCTAACATTAAAATAAAACAAATATCATTCATCATCCCATTCTTCTGCATCTCCATTATCTTCCTCATCCTCGTAGTTCTCATCTTCCCCCTCGCCATCCTCGCCTATAGTAGCTTGCCGTAGTGGTAGTCTTGCAGTCAAAAGCTCCTCAAGTTGGTGTAGCCTCTGCTCCATTCTTGCTTGAGTCTGGGTTTGTAATTCTATGTGTTGAGTTTGCTGATCAATAACGGACTTCAATTTTTCAACTTCAGAAGTCAACTGAGTATGTTCGGATTGAAGTTGCTGGTAGTTGTTATTATTGCTGCGATCAGAAGATCCGTACCATGTCTTCAACGTCTCACCAAACCCCGCACAACGGATACGACCAGGTCTATCTTGTCCCATCACTTCAATAAAAGCTTGTTCTGGTGTAAGTGCAACACTTTCATTGGCTTCTGAAGGCTCCATCAATTGTGTCATCCTCTCCTATATCACAAAAATAAACATACGTCAATTAATAATTATAAAAAATAAATCTAAAAATAAAAAGAGAGAATTAACAAAATTTTACCATCCTTTCTCTACATGCATCGTTGGTCCACACTTCACTCCCATCAGATTGCACCCTACAAAATGACATCTTATATACCTCTGGACGTGAAGCCTCACGACCTTTAGTGCTTTGCTGTATGATAATTTAAAAAAATATAATTATTAGCTGAATGCATCATTATGATTATGAAAAATAAAAGAATAAAGCTTACAAAGTTGAATTTCAGTTGATGTATGCTCTTTCGTCCTGCTCTATACGTCATTGCTAGGTGAGCACGATTGGCTTTGTTTCTATCTCCAATTTCCTGAATTTATGAAGTCAGGATTTTAGACATTTCATCGTATATAAGTACTATCCACAAAATAATTACTTAACTAATAAACAAAAGACTAACAATACCTGCTCATGCTCAGTGCTCCATATCTCACACATTCGTCGCCATTGAGAAGTCTCTACATCATTTGGAACACTCTGTAATGCCTCCTCAAATGACCTTTCTTTGAAATGCTATACATATAATTTACAAATAAGACAAGAAGAGCATTCATATTGGAATATAAAAATAAATATTAAAAATAAAAAATAAATATTACCTTTTCTTTTAATTTATTTCTGTATTTGCGATGTAAAGTCCCCATTCGCTTTAAAATCTCAAGTTGTGTGTGTGAGCTTTCTTCAAAATCAAAGTTTTGCTGTATTTGATAATGTAAGTGATGATATACATTTCATAATCAATAGTAAATATAAAATGAGAATAATAAAAATATTCATTACCTTAAGATCTCTGAAAATAGCATGTTTTTTCTCTTGCTCAAGCTTCATGAAGTCTTTTTGCCATAAATTGCAGTGGAGTCTAGAAACAACCCCCATAAAACTATTAAAAGTGGGGCCATACTTACCTACACCGCTCCCCCTTATAATATCCACATGAAGTTTCTGTCCAGGTGGCAAACTCCTAACAGCAATAGCTTTAGCATGGACATTGAATTAATTCTTTATTTTCTCCATACCTAAATATCCTTCTATTCTCATGGAAAGCAAAGTCTAAGAAATCTTCTACTCCTTTCATATACTTTGGATCATCTCTATTACGAATATCCATCCAACTCTTCTCCAACGTTGCCATTTTTCACCTGCTGACATAATAATAGTTACATAATTTAACAATATTTGTATAACATCACGATATTGCAACCATATACATCATCTCCATCATAAGAACACCATTATGACATGCTAACAATTTAAGAAAAACAATAGATACAAATGTACATTACGGAGAGAGATAGTACCTGTAAATCTAGTAGCAAGAGCAAAAACACCAACTAGCAGTAGTGGTGTGTGGCAAGGTGCAGTTTCGTGCAACAAGGTAGTGGCGAGAACAACCGTGATAGATACACTTATCCTGAAAAAGATAATAGAGATCATATATAGGGAGAAAACTAGATGAGAAGTCCAAGTCATGGGGTTCTTTATTGAGCTATCATCTTTTGCAACTCTCAGCACATGTATATGAATTATATGACTTCCACTCAATAGATGAGAGTTCAATGACTTAAGTCTTATGATCAGGCATGCTAAGATGGTTATCATGCAGCTGAATTCTTCTAATCGAAGAGCAAAATGTTCAGAATACTTCAATAAAGACAACAATAACACTGAGGTTTTTGATAATGCTTGCTCCCTTACAGACGTACAAGAACAATGCCTTCTCTTGAGACATATAGAAACAATGTTGTTCTCCTATTATTGAAACAAACAAGAATTGAGAAATACTTGATGTACCATTGGCATTTTGCAAGGAGATTCTTCATGGCAAAGCAAACAGGATTCCTTTATATTTTGGGTGCAACTTCTCAATTATTTGGCTAGTAGTAGGAAGATTATCAAATGCTAGACTCACATCAAAGAGAGGTACACTCCTCTCTGAGTAGGTCAGTTGGCTTCATTACATACCCTTCCTTTGGGAAGTCTCGAGTAGTAATTAGGCTAAGAGCTTAAAAATTCCGCAAGTTGCATATTTACCATGAGATTTATATCTCTTCATTTGTGGGACTATTTCTCTGGAAATCGATTTGACTTTGAATTCTTACCTAATTAGACAAACTATTTGGACCATGTGAAATACTCTCCTATGTAGGAAAAAAGTTCAGATTATGCTTGGAATCAATCTCTAATCCGTAATAAATATGTGGACATCTCTGGTCATTGAGTCGCCCTGACAGACAAAAAAAAAAAAAAAAAAAAACACCAAAGAGAGGTTTTGTCCTTCACACTCCTAGAACTAACCATCAAAGAATTTTTTTCCTCCACCAACCAACCCCAACCCTACGGGACACAAGGAAGAGAGAGAGACGCCAAAACCATCATCGCGAACGCCCAGCACAGCGAATATTTCCATGGGCACGCGCAAGGTTACCTCTTCTGCTTGTACGCGGCTTCCCCATTCTAAGTTGGACCCATGAATGCTTCCCCCCTCTACGGCTCCCAGGAAACTTCTACGTACCATTCAGAGCTCTTACGTACTACATCTTCTCTCCAACGTTTATTCACATTGTCATAGATCACTGTAGGCAGCCTTCCCCACCTACCGCTCCTCCCCCCCGCTTATATGTACCTGTGAAGGCTCAACTTTGCATCTCATAATTAAGTCTGCGTGTCACAAGCATCCGGCCAGAGTTTGCCTGCAACCATGTACCCTCCACCAACTTTTATAAGAACCCTTTATATGTAACAGAAATCTTACCAAACGCAGGTTAACACCGTACAGGAACGACAACCACACCACGGCGTCGTTGTGGCCCTGGTACGTCCGGGGGATGCCGGTGGCGAGGGTAACGTTGCTGGTACTTCTAGGCGGCGCAGACGTCAAAAAGCCGGCCGGGGGATGCCGGTGGGGGCGGCGGGGGTAACCTTGTGGTCGTTGGGGTTGCGGGTGGAGATGGTGACCTGCATGGTGGGGGTGAGGTAGGAGGCCGGGGGTTCTCCGGTTAGGTTGAAGGCTAGGATGGAGGCGTACGTCCTGGAGAAAGAACCGGGGCTTGGTGGGGGCGGAGGACCAGCCATATGACGAGGATGACGAAGATAACAGCGCCACCGGCGAGGATGCAGGCGAAGATACACCTGTACAGCTTGTGCCGGGGTAGAGAGAGAGAGAGAGAGAGAGAGAGAGAGAGAGAGAGGTACCTGCGATGGGAAACGAATGCCCACCGTGACACCGCGTCACAGTCGGCAACGACGTGGTAGCAGGCCGGCAAGGCTTCCGTGCGTGGTCTTCAGGCGGCAAGTGGAGGCGACAAGGAAGAGGATGAGGTTTGCGTGCCGGCTCAAGTGCGACGTCGAGGCAATGACGGCGAGCAGAACCAAGGGAGTGCAGCGGAGCGGCGGTGGTTCCTTGGAACCCTAGGGGAATAGAGTGCAAGTAGAAACTAGGAAGGTGCATGGAACGGTAGGCGGGAATAGTTGGGGTTTGGGGGGAAGTTTCCGTCTTTCATAATTTTGTGTTATGTTTATTTCCATATGTAAAATATAAGAGTGAATTAAAATTTGATTTACATTCTTTAAATTTTTTACAATGTTAATAACATAACTAAATTATTTGACACCTATCTTTTAGTTATTTTTAATATATAACTCTCATTTATTGTGGTACTAGCCATTTTGTTCATATATATAAGATGCATCATATTTTTGCACGTAGATATGATTTTTATTATTTAAATCTCACAAGATATGATTAAGATCATATGATAAAAAATATATTTTTTCTTAATTTTTCAACATCTTGTTAAAAATTTTTATAGGTATCTTAATGAGTTTCCATTAGGCGTGTAAATGAGCCACGTCCAGCCAAGTTTTACCGTATTCAAACTTGGATCATGATTAATTTTAATTGAGTTTGAATTCGAGCCGAGTATATGATAATTGTTTAAGTTTGGCTCATCAAGATATTAAAGAAGATCGAGTGAATTAATGTCAAGTAGCTTGCGAGCCCAATTAGTCTACGATAGATTAATTAGTTTATTTTTTAATTTAAATTTATAAATTTAGATCAAATCATAATGAGTGTTGAGTATGTTTGTAGCCCTATATGACATTAAATATCTTGTTACCAAAGTTTATTTATGAATAAAATATTTACATGAATACTTAAAAAGATCTTATTGGGTACTTAAAGAACGGTCAATTATATATATAAATATATATATATATATATATAGAGAGAGAGAGAGAGAAAGAAAGAGAGACAAAGAGATCAAACATACATCGGGATATTACTAAGATAGATGGGATCCACCTCATTCACCAACTGATCTTTGATAGGATGGTTGACCTTAAAAAACTTTGACTCGTATGCTTGTAGCTGCCTAAGGGTGCATTAGATTCAAGAGAGAAGAGAGGCTTGAAGATAAATAATATTGTGATGTATGTTTGTGAGTCTTCATTAAATCTTTGATTGTTTGACTAAATTTATAGTCATTAGGTTTAAAATTTACACCTAACTATATTTATAATTACATCTAATTATATTCAAACCTAGTATTATCATATAGTAATTAATTATACTATTTTAATTAATTGGATATACATGAGGGGTAAGGGGTTAGAAGTTAATTAAGAGCTATGGAGAGAGAGAGAGAGAGAGAGAGAGAGAGAGAGAGAGAGAGAGAGAGAGAGAGAGAGAGAGAGAAATACTCATGAATATATAGAGATAGGCATTCATGTGATCCCCTTTAGATCATACCATCTTCGAATTAATTATAAAGAGAGGGGAGTGTTAGATGAGTGTGCATGTATGTGCTCCCATGTAGCATTATGGACACTAGATTAATAAACATATAATTAATCTACAAAAATATACATCACAACTATATATAATTAGATATCAATTCAAATAATGTATATTAATTATATCAATTTTATTAATTTACTAGTTAAATAAGCTATTTGATTAACAGAGACGGCTAAATATGTGTCTCAAACGAAGCTAGTAGCGACAATTTGATCGAAGATGTCTCTCATAAGAAAACCAATAGAGACGGCAATTGATACGAGGTCTCTTTTGGCATAATTATGAGAGATGGGTAAAGGTGAAGTCGTCTCAAAAGGTCTCTTATCACTTATAAGATAACTAGGTAGGGACGGCTAACAACCTTGACTCAAAAAACATAATGACCATGAGAGACAACTTGATGAAACTTGACTCTAATTAGGACATTAATAGTGACGGATTTCTAAGGCGTTACAATTAGTTTCATTATAAGGGACGACTGATGATAAAATCGTCGCAAAAGATTTACATTAGGGACGTAGTTCTATGATTGTCTCTTTTAGCATTTGTAAAAATATTATCAGAGACGGCGATTATTATATGTCTCTTGTGACTTATTCATTAGGGACCACGGAAGATGACAGCGTCCCTAATAAGCACTTATTAGGGACGTAGTTCTATGATTGTCTCTTTTAGCATTTGTAAAAGTATTATCAGAGACGGCGATTATTATATGTCTCTTGTGACTTATTCATTAGGGACCACGGAAGATGGCAGCGTCCCTAATAAGCACTTATTAGGGACGCCATTTTATCTCCGTTCCTTAAGATATTATTAGGGATGGCTATGATAAGACATCTCTATTTACATGCATTATTAGGGACAACGAATTGTACAGACGTCTCAAATAAGTAAATATTAGAGACATAGTACTATAATCGTCACTTTTACTATTTATAAGAGACAACGGTAAAGTGAGCCATCTCAACTAAGATGCCATTAGTGACAACGGTTAAGAACCGTCTCGTTTAGGGTATTATAAGAGACGTCGCACCAATAGCAGTCCCAATTGATATTTATTGGGATGGTTTCGCAAGCCGTCACTAGTTCTCCGTCCCCAGTACTCTTATTTCTTGTAGTGAATATTAATTTTTGTATTAATATCTTCAAGATTTATAATATTAATATTGAAATTGATATTAGAATAACATAGACGAAGATGATGGCTTAAGGGAAAAGAGAGAATTGGAGGTGAGAAAGGGAACTACTGGGGTATAGGTTGGATGATAAAGATACTGTTGTCTACGTGGGAGGTCGTGAGTGGGAAGACTGTTGTCTACGTAAAGATACTCTTTCATGTGGTGCGTGCGATCTGTGGAATTTCTTCCTCAGCAATAGTTCTGGATCTAGAATGTTCGCCTGAGAAAGATGGAAAAATCACCTATACAAGTGGAAGTTTCAATCCTAGAATATTCACCCAAATAAGATTAAAAAAAAAATTGTGGATTTACCTCTAAAATAAGAAAATACCGAGTCTCATGAGATTTGAATCTTGTCCACTTGAAAGTTACTGTACATGAAAGTTATTGTACATAGCTAAATTCTTTCTTTTTCTTTTTGTTTTGTTGTGTGTGGTGGTGGGGGGGGGGGGAGAAATATGAGAGAAAAGATGCAATTAACTAAGTTTGATCAACCACCGTACTATAAAGGATGTTCATTGAGTGTTTTAGAGTATATGTAGTACACATTTTAGTTGAAAGTTATTTTTAATTTCCATTGTTCACATAATAAATAATAACTAGGAGTAAAACATGATTGATTTTGGATTGTTACATACAAATTTTGGGTAAGTTCCTTCTTGGTCTTAGTATAAGGGCTCCAATTTAGAACTTTTGGCGAGAAGCTGAAAATTTATATAACTAGCTCCCAGTGTCTAAGAAGCGCTCTGCATAACTTCCAATTTGTAGTTTTGACCTGGTTATTTTAAGGGAAGATACAATCTTACCTATATGGGCATTTTTAGTTTTCACTCCTATTAAACTATCAAATCTAGAAGAAAAAAAAAACTCCTAATCTTGCATATTTAGTCTTAGCTCTTACATTTAATAATTTTTGAGCCCTTATCATCTATTCTCTTCTTTCACACAACTATTACCTAAAGGGATTTATGTCTAAAAAAGAACAAGTTTCTTAGAGTCAACATGAAACACACAAGTCGCGGGGGTTTATCTTCAAATACAGATATTTACATAAAATAAAAATGAAAAATTAACTTTTAACTGAAAGTTCCAAATTATACTTTCTTAAATTAGAGGAAAATGAGATTTTTATGAAAAAAATTAACTAATAATTGTCCAAATCAATTATCACCGCTATTAATATTCTTTAATGTTCAAAGTAGAATGTCAAACTAACTTTCAACAAAAAGTTTCATCAAATACACACTTAGTGTCATTTCCTCAAAATAATTAGATTAAAAACAAAAAACAAAAAACATTTTTAATTAGAAATGATACAAAAACATGCAATAACTCAAAATTGCTTCATACCTGCAACTGCTCTAGACTCTTGATAGAAGAGAATCAGAAAGACTACACAGGCACAACTCCATTAGGTTTTGAAATTTGAATGATAGGACTGGGGATGAACGGAAAAGAATAACCTGATATATCCATCCTTACTCGTAGCTTATAGAACACATGAGAGTATAATTGAAGGATTAGGATATAGATACTATCCTTATCTTTTTATTTAGGATAAGGAAAATGAAACAATTGAATTCATATCATGTAACATGATTACCAGTCCTTTTATATATTATATTATATTATAACATATTTATTAAAATATATTTTATATTATAGCATTAAAATATAACATATTTATGAAAATATAAAATCTTTAAAAAATTTAGACAAAATGCAAAAGTTATGACATGTACTTTAATATATACTTATATATGGTATAATACTTATCTTCTATATTTTATTTTATATCTAGTTATTAAACTTGTTAATTTACTTTCTTCATAGCTTTGACTTCATTATGCTATATATTCATTTCAGGATAAATTTGAAGTTAGAAGTAATCATATTGATGCTTATTTTATGATAATTGCATTTCATGCATATGAAAAAAAATTATAACTCAATTTTGTTATGTAAAAATATGTAGAATTATATGATATCCGATAATTTAACATTTATATATCCGTTTCTATTAAACTTTTAATGATAAAGATAAGGATGTAGGTGTGTAAAGATAAGGATAAGGTTAAGGATATCCTTTCTTATTTTAAGAATAAGGATAAGAATATAGCACCTCACCATTAATAACATTTTTCATCCCTAGATAGGACTATCCAATTAATGAATTGTTTTATCATCAATCTAGTATTTGTGTTACCATCCAACATCATCTTAGTTGAATGGGAAGTCATAAGAAATTCATTCTTAGGAAGATCTTCCAGGCCAATAGCTGATGAAGGGCTACAAAGTAACTCTTGATTTTCATCCTATTTTAAAAAATAAATTGTGAGAGAATCTAAAATAGATGTGACAGACAGTCTCTATATGGGGCTAAAATATTACAAAAGTATAAAGAAATATAATGATTAGAATTAAAATCTTCTTTAAATGCAAAACCAATTACTATAATTTTTTAATCTTTATCTATGTGTTATCCTTCAAGAGTCAGATTTTTTTTTTTTAACATTCATGTTCTCAAACACACCCTAAGCCTAATATTAGAAACATTCTAAGATTTCTATCATGATTACATAATTTAGGACCAAGCTTAGCCCACCTCCCATCCTCTCTCTTTGGTTGTCAACAACAGCCATAGTTGGGAATCCCTCTGAGCAATCGATTGCTAATCTATTTTCTTCCCACCAACAGGGGCTATGTGAATTAGACAGAAATTCGCCAGTCTTTGGAAACTATAGGTAAAAAATTGGGTAAGTTGGAGATAAATGTAAAGTGAGTGTGAATTTAATGCCACAAGCTTTACATTTAGAATGTCCAAATCAAATGCCTCTTCTGTGTACATCTATACATGGTTGAGTGGCTCAATAATTTAGGTTGCAAATTGTAGGCTTAAATTTTAGAATGGGATGCCCTGGTCCTCTTACCATGGTTCTTTATAGTCCTTGTGCATTAAGAAGAGAAAGTATTTTTTCTTTATTTTTCTTATTATCAAGACATTTACAGACTTGTATTATCCCTCTAATGAACATTCGAGGGGTTAGGAGATCATATAATAAAAAGAGACTAGCGGATCCCAATCCTTAAATTTTACAATGAGCAAGTGTCTTGACAGGGGGAAAATAGGGAAGAGAAAAGTACTTGGAACCACTTTTCATCAAGATTGAATTTCAAGCTCACACACTAGTGGGTTCAACCCTTATGCCTATGTTTTGTTGAAATCATTGGTTTTAATGTAGTATTAATTTTGACATCAATATTTTGAAATTTTTTAATTGATATTAGAGAATTATGAAGGAGGACCGGGAAAGGAGAGAGGGTTAAGAAAGGGAAAGGAGGGAAATTCTTGAGTCACTCGAAGACTAATGCCCCATTTGGTTAAAATATCAGTTTTGATGTATTATTATTTTTAATAGTATTTTTAGATTTATAATATTAATATAAAATTGATATTGGAGAAATGTTAGGGTTGGAAAAGGGAGGGGCGGAATCTTGAAACTCTCAAAGCTAAACTCTAACATTTTTTCAATAAAATTATAAACATGTATTAAATTTGTTATAACAATACACTTTTTTACCATATGAATGTCAAAATTGATAGTCAATTTTCTTCATGGATTCCACTTATTGATTCAATTTAAGAGGTTTCAGATTAGAATATGGATGTGTTGTTCCCAAAATAATTGAGTTGAGAGAGATCATTATTTCATAGTGTTTTCGGTTAGAATAACTATGCACCAGATAATGCTCGGTCTCGTTTAATAGTCAACTTGTATCAATAACTTTAGGAGTTTATGCAAATAACCCTCTAAAGATTTGATATTTGTAGATAACCCCCAACATGATTCACATTTATATATAACCTCCTTAACTGTAATGGTATTTATATATAACCCCTTTAACTATGTAGTTTGTCTTGAATTTTATCTGAGTTAAACTAATTTTATTACATAAAAGCAAGAATAATTTTTTTGATGTTAAATATGTACAACAAGTTTACGGATAGATGGTTATGTGCTTTTTCTTATAAAGTGTTTGTATTTTAATTGAAGGTATTATTAGCATTTTCATTTAATTAGCTTCACATATTCTATGTATAGAAACAATATTTTAATTCATGTGAAATTCAAAGTAAACTCAAAGAGGTTAAGGAGGTTATATGCAAATATGAATCGTGCAGGGGGTTAATAGTACTATTAATGTTTATTCTAGTTAGAATAAGCAAATCAATTCTTTTTGTTTGAATTGTTTGTTCTTCCTTATTTGGGAATAAACTGTTTTTATTTGGGTTAAAAAAATTGCACAATCAAAATGACAAAAACAAGCGAATTTGGCTCGATTATGCTCGTGAACAAGCTCATTTAAGTACTCGTCAAGAGCTTGTTTTAATACTTGTTAAGAGCTTATTTAAATGCCCATTAGGATCTCTTTAAAGTACTTATTTAATTATTTTATTCATGAATAATCTTAATTAATAAGATATTTAATATCTTGTAGACTTTTCTATTAAATAATTAGGGGTGCAAATAACTTGCTACTCACCATAGTTTAGCTTGAGTTTATATATTTAAACTTTAAAAAATTTAAACTAAATATATCGTGAATTCATTGAGCTTGCAAGCTACTTGATACTCGGCTAGAACTTGATTAATGTCTAAACAAACTAAGTTTGAACAACCATCATAAATACACTGGTCAAACTCGAACTCAGTTAAACTTAATCGAACCAAGTTTGAATAGTGTAAAACTCGGCTCGACTAGACTCATTTGCACTTCTCTACTTAGGGGTGCAAATGGTGACCAAAAATCCAATTATGCGACCAATTATTAGTTTATTTGTCAGGCGATGAATAGCTTTTCAAAACTGATATGTAATTTTTTTTCTGACGGAACAAATATGATATGGCTAAGACTCCAATTATTTAACTGATTATTAATTTATATGATAATTAATGGATATCCTTTGTGAACCGATAACATAATAGAGATAGTCATAGATGCACTTTAGATTTGGGACTGAATCCAACACATTTGCATCCCTACCTAGATTGTCGCATCTACCTATAGTTGAAGGCTACCAAGCACAGTTGAACCCTTTCAGGTGTCGTTGGCCTAATATCATGAATGACTTAAGTAATGTTTGTTGTATTGAAGGTCAGTGCAGCAAGTTAAGTCATCTTGCAATGTAAGATATCATTGGTCCACATAAATAGATGACACATAGATTGGACATTTTTTTCCACGGATGGATCAGACAAACATTAAATGTAGATATGAGATTATGGACATGATAACAAATACTTCGTAGACATGATAAATACTATCTGTTATGTCCATGAATTATTTTATCATACCTGAAAAATACTTGTCGTCTCTATGTATTTTTGTATAATTTTTTAAACGTGAGTTGTAGATATGACAAATACTTCGTAGACATGACAAATACTTATCACCTCTAAATATTTATCATATCTAAAAGTATTTGTCATTCCTATAAATTTATGGATGTGATAAATATTTTTCAGACACAACAAATACCTTGTGGACATGTCATGCCCACGAACTATTTGTCATGCTCATGTGTATTTCTCATATCCAGAATTTGCACCTGCATTTAATGTTTGTCTAACTCACATGTAGAAAAAACTACTTAACCCATATGACACCTATCCATGTGGACCAATAGCATCTTGTATTATACGATGACTCGACTTACTATCTTGACCCTCGGTGCAACAAGCATTACTCGAATAACTTATGTTGGAGGGATCAAATCACACAGAAATAGTCGCTGTAAGGCTCTTGAAGCGTCGCAGTACAACGGATACCTATGAACAAATTAGACACTGCACAATCTGATCACCAATTGAACAGTGGTTGTTCTGCAGCATCCGAGGGGAATTACAACAAATATTCCACATGAACTGTATGCATCTCAGGCTCCCCGTTCTCTTTCAAACAGCAGTCAGAAACTCCTCTTAGCATGAGGTGAACGGGGCTAACATTAGCCATTGTAACTGAAGTTCTCATGACTCTACAGATAAGTAGATGTCAAAACATGACCTAGGAGAGGGGACAAGATCTTACAGACATCATCCTCTGCATCCTAACATGTCTCTTTTTGCAAAGATTAAGGATAAATTTAATACTTACGTTATTTGAGCAAATGACCAATTTATTCTTAACACCTGTAGTGATGATATACTAGAGGGTAGATGATGAGGTTCAAAGGATTTAACCTTAGGAAAGAGATAGAATCATAGGGCCAAGACATGGGTCGGATTGGCTGAAGTGAGAAGCCAACCTATGAATTGACTCCTGATCTCTCAATAGTAGGATGACGTTGAGCTGATGTCAGCTCACTGAGCAGGTATCAACTAGCATCATTTTTCATCAACAAAGGCCATGAGTCAGCTTTTAAGGTTATTTAGGATGTCAGCTTAACTCAATTCTCCAAGTTCACAAACTAGCAACATAACAAAATCTTCTAGATCTCAATTTGAGAGATCTCTCAATGCCTTTCAAATTACTTAAGAATGTTTTCCTTAATTACATGACAACACAGGAGAAAGTATAAGAGAACATATGAAATGACAAAATACTCTCAAATCATACATATCAAAGGACATTAGACGTCTCACCAAAATTGAGATCTAGCGGATCTCTTTCTACCAATATTAGGAGCACACTCAAGCCTTGACAGGGATGATGTCCAAGCAAGACGACTCTACTTTTCTTCTGGACCTCAATTTACATTCACTTTACAGTGTTTCAAAATCAGAACCATGAATAATAGAAATAAAAACTTGAAAATTAGAGACAGTACTAATGTAATTGTAAGCTGCTTTTAGGAATAAGGAAGTAAAAATGTTAGGTTTTTGTCTCTCCCCTAAATCCTAATATTCAGAATCTATTAGAATCTGAAGTCGTCCGTCAGCACATCATTAGAGACGGATGAAACTTGGTGCCCTCAACAACATATTAAGATCACCTGGACCCATTCCATGGACTTTTCCCAAGGCCTTAAAATCTCAACGGAGGAAAAATAACATTTATTAATAGAGTAAAACTGCTTCTATTAATGAGTTATTTTTTTTCCTCCTGAGATTATAAAACCTTGGGAAGGATCCACGAAATGGGTCCAAGAGATCTTAATCCCTCAGCAACACATTTCAAAACAGTGAACATTTAATCTCAGAAAATCCTTTTCCTTGCCAAACGGGGAGCCGGCCGCCATTTATATTGTTCGACTCGTTCGATCTTAAATGATGAAAATCTTGGTGATCTTTCTGGCTAAGAATGAAAATAAATAAATGATACTTTCATGTTAAATTTCAAAAAAGTTATGCTTACCTGCACACTGTTCTAGAATAATCTTACAAATAACTTATCTATCTAATATGCCGTTTCAACGTTACATATGAAATACTTAAAGATATCAAATATATCATTGCCATGGTAATTTTGTGACATTATCTATCTTAGGAAGTCACATACGATAAGATGCAAGTAAATTTGGTATTTTGATATTTAACACAGAAGTACACAAACTAATCCCCAAAAAAAAAAAAAAAATTGAAGAGGGTGGAATTTTAACTTTGGGATTGAAAACTTAATCTCATTTTGTCAGGATATTAGTTGACATAATGTTGATAATGATTAATATTCTTAAATACTATCTTTGATACTAATAGTTCTTGAGATCCTCGGCATGCAAATTGTAACACAGTACAAGTTCAAACCTGCAATAAATATGACACAAGTATAGATGCTTACTACATGGATAATAAAATTGATAGAACACAATCAAATATCTAGCATTGATAGCAAACTTGAAATCGTACACAAACCCCAAATGATGCCTGAACACAAGCACAGAAGCAACCCAATTCGTTGCCTCGTAGCTAAGGGCTGCAGTGACAAACTGAATTCAATTGGAAAGGCAGCCACATCTGGCGAAAGATCTGAGCAGAGGTGAATTCAAAGCACACGACCAGATTGATCCCAGCAAAAACCCAGTTATAGTGGTGTATTCCCCAGGCCATGCTATTACAAAATGGTATAACCGGTGGCAGAAGCTAAAAATAGTGTTTTCGCATATATCCATATTCCACCACGTTCCTGATCCCCGCATATTGTTATTATACCCTTCCAATCAAAATGCCGCGAATTCCAACAGAATATGCCAAAAAAATCGGACAGAAGATGTAAAGTCCAAGTCACAGACACAAACACAACAATACTCGAACCTTTTTGCCATATTTGATTAGAGTTCAGGACATTCTGCAGAAGGATATTAAGGGCAATCTTTCTAAAGATACTTAGCATATGGGAGTCATAAGTACACACAAATATCATGGTTTACAGGAATATATATACAAAGGTTCCAAAATAAAATGACCAGCAAGATTAAAATAACTGAAAAGAAAATTCGATGATGATGATGATGATGATGATAACAAGGCCTCTGTCAGAAGGAGACTATCACTTTGAAAATTTTAAGTAGCAGCAGGAAAATGCCAGCTATAAGGCACCACACCTGATGTTGGGGGCATGGAGGTTCCACCTTTCCTCCCGGAATAAAAATAAATGTCACAGAGATGGAAGCAGAGACAGAGTTATGGAATCGAGAACCCACTGGCCACTACAGAGGGACTGCACTCAGGGGTGATGCAGAGCAGTCCCCATCGCCCCAACTCAAAAGCTTTCAGAAGCAGCAAGCAGGAATGGGAGGCACAAGCGCATTTTGTGGTACGGCACCCACTAAAGAACTTCATAGCAACACATGTGACACCCAACATTTCAACCGGGCAAACTAATGTAATGAGACAGGGAAGACTGTTGCAAAGACAGATGGAATGCAGAAAGCCCTCTCATTTCTTGAATCAGATTCCAACAACATGCATCAGGAAATATGCCGGAGGACTGAAAAGCACAGGATTTAGCTGTTGGGCATGATACGTAGTCATGGAAATGATAAAGATCTCCAAATTGCAAAGGAGTTGTCTTATGTGGCTAAGGAGATCTTTTTCCGCCCACAGAACAAACTACACTTGGCATTCAAGTGAGAAATGCACACCATAACCTTGTCCATTTCATGCCAGCAAACTGCCAACAACCAACTGGGTGAACTGATACGGTAGCATTCTAGGCACGATGGAGATCAACTATCACAAGTTTGATACAAATAAAAAAGCCACCAAAATTATCATAAGGCAGTTTTAAAACTCAACATGGAGACCTACAATTGCATGGGATATCAGCATACACTACAGGTGACATTACATACATGAACAAAATGATCTATGCAATGGAATTCTAATAGACCAATACCAACAGCTCCTACATCTTTGCGGGATATGATATTAAAAGAGGTACTGGAGATGGGAGTCGATTTAGGTCTGGCTGAAAACAGAAATAAATCGAGATAAACAAAAGAGAAGTGATGAAGATGCGACTGGGATGGTGCTCACAGCATGCTGTCCGTTCGAGCAGGCAACCTTCTGAAGAAGTTGAGTGGCACTGAGGGAAGCTTGTGACGGAACCTCGGGTGTCTCAATACATAGAAACCTGTAATAAGGGCTACCATACGGAAAGGTGTCACGTAGAGCACAATAGCAGCAAGCAGACAGAAGGTCACAAAGAGAGCCGTCGCCCTTGGATCTCGCCAACTCAGCAAAGACTGCAATCTCTCTCCCTGTGTTGCCAAGTCACCAACCACTGTCTGTA
Source organism: Zantedeschia hybrid cultivar (assembly GCA_030544215.1). Lineage (NCBI taxonomy): Eukaryota > Viridiplantae > Streptophyta > Magnoliopsida > Alismatales > Araceae > Zantedeschia > Zantedeschia hybrid cultivar. The sequence goes on along the minus strand of JARZZO010000003.1, from coordinate 10,778,584 downwards.
CCCTTCCTGCAATGCTCCTCAGACGATCATACCTCATCCGGACGATATCGGGTGGACGGCTAGTAGGAAAGGTATCAAATTCCTCATCCAGCTCATCTGGGTGAACACTTTCTGCATGAGATAGACGTGTGTCCATGTGAGGAGGCTTCCTTGGCCTCCATCTGAAGTACCATACACCAATCAAGAACAAGTATAGAAAAACTGTAGGAAGTATCAATTCTGGATACAAAACCAGAATTATGAAGAGGACATGGATTAGTATGGTAGTCAAAGGGTTCTTCCAATTGCAGATCTGATCAAACCATCTCCCAACTGCAATCAGACCACTCAAGACACCCATGATTCTGAAAAAGTTGGCCTTGCTCCTCCGCATGCTCCACATGTGGGAATCCACATCCAACATGTACTCCACAACCTCCTTCCTTAGAGGTGGCTCGGCTCGACTCAACCTCATAGACACTATCTGAGTAGCCTGATGCCTCAAACTGTCAAGTTGTGCCACAGACAAGGGATGAAGGTAATGCATTTTTGGAAGCAATGGCTGGGAGTAAATATGCATCATGTTAATCAATGATGCACAAGCAAAGCGGATGGCTAGCTGGACTTCTCCCATCTTCTTCACTCCTGAAGGATGCAGAACCAGAAGTGGATAGGAATGAGTGTAAACCCGATCCGTCTCAAGTGTGGAAAGCCGAATTCTCACCTTCCCTATTCTTGAATCCTTGGTTGCCTTATCTCCTCCTAGTAAGTGACAATTATCAAAAACCCCAATAGTGATAACAGTGCAAGGATCATACACCTCCCAGTGGTACTGTTCATTCCACTTTGGAGTAAAGCTGTCAATGATGGTCCTAGTGCGGACCCACTTCTGCCCATATTTTGCAACACAGTAGGCATCAGTGGTGCCTCGGCCATCCTTTGTCTTCATTGGCAACAAGCCTTGAGAACTCAAGATACCTAGTTCCAAAACACCAATGCTTGGTTTCCACAACTGCTTGGCTGTAGGCCTAAGGTCACTACTGTAGTGTGTTGACTCATCAAGGACATGGTAGCCACCGTCCAAACATATCCTCAAATGAATCCGACTGGAGAACTTCGTCTCCTTCTTCTTTTCACCTTCCACAACCTCAACATGCTTCTCAAGATTATACCACCTGGTGTTCACAGCTTTGTTGTCCAGTCTCCTTTCAACATGCTGCAGAGGAATCACAGTTTTACCCAATACTTCATCTTTATTAGGCCCAACTCTATCCTCCACAGTCAAAATCAGATGCTCCTCAAATGGCTCCGCCACTACAAACATAAGATCCTCATTCCACATGGGATTAATGCTCCTGCTCTGAGAGACCCTAGTCCTCAGGGCTTGATTCCCAAGAGTAGCCTTAACAAAGACTTCAGGATACCTGCCCTTATCACTGGGTTGCAAGTCCTGGGCCTCAATAACATTAACACGGACATACCAAAGTCTCGGTGAGAGATACACCTTTGACCTTATATTTGCAAGGCCATCACTTGGGACAGTAGCTGCATCAGAATGCCATGCCTCTGGGAATGCCTCATCCGCCTGGGTGCCCATCCAAACAGCAAGCATTATCTCTCCTTTAACCTTATCACCCTTCCGATCTTCCAATCTATACCACTGGGGTGCCAATGGGCTGTCCGGGGGAACCCGTTTCGGAATCTCATTGAGGTCGAACAACACCCTTCCTATGTAATCATCCTTAACGAAATCCTTGTCCTTCACCACGACCTCGATAACAGAAGCTTGTATACGTTCCTTCGAGAAGGCAAACACCTGGTTCCATTCGGGATTGGTCTTCTTCTCAAAGTGGCGAGTCGTGCCCTTGTAGTTCCCAAGCTTGACTTCAACATAGGGATCACAGCTTCCAGTAACATCCTTGGGAGGAAGATCCTTGGCTTTGACGACACGGACATAGAGGTATTGCATTTGCTCAACGAGGTCATATGTGCTGGTCACCTTGTCCCCCGCCAAACCAGTACCCCCAAGGTGAGGAGACGTCTCCCTCAGGGAGTACTCCTCAGGCGGCAGCTTCTGCATCATGGCACTCTACCAAGGGAAGCAGACAAAAAGGTTCAGAGCCAACAAGAAGAGAAAATGGTTCAAAACTCAAATGAAGACCATTAAACCAAACAACCCAGTGATACAGATGAACAAGGCTTTACAAATCTCAGAAAAAGGAACCACCTTTGGACTGTGAAGAACCTAACGCTTCTTACAAATATGAATCGGGGAGGATGAAAACCCGGAACTGACAGAACGCAAAACCCTAGATCTTCGCACTTCTTCGTTCACCTGACCAAAACCTCAAGGTGGAGAAACAAACAAATTTCGGACAAAACGGGTGGAAAACATCGAAAAGCAAAGATTTCCAACCTGGGATAGTAGACCTACCTTTAGAGATCGGTCGGCACCTCCGCAGCCGCCTCCCAGACAGTTTCTGAATCCAACCGCGCCGAAACCTCTGCAAACACCATCAAGAAAACAGCTTGCAAAGTTAAGATACTTGGAAACCCCGCATCCCCATTACACACTAGCACAATAAGAACACTTCAGGAAGCGAATTGAACAAAAACATCCATATATTCCTCCACCCGCAGGTCATCGAGGAAGCAAAGTGCAGGGAACCCAACCAAAAAATAAAAAGAACTGAAAGGAGAAGCTTGAGTTTCCCATTTCAAAACCCAGAACCGCAACCCACCAAAACACTTTCCGTTTGCTTAAACCATGAATGGAGCAATGGAAGAAAACCCAGATAAGAGAGATAGATTCCGAAGAACAAACACACACATTCGCACAAAGCCTCAAGCCCCTGGCGTGAAAAGTTGCCACCTTTCCTCTTTGAAAACGAAAAAGGAAGAAGGGGAGAGGGAGAACAGAAGGCCCAGACCTGAAATCCTGTGACAACAGCAGCAGATGGAGGCGGATTCTGCTATATTTCTTGCTCCACGGTCAGGAACACCGTGGAAGTTTCTGCATTGGCAACCCAGCCATAACCATGCTATCCCAGGAAAAATAGTGGAAAAGCAGTAAAAGGAAGTGGGAAACACCGCAGCAGGGTGACTGATGTGTGTGTGAGGAGAGAGACGAGAGAGAGAGACTCTTAAAAGGGGGAGGGGAGGAGATCTAGATGAATCTGACCTGGGAAGGACAAAGGAATAATTATCCCTTTTTTTTTAAAGTTTTGCATGAGTACCCTGTGGCTTTTTTTCTTTGGGTGTTTCTAGCATTATAGTTCTTTATTGAAGCATGTACATATTTGTTCATGCATACAGATATATTGTTGGATTGGATGCTCCATTTGTTTTAAAAGGGTAACACTAATTTGCAATCTAAATTCAACAGCTTCAAGCACCAGTTACATAAATTTGAATGTGCAAGTGAACAATATGTTAACGATGTGTAAAAGAAGAGGGGAGGGGAAGAACTTTGCTATGACAACAATATGGGAGGGTATGGAAAGCAAGAAGGGGAAAACTTTGTAAGATGATCAACAACAACTTGAAAATTTTTCATCGTCAATATGAGCATAAATTCATCACTGAAGATGTATTGTAGAGTTTAAAATGCCGTTTGATTCAACATAGAATATCATAAAATATTGTATTTACGAAGAGAAGCGATAATAATTCAAAATACATACTTTTTTTTACCATGATTTCAATACATACTTATTTCAGTCGATTTTTTTATGAACTTTTTTATTTTTCACAAACGAAGAGTAAAAGGAAGTCCACAATTTCCCTACAAATTTTTTACTTGACACGAGAATTAAGGTTAAAACTTCTCGAGTGAAAGTGCAAGGTAACTAAAAAGCAAAGACATTGAAAAGAGTACGAAGTCAGTATTAACTATGCAGGGGTACGTTCACCAATTAGAGAGATTACATGGGCTATATTGAGAAAAAGCCCTTGCCTTTTTCTGCTCCAGCAAGAATCCAAGGCAGACATCCGAAGGAGAGTACGGTCGTCTTCCGTCGCACGTGCCACGACACTGGTCTAGCCTTCCTCCCCACGATATCTCGCGAGTCGACACTGGCGACATTCCACGATATTATTATAATTTCCAAACGGCCTCGCCAATATTCTCGTCTCACCTAGTAAATGCCCAAAGGACCCCCCCAGCAAGCACGCGCCGGCGTGAACCCTCGTAGCATGAGGCCTCAGGTCCGTGAACAGGTCCAACCATCAGACGGTTATTCGGTCGTTTTCCAAACGTTATCGAATCGAACGGTCCAGAACTTCCCATCGCCGGGGACCAGCGGGATTGGAGGCTGCATCGATGGCTTAGGGCTGCAAATGCTAACTTCCACTTTTCGATTTTCAATTTATTTTATAAATGCGGAAACATAAAATAGAAGTTTTCTCTTTTTAATTTCGAAGTACTTCTGAATTTGATTTTTCTTCCGCATTAGAAGCTTTTTGATATTATTTTGATAATATATTATCAATTATATTTTTTTTCTTTTCACAAGAACAAACTACTATCATCAAACATTTGCACTTTAGTTTCGAGCTAAGTAGATGAACAGTTAATGTTTTAATTTGATAAATGATGATATTTTTGTAGAAGGAGGTAAGGTCTTCACTTTTTTTCTTGTCTAATGCAATATTAAACAATAAAGTTAATATCTTAATCTAATAGAATAAATATCACATTATCTATGCATTACATGATGTTCGGTGAGGTATAATATACAGTACATGTTAAACATCACATTGCATGCGTCTAATAGGTATCTCACTTTCATGTAGGATCGAAGTGGATATGAAAACGAAACGTGTATTTTCATTTCCATTTCTATTTTCGATATTTCATGTAGAAAATCAGAGCGAAAACATCTATTTTTGTTTTCCTGTCTACTACCCGTTTGCAGTCCTAGTATGCCTTGCTGTTAATGGTGCAAAGTGCAGTTTAAAAAGGTAGGTAAAATATCTGAAAATACTAATTTTAGTTGGAGAAAACCAATTATTTTTTACATTAATTTTTTTTCTTCTGTAAAATTTTCTTTACCATCCCCTTTCTATTATATGGGCGGTCACCTTCTCATTAATGGTCATTGCTTTTGTGTATGAATTGTAATTTTACTCTCACCCTTTTATTCATCTGGCAACTAGAACATGTTAACATTTTAGAGTAACATTTGTGCACTGCTACGTTTGCATGCTGTGATGGGATAACATTCTCACGCAATCTGACTACTCAGATGGCATGAGAACATAATCCTTTCCTTTTAGTTTTTAAACTAAAAAAATAGATAATATAGATGCCGAGTTAAGATGATCTCTTGATTTGATAACTTTTTTAAATAAAAATAAAATTTTTACATATAAACTTCTATAATCTTGTGATATTACAAATAAGCTCATCTAATTTGATTGTTTACAAATAAACTTCTACAATGACAACTTTCTTACAAATAAGCATTTTTAGGGGATTATTTGTAACACTCTCTGAAAGTTTATTTGTAAGTTTCAAAGGCCTTTCACTAATTCACAGTAAATTGTGAGAGTTTATTTGTAATATGACAAGATTATAAAAACTTATGTGTAAAAAATTCATAAAAATAATTTAGGGCCGACGTACTATCATCTAATTAGAGTCATGGATGTGGCAGTCTATGCCAAATTGAAATACTCCCCGAGTGTTGGAGTAAATATTACTCAAACACTTCAAGATATTGACATATTAGTGTCTTTAAGTATTAAAATATTATAATTTAAATGTTGTATTGTAAAAGAGAAAGTTTATCAATAAAGTAAAGAGAATATCAAAACAGGCCAACCACAGCAGAAGTTGTCCGGTGTACATGATGTAAAATCCAGAAAAAGCAAAAAATACCTAGAAACACTAGTTTCTAGTTAAAGAACCACCAGTATTGGCTACTAAAAACCAAAAAACACCCGACCCGAGGATCAAGTCTCACACTCCGAAAGCCGACAAATTAAAGAGAGGGATTTCATTTGGCCCACGAAGGGCCATCCCTATCGCCTCGATTTGGGCTCCCCACCAACTTCGCTCTCGCGAACGTCCACGTCAATGGGGCAAACGTCGGACTAGATGGGCCGGGCCGGAAGACTCGCCAAAGCCCATTGGGCTTCCGTCTCTCCTTGTCCGTATCTGGACATCGAAATCTCGCGATAAGTTACGGTAGGGGAGGCAACATATCGGGGAGAATTCCGTGCCAGCTCATCCAGCTGTTAGTTTTTGTCTCGGCTCACAAAAGGAAGTACCAAGAGGGCCCACGGCCCATAAAGTGCTTTTTCTCCTCCTGCTCCTCCTCCTTTCCTAGTTTTCTTTATGCTGTTCTATTATTTAATTTTTTTATTTTGTAGAAAAGGTTACAGCAGGTGGGGGGGGGGGGGGGGGGTCGCCATCTGCCTCTATGGAGGCAGACGGAAGCCCGGGACGCGTGCAAGTGGGCTTCGCCTTAGCACAGCGCCTAGGTATGCGTGTGAGGTGGTGGTGGTCATGCTCCTAACCAGGGGTGATAAGGAAAATGGATAATTCAAAATATTCATCATTATCTGTGACTTATGAGATATATGAGGATACAAATTTTAGAAACAAAAATAATAATATTATTTTTATTTTTATTTATTTTAAAATAAAAATAATTATTTTTATATCTTATAATATAATTATCTATCGTTTTATATTTTGATATTATTATATGACATGTTTAGGAAAACATATTTCTAAAAAAAGATAACAAGATAACTTTTTATTATCTTGTTTATAACCATTAGATTATTTAGGATGAGATCAAGTGATTAAAATTAACATATTTTATATTTTGCAAGTATTTCTCGTTATGAGGATGGATTTTCTAAAGCGAGGTAAGCAGGATAGCTTTCTATTCATTCAAGATGAGATCTAGTGGTTAAAATTAACTTAAAATAAAAGTAAAATTTTGAATGTTGTTGCGTCTTTGACTCTTAAATTCATAGAAAGGTTAATGGGATAAAAAAAGTATAAATTTTAATTTTAATCAATAGAAAATTTGAAAAAAAAAAAAAAAAGCCGTTGGATTGATGCCGAGCCATCGGATATCAGTTGGGAGAAATCTTTCCCTGAACCGCTCGCGTGCGGGAGTTGGGTCCCTGTGGGGTCCACATACAGTGCCCAAAACTCTCCCTCTTTTTTTCTTTTTTTAAATTCGACTTTTAGATCTTGATCCTACCTCTTTAGATAATTTGGTAGTAGGAAACTTTCTATTACAGTGTAAGATGAAGGTATTTCCCATTATAACATGTTTACAAAAACATAAAATTTTTAAAAAACCCTGACAAGTGCGAAAGTGAAGGCATGGCACCTTAACATATACTTATATATGACATAGTATTTTTAGATTTTCTTTTATATGTAATTAGTAAGCTTGTTGATTTAGTTTCTTCATGATTATGACTTTATTATGATATATATTCATTCACGTGACAAATTTAAAGTTAGAAGTAATTGTATCGATATTTATTTTATGATAATCATATTTTATGTATATGATTAAAAATTTATCATTTAATTCTTTATGTAAAAAAGTGTAAAATTATATGTCGTCTGATAATTTAACATCTTTGTATCTATTTCCATCAACTCCATCAACTTTTAAGGATAAAGCAAAGGATAACGTTAAAGATATACTTTTTATTTTAAGAATAAGATAAAAATATAGTTATTATCCTCACCGTTTTTCATCCATATTCCTAACAAGTCCTTTCGTTAGCACCTAAACATTTGAAGATATTAAAGATTTTGATCTTAATTTAGGAAAATTATATATAATTTAGGATAAAAATATAGTTATTATCCTCACAATTTTTCATCCCTATTGCTGACAAGTCTTCTCGTTAGCACCTAAAATTTGAAGATGTTACAGATTTTGATCTCAATTTAGGAAAATCCTTTATAATTATGTATTCATTAAAATATTTTGATAATCTCACTTTTATTTGAAAAAGATGGAGCTTTTTCAAATATTTTGGGACCTTTTTCAAATTTTCTTGGGTATTTACTAACCAAAAGTGATTATACCGCAAGAAAACTATTAAAACATCTAATAGGGTATTATAAGTTTAAAATATCTACAGAAGTTACTCCTTCCAAAGTTCAAATATATGGGATAAAACTCATATTTTTTCTAATATACTAACTAAAATATCCTCATTTTTTTACAAATAGACTGTCCTAACGGAAATCTACGTAGCATTGCTTTTATTTTTTCCTGTAAGATATCTGATGAGATCTTCATTTTTCTATAATTACCATAAAGGATCCTAACACTAAAAAATATCAAGAAAAATGATTCCTCTGAATTTTAAAATTTAAAGGGCTCTTAAAATTTTATAATTAATAAAAGAACGAATATGTAAAATAAAAGACAATAACATTACCTTTAAACATGCATAACATAAGTTAAACGTACTAGTTGTTATTCATAAATTAATTTTTTGCAAGAGTTTGAGATAATAAGATTTTTACAAGTAGTAAAATTTGAGACAATCTGTTTGTGGTGAAATAAATGAGGGTATTTTGGATAGAACGTGAGAAGAAATGTGTCTTTTGCCCCATATGGATGTAAATCTTAAGCGGAGTGCCTCTTTTAGATATTTTAAATTTATAGTGTCTTTTATTAGATATTTTAGAATATTTGTGTCTTTTTTAGTAATTTTCCCTTTTTATCACATATAGAAGTTATAACAAGTTTTTTTTTAAAAAAAATTAAGTAGATTAGAGAGACTAAAATTAAAAGTCTCAAAAAATAATCTTTTGCCTGAAACTTACCTTATTTTTCATTCCTCTCCCAACTTTTTTTTTTAATTATAATTTTTATTTTTATAGAACGATATAATATATTAATATCTTAAGATGTTAATATATTAAACATTAAAAGATTACAATTAATACTTTCGATGGTAACATGATAAGATAATGAATTGACTTTTTATTTTTAGTCCCTATAATCATTCAGTATTCCTTATGATTCCTTTCAATGTTCATATTTGCCTAAAACTCCCACAATCTTTGTATACTCCTTAAAAGGTCCTCGGGGAGAGATTTTTAGGGAGGATTGAGAAGCCTTTAAGAGATATTTAAATAATTATAGGGGCTAATAAGAAATTTAAAACTCTTAAAAATTATTAAAAGAGTATTGAATGATTATAAAGATCGAAAAATAAAAACATCCTAATAAAACATTAACGACTTATTGTGTTAACGATGTCTTACCATCTTAGCACGTTAAGACGTTAACACATGCACGATCAATTACAAGAGAGTAAGAAATAAATGTATTAGTAACATAACAAATTGATGGTCAGTAAAAAAGTACAAAAAAAAAAAAAAAAAAACTATCAATTACATCTTTGCGCACATGGTTGCTGTCCGAACAAAGATTGGTATTTTGAAGTGATTTTTGTAAGCATACCCTGTAAATATAAAGTACTTGTATGTATATCCCTAACTCTTACATATTATTACAAATACTCTTAAAATCTTCAAAAATATTATAGTTATACTCTTCCTTCAAAATGCCTTCAACTCCAATCGAATAGGACTGTAAGATTTTTCATATATATACTCTTAAATTTACTAAAATTTTACATGTATATCCTGAGTTTATTAGATTTATGAAATTTTTCTAACATATTCGGCTGAAGTTCACAACATTTTAACTATATTTTGACTGAGGGGTATAACTACAACTTTTTCAGAGATTTTAGAGGCATTTATAATAATATGTGGAAGTAGAGGATACAAGTATAGATGTATACTTTTTTTCAAGAGTATATCTGCAAAAATCTATTGAAACACTTGCTGCATCCCCGCAACATGCGGCCTTTTATTTTTCATGGTGGACCTCATTATGTTTTACATATCCATATAATTTTATCTCCGATTAGATGATCTTAAAAATCTGAAAAATAAATATGAGCTTAATGAATAGTGATTTTTTTACTTACGTTTGATTTTTAATTTTTAAAATTTTTTTTGATCGTATATAAAAAATGTCAAATATGATAAGGCTGACTTAAAATAGATTAAAAAATAAATAAATAAATTTACTGTTGTGACAGCTGTCCCATCTTACGAACCTAAAAATTACCGTGAATGATACAGCAAGTGTTTCTGTTTTAACAGACATACGTACAGAGCACACGCCATTTAATTTTATAAGTTCTCTAATGTTCAAGTAGTATACTGCAAATACTACGGTAACACCCAACAAAGTGGGGAGTTATTTTGGCAACCCCACTTAACGCTTTTGTCTCCCCACTTTTTCTTCTTTTTTATAGAGCTGTTCTACCTTGATTGGAACTCTCCAGTCTCTACCATGAGTCCAGTGTACAGAAGGATCTTTGGACGTGTGCAAAAAGTAGGAAAAAGTTTACACCATATGAAAAAAAAAATCACATCAAGTCAGGCAAAGTTTGATTGATGATGAGATGGGACACAATGTATTTAGTATTCAATTTCACGAAGTATCTTCTTTATCATATGATCAATATTTTATGAATTTATGCGTTGAATACTCTTATTCTTCAATAAACATTTATATGATGAAAATAATAGTTCGGACAATTCTGTGATGCAGGGGTGTTTTGTTATTACTATTGATTTGTTTTATACTCAAGAGCATTTTAATTCTAAGAGCAATTATTGTTAATAGTATAAATAAATTTATATTAAAAATAGTCAAATATTCGGTCTTAAACATATGGGGATACTAGACAGTTCGTACTGCTCAGAGTGAGGGTACTTTAGATTTGAAACATGAAAGTGAGGTCCATGTTAAACTTTTAGCATTTGACGATTTACTGTTCACATTATTTATTTATTGTTATACTTGTCAAATCTTCCGGGATAACTACTTTTCGTAAAAATATTACAATGTAAGCAACCATCACTGGAAATTTAGTAACATAAAGAATATTAACATTAGTAAAACCTTTAAATTCAAAACATAACATGGAATAAAATATAATCATACTGCAAAAGTTGATTTTGTTGGCAAAGATCATTATGTTATATTTATTTGGTCAAGGCCAACTACTCTGGATATTATGTAAGGGGTCATTTAATTTGACATAAAATATGTCATAAAACACTATAATTTATCTCTCACAGGAATGCCATTTACAATATTTTGCAATGTTTGTATAATTGTATCTATGATGATGATTTGCTCAACATCCCTCCCCCCCCCCAAAAAAAAAAAAACAGAAAAAGAAAAAAAAAGGTTAAAAGACCTATGAGAATATATAAATGCCGGAAATGTTGCCTAATGTGTGACAGGGGCCCACATTGTCCCCACCCACCGTTCGTTTGGTGAACCTTTCTTGCCCGTGATGGTGGGCCCACAGCAAATCGACGAAATGGGGAACCCCATGCGACTCACATAGGATTTCCCCTGTGGACGGTGGACCTCATGGGCCACAAAAGGGGAATTTTCCCTGGAAAAGACCCAAAAAGAAGCCCAATAAAGCGGCCCCTCACCCACGGCGTCCCCAAAACGGAGACTTTCGTGTCATCGTTTGATCCTCGTGGTGGGAGAATATTTATGGACCATCAGATAGGTGGGCCCAACACAGGAGAAAAAGGGAGGGAAAAGAGGTCCCTTTTTTATTCTTTCTGATGGATCAGGGTTGTGTACACGATAACCAATAAGGTCCTTTTGCAAAAAAGTTTATGATACGGATTTCTTTTCAGGCTTTCGTCTTCAAAAGAAGAATGTTATTGTACAGTCAATCTCTTTTTGTTTAAAGACAAGTTAAAACATAAAAAAGATTACTTTCTAGGGCATGTATTCCTCAGCAGTTTGCTTGATAACCCAAGATGCATTAAGGTTTCACATGAGAACACAAAGTTAAAAAAGCAAGATCATTATGTAGAGGAGGGTAGAAATTAGATAGGGAAATGACTTCCACATGTCTTACATTGTCCATGTGAGATGAAGGAATTATACAATAAAAATAAAGAAATGGAATGATCAGAATCAAAAGTTTACTATTATTGAACGTTTGTTTCAGCTGCTCCTTCCTAGATTTTAGAAGAAGTCAACAGATTTTGCAGGAATCCTCTTTTTATTAGATAGTGGGGGAAACTGGGATAAGGTGTGAGAAAAAATGAGAAGATGCCACATGTCCTGCACGCTAGCCAATGTACCAAAAAGTGTAATCATTATTCTAAAATCTAGTTTGTTTCCATCCAGCCTTATTCCAGATTTTTTCTCCCTTATTCCACTTTTATTCCTATAATCTAAAATAGTAGCTAAAACAACCGAAGCCGTCGAAGACAACTATTATTGAAGCATCTTGGTGCTTATCCATATTTTATCCTTGGATTATCCTACTATTGTTTTAATTTCAAAAACAACCAAATGCAAGCATCAGTATATATACACCACTCTAGGACAGCTTGGATTCTAATCCTGTTCCGATGGTTTTGTCAGGCTAGATTAGCTAATGGTAATGGACTGGCAGTCTGGCCGGTATAGCCTTGTTCCAATGGTTTTTGTCAGGCAAGATTAGCTAATGGTAATGGACTTGCATGTATAGTCCATAGCCTTGTTCGAATGGTTTTTGTCAGGCCAGATTATTAATGGTAATTGACTGGCATGAATCTTTTTGCCACCCGTAAAATAGTGCCATCCAAGCAGCTTCATATATCGACATTCTTTGCTCAAGGATAATGTGGAGGGACTGAAAGCAATTTTCGTTAACCAAGGGTCTAACCAAGAAAATCTGATGAAACCACATGCTAGTAATGTCAGTCACTCATTATTCCAACTTGGGCCTTGAGCACAAGGAAATTGTTTCCATTTAGTTAAAGAAAAAAAAATAAAGAAAGACCACTGTTGAAGCTCTATGCCTGTAAACTGTCAGCTGCTAAATATTTTTACATTTACAGGAGCTCCCTCTTTTTTACTAGACTCGAGCATGGCCTCTAAAACGGCAACATCACGAGCACCTTCAACAAAAGAACTGCGAGGCTCAGCTTCGTAGCAAGCACCGTCCTACAAAGGCAATGGAATCAACTGTTAATTTCCAACTAAGAATGCACATAATGTATGTAGCACTACATGCCATAGAGACTCTGGTTACTGATTAACATTTTCCTTAATAAGACTTCATGCAACACAAGTGAGAGCCCAAGGGATATATTGATAGACGAAATGTATGTAGGGATTCTGGAACATCCGTGCAGAAGAAAGGACAACTGAACAAGAGTGCTAAGCATAGTTTGAGTACCTATGGGGCAAATCCTGCAGTACCATACCGACTGCTGAATGAATTCCATCACTTAACTTATACGAGAATCCTCGTCAAGTCATGAACTACCTATTATCGTTTTCTAATGCCCGTATTTAATTAGTTTGGATGCCACCATCCTCAATTTTGACAGAGTGCTGACCAGCAGTGCCAGCATTATTTTTACCAAAACCCAGTAAAAGTTCCGAAGCTTGTTGCTAATTTGCTGATATTTCTGCCCATAAGTACCAACGTCCATACTACTACCCATGCTTGGCTCGACTGGTATGTGGAATATTTTGGGTGGGATTGGAGGAAAACGCTCAGGTTCAAACCTGGGTAGGGTGGATGTTTATTTTTCTGAGACATCCTGCCACTGCGGCACAGGCATAAAAAAATGCCATGGTCATATGGATGATGATGCATCATGTAGTGAAATATTGACCAGTTTGTTCCATGGAGGTTTACTTTTGTAGGCATAGGCACAGGAACAGAACCCTTGCAACTTGCAAGGTTAGTCTCTGCTAATTATCTTCCTCAATAGACTAGTCAACATTCCCCTCATAAATCATGATTCACAGCTCTCGTAACATAAGCACAGACAGAACCTGACATCATGCTGTACTACCTCTATTTATTTGTCAATAAAATCGTGGTGCAGTCCACATTTCATTCGGAAAAGAAGACCTGATATCATGCCATGAATGCAGCATTAAATTATTTTTTGAAAACTTCGAAGCCAGTGGAATCCAGTTACAAAGATACGTGAGCTCATGGAACTTACATGCAATGTCCAGTAAAGATTTTTTTTTTTTAAATATTTCTTGAGATCAGAAGGCAGAAATGTGCAATATAATTCATGGGGAAAGAAGAAAAACTCAACCTTAACAGTAGCCTGTGAAATGTCATGAAAGAATGCCTTCAATTCTTCCGTCACACCAGAAAATGGATAGAAGCTGCTTTGACAACCTCCATCAGAAGAATAAAATAAAACCTGAAAAATGTTGTTATTACTTTCATCTCATAGATGATTGCATTTGAATATCACTATTGTTTACCAAATAATCAAATGAATAACGCATGAACCGAAAGAAGCTTTGTTTCCATGCATGGGCATCAAGAAGCACAGTCTATAATCTTCAGTGAGAAAATGTGATTATTTGATTGACACCATATAACCCCGTTTGAATGTTTAGATGCCATTTATTTCTGCATTTTAACAAACATCAATCAGGCTTCTTGAGGAGGGGGAACCTTAGTGCAACAGAAAGGTTGCTCTGTTGTTACTTGGAGGTCATGGGTTGAAAGCTGGAAACAGCCTCTCTGAAAGAGGGGGGGAAAAAAAACAGGGGGAAGGCTGTGTATACTTTACCCTTCCCAGACCTGCAGTTTCGGAAGCTTCGTAGCACTAGGTTGCCTTTTTTGTCAACTAGGCCTGTTGAGGATTGTACATATTTTGCAATTTATCTGACAGTTGTCTAGTTATGATTACTTATTTCAGTATCAAATTTGCCTCCAAAATCTTTTAAATGGTTAGGGAGGCATTTGATGGTTGCTGCATGGTCGCAAAAGCTTAAATTCTACAACCAAAAAGGTATTTCTCCATCTGATAAGTGATCTCATAGCACTTTGGTTTAAGTTAGGCAGGCATCTGGTCGCAAGGCTTTGCCAAATACTTGGATCAGTCTTTCATGGGATTTTTAAGGCTGCTCTGATGATGCTTGGACCCTCAACAATTTCTCATTTCTGTGTGTGGGGCTGGGGAGATCAAATAATCCATAATTCATGGTGAAAAACAGCAATTGCTTCACAATTTGTACAACCTGTTGAATGTTCCGCATTAAGGATCAATTAGACCTGTCGGGTTAAGGATTCAAGGCCATAAGCTTGCCCATCTGTTGAGGACAAAATAATTATAGCATATACAGCGTGCTACGCATCTCCAAAATCCACTTCTTGTTTTGGATTACATCGCTGCAAGGTGGAACACCAGAATCTTGTTGGATTTCAGAATAATGCTCCAGTCAATTCATAGTCACCTTGAGATCCTAGTATTCTTGCCATATTTGGAAACAACATGCCTTGCCACCAGGATATTTGATGAATTTACTCATCATTAAACCAAACAAGTTTATAATGCATAAAATCTAGCACCACTAACATACCGAGTACCCATGTCGTCCATTTACATTTCCTCGCTCAACTTGTAATGTTCCCTTTGACCCAACAAAACGCCAGTGTATCTAGCAGCAATAATAGACCAAAAGAAAAGAATTTAGTACTTGAAATTTTAGTCCTTGATGACTAACATACACTGACCGTACATGTCCAGTAATCATAATATTTTGTCCTGCATGTCATATATGGCATGATGAAGATGAACATTGATGTTTATCATTATACCTTGGGTGAGGGTGAAGACACTGTCATTACAAATACCCCCGGACAGCCATTGTCTAGTTGACTGGGAAAAGAGACATTACGGTTAATTGCCGCTGGGATTATCATGGCTAAAAGGATACAACAGAAGAAATACAGTCAAAATACTTACAAAAGAGCACATATATTATCAGGTGGAGGCAATGAGGTATCAACATGACGGGAAACAGCAGACACTCTGGCAATCTCATAACCAGCTACCTGTTTAAGTGACATGGAATAATTATATTCGATGCAGGAAGCAGGATACAGTGCAGTGAAACTAGAATTTTAACAGAAGAAATTAGCAAAAAATTTAACATGTCACTTCACTATCATAATATTAAATAATCTAAGTGCTAACTTAACTAATTCAATACCTGACACAGTTCAGATCAAGGTGGGCCAGATCAACATAGATTGGATTGGATCGGCCAATCCGATTGGTTTCAGGCCAGTCCAATCCGATCCCGGACCCCAAACCTCTGGTCCTAGATCAGGATCGGTGTGGATCACCCGATCCCTAGTCCGGATCGGCTGATCCACACCAGATTGGGCCGACCTGGCCCCCAACGGCTAGCTTTCAAACTTTGAAAGTTAGCCGTTGGGAACATTCCCAATGGCTAGCTTGGCCTAGAGGGGTCTATATAAATCCCCCAAGGCCACTCTCCACTCCATCCATCCAAGTGTCCTCTCTCTCTCTCTCTCTTCCCTCTCTCTCTATAAGTTTTTTTCCCTCTTTCTCTAAGTTTTTCTATCTAATTATTAATTTAATATTTCTCTCCCTCTCTCTCTAAGTTTTTTTCCTATCTAATTAATATTTCTCTCCCTCCATCTCTAAGTTTTTTCTATCCCTTTAATATTTCTTTCCCTCTCTCTCTAAGTTTTTTAATCCTTTTAATATTTCTCCCTCTTTTTCTAAATTTTCTATCTAATTAATATTTCTCCCTCTCTTTCTTTAAATGTTTCTATCTAATTAATATTTCTCCTCTCTCTCTCGAATTTTTTTCTTTCTAATTGATATTTCTCTCCCTCTTTCTCTATCTAAGTTTTTTCTTTCTAAAGTATAAAATCAAAAGTCTAAACTCCCTTTTCTATCAACTTGATTATGGGAAGTGGCACTCTATAACAATCGGGTGGATTCTTCAAGGTACTTTTTTTTAGCAAGTTGTCTTTCTATAACACACACACACACACACACACTCTAACAATCTCTCTAAAATTTTCTCTTTCTTGCTCTTTTTTTTTTCTTTCCTTAGTATATTAGTATTAACAGTCCTTAATAGTAAATAAAATCTATAAGTTTACCAAGTTGTGTTTTGAAAGAAAATTAAGTAATGTGCACCATTTCTTTTTTTCTATTGAGGATTATCTTATTTTGGAAGTAGAATTGGGTAATTCTCGGCCAGAAAAGAAAAGTGTGGCATATATTTCCTAATTTTCTTTAGAAGCACAACATGGTAAATTTATTGAATTTATTTACTGTTGAGAAGAGTTAAACTATGTATATAAGAGGAAAAAAAGAGTAAGAAAAGGAAAATTTTAGAGATAAAAGATAGAGAGAGTGTGTGTATTATAGAGAGACCAATTACTAAGGAAAGAAGATAGAGTTGACTTAGACAGCAAGGAAAAGTGAAGAAATCAAAGTTTGAACAAAAATAATCATTTGTATACTTTTTTAAATATTTTTACGTATTTTTTAATTTTTTCTGAACCCTTGTAATTTATATAAGGGAGAAGGGGTTCAAGCCGGATCAGTCCGGAATTGGATCGGATCGGCCGATCCATTCGGTTTTTAATCGGGCCGGTCCGTGCCTGATCCCTGATCCTTCTTTCCTTTCAGTTCACTGTAAGGGAAATGTAGATCAATGGAATGAACAAAGCCCATGAAGCATAACCATTTTCAAATATGTATCCCTTAAAGAAGACAGCTTATTCCAATGATCCCTGTGGCTGTCTGCTAGGAGTGGCATATTGGATCTTGACATCATCTACCGTGGCTGAAGAGAAGAGATTTTTTTATAGATATTGGAGAGATCAGGAATAGCGGCTAGAAATAAGAAGAATAAGAAGACCAATGCAAATGTGCATGTACAGATGTATGAGGATTACTTTCCCAGATCTTAGAGCGATGTCAGCCTGTTGGAGAGGAAAAGAGATCCCAGAGTCAAAGAGATCTCTCCCTCCATCCCTCCCTCCTCCTTCTCATCCTTCTATTCTATTGTCATCCTCATCACCTCCTCCCTCTAATCTTCCTCTTGTTCTTGCTCAGTGGAGGTTTCATCTCAAACCCCAAGACAGATAGGGATCTCAGGGAGATACCATAAGATGGCAAAACATGGTCATAAGTACTGCTTCGTTGACAGTTGATAATTTCAAACTGTTGTATGTTTTAACATATAGGTGATCTACTGATCTCGACGGTACATTTGACAAGATTAGAGATAAAATGGGAAAATCAAGTATAATTATTCATTTATATGACCTCCACTATCTTGCATATGCTGTGATCTCCCCTGTTCCCATGTTATATAGCACAAAGGTATGAATGAAACTTGACAAACACTTGGATTCCAGCTTGACCAAATTGACCTAATTTTGAGTATCTAATCAGCCAGCCTGATAATAGATGACAAATCAGTCACACTCCCCACGATCAGGTATAGCAGCAGGGAAATAGACGAGAAACTTACGGGCCCTAGAGATGATCTTTCTAAATTCAGAGCTCTTGTGATTAAAGATGAGCTTTTCTCTCTGTTCAGAGTCTTCAGACAATGAAAGGAAGCTTAGAAGATGGGGCACTAACACATTTAAGGCAAGGCCATATTTTTTTAGTGACGGTTGACACAATGATTCTCAAAGCCCAGTAGACTAAAAGGGAGCTTACCATTCTTAAACCAGCAATGAAGTGTACTCCCATATCTAGGACAAAACCTCCCTGCAGAGGACACAAATATTCTTTTGTAAATATTGCAACAAATGGTTCAAAAGAAAGACATCAGAGTTCACATTTAGATGCAGAGACAGCTGTAAAATATGAAGGGCATAAGGAAATGTACATATGAATTAGAGAAAGTAAATAAAATTATAAACAATGTATGCAAATGTATAATACATTACATTTACATGCTGCTTTGATGGTGGATACACCTTGAAGGTTAAACTAAATGGTCAAAGAAATCATTAGTAAGAAGAGTACATGTAAGCAGTCAACCAGCATAATTAATTATTACTCAATCTTTTTTTTAGCATTTTTTTGGAGGATAGTTATATAGGATCACATTTCCTTTTGAAAAACATGAGGGACATTTACACTTGCTTGGAAGGCATACAAGTGACACTTAGCTTCAGATCCTGTATATTTCCCATGTTTGTTAAAGTGCATACCAAGGCATGCACGTAATTAGTGGAAGATGAAGAGAACTGAGAGAGCAAATGATTTGTGTAGTCCCTCATTCAATGAACATTCTAAGGATGCTCCTGATGAAGGAATCATAGCTTATTCAGTATTTTGTAAAACCTTTAACTTCTGGAGGATTTGCAGATCACTCGTACAAATACAACAGAGTAAAATGGATCGCAGTCAAACCATTATTCAAAATGAGACATTTTATATTCAAAATCTGGATTCCAAATCCTCATTCATGGAAAACAATACAACATGTTGATACAATTTTATACTGCCAATTTGCATCTGTGATATCCCTAATTTAGGCCTTTAATAAGATCATAATCGTCATTATTTCAGTTAAATGCTTTTTACCATACTTGAAAGAGATATAGATAATAGCAAAACATATTTGCTTTGTTGGATGGTCAGACCTCATTCTTTTCAAACGAAGAAAATGGATTGGGTTGTTATCGTCCCTCATGTTGCACCTGGAGGCTAAGTACTCATTCGTGCTAAATACAAATTAATTAGCATAAAATAAAGCATCATTTCCTCCTTTCAATTTACTTGAAATCTAATTGTCTGCTTTTGCCTCTTAATTTCTGTGATGATTCACCCAAATCTATACTGCAATTTGAAGTCAAGCACTAGCCTACATCTTTGAGGGTTCGACAATTGCATTATCATGTAGGAGCACAAGAATGGCCTATCGAAAGTAGAGAAATCATTCAAATATATCTTTGCATGCAACAATACTTTACATGATTGGCAGCTCACTCACATAAAATTTTCTTCTCCAGGAGCTTGAAAAGTATGGGTTTGAACTGGTCATTGAACCTTCAACCATGACTTGAATGTTCATCATATCACCAATGTTTTTCATCAATTTTCTGGACTGCAAAATGAAGGCGAGACCAAACTGATTTTCATAAAAGAAGAAAAATAAAAGCATAACAATGCATACCTCCACAAAAGCAGGCTCAAACCGATAGTTCTCTGCAACAGCCCAAACTGGCTTATGAGGACTAGTGTTAAGGAAGGATCTGTAGCCTGACAATGCAGCTTCTGCCTCACTTGTAGCTGATAGTTCAATTGAAGTGAAATTGACATTAAACATGATATGCATGGGCAAAAGATGATAATGAAATCAGATTCATCTAAAACTCTTAGTTGATTTTGGATAGGCTTTATATGAATATATGTATACAAGGTGAGGCACAACCTCAATGTCCAATTTTAGCAGTAATATCCACTTAAAATGCCAAACTGTTTCCCCCTTGCATAATTTTGTGTCTGTTTAAGAAGATGGGGCCATGAAATTGACAAGATAGGCCAATTAAAAATGTCAAGAATTTTCCTAAACTGAGCCAGTTCATATGAATCGATCCTGAACATACATATGGGAATATGTTGCTTGTCTTCACTTGAGAAATATCCTCAAGCATGTTTTGTGAATTAATTTGGAATTAGTTTGCCTGTCATGCAAAACTTATTATCTGCACATTGAGATAGTTTCTAAGGACTAAAAGTAATTGCATGTTTGCATGAGCAAGCAGGATTTGCCACAAGAAAGATCCTCCAAAAATGTGGGTGTACAACAGAAATAAGTGAATTTTGTATAAATGGCAGAAGCCACGATAGAACAACCAGACTGAACTAGACCAAGATTTCCAGTTTGGCTCAGTTTCAAAAAGCTTCAATTCCATTTTCCTTTAAAAATCTAGAAACCAAAACAAACTGGAATATAGAAAATCTTTTCATTTGTTTTCTAAAGACTCATATAAAAGTCCAAATCGAACTACAAGCTGAATCACTAAACTTTTCTAGAAAACTTTACCAAACAAAGATAAATCTCTCTTTTCGATCTTTCTAGAAAGTTTTAGCAAAAGACTGAACCAAACTGATGTGTGTGCCCCCGAGTGTACAAGTTTTCAAATTGCTTCTGATATCTGAAAAGCTGAACTTACAATGATAATACTTGAAACAAACTCAATGAAAGAAATTATGCGTGTTTGAGTGCAGAGTGAGGAGATGAGCCATGCTTTACATGCTTGCATAGTTGTCGAGGCTTTACACCTAGGCGACGCCTAGGCACTGCTTAGGCAACAAGGCATATTTTCAAGGTCTAGGCAGTTTAATGCCTTATTGGGCCTTAAAAAATGCATGCATAGGCACCGTTTAGGTGTGCTTAGTAGTGCCTAACATGCCTAAGCTAGTTCATAGGATAATAAAATCAGGCTCATGGGGACCCAATCCTAAGATAAATAGGATTGTGTGGATAATTGGGCCATAGTCTTTTTCATCTTCCTCATTGTTTTTGGCATTGTCTCACTTCGGTAGGCAAATCTCGTCCATATTGAGGCAATCCTATATTTTTCTCCTCTCACGATCATGCCACGATGAGGCAACAAAGCCCACTTGCCCGTGTCCACAAACTTGGAACCCCTTGTGGCCATTAGCATCCTCTTGCCCTTCATGAGTTATCCATATGTCTATCCTTTCTTCTCCCCAAGTGTTTGCCTCCCCATTTGTGAGTATTTCTTCCTCCCCCTTCCTCCACCACTTGATTGTGAAGGCACTGCCTAGGCGCCGCTTAGGCAGGTGCCTAAGCACTTAGGCGCTCAAGGACCCCCAGTACGCCTTAGGTCGCCTAACCACCTTGACAATTATGCATCTTGAGATGAAAATGTGATCAATGTAAAACGTAAAAAAAATCATTTTTTTTCTTCTCAAGGTTAATCCGCTATGCAAACTTATTATGTATTCACAAATGGCAAGCATAGACTTTTCTCCATAAATGGCAAATGCATTTTTTCCTCGAGAGTGCAGGTATTACTACAATGAATTGTGGAGAGATGTGAACAAGTATCTCTCACTGTAAGATTCAAGTCGAAAGAAACACATCCATATGAGAAAAAATGTACCCACTGCGAGACATAAGGAAGGAGCTCAAGCATCATTAACACTGAACAGGTGATAAATTAAAAGGCAAATGACAAAACTGCAATATAATTCTTTTATTTCATTTTCTTCTAAGACATAGTACATAAATAACAGTATACAACAATTTAAGCAAAAAAAAAAAAGCATCAATATATAGAACGGAAATTCCAGGAGAGAGATTAAATGTTGCACTAGGTGTAATCTTCTGTAGATTATATAAACATCTTCATCAGTTTCAATTTCATAAAATTATCCCTGAATCTTGCTGGTTGGTTCTAAAGCAAGAAGGAAAAAAAAAAACACGCCAGATAGGGTGAATGGCAGACTAAAATGCTGGTTGCAGCCAACACTTTCTTCTGCATAAGTTGTATTCTATCAACAAATATAGACCAAAGCTGACATCCAGTAATATGATGGTGTACTTTTAGCTTTCTAGATCCATGAATCTGTTTCTTCCGCAAGGGAGTGATATTTTACAAGTTCATGTTATTCTTTGAAAATCATGAAACTATACATGAAATAAATAGAAGCAACATAACTTACATTCAGCAGCAGGTTTCTCTTCCGATTCATCCCACCAGTCAGAAAGCACAGAAAAAAAAATACAAATTAGAAATTCATAAAAGGGAAAATATATGCTCGTATCCTTGAAAAATGGACAACCAATAAGAATTAATTGACAAACTACAGCCTAAAAATTCAGCTATTCTTCAAAAATTCAAACATATCGGTGCTATAGCAAAAGTTTGTCTATGGGCAAAGTATTTTTGGTGAATATCATGACACCACAAAATAAAGAAAAGAAACATGCTACCCAAGGAAATATGTTTGTGCAGCTTCAATTCTCTGATTACCTTGAATAACATGCTTTCCTGCTTTCAACATTCGCAGTGATATATCAAGCTGCATGGTTTTTAAATGTCAGCAGCAGGATAGTACATGACATCACCACATACAAGCAAATATTCGTTTAAAATATGGAAATATATTGGAAAAATGGAAGGGTCTAATTGCCAGATTTTACAAGGGTTTTATATAAAAGAATAATCATGCATTCTCCTTCAGAGGTGAAGCCTTGGGGCAATGGTAAGATGGGTCCACCATGACCTGGAGGCCACAGGTTCGGATATGGAAACAGAATTTCCCCCTCCCCAGACCCTGCAATGGCAGGAGTCCTGTGGCTCTGGGCTGCCCCTTCTTTAATCATGCATCTCTCCATTGACTTTCCTTTTAGAGTAAAAGGTAACAAAGAAATTTTGCAGTGCTGAGAAATGCTAAATGAACAAAATTACAGAAGTGGAGTGGTGTCATAACTATCATTGACTCCCATTTCCTTTCTAACAAGAGTGTCCTCCAGATATGAAAATAAAGAAAGAGACCACAAAAGAAAAGATAAATTTGTTAACCACAAGAACAAGAATTGTATTTCGCATTCTTATGCTATACTCAGGATTTGTTATTGAAGCACTAATTTTTTTATAGAGGACCAAAATTTACCTAATATTTCCAGCAAACAAGCTACCCAATATGAAGTAAAATTCCACTGTATACAATTGCAATGATTGTATCTGTAAACTGTCCTCTAAGTGCACACTCAATGTGAATTAGAATTACACAGCCGTATTTGCCTGTTTATGTAAATGTATGTCAACTTCCGAAGTAACACTAGGTACTTTTAAAGTAATCCAGTACTTGATAAGGGATGGAATCTTCTCAAACTCTCACTTCGTTGAACCCTATCACCTTTTGCCGAATGCAGAGGGTGAATCTACCGTAGTTATTGGGTCAACAATGAAAATGTTTATCAAACTACAGTAAGCAAGAGTAACTAACTAATGCAATGATATTATCCAATAGAAATAGAGGGGGAGGAAATCTAGCGAAGACATGTTACTATTGTTTAGAATTTTTTAACAATAACATCTGCGATTGTATGTAGGAGACAAGGCAACATGGTAAACTTCCACCCTGGTAGTGCAAAATTATGATTCTGCAGTAGCTGCTGACGATACCATAGAACCCATGAAGCTCAGACACATGACAAGACATGGATAAATAAACAGCTGATTCTAAGATTTCATATGGTAAATGTAAGTTTTTCATGAACTAATTGTTTGAACCAAGGTTCACCATATTGTCGTCTAGATATGAGTCGGCATTGATTCGGTACGTACAATACAGTGAACCATGATTTGAATGTTAGAAGCCTATTAATGCAGCTCATGATGTTGACAGTCTCCTTTTAAATTTGAAGGAAATGTGTCATTGCTTCTATATTATGTCTATTGAAAAATATCGTATCTACGCAGTTATATGCCCCCATGTCCCGTGTCAGGCTTCTAGTCTTTGTCATGGCTGATGCATGTTGACAGTTAACAATTGTGTCCAAGTCAAATATGAGTCCATACCAATCCAAGTCTCCAACTCGCACGACTTGCACGAGCCAGGCTGATTCAAGCCAATTAGTTTGTTAATGGCAATGAATTTAAGCCATGTTTAAAAGAAATGTATCCTATTAATCGACATAAAAGTGTAAATTTACTTACCAAATGATAAAAACTCAATGTAAAACAACTCATTATGCATGTACAAGTCGGCACAATCTGGTCCATTAAGATGCGTGCCAGAGGATCAAACTCGTCCGGATGCGAGTCGACTAGTATGAGTCGGCATTGACTCGGTACAATACAGTGAACCATGAATTGAATGTTAGAAGCCTACTAATGCAGCTCATGATGTTGACAGTCTCCTTTTAAAGGAAATGTGTCATTGCTTCTATATTATGTCTATTGAAAAATATCATATCTAAGCAGTTATATGCCCCCATGTCCCATGTCAGGCTTCTAGTCTTTGTCATGGCTGATGCATGTTGATAGTTAACAAGTGTGTCCAAGTCAGCCATTTCACCACCTATGAAGAAGATGGAGTGATTCTAAAACAGTGAGAATATACTAACTTGATAATTCTTCATGTTATGTGTATGACCATATCCATGCATTATGAAGAATATTAGAGAAAGTGATTCACATTAAATCAGAGCAGAATGCCAGAGGCCCAGAAGGCATACCATGTGAAAATGACTGCTAAAACTGAATGTCTGTGACAAACCTGAACTTGTCCAGCAAGAATAATTGCAACCCCATGAATCGATCTATCTTGAACAATATCATCTAATCCTGCTTCACCCCATTTGCAGTCAATATTTGGTGAAAAATCACGAGCAAGTTCTGCAGCAACTCTTGCAGATTCCTTGATGGAATGACATGTTATATACAAAAATTAAAACTGTTGCCATCAAATTAGAAGATGTTCACTGATAAAATGGTACAAACAAAATTACTGTTCAGAGCCATCCTTTTCAACAGTCACACACCAGCCTTTAACATTTTGCATAATGTCTTCGTAGTAATCTAGTACTAATGCTTGAAAGAGCATGAGCTTGAAATTTTAGGTCATGTAATTTTTATTGAAGGGGCAAACCAGATTACATGCAGAAATCATTCATGAAATATAGTAATTATCTCTTGATCTCATATTTCATTTGTCAAAAATGGATGGAAACATGGCATGGTGAAGCTCCAGGTTGATTTAAAGCATGAGAAAGCCTTGAATTATTATAACAGCCATGAGCACTGTATGATCTACATTGCAATATCAGCTCATAAGTTATGTATTCACATTACTCAAACTGTACACTTTCACCTGCATAAGAAAAGAATCATAGAAATGTTGGTCATAATCTTTAGATATCCCATCCACAATTACTCCACACCTGGAGTTAATGCAAAAGGAATATGCACAGGTCCCTGCCAAGATTGCAAGAAGACAGCTTACTTACCTCAGTGCGACTCCAAATTGTTTTAACGACCACACAGTCAGCTAGCTCCCTTAGACGAGGGATATACTGTGTACGAGCAAAGATACCAGCACCAAGTAATGCGATACAGGGAAGTGCATCATCAGTAACAGACATCTGCAACACATTATTGAGAATAAAAACTTCAGCATAATCACAAGTGGACAATGATTGAAGCAACAGACCAGACCACTAATTGTTTTAAGGATGGAGGTAATAACTATATGTGTGGTATGACTTGGATGGATCAACATGTCTACCATTATTCACCAAAGCAATTCTTTTGGAAGGATTAGGAAACATAGAAATTATATGCAAGAGAGGAAGGAGATCAGTAGCAGCAGACATAATAACTTCAAAGAAAAAGCAGAAAAAATAAAGGAATGGAAGTATGATACATTTTCAGGTTTTTATATTCAATGTCCTTGTAACACAAGCAGAAATGTGGAGCAGGGATGAAATTGGGAGGATTCGGTATCAGAATAAGTGACCCTTCTAACCTAAAAGCCACAACTGAGTGGACCCAACAATAGAAGCATGTAACTACTAGACAAGCACAAAAATCACATTCATTCGCGACAAAGGGAATCCTAGATCAAGCATGCGCGTTGATCAACACAACCCAACTGCCAAAAGAAAAAATGGAACAGCTATTCAAATGGTGAGAAAAAAAAAACAAGTTATAGGTGAAGGATTCATGAGGCAATTGGACAGCATATGAGCTCAGTTCTCCCTGATCATGAAGATCATCAACTAGCCTTAATCAGATGCCATGGGCCGCAATGGCAAAAGCAAAATTGCACAATTTGTTGTCTTTCTTAAAAAATGACCATATTTCTAGCAATCTCATGCCATCCAAAGCTCAGATGTCGCCACCCATTTGCCCACCTGGCAGGAGGGGGGGGAGGGAAGCACGCTTTACGTCCCCAGCGCACTGCAATTCTCCAATCCAACCACGATTTCTCTCAAGAGAGAACTTTTTCCAATCATTTATATTCCCGCCCTATCTAAATTAAACTCATACAAGTGCAGATTTGGTTTTTCCAAATATTTCACAGTTCACAGACATTCAGAGAAGAATGCAGACGGAAACAAGCAGAAAGAAAGCAACCTACGAGAAGAGGGAATGGAAAAATCAAACGAGAAAAACGAATAATATCAAGATCTGGAGTAACTTCACCGTGATTCCAAAAAATTTCCAGTTTTTTTTTTTGTTCTCACCTTTCGGTGTTCGAATCTACCGCGAACAGCGCGTTTGAGAAGGTTCTTGGTGAGTTCTTCGCTGCTTCCTCACTCCCTCTCCCACGTAGTTCCGGTGCTAGAGGCCGCGCCGGATGATGGGAGGGGTATTTGCGTCTTTTCATGCTATGTGGGATTTGGGGACTTGGGCAACGGATTTAGGAACTGAGGATTATTATTATTATCTTTTTTTATTTTCTTTTTCCCTGTTATGTTGTAGAGCTTCTCTATTAAGGAGGGTTTACAACTTAAATTTTAAATTTATTTTTTAACGGGAGATTTTTTTTTACATCACAATGACAGTTTCATTTTTCTCTGGAATGATTATGGCGAGTTTCTATGGACCACTGTAGAAAGTAAAATTCTCTCTATAGATTTTGTCACTTATAACACTGTTTTTAAAAGGCGGCCACCTAGATGATTAGGAGGCCTACCTAGATGCCTCAGATGGGTTGGCCGCTTCAAAGGTTTCCGTCTCGAACTTTTCTTGATAATTTTGTCTCATTAGTTTCTCTCTCTTGTAAATATGTAGTTACCTAAATGTCCTTGATAATACCTTACATAGTATATTATTTTTGGAAATCGAATGTAAAAATACTTGTTGACTAT
The DNA here is from genome assembly GCA_030544215.1 of Zantedeschia hybrid cultivar. NCBI lineage: Eukaryota > Viridiplantae > Streptophyta > Magnoliopsida > Alismatales > Araceae > Zantedeschia > Zantedeschia hybrid cultivar. Next base: position 10,750,862 of record JARZZO010000003.1, on the reverse strand, counting down.
TCGAATTATCTTCTTATAAGAATTTTTCTTTATTCATTCCGTAAATTGATTGTTACGTCTTCACATCAAAGCAAAATATAGTACTTAAATTTATTTATTTTAAATTATGCCCGTTGGTGTTCCAAAAGTCCATTTTCTTATTCCTAGAGATGAAGATGTTACTTGGGTTGACTTATTCGAACAACTTTCTAGAGAAAGAGTACTTTTTTTAAGAAAAAAAATTGATTACGAGGTCTCAAATCGGATTACTGGTCTTATGATATATATTAATATGGAGGATGAGTACGAGGAATTTCATTTGTTTATAAACTCCCACGGTGTATTGGTAATGGCACGAATAACTATTTTTGATACTATGGGCTATATGAAATCGGATGCCATGTAGGGTATAACTAGAACACTTATAATAAAGACTTTAAGATCTTTCCATAAATATCAGACTCACTTCATTTGTTGTATATTTATTCATGGTTAGGTTATTATGATTAAAAAGAGAGATTATATTAACTTTATGCCGACAAATATGAGAAGTATCAAATTGAATGGTATTCACATCCCTTTTCTAGCATTGTATATATTGGTTAGACTCTTTATTAATTTTTCTCTTTAAGGTCATATTTTGTATTTTTTCATATATATAAGCTTAATCAACACAATATCTAGTATACAATAATTACAATTCTTATTCTTGGTATATAATTATAGGATTTATTATATAACTTTACAGGTATAATTATTTAGATACAATAATATTTGTTAATAGACTCATAGCAACTATTCCTTATTTATGATTAATGTACAAAAAGAACTCAAATGTCATTGAAAATGGAAATATGTTTAGCCAGGCCAAATGGTGCATAAATTTTGTGAATGCCCCCCCCCCCCCCCCCCCCAAATATTTTTAAAATATTGCCTACAGGAAATAAAAATATTTCTTCTTGTACAAGTGGAAGTGGAATTTGAACTTATGACCTCCTTTATAAGAAGCAAGTCTACAAAAGAAAATAGAAATTTCTAAGTACACTCCCCCACCCCCCCCCCCCAAACCCCACCACAATGTTCGGTCTTATTAGGACATTAAATCTCTAGTCCGGCAATTTATTTAACCTTTTTTCCTTCAATGTGGTTCACTTACAGTGCTTGCTGAGCTGAAGTTAGTGGAATTTGCACTATATGAAGCAGCCAAGCCGATCGAGACATTTTGAAGAAAGATTTTCATGCCAAATTATCAAAACTCGAGATAGAAGAACATTTGAAATGATATGCTTCTATATGTGAAAAGGAAAATTCTATGGCGTGTACTTCACCAGTTCAATCTAACAATGGTCATGGATGATCCGCCTCTGATCCCTTCGTCTTCATCCCTGCCATTTGATTTTGGATGTTGCCTACTTGCCTTTGCCATTCTTTAGGGATATTTAATAGGCTTTTCAAAGCAGTTAAAAATCTTAAGAAATTAAAGAGGAATTGTAGAGGTAGAACATAATCAAAAGAAGGACCTTGAGTTTTAGTAATAATTTAGTCAAGCCTTAGCCAAGGACACTCTTCAATATTGTTTTGAGAACTCCTCTCTACCACCTCTGCCAAGGGTTTAATACATCTCTCTCTCTCTCTCTCTCTCTCCAAATAGATTATATGGAATTTAGGTACAATTCTTTCCCTCTTTCTCTCCCAATTTTTATTTTGAAAAAGAATAAGACTTATACCTTATTTGGATTCCTCTATCCTATTTCTAGGGAAGAGGATCAAAAGAAATGAAATCTTCATAAGATTCTTTCAAAATAAAAACGACTCAATCCTCCTCTTTTTTTTCCAAAAAAGATGCAGCATGACCTCCACTTCTTCCATAACTACTCCACCTCTCTCTCTCTCTCTATCTTCTAACTACTTGCCCACCTCTCTCTCTCTCTCTCTCACATATTCATAGCTTTCCCTCTGTCATACAACTCTCCCTCTCTCTTACACACATATGACCATTGCTCTCTCTCTCTCTTGCATGTAAGTCCATAACACTCTCTCCCTCTCGTGTCCATTATACTCTCTTTCTCTCTCAAACAAATAGGTCTCCATACTTTTTAAAAGTCATAATAATCTTGCCAAATGGGTAAAAGAGCTTATTATACTATTTTCAAAAATTAAAATAAAATTTTGAATAAAATAAGTTTTAAAAATGAAATAGTCCTAAAATGAAAAGTGCTCCCAAATGCCCAATAAATGGTCCAATTTAAAATAATTATTCCTTGGACAGACGTGTGCATAATGCAAATTATATGCGTATATATAGTGATGGATCAAGATCTCGTCCATCATGATCAAAGACCTTCCGCTCAAATTAGACAGCCTCCAAGCATTATACCTGCAAGAGAAGAACACTATTAAGGAGGGCCCCTGGTGATGATCTAAGAGATCCCCCTTTGATGCTTAAATCAAAGATCTGGGATAGCCAAGGGAAAGGAAGGGTAAGCTTGGGCTCTGGAAGCGTACATTCGCAAGTTGCACCAGGGGTCCTTATGTAGTAAGTAGTTCAGATCCCTATTAGAGGTCGATGTCAATCAACAAAGCTTAATTCTAGGAAGGCCTTTCTGTTGAGTCCCAAATCAGAAAGAATCGTACTAAGGAGGGCGTATGTATCTGGGCAAATTCCTGCCACGTCCCGTATCATAATCAGATTACGCCGAGAAACTTGGGAATTTCTTACTAGAGTAGGACCGTCTTAAAGTTAGGGTCTTGGTCCGTATTGGATCTAGGGGGACCCTTCGGAGACGGACTTGGATCGGTCCCCGTGATGGACCATTGCTTTGGAATGTCGAACTGTCCTTAGCTCAGATGGAGGGTCCTTCTTCAGCCGGATCTGGGTTGAGGTCTAAGAGCAGGTATTATTGATAGGGTCTGATAGGATTAAACCCCAACAAGAGTGCGTCTAGTAGCTTCTGACTGCATTACTAGGCCGACTCACTTGCTTATTGAGCTAAGCGAAATTTTCGTCCTTCATACAGAATATATATATATATATATATATATATATATATATATATATATATATATATATATAAATGTAATACAATGTACTACCAAAGTTCAGTCTGCTGGAAATGCATTATAATAGAACTGTCGGATTAAAACTCGATGGCAGCAAAAAAAAAAAAAAAAAAAACATAAACCACCCACACATGGGTGAAAAACTACTCTCGTGTTTCGGATGATAGGCATGTAATGTCACATAAAATGTGGGGGCATGTCATATTTCACAGGTGCGCTCGGTCCCCCCATGTGCAGTGGCGAAGTCTGCCTACCCTTAATTTCAGGGATTCCTTTGATTAGGGTTTCATATGCATGATTTTGTCCCCCTTCCGTCTGCTCCTATTTACGAAACTTTGTGCTTCCGTATCCTTTTATTAGTTAATTTTACATGTAAGAGACTGGGAAAGAAGCTTAATACAATCCTTAAATTTCTAAAAGTCTCGCCATAAAAGAGTCTCAACTAAATTGGGAAGGGAAAAAATAAATCTCTACTTAACAATAGGCAGCCCCAACAGGACAAACCAACTTATAATTGAGTCTCCAAGTCAAATTATACATGTAGAAGACAACGGACTGAAGTTGTAGCTCTCTCCTCCCTTTCTCTCTCTATAAGGTAGTTTGATTTTGATTAAAATTGCTGCATCGTTGGTGTTTTCAGAAAATAAAAAAATTCTTTTTAATTCGTTTTTGAGTCGGCTCTAATCCGATCTATATGTTTATATTAACTGTTCCCAAACAACTCAAGAAAACATGCAAAACAAAAAACAAGCCCTAATGAATGGTAATTTACCGTTCATCGGGGATCAATTTTTATTTTTTTAAAATTCTTTTTGGGTCAGCCCTAATCCAATCTATATGTTTTTACTAACTGATCTCCTAATCAGATAACCCAAAAAAAGTGAAAAATAAAAAACTTGAGCCCTAATGAAGAGTAACTTATTTATTGGGACTCGATTTTTGATGTTTTAATTTTTTTTGGTCCGCCTTAATCCAATATATATGTTTATATTGACTTATCCTCAATCAGACAATCTAAAGGAGTATAGAAAATGAAAATCGAACCCTAATAACCAGTAATTTACTGTCCATTGGGCTTGCTTTTTGATTTTATAATGTTTTGTCTATCCCAATCCAATCCTATATATGTTTGTACTAATTGATCTCCAATAAGAAACAGAGCCTCAATAATCAATAATTTATCGTTCTTTGGGGCTAGGTTTTCAATTTTTAAAATTTTTGGGTCTGCCCCAATCTGACCTATATGCTTGTACTAAACCAATCCCCCATTGGACAACCTAAAAAAATATGAAAAATAAAAAAGCTATCCCCAATCCGACAACCCAAAAAAATAAAAAATAAAAACCGAGCCCTAATTATTACTGTTCATATTAGATTCCATCTCTACGAATAATAACCATGCTTGACCCAATAGCTAACATTGGAAATTCATTTTTATCTCTTAATTAAATCTCAATCAATAGTTTTATACGTTTGTCATTTACGGTTTTAATGCCCCATAATCCGATTTCGTGTAATGCCTTTCGTAAAATCATGAAAGAAATGTTGAAAATTAATTTTTTAACAGTTCTTTCTTTGTTTGTTGTGTGCACAATGCTCCGGCCGTCTCTATTGTTGCGCCAATATCAAGTTGATAACAGTTCTTTCAACTTATTCAGAACACTTATTCATAACAACTTATATATTTTAATTTTTTTTTTTACCTTATGAGTGAATTCTATGGGACTGATTTAGTTCTATGAAAAATACTTTGCCCCCTCTTCTAAAACCTTCTAACTCCGTCAGTGCCCATGTGCATGTGGAGCCCTAACACCCGTTCGATCATGGTTCGGGCATGATTGGACGGTCCGTTACCTTTTTAATTTTTCCTTGGGGTAATCCCGCAACATCCCAAAAATAAGAATCTACTTTCACCCGACCTACATAAATATTCTAAATCTTCAAATTGACCGTTAATAGTTATAAGATATTACACTACATATAGAACACCTGCTCTACCGAGTCCTAAAACATTTGGAGAAGCCCTTTAAGTAGCTTTACATGTCAAGATCGCCCTGTGCATACAATATTTTTGGTTGTTATCCAAATTGGATTCTTTGAACAAATATTAATGAAACAATTTCCAGGGAACGAGCATGCAGCACAGACAGTTTCACGTGTGCAATGACACATCAAAAACACAAAAATATGGGTAAAACTTTGAAAACCATCAAGAAGTTACAGCATCAGAATTGCTGCATGACTGTCATTAGAAATATATTACTTCTAGATTCTGTGGAAATGATCTTTTCTCCTATCGATATTGACTAAAAATGGCAATTGACGGTAAAAAATTGCTATAACTATTTCGAAAGTGATCACCATATTGCACAGCCATCATTGAATCTATCTTGGCTCTAGAGAAAAGGGTTTGAACAACAAGAAAACCCCACCCCAGGGAATAAATTCATTTCCAGAAAGATACAAATCACCACAATTTGAGATCTTTCCATACATACTGTCTTTTGAACCTTCTGTATTGACCCATTCCTCAATAAAGTTTCAATGAATCATCACAAGAATGCACAGAAATGAAGTAATGTTCAAGTAACACTTCTATTTCTTGGCCCTGAAAAATGCATGAGTTGATCTCCCTGTAAAAGATGGGTGCGTCCAGTGGATGCCAACTCGAGGCTAGGTAGACTTGAGAGTATAAGGTTGAGAAATTACCAAGTTAGTTAGCTGCTCCCACCATTTGGCGGTCAACATGTGGCAAAGCATAGATAGGTTGTTGAACAGTGTGGTTTATAAGTTGGGCTGCAACCTTGCAACCATTAATTCAGGCTCCAGTGCTGATATACATGATGTCGTCCTCTGATATCTGCATCTGACCTCTGTTTAGTCTGCTCTTTCTTTGACTAGGATCATGCTGGCCGCGCTAAGATACAAACATTCTTAAGATCAGAAGACAGTTTTTTTCCCCTTTTTTTTGAGGATGTGGCTGTTGTTAAAGTTGTTTGATCTTTATCATGTGAAAATGCCAATGCAGTTGCATTCCAGAGAATATCAATTTCTTTGTTCACTAGGAAGTTGGTACTAAATCAACTAGTCAAAGACAGGCAAGCTAAAATGTTATGCAACACTAGCATAAATCTGACTAGCTTCAGACCAAGCAGATGGTCAAGATGCCTAATAGAACCTGTCACCTCCATATGAATGGCCAACAGATCTAGTTTATATTCATTGTAACATTAAGAGAATTTCTTTTCAGAAAATGTGACTTGTTGGTAGCAAGCTATGTTCATCAAGACATTAACAGAAGGGACTTTTTGAGCACTGACTTGCTGGTGGCAAGCACACTTAGGATTTGACTTTTTCTTCCCAGCCAAATCATGCGAGGGAAGAAACCAATGAGACAAATCCATTGCACACGCACGTAGGCAGTGTTTGTTTGCAATAGTGGGCTAAAATGGAGAGAGGCTCAAACAAAAGGCCTCTTGTCCCATCAACATTTTGGATTGTCCCAAAGCTTCAAATTTGAATTTGGGAAACTTGACAGCTTCTCATTCACCTTCCCTCTCCCTTTTGGATTCTCATAGAATCCAAAAAAAGGTAGATAGTGTGAGAATCCACCCAGTCATAGCTTCACACAAACTCCAATGCACTTCAAAAGTGCAAACAAACACTGCCTTAGAGTATCTACCTATGATAATGAGGAAACATGATAAACCACACTGCCTTAGAGTATCTACCTATGATAATGAGGAAACATGAAAACAATTGCCCTCTTTTTTTCCTAATCCAAAACTGATAAACCACCTGCCAGCTATCAGTGGTCAAAATTATGAAAATCTATGTAAACTATAAATTACCAGTGGTAGAATGATAAGTATCTATGTAAGGTTGTTCAGAACTTTGACAAACATTGAGAGATCTTAAAAGATGTTCAAAGTACTGAAATAACTTCCAAGTAAATCCCACATGAAAAATTATTGCATATATAAAACTGACTGATAGATGTCAGATTATCAGTGAAGAACAAAATCACAATTATCCATGTCGAGTGTCTAGTGAACAACAGCATTATGATCTTCAATGTGTAGTGTTCAGAAAAAGGTTTTCTTATAACTACTGAATTAACTTTCAGGATAAATAAATCTCATACGAAAAATTGTTGCATATATAAAGTTCTAGTTTCATAATTACCTTCCTCAAGACAAAAGCCAAATAGAGGTAAGCCACTTCCCATTCCTCCCTGGACAATGCAGCTACATTTACCAAGAAAAATGTTAAAGATGAGACTTGAAAACTCAGGAAAACATTACACTATCAATGCCATGAGTTCAGACTATGCTACCCATCTACGGGTGCAGGATCATATGTAACATGGGATCGAGTACAGTGATCCCTTGGGATTTTGGAAATTCAAAATAGTGCACAAGATTGTATTGCAGCCAGTACAAAATATGATACAGATCGGGTATGGATATTCCTTGTCCTCAGAAGGATCCATGTATCATAGATGTCAATTATTAGAAAATTAAGCTGAAAATGTCCAAATAGTTTTTCTTCTTTTCTCTGTAATGTCTCTCTTTCCAAGGAGGTGTATGGTTCAATTTTCACTCTGGTGACATAAAGGCACACTGATATATTAACAAGCACCAACCTGCAAAGTGTTGATAGCCTAATAGAAGTGAATATACAAGATCAAAATCATATAGAAGATGATATAAAACTCACTGTGTTTTTGGGTTCCATCACCCAGTGCACCAAGTCTTCGCATGAGATCTGCAAACACTGGCTTTTTCAAGTTCTCGTCTACAAATTCATGAAAATTCTTCACAAAAATGAGCTCTAAGTCATACTGCAAAGAACAAAGAAATGGAAAAATGAGTGATTCTTTTTAACAGAAGTGCATGCACCTGATTAATTTTGAGACAAAATACATTCACATTCACTGCCGATGAAAATGAAATATCAGAAAAGGTTGCAAAATAACACAAAAGCGAAGCAAAGGGAAACAGCTTTTCTAAAGTTAAGAAAACATGATACATTGTAGTTCCAAAACGTACAATAATCGTTGCTTAGATAGCACAGGTTAAACTGAAAGGAACTAAGAAAATAGTAAGAGCAACCATACCAGGAATTTTGTCTTCTCCACCAACGCATACACACCAAGTTTTTTTTTGTTTTGAAAGTGGATGGTACCACACACCCCAAGACTTATGATGATCTCCATCAATTAGTCTTCACATGCTTTACACATGTAAAGGAAATTAACTACCAGTAGGTATCAGTTATGTTTGGTATATGCATCAGGTGTTCAAACCTGAATGCGCCCAGTCAAGCCCAACTTTTGCCCTGGATGACAGGTGATCAGTCAAATGCTGATGCCAATGTCATTCATCCGCTGATTTCCTTTTTCTCTCTTAAACCACCTATTTAAACAACACTTTCAAAAAAAAGCACCTATTTAAACAAGAATATGCTAGTCTCTCTCCCTCTCCCTCTCTCTCTCTCTCTCTCTCTCTCTCTTATAAACCACCTAAGGTTGAGTTAAATAAATGGCAAATGATGGAAGGACTAGAAAATGACAGAATAGAGTTTATTAAGGGAATATACACTGACATTATAAGGACAATGGTGGTGTATACTAGAATATGGTAAACTATGCGGGTATATTATGTCATTTTCGCTAGTATATTTCTGTTGTAGTCCAGGACTACCTTTCAAACCCAAATATCAACTATGGCTGATATAAAAACATGCATGTTGGTCCCAGAAATAAACAAGACACTTGGATCCAACAATGGAAGAAATAGCAGATATGCAAGGGGACACAAGAAGCTGCCTCTCATTTTATGAATACTACTAGATTAGTATCAATGTGAGGATTTCGCATGCCCATCCAGAAACCCAACAAAAAGGGCAGCCTAGCACAACGGGACTCCCACCACTGCGGCATCTAGGAAGGGTCAATTTTATGCAACCTTGCCCTCGCTTTTACAAAGAGGCTGTTTCCAGTTTCGAACCCATGACTTCCAGGTCACAGACTCACAATGGAGCAACCTTATTGTTGCACAACAAATATTCCAGTTTAGCCCGTGACTCCCAGTTTTGAACCCATGACTTCCACGTCTCAACATCTTGCATCACCAAGCATAGGCACCTAAATTTTAATGTTCTGCTGAATATCATATGATATGATGCATTAATGTTTGGAACATAGAATAAATCCTGATTTTTATGATAAGTCCTGATTTTTTATGTTTTACAGACATCATTGTGTTATACACCTTTGAAGCTGATGTCTGGATGGACCAACAAATTCATTTTACTTGGAAGGACTAAGCATTACATGATCAGTGCTTCCAACAACACATAAATTGGAGCCTTCTGGAGAGAATTACAGTAAAAAGAAAAAGTGATTTTGTAGTAGGACTGAAAGAAAGATCCTGGTTCATCAACATCAATAATAAGAAGAAGGGAGGAAGGAGAAGAGAGGAGGGGAAGAGGCAGAGTAGAGGGAGACAAAGGCTGTGAAGACTGGCAGAGATGACAGAAAGCCACTGACTAGCGGTGACGGTGGGGAGCAACTGACGAAAGGGTAGCAGAGGCTCAAGGATTGCAAGAGGACTAGGGTTTAACCTTTTCTCTCTTATTTCCCACTCTTTTATAAAAAGAGTGGAAGATTGTAAAATGACCCCTCTATTTTACATTACTATAAATAATCCTTAGAAAAATATTTGTAAAATAATATTAATAAATATAAATGATATTAAAGAATACATAAATACAAAAAATACATAATTACCAAAAAAGAATTAAAAAAAAAATCAATTTCTGATCTCTTCGGAGTCATCTCTCTAACTTGTAAGGCGAGTCTGAGATACAATACTGCCTTCCATGTGACGGATTCCCAAAGAGGATCCCTACACTCTAAAAAAGAAAAAAGGGGACAAGGGGGAGGAGGGGTGTTTATTATCTGAGTCATTCTTTTATCTCTAAGGCCTGCATTGATATCAGGACATGCTTGATGGGAATAGGCATTGGCTGCTTCTTGGGGTAAGCTGATCCCATTCTCGTTTTAATGTTAGCTTGTGGATAAAGAAGAATAGGAAATAGGAATAGGTGCTGAGAATAGGGATGTGATTACAAATGGGATGGTTGTCTGGCAGCAATGAGGATAAGTAATCCAAAAAAAGAGGGAATAACTTATTGCTGGACTTATCCCTAAACATTCATCAAAAGGGATGAGATTCAAAGCTTTAAGAAGTGGTGATAGGATGAGTATGAAGTTATTCCCATTCCATTTTCCCTTAGATTAATCAAATGAAGAGTGAGAACAAATCATCCCCAATCCTCATTTAGCACGGTATTATACTAGCACTAAAGGATAAAAATAAGCTTAGATATTCAAGCAAGCTTATTTGCAAATTTCTCATTGGTGTGATGCAGCCGCTATATTAATCTTTATCCAAAACAAGCTTTGAGCCCACATTTGGCATTGGGTTACCGTAAATGATGGTTAGATATATTTTTGACAAATATTCCAATTCTCAGATGATGGAGATTGTGCATAGGATTGAGATAGATTTGAGCATAAGATGAATATTTGGTTATGCCATAAAGATAAGGACAAACATGACGAGATCAACTCTAAGTGATGAAGGAGAGTATATGTGCAAAGAGGGGTACTTTGTCTCCCCCCCCCCCCCCCCCCCCCGCCCTAATGGAGCTTGAAAAAGAAATGGGGAGAAGGTATTCCCTGTGAAGGCAGGGGCATGTTATCCATGTTTTTCCTTGCTTTTTTGTCATTGAAAACTTAACAGTGGGGATAAATTTTTTAAAGCATAAATATGGTTAGAAATTACTTATCTCATCTCCCTTTCTTATTAGGAATTCCCCATATGCATGCCTAGGATCAACAATGATATAAACAGATTGGGAATTTGAAGAAAGCACAGTCCACATGCTGTCTCATTCACCTTTACTCTCTCTCTCTCTCTCACACACACACACACATACATATAATGAGCCCCATGGTGCACCTATCTTAGAAGCAGACCAGGGGGGGGGGGGGGGGAGGCAATTCCGGTGTCCTGTCCCAGAATTTTTTTCTTACACATTCCAGCAAATATAAAACATGTTACAATAAATAATATGAAATAACCATGGAAAAAACATAAAATTAATACAATAAAAACATTTAGCATGGATTTATAGGTTTATAAGGGAGTATATTCATCAAATGAAATCCCCAAAATAAGTTTACAAGGAGCTTAAGTGGTTAGGAAAATATCAAACGTTAAAATACAAATTCTGGTTGGGATGGGCTAGGATAGATCGGGATGCTCTGGAATAGACTGGGGCAGGCTGGGACAGACTGGGACAACAACTGGGACAGACAAGAAACTGTCTCATCCCATTTTCTCACTGGGACAAGACGTCCTGGCCGAGACAAGCTGGGGCAGGACGAGGTTGACTACTATGGTTCCCACCCCTTGGGATTTAATTTTCACCGTCCAATCGAAAAACTCAATTGTAGCCGTACAATTGAGTGCATCCTTAATTGGGGATTAAAACTAAAATCCCAAGAGATGGGATCAACCCAAAGGGTTAATCTAAATAATTTCTTATTTTTGATCAGTTTTTCAACATTTTTAACAACGATTTTTGGCATGCACTTGATCGAACGTCTACGATTGACTTTCACAACTGGACGGTGAAAATTAAGTCCCAGGGATGGGGAACAACCTAAGAGGCTTAATTTAATATTTCGACTTTTTAGATGATTTTTATTTTTTAAAAAACATAGGGAGAAGATGATTTCAATAGGGGCCACATCTAAGTTAGATGCACCCTAAGGCTCCTTTGAACCTCTCTCTCTCTCTCTTTCTCTCTCTCCCCCGGGAAGCATCTAACTTAGATGCGCCCCCCTTCAAATCCTCATGTCCCAATGTTAAAAAAATAACAAAAATCATCAAGAATTTAAAATATTCAAAACCCCCCTTCTTGGTTAGTTTGCACCCCTTGGGATTTAATTTTCACCGTCGGATTCAAAAACTCAAACGTAGCCATCCAATCAAGTGCGTCCAAAACTAAAACCCAGGAGATGGGATCAATCCTAAGGGTTAATCTGATGAATTTCTTATTTTTTTAACATTATTTTTCTGATACATACCCGATTCGACGGCGCCGATTGATTTTCAAGATTGGATGGTGAAAATTAAATCCCCAGGGATGGAAACAACCCTAAGGGGCCTATTTGAATATTTTAAAATTATTGATAATTTTTATTTTTTAAAACATGGGGAAGGTTGTTTTTCGAGGGGCTACATCTAAGTTAGATGTGTCCCAGATCAAACATGCTCCAGGGCGCACCTAACTTAGATGTGCCCATTCGAAAACTCACCCTCCGCATGTTAAAAAAAAAATGTCAATAATTATTAAATATTCAAATAGGCTCCTTATGGTTGTTCCCCATCCCTGTGGCTTTAATTTTCACCGTCCAATCTTGAAAATCAATCGGAGTCGTCGTCTGATCAGGTATGTACCAGAAAACTAATGTCTAAAAATATTAAAATAGTCAAAAATAAAAAATTCGTCAGATTAACCCTTAGGATTGATCCCATCTCCTGGGTTTAGTTTTCATCCTTAATGGAGTATGCACTTGATTGGACAGCTATGGTTAAGTTTTTTGATCTGACGTTGGAAATTAAATCACAAGGGGTGGAAACCAACATCGAGAGGTGGTGTATTTAAATATTTTATAATTTTTAGCGATTTTTTTTTCTACATTAGGATGTGGGGATTTGGGGTGGGGGGGGGGGGGTGGGGGGCATATCATTGCTGGCCCCGTATGTACGTATGTGTATGTGTGTGTGTGTGTCTATATATCTATATATATATGTTGATGATGAAAATAGATTGAGAAGGTGCAAGACAGCACACTCCACGTGAAGGCTGATTCACCTTTAGTTGTGGGTTTGTGTGTGTGTGTGTGTGACCTATGTTTGAAACCCAACAGGGATCTCCAGTGCATATCCCAAGGGTACCTGTGTTTCATGCTTATTTGAGGTCTATTCAAAATTTCCTTGTTATGGTTGGATGAAGTTCCTCATCAAAACAAAAGAGAGGAAAGGAAATCACATCTGAAATGTGGCTGAATTTCATAACAATCAACTTTTGTGATTGCAATCTATCATCGGCAGGGAAAAGAACATATTAGCAACCAAATTTATTATGAAGGGTCAATTTAAATCCTGATCCACTGCAAGAGCACAAACAGTAAGATGAAATTAAGAAACTGCAATAAAAGATCCAAAATGTTTGTCATCATAACAAGTGTAATACCTCTTCTGCCAAGGATTTAAAAATGTGGAAAGGAACAATCCACTCAGGACAATCAACAGCATCCTGCAATGTTAATTGAAACTCCTTAGCATATAATGTGGACCCTACAAGCTCAAATTATGTGGTAGAAAGTGATGAAACAATAAATTTTAAATTCAACCACCCACCATACATTCTCTTACCTCTAAATGGAACTTGTACTGTATACCAAAGGGTCTAGATGATTTGAATTTCTGAATCATGCAAATAAGAAAAATAATTAACCTTCATGTAGAGACTAAGTAAACAAGGGCTGTCAAATGCTCCTGGGCCTGGCCTGGACAGATCAGAGTTAGGATTGGCCCTGGATTGCATCGGAAGAACAGGGACCAGCTTAGCCAATGATGGCCTGGAAACTTCAAGCCCAAGTCTGGACTGGTTCCTTGAAGTTGGGCTCATTTAGAGCCTGGCAAGCTCATTTAACCCATCTTGTGAATACAGGGTTCTGTAAAAAGTAATGGCTCGCCCAGATTAGAACCAACACTCTGAAAAGATAAAACCACTTAAACTACCGAGCCACTGAAGAATATGTTAAAAAGATATTTATATTTCATGCCAGAGGGAGGGGGTGGGCAGAAAGTAGGCACAGGCATGGCCTGTTTATTAGACAGACCAGATATTCTGAACTGAGCATGGCCCATGGATGAGATGTTCCAATCAGAACCAGGTCGAAGACAGACTAGGTTGATAGGCCAACTGGCTGATCCAGCTAATTGACAGCCATAAGATTCTCTTGCAAGGATTTCCCTTGGAAGAAAACTAGCAATCAGATAAACCTTTCAATACATTATGGAACAATGATATTTACCTTTTGTGCATATTCTTCATTGAACGAAATCCAATATATACTATTTCCAAAAGTTAAACCTTCGGCTGCATATGACAGTCAAATTTACATCTGTCAATGGAATGCCAATGTAGACATAATATTACATAAGTATCAGAAATCAGTTCATCAAACTACAGAAGTGCACCAAATAGAAGCCACAAGTAAGATGTAAAAGAATGACTACCTCGTTATCCACAAGACTTCAAGACAAACATTAACCGATGAAGCTAAAATGCTACAAAATAAATTTCTAAATGCATATTTTGCAATGGGTAAAGTTTTATACCACTCATGGGACTTATGCTATCTCTGAGTGCAATGCAAGTAGCCATCAAATTGTAGCCATTGGTCATTTTTAATTAATACTCATGGAATGCTCGATGTTGGAAAGGAACCTAGAGGCTCTAACATGAAGCATAGACAGGGATATGATCACCACATAACCATGAATCCCAATTCACAAGAAACTTATGACCACAACATTCTCAGGGGAAAAAAACCATAAGAAACTGTGCTCTTGTATATGGCAGCCACACAAATCAGAATCCAATCACTCCTGATTTCCAAGTTCTTTGCATCCATAACTATCTAACACAAAGAAGTTTACTTGAATCAAGTCAAGAAGATCAATTTGTTGGTTTCATTTTTTTTGGAAGGCCACATTCATTCATGATCAAACAAAAAGGAGAATAGTTACAGAACAGAGCAAACCAAAAAGGAAAAAGTTATCTACCTAGGAGGTAGAACCTCTCAAAGGAATGCTTCCCGATTACATACCAAATACTTTCCAATTATACAAACTAGCTAAAATAAAAAAGTCTCTGATATTCATGATTGCATCCCTGAGAGATGGACTCCCCAACCAGGGGGTGTGGACGGGGTGGGGCCAACATCTCTCTCTCTCTCTCTCTCAGCACCTCACTGCACAGCATCACAGTCGCGCTGCATTTTATATGCGTATGTAGGTATCTATGTGTATGTGTATTCCTTCTTCTTCTACCTTTGACCCGTGGAGACCTATATGCTTGGAGAAGACAATCCCACTTGCTACTGCTAGTTGCCTTAGGCCTTAAGAAAGAGACTGCCATCCTTTTTTGCCCTTTTTTTTTTTTTTTTTACTGTTGTAGCTACTGATTCTCTTGGCTGGCCCATTTCCTTTGACTTCTTCGACCTTTGACTGTTGGAAGGTTGAATTTTTTTGGACGATGTGCCATCTACTGCCGCAACAGGTTTTTTTCTCATACTTGTGAACACCATCATTCAAGGCTGTCCTGACTCCTGACTATGTCTTTCATGTGATTTTCTTGCTCCTTTACTTTTTTGCTCTCAAATCTAATATCTTCGCTCTTTCTTACTGTTAAACATTGATGTGAACATTGAACAGTATGATGGGACCATAGAAAACTGTAGGGTTTAATAAGTACGTCTACTGTACTATGATTTGATGGGACACTTCATTTAACATTGTGGAACTCCAGGTAACCTTATGGTTTAAAATGTTATTTTCACTGCAGCACATTGATGTGGGCAGCATTTTGAAACGATGAAAACCCTAAAAGAAACTTCAGGGTTCGACACATACATATTCCAACATCAAATAAACATATCATTGAAGCCTCATCGGCCATTGCCGCCTTAACGCGCAACGACAAACTGTCGAGTGTCGTCGAAGCCTCGTTGGCTCGTTGCTACCTAAACGTGCAATGGCGAACTGTCGAGTGTCATTGAAGCCTCGTCGGCCCCGTTGCCACCTAAACGCGCAATGGCGAGCTGTCGAGTGTCGTCAAAGCATCGTCGGCCCGTTGCTGCCTCAACACGCAACGACAAGCTGTCGAGTGTCGTCGAAGCCTCGTCGTCCCGTTGCCGCTTAAACGCACAACGGCGAGCTGTCGAGTGTCGTTGAAGCCTCGTCGGCCCGTTGCCGCTTCAATGAGCAATAGCAAGTTGTCGAGTGTCGTCGAAGCCTCGTCGGGCCGTTGCCGCCTCAACGTGCAACGACAAGCTGTCGAGTGTCATTGAAACCTCGTCGCCCGTTGCCGCCTCAACGTGCAACAGCGAGCTGTCGAGTGTCATTGAAGCCTCGTCGGCCCGTTGTCGCCTAAACGTGACAACGGTATGATGTCGGGTAGACTAATGCCTCATCGGCCCATTGTCGCCTCGATGCAGCGATAATGAACTGTCGAGCGGCCCATCATCACCTCGATGCGACGATGGCGAGATATCGAATCGATATGAAATCTTTCGGCATGTTATGAACAAGCAATGATTAGTGAACCATGGGTTCAAGGGAGACGTTGCTAAGGCAATATATACAAAAGAGTCGTAACGTTGACCCACCTTCACATAGTCCCAGGTTTAACGTTGACCCATCTTCACATAATCCTAGGCTTATTAGTTCCTTCCACTATAAGCTCTAGACCATCGAACGTGAAGTGTGTTAATGACTCGCCCCGTAAATGATACCACGCCATGTACGGGTGGTTACAATACTGCTCCAAACAACATAATGCTGACATCGCCTAACACCTCAAATTGATCATGAGTATTGTCCAGGGCAGTCGCTGCCAAGAATAAATAATATACCTCGATAAGTGTGTCACATTCCTCTCCACCTTATGATACAATCCAATCAACTTACCAAATCCCAGATCCTTTTAAGGACTAACCCAATATTTAGCGGGATCCACCCCATAAATAGTACCCGTGAACAATACTCATGAACAGTACAATGAATAGTGTTGAAGGTACTGTAGAGAGAAAACCATAAAGAGAGAGAGGAAGAAAGTCGATCCTCCCATGAACAATATGTCAGCGAATAAAGTAGAACAAGCGAGATCCTAACACTACAAGGAGCCATCTTGAAAGCAAACATTTTTAAGAAATCAAAGGATTTTCCTATCGCAGCAGGATGTAATCATTGTCAGTCTACTGACTGACAGGAAAGGTCCATCCGAGCCTTTATAATCCTTTTCCATGGGTGAGTCAATACCAAATAATTAACTATTCAAATGGCGAGCATTCATCAATCCTTTCACCAAATAAAAAATCCAAAACAAATCGGTCGGATAAAAAATGACTGTCAACAAATAGCGACTCCACTAGGGACCTTTCCCCCTTTCATCTTCTTTTTCCCCACTATATGGCATTCTTGATGGCTTACGTCAGATTATTTTATTTGCAGCGTTCTCGTCTCGTTTTGTGCTCACTCGTCATTCTCAATGGCAACCGAACAAGCCCGGGTGACCTTCAGACCACTGGTGGTCGAAAGCCATTTGAAGTTCGATTACCTTAATATCAGCTTTGGTGATTTCCCACCCGTGGTTGGCTCTCCCTTCTTTCTTCATGTCGTACCAACTTACCGCCAGCTATGGTGATCTTTGACGACTATGTGTTAGCTAACGTCAATAATCTTGAGGGTCCCGCTACAGTCAAACCCCAGGACATTCCTCACTCGACTGACGTCCACAACAGCTTGTGCGGCGTATGCGTGAATACTTATGGTCATCTGGCAAGAACACCCATGTCACAGAAACAGTCGGACTCTCCCAAACAGTCGCTTCTGCAATAAGAGAAGGATGTTCTCATTCTATATCTAGCTGTTAACATGACTAGCATGGAAACTCAAGAATCATCCACCACGCAGCCACAACATTGTTCAACATTGCGTCGTACTGTGATAGTCGACGACCTACGGGTTCACCTTGATGGAAGTTGCACTACTATTTCCCAAAGGACCTATCATGTTTAACATCCCTATTTGCAATAGGTTTAATGTTCTTACAAAATTATCTCAAAATGAGCTAAATCCTCAACTTCATCACTCTTACAGAAAACACCACTTTGTATGGAGGGAAACGAAAAATAAAGATAATGAAGCTCCAAAGCGGTCCAACCAATATCAGAAGGCAACACCGCATACAAAACAAGTGAAACATGTATGGATGACCAAGGAAGAGGCTTGTCGGCTAAAGCAAAATAGGGTAGGTCCTTCTCAATCGGCTGCCCCAGTCCAAGTGGCGGTACCACCAAAGAATTTGAAAAGGAAAGTTTTCTATGAAGAAACTGAATACAATACTCACTTATTCTTCACATAACGTGCCCATTAAGACTCCATCAAGTTTGCATCATTCATCCTCCAGGGTGCAGGGGCACCTTACTCCTTTAGCTCGTCCACCCTTAAAGAAGAGGAGAATTGTTTGAGTAATGGAGAATGTGCTCAAGATATTACTTGTAATGGGAAATGTGCTCAAGATATTACTTGTAATGGGGAATTGTTTGACTTGGATTTCTTCTAGCATCTCCCTGGTGGGATCCTCAGATGGGGGTGTTGCTGGTGTATAAGTCGGCGTTGCCGGGGTACAAGTGGGTATGACCTCTCGCTCTGAAGAGGAATCCATATCTTCTTCTGGGTCATCCCACAATGAGTCTTCATTCATATGAACAACATTTACCGCAAAGGTCTGCCTTAGCTTTTGGTGCGGTTGGGGTGGATTCGTAATGTACTTCCCATTTCTATGGTCCCTTCCTAGATGAGCTTTTCAATCTCATCCTTGCATAGATAACAATCTTCTACCACATGTCCCAGCATGCAGAAATAGTAATAGTAATTAGGCTCATCTATCTTCCCGACTTCTGCTGGCCTCTTTGACTTCGGGAGCACCAGTAGATTTGCCTGAATGCAGGTATCAAAGAACTTCTTAGTATGCTCCCTGGTGAAGGAGTGTGATATCTTCATCTTCTCATTAAGAGACAAAGATGACATCCTGCCGCCTCCCTTAGCATTAGATGTGGAGGCGCTTGCATTGGCCCTACCACCCTGCCTTTTCCATTGCTGAGGCAAAGTCGACAGCATTAACTTCTTTTGTACTAGAGGTCCGTTCTCTGGGAGCCTTCCCCTTGTTGAGCATCATTGTCGGATTGTTAACAAAGAACATTTCGATCTCTGTGATAATGTTATTCAGTTGATCAAAGTTTCTGATATTTGCTCTGATTAGATCATTGATTTCAGGTTTCAAACCCTTTTTACATAGCTTCACCGCATCTTCAAGGACTTGCAGATTGTCACACTTCATGCTGAGATTCCGCTATTTCTTGATGTACTCCACGACATACTCATTCTTCCCTTGCTTTAGAGTGACCAATTCAGTGATTGTCACTTTCCACTCCGACACTTTGAAAAGGTCCAAGAATTTCTTCTGCATTTCCTCCCAATTGCTGATCGAATTGAGCTTCAATCTAGCATACTATTGGAATGATGTGCCAGTCAAAGAGGTCGAAAAGAACCTCAATAGGTATGCTTCTTCTGTAGCCAGTTCTCTCAAATCGCTCATGTAATGGGCGATATGCTCCTGGGCAGACCCTTCCCCATCATATCTTGTGAATTTGGGGCACTTGGTATGATTAGGAAGCAGCTTCTTAAACAAATGATGGATCGGAAATGGCACCTTGTATAAGTCAAAGGTACTTATCCCATCACCCTGATCTGCAATCTTGGCTTCTACAATTTGCTCGATCAGGTGTTTTTGAGACACCGCTTCATCTTCTGCAGAGGCATTGGACTGTTGGGCATTATGGTTTGGATCCTCCCCCTAATTTTCTAAAGCTTCATCGGGGGTGAAGTTGACACCTGGGGCTTGAGGCCTTATCATTGCAGGAATAGGAACTACCCTTGGGGGAGGCCTATTCATCTGTATTGTTCTTCCAATTTATGCATGAGACCCAACATAAAGGTATTGAGCTGTTGATTCTCTAACCTCATTTCTTCTGCAGTCTGAGGTTGGGCTGGGTTTGCTTGCTCTTCGTTGCGGCCCGGCTTATGGGCATTCATCCCATCTTCGCCTTCACCTTCTACGGCGGTGGCACCGCCGTTCTGGGGTTGTTAACTTACTCCTATATTTCTTTGATTCAGCCACTGTCGGACTTGCTCCACCTGCCGCGCTAGAGGCCCGTCTCACTGAGCTATATTGACAATCTCAACTGGATCTTTAGGCAATGAGGCTTGCCTTGCTGGTACTTGAGGCATAGCAAATGTATACCCAAATACTGTCTGCGGTCACTTGCGTGACCCTTCTTCTCTTTTGGGTTTGCAAGGGAGGTGCCCCCAATCTTTCGAAGACCAAAGCCCTATGTTGGATGGGTTATGGTTGCTTCTTGACTTTATAAGCCCCTTTTCTTTTCTGACTCCGTGGAAAATGAGGCCGAATGTCTTCAATGGTGGTTCGCCTCACTGGCTCATCGAGCTTTTGAGGTTGTTGCTCGACTAGGGCAAACCTTAGCCTGACGAATTCTTTGGGCTTCCTCCTTGGTCACCCATATTGCTTCAAGCGGAGGTTCCTGTCCTCCACAAGATTGCCCCCTCTCTGCGGCATGCCTACTTTCTTCTGATGTCTTTGCTCCGGCTTACCCGGAGCCCGTGACTGGATCTTTTGTTCCCACTGGCTGGGACCTCTTAAGATTCTTGACTTCTTTTTGAAGGTTGTCCTATCCTGGCAGACCTTTGGGAGTATCACAAATCGATTTTAGACAAGAACCGATGGAATATGACGGATTTGGATGTTATAGGCTCCCCGCCATCCAAGCGGATGCGGAGATTACCTACCAGAATATTTTTCCCGTGTCGGATATGCTTGCAGCATTGTTCTTCTTTTGCCTCCTGTTCGTAGAGGAGGCGGGTGCAATGTGAATGGTGTTTACGGCGAAGACCTGGCTGGGTCTCCCGTTGACATGATTCCTTCGGGCACGGGAAGCGTACCACATCTCTCTCCTCTGGAGCGAGCTCTGGTGCAGCAACAACCCCTAAGAAGTAGGGGGATCCAATGACAGCAGGGAAATCACCAAAAACATGTTGGCGTGATGAGAAACCCATGCTGAGCATGGGTGGCGATCACAAGCGGGCCATAGGTGACTTTGGCGGCCATTTGATTCTTTTTGAAATTCCACACACCCCTGCACAAAACAGGGCAGCATTAGGCTTGTCATGATAAGGGCCTTATCGGACGGAGAGATGAAGGCAAGAAGAGGTCCCACCGGACGTGCCATTTGTAAGACTTTCAATTTTTTATTTTCTTTTGAAAAAAAAGACTTGGAGGTTTTGAAAACATAGTCTTCTCTTCTTCTTTTTTTAATGTAGACTTTGAGAACTTGGAGTTAGTCCTCGAGTCTAGGGTTTTGGATCAAATGTGGATCCATGTGCTTGACCTCTCCCCACTTACTTCAGTCAATGTTAATTACGTCAATCACTGATTGGCAACTCTTGGTTAACCATCAGTTAAGACTTAAGACCCATTAAGACAACAAGAATAAAACGAATAACTTGTTTTAATGCCATGCATAGAGAATATTACTTTAAGGACCTTTCTTTATTCAGGGATCCTACAATGAACTTTAAAGGACACTTAAATGATTCTTAAGTTCACATGAGGACACAAGAACCTATAGTCTTCAAGTGGTGCTAAGAAGATGTGTCTTTTGGACAGAATCTTCATTAGAACTCCTTAAAGGATATCGAATGACTCAAAGATATCCTTTAAGCACTATTTAAAGGACATGGAATTTTGGACAGCATATCCCCTATTCTTAAGTACATTTTAGAAGATAAATAAACATAAAGAATAACCTCAATTAATGGGGCATGAAGGCCACCACATACTTAAGGATACTCTTTGATGGTCCTCCAACCGATATGAAGGAAACAAAATCCACTTAGTTTGGAAACATATCCGACTTGGTCAAACACATTTACCACTTAAACAAAGAAAATTAAGCACACATCCAATGAAAGTAAACATGCATTAAAAGAGCAGAATTGAACATGCATCAACTTTATTTGAATCTACTTCGTTACATATCAACATACATCACTTTTGATCATTCCATTGATAGGAATGAATCATTTTAAAAATTTGGTCACTCTACCAATAAGAGTGAACCACAACTTCGTGGTCAATCCACCAATAGGAAAGAACCAAAAGATTAATGGCTATTCTACCAATAGGAATGAACCACGAACAATGATTATTGGTCACTCTACCAATAAAAGTGAACTACAACTTTATGGCCAATCCACCAATAGGAAAGAACCACAAATACATTGGCCATTCTACCAATAGGAATGAACCACATGATTAATTAATTAAAATTTTGGCCATTCAACCAATATGAATGAACTACATGATTAATTAATTACAACTTTGGCCATTCAACCAATATGAATGAACTACATGATTAATTACAACTTTGGTCATTCAACTAATATGAATGAACCACATAATTAATTAATTAAAATTTTAGCCATTCAACCAATATGAATGAACTACATGATTAATTAATTAAAAAACTTCGTCATTCAACCAATATGAATGAACCACATTAACATTACATGATTAATTAATTAAATCTTTGGCCATTCAACCAATATGAATGAACCACATATACATTAACGTTATTACAAATTAATCCAAGGGTCAAGCCCAGTATGTGCCACGCACAACAAATCCCTGGGCTTTGGAGTCTTGAATGGAGCCTTCCCACGAACTCTTTCTCCACCGACAGAGCTTCCACGCCTTTAGAAAAGCCTCCCTTTTTTCACTTTCTGCAGCAGCCCCCTTTGGGCTATTTATAGAGTGGGGAAAAGAGAGGATAGAGATTAAAAGGAGAGGGAAGGGGGGTGCAGTGGCACCCCCCACCGATGGGATGGCCGCCAGTGGCACCCCCCACCGGTGGGGGGGGGAAGCCACCGGTGTAGCTCCTCCTCCCTCTTTTTTTTTTTACCTTCTGTTTTCTATCCCTCTTCTTCCCCCTTTTTTTATTTTTTTTAAAAAAAAGTTTCAACAAAGCCCTATACATCCAACACACAAATGGTTCCATATGTAGCATACATTTGGAATCTAAAGAACTTCAAAAAGATGGCATCCAAGATTTGGAAAAGAGTCCACCTCAAGAAGGCATGACATACCAAAGTGTGCATTGGAGTATAAAAACAAGATTTTGCAGGACTTCTAAATAATACCATTAAGTGTGCTTTTGTTATGTGAGTCATCAACAGTGAGATTCACCAAATGTGACCACCCATTACCCAGGTAAGGCCCTTTGAATTCTATTGGCTAGATACTTCAGTTCAGACCACATGGATATAAGTAATTTGTAGAAGTCTGTGGTTTCCTCGAAATTGTACACTGACAGATAGTCCTACTTATACAATTACTAGTGACAAAGTCTGTTTGTGGGTGCATGTCCACTCAATCATTATCAGTCATGAGGAACATAGCAGTATTTGCAGAACCAGCCAGTTCAAACTGGAACAAGCAAAACCAGATCAGAACCGGCAGTTTTTGATCTGGTTTGAACCAGCCAAACCGGCTGGTTTTGGCCGGTTCTTTCCTAGTTGCTCCCAGGTTTGTCCCGCTTTGAACTGGAACCGACCCCGACTGGTTCCAGAACTGGGTCTAATTCTGCAAACCTTGGAGCATGGCCTTATTTGAATGTAGCATCCTGTCACATCCAAAGTTTCATGTGAAAATTCTCATTCCACCGACAATATTCCCTAAACTCTCAAATTCAGCATAGGCAGAACAAACTCAGTGACTCATGTGCAAGTGATGTGCACGTAAACTAGCAATAAATGGAGAGAGGTGCCTGATGTAATTGTATTCACTGCTCTTTTTACCATGTCTTCTCATCTCTCTCCTCTTCCTGTAGGCATACTACCAGACAAGAAAAATAAGAAATAAAAAAGCGACACCAGTGAATGACTATAAAAAGATCTCGTTACTGTCCAAGAGGAAAAGCCAAGTAAGACCTCCTGTGGGAATCATGGTCTGCAAAATCACAAATATCAATACATTAAGATTGTTAAGAAGAACAAAAGCAGGAGATAAGAATATATTTTCACCCAGAGCCACAGGAAGACAAAGGAAAGCAATGAGGATGTGATAAATTAAAGAAACCTGTGAAAAAAAAAACCACTCATAAAAGCAAAATAAAATGAATTAAGAGGGGTTGTTACATTTAGATGACGATCTGTGACAACAATTGTTAGTCAATAAAAACAAAACAACAATTAGATGGAAAATACCTTCTCTAAGCTGCTTTATAATAACATTTGCATCTGGCATTGTTCCAATGAAAGTCCCCCCAGGACGAAGTAGCGCTGATACATTTGATAGGGCACGACGTGCACGTGCTTCAGTGGACCAAGAGTAGTGCAAAGCAAACTACAAAATGGAAAATGAGACAAACTTATTCTAAAAAAATGTATGTCTAACCACATATATATACCAACAAACAAGAATTGGGATCCAGAGTGACAATGTGTTTGGAACCTGACCTAGACACATCTCTCCTATGTCGGATTATTCGGAAATCCATTTTTTTGTTTATCTAGAGAATTATAGGTCGGTTTTATATTTTATCGGACTATGAGAGCTTGGGATTAGCCCTCAGGGAATCCGAGACTTCGAATCAAGCGAAGATTCGAGTATATGACCTCTCTCCACTGACCTCGGTCAGTGTTAATTACGCTGAGCGACTGCTCGGCAACCCTTGATTAACCGTCCGTATGATGCCCTTAATCATGCAAAACTACTACTATAGGCAGCGCATGCATATGAAGATATATTTTAGGTTAAACTCTTGGCCTCACCCGAGTTTAGGATGTGTTTATATGATTTTGGATTGATTCCAAGCTATCTGGATTAATTCCAAGTATATTGGATTGACTCCAAGTATTCTGGATTGATTCCAAGTATTTAAACCCATAGGGGTATTTTTGTAATTATGCCAAGTTGGAGGGTATAGGGAGATTATGGTTATTTAAGTGTATGAAATGAGTTTTAATGATTTAGGAAGGTTTCAAAACCTTAGGAGGTATTTTAGAGTTATTTCAAGTGTGTTTGGATTGTAAGGGTATTTTGGTAATTTTGCCCAAATTGGATTTTTAGACTTAAAGTCTATTTTTATATTTTTCTGAGATTTTTTATTTATTTTTATCATATTGAGGGTATTTTGGTAATTTTACCCATCTTATTAAGGTTTGGAGGGTATTTCGGACATATGAGAGATTTTGATATTTTTAAGAATTTTCTGTGATTTTTACAGATTTTTAACATGTATAAGGGTATTTTTGTAATTTGTATTAAGCTCTAGGGGCATTTTAGTCATTTCAGAATTTTTATATTTTCAGATTTGGTTCTCTGTTTTTTACTGATTTTTACTGAATTTTACTGATTTTTCTATTAATTTTACTGATTTTTATTAATTAATTAGGTATATGAAGGATACTTAAGTTATATTTTGGATTTATGTAATTTCCAGATTTTGTTTTCTGATTTTTACTGTGTATTACTGATTTTTACAGAATTTTTATGATTTTTATATTTATTTTATTAATTTTAGATAATTTTCGCAGATTTTATTAATTAATTAAGCATGGAGGTATTTAAGTCATTTTTAACTTAAGTATATTATTTTATGTCTCAATGTTTCATTATTAAGTTTTAATTATGAGTCTAAGATTAGTTATGTATGGGATGAGGCCAATGATATTTTAGAATATTTAATTATATGTTTTATGTATTTCAATTAGTTATAAAACTAATTATTTTGCATATGAAAATATAGTAACATAGTGTTACTTAAATATTAAATCCATGAACACACATGCACACACATATGCTCAAAGAACAACATGGGCATTTCATTCATCATTTCGGCATAATCCCGTCTTATAGGACGGTGATTTTACAACATAAATTTGACAGAGCTTCCCCTTAGGAATAAACCTTAGGAAGAGAGCCCTCCAAGAAAATATCGCCTCCGAATCGCAGCAAACCCGGGCAAGAGCACCGGATTTGGTCTTCAAACTGGCAGAGTTTCCCCTAGGAAATTTTGGGCCAAATGGGCATGGGGCTTCTCCTTACCCCTTGGGGGGTATTTATAGGCTTCAAAGCCTTAACCGGTGGGGGTACCCACCGGAATGCTTGAGGTGGGGGGTACCCACCGGTTGGAGTCTCTTTCCTCCCCCATTTTTATTTTTTTATTCCTCATTGGCCAATAGACGGCAAGAGAGGGTGAGAGAGAGCAAACAAAAGAGGAGGGAAATGGGGGGAAAAGGTGGGCACCCCCACCGGTTCCAGCCGGTGGGGGGAATGGCCACCGGCCATGGACCCCCCCCACCGGTTGGGAACCGGTGGGGGGGGGGGGGTCTCCCCACCGGTTTCCCAAAACCGGTGGGGGGTGTTCCCCTCCCCCACTTCCTTCCTTTTTCTGCTTTTTGGGGGCCCATTAAGTGGGAGATTCTTTTCAGATTTTGGGGGTTTGGGTTTAAGCCAATGTGAAAGGGGTTTAACCCTATTAACTTCATGCCTTGGCCCCATGTGAAAGGGGTTTGGGATGGGGTTAAGAGGGTTTCCACATGTGATTCTTAACCCATGTGAATGGGGTTAAGATCCCCCATTTAAACCTCTCATTAAACACCCCCCCCCCCCCATTCTTGAATTTAAAAATGGGAGAGAATGGAGGGATTCCTCCTCCCCCCCCACCGGTTTCCCCTTTGGAACCGGTGGGGGGTCCCCAACCGGTGGGGGGGGGGGGCTTTTCCCCCTCCCTTTTGTTTCTTTTCTTCTTCTTTTTTTTTTTTGAAAAGAATGGTTTCAACACAATGACAATAAAGTTGAATGACAAATTTACTTGCAATAATGTCAAAAGAAATCTTGTCAAAGTTTGAAATGACAACTCACCCCACCAATAATAACAATCTCAAGTGGTGTTGCCTAAGAGCTCTAGCATATCTGGTTAGAATCCTGGTCATAGTTTTTCCTAAAGGCACTGCGACAGTGCAATCAGAAAGATTACCGCACCCTAAACACTAAAACAGCATGTACATTGATCTACAGAATCATAAAATTATATACTAGGTAAACACGTCAAAATGACAAAAAATAGTCCTACCACTGATCGTTGCAGTGATTTTTTTCTGTTTCTTTTCCCTTTTTTTCTTTTCTTTTCTTTTTTTTCCCATCTGCTGCCACTGCTTCATCATCACTTTCAGGTCCTCTTTTTTGCCAACCACATTGCCTTTTGCTTCACCCTTGAGAAAGAGAAAAGACCAAGGAGGTGGGCATATACAACAAGGGCAATCTTGCCAATGAGCAAAATCTGAGGGCCATCTTGGTAATATTGAACAATCTACTTTCTCCACGTCAAGATAAGAAAACAAATAGTCTGAGATCTTTCCAAAAGTACTTAGAGAAGAACATCCCCATGAGAGCCAACAACCGAACCCCTCTTCCATCCACACCCATGGAAGACCTCCACAATCCACCTTCAACTCCCAACCCCTTTTATTGATCTAAATTTCTATAATGGGTATTGAAGCCCTCTTCTTTGCTTCCATTTTCGGTGCCCTTGTTTCCCCCAATTGTATAGTTGCCACATGCTCTGCAACCATTACAGAACTGCCAAAGCTAATGCTGCAACCTTTGCCCTATATACCTGCCCCCATCCAAGCCAGAGTTGCCACCATCCCCAGAAGTGGAACACCTGCCAGAACTGACTACCATACTTGTTGAAGTGGCCCAACCCAGTGCCTCCCAAAACTGCTGCAGGGACTGAGCTTGCCCAAGTCCACATGCCACCTCTCATGCAGTTATCACCTCTGCTGGCGATGCCGAAGCTTCCCAAGCCCATGCTGCCACCATTGCCTCACCAGCTGCCAAAGCTGGAGTTTCGTGCGCAGCTCGAGCAGGTCCCAGTCCCATGCTACAGAAGACAAGGAGAGAAGAGGAGGGGAGGAGGGAAGGTTGGTCAGGACTCAGGAGGCACCAAACACCGGGAGTAGATCGCAGGAGAAGATCACAGTTCACTGGGAGTAAATTGCAGGAGAAGAAGTTCAAGCTTAGAGGAAGAGGATGACGCAAGAATAGAAGGATGACAGAGGAGGGGGAGAAAAAGTTCAAGGATGAAGAAGATCCTCATGGAAATGACAAAAGAAGAAATGCAAGCACAAGAGAATCTGTTGATTCTGATGCACCACCATTTAAAGATTATTGGAATTAAAGGATGCCATCAGTTTTAATCTAATTAGGATTTGAATTTTGAACTGACACTTCAAAATTAAGTCACCCGATATTTGATTGATACTAAAATTTGAAATCGCATTCTATGGGAATGTTTCTCTTTTATTTATTTTTTTATTTTGTTTATTATTAGACTTTGAGAACTTGAGATTAGCCTTCAGGAGTCTGAAACTTTGCATCAAGCGAATGGATCCGGTGAATTCGACCTCTCCCCACCGATCTTAGTCGGTGTTAATTATGCTAATCAATGATCGACGACCCTTGATTAACCGTCCGGTAATGCCCATTAAAAATCACACACTAATGCAACGTAAACCTAAATGAGTCACAAAGACATTGCAAGAGACTTTAGCATGAATCAATTATTTTCTGAAAGGAAATGTGATGGCATGCTTATTAAATTCCTTTTGATCCTCAAAGGGAGTTCTTAAAGGACATAACCTAAAAAGGATGCTTAGAGGATCAACTTTTAAATGGAGATAACATTCCTCTAAAGATCCTTAAAAGAGTACATCATAGAGGATCTTTAGAATGAAATGTTCCTTAAGACCCTTAGCCTCACTTTGTTTCCCGGATTTCTTATTCTAGAATAAGTTATGCCGGATGGCTTATTCTAGAATAAGAAGCCTTTTGATTTGGCAGCGGATATGAATTGAAGATAGAATAAGAAGTTATTCTAATTGCTTTGATTACGAAGGAGGGAATAAGAAGGAGAATAAGTACTTTTTTTGTCCAAATTACCCTTCTTATCCTACTACCTACTAATTCCGATTTGGTAGAATAAGAAATTGAAAATACTATTCTATGCTATACTTTGACCTTCATTCATGGACAATGTAACATACATATTAATATGTAATACTATTGATTATACATGTGTTCATAAAAAATAATGTTAATATAATTTTGAAATACTAAAATATAATAATTATAACTAGATGTTCAATTTAAAAATGTGTGAAATCAAATTAAATCAAATACAAATTTTAATCAAATTGAACTGAACTGAACCGCATGACTTAATTGAATTTTTTTAGTTTAAACGAAATTATGCACACTCACCGTTATTAGTTGTTACTTTGTACACGAACATTTCACCTCACCATCGTCACACTCCCATGTGACATTGTAGCATTGTTTGTTTCCCATCCTTCGAATTTGATAAAATTAAAAAAAAATTCATTCCAGAAAAGTTGGTTTTTCATTTTTTATAAGTAATTTTACATATGTGATATTTTTATTAATTAAAATCATAAATTCCTTACGCTTCATTACCCATTTTCAGAGATTACTTTTTGTTAATTTTTTTTTATCTTTTTCTTGCTATGCACATTAATGCAGGTGAACGTAATAGAAGTTAAGATATGAGTAAAACAGTTTTGATTATTTCCTTCTTCAAGAGCAAATATCTTTCAAAACCTAGCATAGACATCTATTTTAAAACAACTAACCATGAGATGTATTACGGACAAAAGAAATAAATAAAATTATGAAAAGAGTAAGCCAATGTAGAGGAATGGAAGTAACTGTCTGGATCTTAACATTATTGCTTAATAATAATTCATGGTAAAATAAAACTCAGTTTTTCCGGAACTCACATATGACTTATCTCTTTTTCCCGGTCCGCTGCCAGGTTCTTCCATTCAAGTGAATAATACCAAGTCAATGACTGAATTGGTTTGGTAGCATAAAACAGATGAGAATGCAAAAGCCTCAAGCACATATCAATTAATTAACTGACCTGGCATGGCTTGAAAATTCAAGAAGCAGTAAAAGTGGTGAAGCAAAACATAAATCAAAATATCCAACAAATAAAAGCCCATCATTCATGAATCACTTTTTCCTTTTTTTCCCCTTGATGTTGAGCACCCATCAATAAGATTCCTCTCTCTAGATGGCCCATAACATAGTAGGTAGCACAATCTTCCACAACTCCATCTCCTGATTAAGTGGACAAATAGCCCTCCACTTTTCCATGAGATTGTACACTGTTTGATACTGCCATGACATAAACCCCACAGTTCTGAGAAAAACCTTCCAGACTGCATCGATAATACCACAAGCTAGTGCACATAAACAGGCATCTCAGTGGCGAACAGGACTCCCCAGGTTTCTTTTAACCTCAGCTGAGATGTAACGTAGAAAGTTTCAGAAAAAGTTATGTATATACATAATTGTTTAAATTAGTCTGGCATAGTACGTATTTCTAGTACGTATTTCTTGTATTGGCCCCCACCCACTCCCCAAAACATTAATTTTTGGGTCCGTCCTTGTGGTGATCAGGTCAAGGAACGGATCACTTTTCAATCCAATGCAACATGTGAGATGCAAAATATCACAATTTTCAAAGTTGTAATATTTAAGTGCCTTGTCTGGTTGGAGTATGAGTTTTAGGATTACAGTATTCTGATGCTAATATTTGAAAAGTCTACAATGTAAATATTGATGAGGAGCGGATTCAAAGCCAAAGGAGAGTTAGGAGTGGGAAGGAGAGAAAATTGAATCTTAAGCCTCTTGAAGACTAATATTTAGCATCAATTTGAACTTTTATTATTTTTTTAAAATAAAGTTATTAATATGTAAGTGTCTAAATTAATGAAGATATTGTTACGGTACTGTTGACAACGTATGTTAAGGTATGTTGACAACGCAACGACGAGGGAACTTGAACGGTACTGTTGACAACGTATGTTAAGGTGGAAACTATATTCTTTTGTTTGGCATGCATCTTCCTAGTAAGTGTCAAAGAAGAACCACATGAACACCTTGCTTCGAAAGTTAGAATATTTTCCTAGCAAGTCTCAAGGAAGAACCAGAGAAACAAACTTAGCTTCAAGGTTAGCTCATCTCCATCCTGTCATTCAAGGTGCATCATCTAGAGCATCAAGGAGAAAGAATATGCTTCTCAATAAAATGAATTATGCAGTGATCTATGGCTGTAGATATTTTTCCACTTTAAGGGCCACATTCTTCATGCGTTTTATAAATAACCTTCTCTATGCCCTACGCAAGTGAAGAAGATGCTGAACAGAGGGAGAACTTTGCTGCCATATCCACAACTTTCTCTTAGTTCTGTTCAAAAAGCCCCTATTGATACGGAAAGACCCTGTTAATCTTGCACTTAATCTATGTTAGAGTAACAAAGTCATCGAAAGCTTATGAGTAGATTCCTTCTTGTATTTTTTTTTACACTAATAAAATGTGCTTGTAACTAAATAGAAAAAAATACACTTCCAAAAATAAGAAAAGAAAAGTGCTTATTATCTCTTATCACATGGTGACATATCTAATTTAACAAGAGCAAAGGGTGCAACAGTATTTTTTCTATCAATCTATTGTTTACCACACCCATTTTGATTACAACTTGGATAACATGGGAAGTGAAGAAAGCCACATCCAACTCCACCAGGAATCTGCTTGTAGAAACACATTATTATAAAAAAGACAATGGAGTTATTTTTATTTGGAAGAGTTTTATGAAGAAATTACATCAGCTTACGAAGAAATTTTATGTTTTTGTTCCATTTTTACTTGAGGAAGCAACATAGAAACATATTAAGGATCCACATAAAGGGGCTCTTTGTCTTTGTCCTATGTTCTGTAACAGGTTACTTTTGGGGGCATTTTTGTACCATTTCCATGCAAATCATGAAAGAACTATACTTCATCTGCAATCCTCACCACCATACTGCAATCATGAATCAAGCTTCACTGGTGAAAGAGTCATTGTTCAATTTGCTTCTCCATTAGTATAATTATGAATTATCTGCCACAATGTTATCAACTCAGGGAAAAAAATCAGCCGAAAGAAAAGATCTCACATTGTAAAAATATGAAAACTTCATGAAAAGATTATGAAAACTTGTTAACCTTTGATGTACAAAAATAATTTTAAAAATCAATAATATAAAATGAGTTACAACTCTAAAAAGTATGATGCCTTTAAAAGGTACAATCATATCGCGACTTTTTAATGAATCATAATTTATTCATGAAAAATACATTAAGACCAAATTAGTATGATTAAATCATGACTTTTTCCCCAAAAGGTCACATATTTATGTTACACTCCAAGATTTCCTAATTTTAGTACTCAGCAAAATAAAGCAAAAGGACCACACTGAATAAACTAAACTAGAGAATAGGTATACATAGTACACCGTAACACGACAACGCAAGTGCATTTTTCTGCATTCTGCTCGCTGCATCTACTCTTTATTGAAGCAAACTCCTGAATTAAAACGAGAAAGTTGGAGATTAGCAATCAAATGGAATAAAAACCACTGGGTGTTCGTACCAGTGAAAAAGGCCATGGAAGGTCCGTTTAGTTAGCTGCTGCCACCCCGCGCCCCCCCCCCCCCCCAAAAAAAAAAAAAAAAAAAAAAAAAAAGTGAAGTTTACTCTGTTTTGATGTGGAAATCACAGGTTCTAATTTAGAAATAGGGTGTTTGGTTAATGTTTTTTCAGCTCTTTCTTTCTCAATTTTTTACTTTAAAAAGAAAATAAGGCTTACACTTTTTAAGAGAGAGGATCAGAAGAGATGAGGTCTTCATAAAACTCTTCCAAATAAAAATAACTGCATGAGATCAAATATTCTTCCCATTCAAAATGACATTAAATGAAAAGGGTCAGGTCCCATACTGCAAATTTACACGGGATAAACAAGACTCCACAGCTGCATGCTATTTAGTATTTAGATCATACCCTCAAACACACCAAAAAAAAAAAAAAAAAGAAGAAGAAGACAGAGAAAAAACTGGATCTTTTCTCTTCCGGGGACGTTACCACACGCGGGGGTTAGCCTCGCCTCATGTTCCTGACCTTGTACCAGCTCTTCTTGCACGTGTGGCCTACGATCCTCATGCCCTTCTGGAGCAGGTGCTTCAGCTCCTTGGCCCTCTCCTTCACCTGCTTCTCAAACTCCCCCATTGATGAAACAGCTAGGTGCACAAGGGGAATTTAGAGAGAGAAAGATAGAGATGGCTAGAGAGAGAGAGGGGTAGAGATATATATATATAGAGAGAGAGACTTGGCCCAATTTGTCCTTATTATAAAACTCTTGGACCATGTCACCTACTCAAAAGCTCATAGCTGTTTGTTTATGATGAGGCCCTATTTAATAACAAACATATTATATTATGCTCGTTTTGATCAAAAATAGCATGAAATCAAGCGAGGCTCATGCAACCCCCATAATAAGTTTATAAAAATAGCATGAAATCAAGCGAGGCTCATGCAACCCCCATAATAAGTTTATAAAAATAGCATGAAATCAAGCGAGGCTCATGCAACCCCCATAATAAGTTTATAAAAATAGCATGAAATCAAACGAGGCTCATGCAACCCCCATAATAACTGAACATTAAAATAATAAAATTGAAACGAATGCTTCATCAAAATATTAAAGATGGACTCAGAAAAAGGAGTTTCATCATCTATTGGGGTTGCTTAAAAGCCATCCAACCAATAGACTCACTGCTTCTTCCTTCATCATTGTCCATACATTACAACACTCAGATAGGGCTGCAATCATGCCGTGCAAATATCCGAAGACATGCTTGGGTAGGGTTGCACGTATGCCTTCCTACTACCCAAACGTGCAATCGGTATAAGGCTGCAATCATGCCTCCTGCTATCTGAGTGTATGTCTAAGAAAGAAGCACTCCAACCATGTATGCGCACCACCTGTAAGAACAAATGAGAGGAAATAAAAACACCATGGTATCCAAAATATAGATGAACATCAGTTTTCAGTGCATATGAATGAAAAGAAACAAAATGCAGATATGAATTAAAGTTACATGCCATATAGTGAACGATACAAATGTCTACCAAATAGAAATAAAAATAAATTATACATGGCATAACAACTAAGCAAGATAAAACGGAAAAGAGCAAACAAAGGAAACATCTACCAAAGCTAATTATTTTCCTCCCAGAGTTGGTCTGTAATTTCCTCCCTGACATGGTCCCCTACAACTAGCTCAGCTTGGCTAGGCGCAATGTCAACGGGGTAGTCAATATCTCCATCATCTTCTGCAAATCCACGTTCATTTGCCATGTTAAAATATACATCATGTCCCTCCCTTCGACGAACGAAGTTGTGGACGACAGAACATGCTAACACTATCTTTCGTTGTGTTTCCCATGGGTACATACAACCCTCTCTTAAGATTTGAAAACGATTCTTGAGCACACCGAACGCGCGCTCTACACAATTCCTCAGTTGTGCATGTCTATGGTTGAACTTCTCTCTTTTATTAGCATAATGTCGACCACGACCTCTAAAGCAACCAATGTGGTACCGTTGTCCT
This sequence comes from Zantedeschia hybrid cultivar, assembly GCA_030544215.1. NCBI lineage: Eukaryota > Viridiplantae > Streptophyta > Magnoliopsida > Alismatales > Araceae > Zantedeschia > Zantedeschia hybrid cultivar. The sequence continues at coordinate 10,716,234 of JARZZO010000003.1, read as the reverse complement.
CGATAAGGAGCTAAGAAACTACGCGTGTTTGCGTATCCAGAGTCGACAAGATAGTACTTGCCGCGAGGCACCCGAAACCCGCCATGATCCAATGCCCACTTCAATACTCTCATATCTGCTGCAGAACCTTCCCAACCAACAGCAATGTATAGAAAAGTGAGATCGAAAGAGACAACCCCCATTACATTTTGGCTTATGTAACCCTTGCGGTTACGAAAGCGACCATGGTCTTTTCGTGGAATATGAGCTATTATATGTGTTCCATCAATCGCCCCAATCGCATCCTACACAGTGCAATGAAAATATAAGACCATGCATAAGATTTTGTTTAGACCATTAAAAATGAAATGCTAGACCATTAGAAATCAAATACCTTGAAGTAAGGATAGAAATATGTCTTCTCTCGGATATGAGGGTGACATTCACCCACATTAGAAGGAAGCTGAATAAATTCCGTCTTCAGAGATGCCAATGCCATAGCAACATTATTGACATAATAGCTGATTGTTTGTGAAGAGTGCTGGAAGTACTCACACAATGCCCCAGTCGCAACACCATGGCCAGCAGCATGTAAGAACATCGCTAGTTGCTCATAGGCAGTGACATGTCGTGAGTCAAATAGTAAGCCCTTGTCCACTAACATGTCTCTCAGTGCAATAAACATGGTAGGGCTAAGCCTGAATGCCGAATAGGCCCTCCGCTCATGCCCTTGTAGCACTTCTTGTATCCACACATGACCAGTATGTGCTGAAGTAAACATCTTTTGTCTAGGCACATTTGTGGCATACTGATCTGATATTGCTTCAATTATGACTTCTTCAATTTCTTCAATCATGTCGTCGTCCTCATGAATGAACTCCATTATTAATTCACTGATGTCTACATAAACCACCATTACTTGTCATTTAAATTCAAAACGGTACATAGTTCAAAAGAAGGGTACATCAACGGCTCCTCAGGGACATAAATAGTACACCAAGCAAAATAAAAAAAAGTAAGAGGACAACTAGAAACAAAAGTACTATCGTGAGACAATATTGCCATGACAACTGTGTTGACACGTGTGATGTAGGGAGGTCGGTCATGGCTCGTACAGTACTTGGAGTGCCCATTGCATATTCTTGACGACTCATTCTTGGTGTCGGTCGACAATGCTCCACAACACTGTACAGTGCAGCCTCTCCCTCCTCAATTGAGTAGAACCCTTTATATCGAGCTCCTGGAAAACCGTTAACTTGGGCATAACATTCTCCCCAAGTAAGGTACAAACCAGGCTCCCGACCAACCCACACAACGTAACACTTAAAACGTCCCATTCTTAGTTAAAATCATATACCTGCAGGGGATGTACAAGTAGAAATTGCAATTTATAGTAACATAATAGACATAACCAAACACATTTAATTGAAATAGTTTATGACCACAACAGACATGACGCGCGATAAGAAAAGCATGATCAAGAACATAAGAGTAACATTCAAGTGCAACTGGTGCAAGCATGATAAAAGGAAAGAAACAAGTAAAAGATTAGGACCATACAAAACAACTAAAGTCAACTAGTCCAAACTATAACCCAGTCAAGCTTTTCCTCCTTCGGCAGAGCCACGTAGACGGACCGAATGCCCGGTGTACCAAGCAAGTTCACACCCTTGAAGTACAAAGTACACGGCAGGTAGCAACTAAAGTCAACTAGTCCAAGCTATGACCCAGTCAAGCTTCTCCTCCTCCGGCAGAGCCATGTAGACGGACCGAATGCCCGGTGTACCAAACAAGTTCACACCCTTGAAGTACAAAGTACGCGGGAGGTTCGGGATACGTCGTAGATCGTCCATACACTCTTTGACCGTCGGGATCATATCTTGTACATCCGCCGGTGTATCGGACACATTGGTGCCGCCACTAGAACCCCTTGATGAAGCCTTATCTGCTCTCAGGTCCCTCATAACTTCAGTGCGATCACGCAATGCACTGGAGAAAGAGAGTACTGCTTCGTCCCCAATGCTTCTTTTACCCCGACGCTTTGAGGATGATGCTCCCTTCTTCTGAGGAGAAATGACTTCTTCTTCATTTGGCCTATGTGCCGGCGGGGAAGGTGTCCGAGTGGAGTAATGAGATTGGGCAGGGACAGAACCGACACTGTAATGTTGTTCATATCCACCGTAGGATGAGCTATGAAGTTGCTGGGATATTGACATAAGATCGTCACCTGTTGTAGAACCAACATTGGCATAGTGAAGGGCATTAACGTAATCACCAATAGCTATATGACCTTCGACATAATCTTCATTGGGCTGCACAGACGGTGGCGGGGATTGCAGTTGATCCACTCGCTGTTGTGGCTGCGGTGGGGGGTCCACGGAATGTGGCAAATTGTTGCGGTTCGCAACCCTGCGTCCACGTCTATTCACATGTTGTGACGCATGCATAGACCCTTCCGCATCTCCCCCATTCGCCATGCTGTTGGCTGTCATGTGAACCATCTCTTTCAAGAACTGAAACGTTTTACCTTTTAATGTACGAAGGGCACTATTTGCCTGAAAAATTAATGGACATGTGATTACGTTTGTGTTAGTCATCAGTAATAGCAAGAAAAAGTGTTATTATTATAGCAGATTGTTCTTACTTCAATAGCTTGTTCCCATGATTCAACTCCAGGCACAGGCCTTTTTGTTTCATCATCCCAACCCCACCCACTTCTTTTAAATAACGCATCAAGTTTGACATAAATCCCTTTGAGGACCTTCCATCGATTTTGTAGTTGGTCCTTGTTGTAATTTAGATGACTTGCAGCATTGAAGCTGGGCGCGATCTGGTGCCAAACTTGCGTTTTGAATGTCCCCTCGATATGATTTCCTTTGTCATATTCCTCCATCAGAAGCTGAATGAGGATTTTGTCATGGTCGACGGCCCAGTTTGGGGCACGGGTCGTAGCAGTGCCCTCAGTTGTAACTGGACGTTTACCTTTGTTCCCTTTTAATAAAGAGAAACATCCCACCAAAGTGGAGGACGAGGATAAATTTTCCAAAAAAAAGCATCTACTTAAACATGTAGACAGAAATGTAATCCACTATTAAATTTATATACGATATACCAAACATTATTCTCATGAAGTAATTGAAAATGACCATTAAAAAAAAAAACCAAATATAAGAAGTAAGCATAGACTCACCGGAGGTGGACATAGTATGTTTGCGCTTTCTACGATTCCTAATGATAAGAAAGAACAAAACATAAGTGAAGCGAAGTGAGGACTAATTTATCTATTTCTTATTTTGCTAGTTAGTCATCAAAAGTAGGGAAAACATTAACATACAATACTCAGAAATACTCTAGACTTTGATGCAAATCAAAAAACTTAAAAGGGAAAAATATATCTCGCCATGCAAAGTAGTAAAAGAAAACAAGACTCCATGTCCTTTCCAAGACTAGGAATTAAAACCAAATTTTAGAACCCGACCAGTACTCGCCAGTTTTGAAAGGCCATTTTTGGAAAAAGTATTGGAATTGTGCGTGTGTGTGCATTTATCTTTCCTATATCTTTCTATGTGTGTGTGCAAAAGTCAAAAAACAAAAGATTCCATACCATAAAGAAATATTGCCATGAAAAAGAAAAGTGGTAGCATACGCGAGGGAGACAAGTAGCATATGGATCCCAAATCTTGATATGCCAAACAAATTCATGCAAAACACAATATTTCAGATGTCATTCTTGCTACTTTGTAACACATATGTTATGCACCGAAAGTTTCTTCCATTTCTAAAAATGCACATTATAATGTTTATGAGGGTACCAATACCGCAGGATGGTTGTTGCATTCCATCATGCACAGTGTCTACTTTTTGGGGCAGGAAGAGGAAATGTGGGAAAGTAGAGTATGATTTCAAGCTGATGCTTAGTGTGGCCCATCACCAGTGCCTTCTGCCAGGTGAGCCCGTTGTTGTGTTTGATCTTTGATTTTGGGACGGAGAGGAAGAGGGAAGGTGGGCTGGGAGAGCATGGTGCCTAGTCACCATTACTTGAAATCAGAAATGGGACTGTAACTCATTTTAGTAAACATGGTTGCCTTGCTTGCCTAGATGATGACATGAAAGGCAAGGTGTTTTTGCCTCACTTTTTGTCTCGTCACCTTGGTCCCCCAGGTTAGTGTGAACCTAAAAATTACTTTATTTCTGGTTTCTTGCTCTTTTCTTGCTCTTTTATTGAAAATTCCTGGCCCAATCTCGCACCAATAATTTTAAAGGATAAAACATAGATGGATGCTTCACAAACAAGGCTAATTGTAGGGTCTTGTTTACATGATCCTTCTAGTGACAGTTCGAATAACTGTTCAGTGCATAGTGTTGCAAATACTTGCAATAAACCCAGAATGCAAACTATCATGCTTGCAATGAGCACCGTCAGTTCCTTTATTTTTCGGTTTTCAACTTCATCTAGGTCCCACGACACAGCAAATCAGGTTGCTGTCTCATGCATTATCAACCTTTGAACAGTTTTAAAGAGAAACCAATGTTTGGGAAAGCACGAGGAGGAACCTATGTTTGGGAAAGCACAATGTAGTAAATTTTGTTGCATTAGGGAAGGAATTCAATTTCCTTTCCTGTCAGCGATTCGAGCTTAAACTTCCTTGATGATCTATGTACATTGGAGGATTCCAGTTCTTGATAACTATAGTACTATGCAGAAAAAAGGTATTGCAGTATTATGCATGAAAACTTCTGTGTTTCCCTTATTCACAGAAAAAAGAGGACCTGGGACTCTCCCCTGGTGAGTGCTTTTCCATGTGCACCCCTTGTGTGCGGCTTTACATGTTGGCCTTGTCCCATGTTCATCAAATTGGTGGAGGAGGACAGGGCAAGTACGGTGCCCAACTTTAATTAAATTTGGAAAGGACTACTGAGGTTATAGTTCAGACTCAGAGCAGGGAAAATTGCCAAATTCTTGATTACAGATATCATGTTTGGACATGGTTACAATAATTAATGATACTACAAAATGGGAAGAACACCATTTTCAATGGAAACAAGCAAGAAGAGCTTAGGCAATGAGTATGTTTACTAATTCTGTTCAAAATGAATTATGCAAAGGAAGATGCATATAAATTAGATAATATAGATTTTTATCATTTCTTCTGTGACCAGTAGTCTGCCTATTGGTGATATGATGGCTTAAATTAGATGGGTCAAACAAAGAAAATGAATTAGTTAAATAGGCCCTGCTCTCCCAATTAATCAGGTTTACTGTTAAACTGGCCCTACTCTCCCAATGAATCAAGTTTACAGCTTGGTATCAGGTAGGTAACCTTGAAAACTAATATGTATTGGCCAGCTTAGACTGACTCATTGGGTTGAATTGTATGGGGATTCAGTAGATATGCTATCAAAGGCAATCACCTTGCTTGCCCATGCAATGAGGCAAGACAAGGCAGGCCAAAAATGCGTAGCCTTGTCTCGCTTCATGTTTGCCTCACCTAGGAATTCGCCTGTATTATCTATGTCAAAAACTTGTACTTTTCAATTATGTAGTGCTAGTTTTTCTTATCCCTAATTATTTTACAGTGGCTGATACCCCTTTTAACAATGCCCAGTGTCCTTTTTCTCTTACATGTTGCCATGCTTTTCTTGCTTTTCTTGCTTTTTTGATGATTCCTAAGACCATCTATCACTTGTATGAGTGCCTTTTAGAACTTTACATATCATTATCTTGGATTTTCCCTTTATTTTCATCACACTGTCATTTTCTTCATTCACGGAGAATTATGGGAGAAAACATCCCCCCCCCCCCCAAAAAAAAAAAAAACCACCAAGGCACTCACCTTAGGCATTTGAGGCAGAGACAAGCCCCTAGTTGCCTCACTTGCCTCTCATCATCAACTACACAGGTCAGAAGACTAAGATAACTTGTGTTGGCTGACTCACATTGATCAACCTGGAACCCGTAAAGTTGAAAATTGGTCTGACTCGTGTGAGTTGGGCATATAGATAGTTTCAGTTGGCAAACCTTTCTGTAACTCAGGGATAAAAGAAAGAAAGGGAAACAAAATTGAAAACTGCCATGAGGTAGATTTCTCAGTGCCTATTACTAGAGGTACTCTATGTTTCAGCTTCTACCCATCAATTTGAGCTCTCTTGCTGACCAACATGCACACAGTGCACTCCTCTCTTGGTTTGAGAGGTTATAGTCATCATTCTGCAGTCAGTCACCCATAAACCACTCAATGATATTTGCAAAAAATAAAGATTCCAGTCCAAGGTGTACTATAAACCTCTCCTCTAGCATTTTGGATGTACTTCCTCTCTTTATTTCAATAAAATTGGTGGTACACCAGAAATTTATCAAAAAATAAAAAAAACACTAGCTCTAATAACACATTATAACAACTTCAATCCAACTCTTTTGAAACATTGTCCAGTTTGAACCCCTATAAGCTCACATAGTTTTGTCCCTAAAAGGTACCTCATGATCTAAGCCTCATATATATACCCACATAATCAGCATAAGAACTTACAGTGAGCTTGAGTTGCAAAACAAGCAACCCATATGTAGGATCCATCTATAAAAGGACCAGTTGAATGCCTATCTATGATTCTGCCAAGTTCATGCAGCAGTAAAATCACATGGAAACACAAATTCTGGCCTACAATCAGTTAAATATGGAAGGGAAAGTTATGCACATGAGATAAGTTATATTACCAAATTCCTTAGTCCTGAGTGCATTACAAAAAAATTCCCCTCCCAAGAATTCTTCATCCCCAAAACTTATCTATCTACGTCAGTGTTCCAAGCATTCATAACTAAACAAAGCATGATCCCACACAAAGAGGAAAATAAAATCACATCACAGGGAAGGAAGAACACAAACACAGGGGAGAAGTTCAGAAAAACCGGTTAATCCAAGCTGAAATTGCCGCCGGTGATGGCTCACGGTTGGAAGCCGATGAGGAACCCACAGAGGAAGAACGCTCGCGAACACCACGACCGAATGTGCAGCTGTTGTCCAAGCTGTGCATCGCCACCAAGTGAGGTCTTCGCCTCAAGGTGTATAAATAGACGAAGGACGGACGGAACTATTGCGTTTCAACGGGAGAAGGGAGGGTCAAACTGATGGGAAGGATGAATGCAAAAGCGACCAGTGGATGGGAAGGATGAATGCAAAAGCGACCAGTGGATGGGAAGGATCGCTGCTCTGCAATCCCGTGACCCTTTCGGGAAGAGGGAAAGGACCGTATGGATGGCAGAAGAAACCCTAGAAATAGCCTGACCTGTCGCCATGGCTAGCGTGGGTGGAAGAAACCAGTGACATGCGTAGCGTGCGGGTGGCGGAGCAGATGTACGACTCGGCGGAGCAGATGTACGACTCGGCGGAGCAAGTGAGCATTTCGGCAGGGGCACGCGCAGGCAGGGCGAGAGGGGCGAGAGGGGCCAGCGCAGGAGGGCGACAGGGGCGAGAGGGGCCAGCGCAGGAGGGCGACAGGGAGGGAGGGGGGGTTTCGCAGTGGGCACGGGCGACGATGCCCCTTGTCGTCCTCGTGAATGCCCCTGCAAAATATCAAAATATCAGAGCAGAATACGTAATTCGTGGGGGTAAGCCGGGATGGCTTATTCGCCTTATTCGCCGAATACCCCATTCCGGGCGGTTTAGGCCATTCCCCGTGTCAAAGTGAAAATAGGCCTATTCTTCTCTTATTCCTCTCTTATTCGGCTGTATTCCGTAATCAAAGTGGAGCTTAAAGGATACTTAGAGGTTCGTCCTTTGAAAAAGACTCTTTAAAGGATAAGCGAAATAACCTTAAAAGATGTGTATAGATTCCTTCAAGAACATGATCCAAACTCTTTATCCTTTAAGTATCCTTTTAAATGAAGCCCTTAAAGAGTCCTTTAGTGTCCTTTAGCATCCTTCAAAACTCGTGTATTTAATTGAATTCATCATGTCAAGAATCATGCATCTCAAGTTCAAATAGTCCACTTTCATTCATTTATGATATACAATATTGTGATTTGATTAATGGGCACAATGGCCACCCATTTAATCAATAATCTTAACAAAAATAATGGCCATTCATATGATATGAACAAACCACTATTGGTCATTTGAACAATACAAATGAACTAAGCATTTGGCCATTCAAACCATATGAATGGACCACATTTATTGGAAACAAGTTCGGTCATTCAACTAACATGAATGCATTCATCTTAAACAAAATTGATAATTCAAACGACATGAATGAACCACTTATATTACAAAACTTTGATCATTTAACCAATATGAAGGAACCATCCTTTTTTATTTTATCTTTGGAATCATAAATTACAACAAGATCCTGAATTCACAAGCTATGTTCCACAACATCCTTGGGCAGCGTGTATGACCTTCTTTGGTTCTTCAAAAGCTCTAAGAAAAACTCCAAAAAGGCTCTCCAAAAACCTCTCCCATACCCCCTACACCAGCACCCCTAGGGGGTTTATATAGTAGTGGATGGGAGCCTACTGGTGGGGTGATAGGGCACCGGTGGCACCCCCCACCGGTGCCTCTTCCCTCTCTTTTTTTTTTTTGAATTTTTAAATAGGGAGAGAGAGAGAGTAGAGTAGAGAGAGAGACAGAGGAGAAGGGGGGGATGCCGGTGGCACCCCCCCCCCCCCCCCCACACCGGTTAGCTCAACTGGGGGGGGTGGGTGGGTACCCCCCACCGGTACCTCCCCTTCCCTTCCTTTTTTCCTTCCCTCTCTCTTTGAAGCACCCCCCACCGGTGGAAGCTGATGACCAGTGGGGGGTCTTGGCCGGTGGGACCCCCCCCCCCCCCAAACTAGTGCTTTTCTCTCTCTCTTCTTTCTTGGAAACAAACCCTCCACCCGTGGGGGTTCTTATTGGAACCAGTTGAGGTCTTATTTTATTTTCTTTCACCCTCCTTTTCTTTTTTTGCTCACATGCCCCTGTTAAAAAGCATGTCAAACACATTGACAGGTTCCTAATGACTAACAGTTGATTTGGGAATTCTTCAAAAGCAATATGTGTGGACTATAACTTTCAAAAAAAATAAATTTGTGGGCTTTAAAATGGGCTATGACTAACATCCCCCTAAGACTTCTTTTTTTAAGAAAGAAGGAAAACATAGCATATTATTGATAATTTGACAACCACGTGTCAATTGTAGAGCTTTTGTTCCATTTTTTTAAAAGCATGAATACTGTTTAGTCTAGAATCAGAACAAAGACCTGACAGATGACTTAAAAGCAATAGCCTACTGTTGAATCAAAAAAAATTGCAAGAATATACACTAGGCCTTTTAATAAGCCTACGTGTATGATTGCATCTAAGTGCATGCATGCATACCAAATACATGTATTGCATATAGATCTAGTGCTTTAAAAAAAAAAACATAAACATGCATATACTTATGTAGGATGCATGCAAGCACACATAGGTGTGTATGTGTAAGAAAAAGGAAGAGATGCATACAAGTTTTAAGACGCATGCTAGAGCACCACATCAAATAAAAAAAGAGATACACACCTCAACTCTGCTGCAAGAACAGCCCTTTTAAAGAAGCCAATACTAACCTCCAGCAGCAACTTGGACCTCCAAAATCTGCAACAAGAAGCTCCAAGTAAACCCCCAACCAGCACCCTTCAAGTCTGCTCCAACTTCCAGCAAATCTGCACCAATAGAAGCCTCAAGACAGCAGCAAATCTGCACCAATAGAAGCCTCCAACAGCAGCAACAAGAAGCTCCAAGTTTCCACCAACAAGAAGCCTTCAAAACCTGCAACAAGAAGCCTTCAAAATCAGCAACACCTCCAGCAACAACAAGGGGCTCAGCCGGCCAGCAGGAGGGATCGCAGGGAGAGAGAGAGGAAGCCGCAGGGGGGGGATAAGAAAAAAAAAGGGGAGACCGGCCGGCCTCTCCTTGAGGACCGACCGGCCCCCTACTCCCACTCCAACTCTCCTCCCATCCTCATCCCTTCCCATCCCTATCCTCCTCCATCTCTATCCCCTCTCTAACTCCTTCTCAACCTCATCCCCTCCCATCCTTATCCTCAACCGACCCCCACTCTCTCATCTCTATCCCTCTGCTACCGGCCTCCCCCCCATGACCGGCCTCAAGGCCTATAAAAGGCCCTCCATCGGCCACCTCTTGGCCCCCCGGTTCCAGCGCCCAAGAGCCCCAAGGCTGCCCCTTGGTTCCGGCGTACAAGATCCCCAAGGCCGGCCTCCTGCTCCAGCCCTCCAAGCTCCCTGCGTCAGGATCCTCCAAGCTCCAACCTGCACAAAAGCAAGAAAGAAGGAAAAAGAAGAAGAGGAGGCCTAGTTTTTAGGCTTGTATCTTATTTTTTTAAGAAATGAAGTTTACAATTACACTTTGTTATGTAGATTAATCTCCATGTGTAAAATTAAATAAATGATGGTTCTGCCATATCGGTTGGCCGGCCATCAAATAAAAAAAAAATCAAATCAGAAAATTAAATAAATAATGGTTCTGCCATATCGATTGGCCGGCCATCCAATAAAAAAAAATCAAATCAAAAAATTAAATAAATGATGGTTCTACCGTATCGGTTGGCCGGCCATCAAATAAAATAAAAATATCAAATCAGAAAATTAATAAAGATGGTTCTGCCATATCGGTTGGCCGACCATCAAATAGAAAATCAGAAAATTAAAATCTTGGTTCTACCATATTGGTTGGTCGGCCATCTAAAATTAACTTAATAAGATAATTAAAATCATGGTTCTACCATATCGGTTGGTCGGCCATAAAATTAAAAATCAGAAAATAATGAAAATAAATAAAGTTTAAATAGTGGTTCAACCATATTGGTTGGTTTGGCCATGAAATTAAAAATAAGAATAAAAAATAAAAAAATGAATAAATTAAAGTAATTCTTAAATAAAAAAAATAAAAAAAAATAAAACTAATAATTCTTAAATAAAATAGAAGATAAAAAGATAATAAAGTTAATAATTCTTAAATAAAACAGAAAATAATAAATGGTTCTACCATATCGGTTGGTTAACCATTAAATTAAATAAAAACAGAAAAAATAAAACAAATAATAAAACAAATAATTCTTAAATAAAATAAAATAAAATAAGATAACAAAGTTAACGATTCTTAAATAAAACAGAAAATAAAAATATGATAAATTAATATTTTTTTAAATAAAATAACAACATAAGAAAATTAAAAATCTTGATTCTACTATATTGGTTGGTTGGCCATCAAATTAAAAATCAGACATTGAAATAATAAGATAAATTAAAATAATGGTTCTACCATATTAGTTGGTTGGCCATTCAATAAAATAAACTTAAAATAATAAAACAGAAAATAATAAATAGTTCTACCATATTGGATAACCATTTAAACATTAAATAAATAGAAAATAATAAATAGTTCTACCATATTGGCTGGCCATTTAAACATTAAAAAAACAGAAAATAAAAATTTAGTAGATGATCCTTCCATATTGGTTGGTTGGCCATTCAATAATAAATTAATTTTAAAAACAGAAAACAAATAAATTAAATAAGATGGTCCTTCCATATTGGTTGGTTGTCCATTCAATAATAAATTAAATTAAAAACATGAATTAAATAAGATGATTCTTCCATATTGGTTGGTTGGCCACATTAATTAAAAAAAAAAAAAGTTAAATAAAAATAAGTCAAAAATAATAAAAAAACGGTTCTCCCATAATATTTGGCAGACCAAAAATTTGTTAATCAGTCAATCAAGTTAATTCAACTAATTAAGTTAACAAATTTGTTAACCAATTAATTAAATTAACCAATTAAGTTAATTAATTCAACTAAACAATTAATTCAACTAACTAAGTTAACAAATTTAATAATCTACCAATTAATTCAATCAATCAAATCAACAAATTTGTTAATTAAATAATTAATTTAACTAATTAAGTTAATTTATTAAGTAATCAATCAACTAAATCAACAAAATTTGTTAATCAATCAGTTAATTTAACTAATTAAATTAATTTGTTAGGTTGCTAATCAATCAACTAATGTAACAACTTTATTAACCAATCAATCAACTAGCCAAATTAAGTTGTTAATCAATCAATTAAGTTAAGTTATCAATCAATTAACCAATTAAATCAATAAAATATGTTAATTAATCAATCAATTAATAAATTTGTCAACTAACTTAACCAATTAAGTCAAGTTAGTAATCAATTAATTGATAAATCAGTCACTTAAATCGATTGGTTAACAAAATTTATTAATCGATCAATTAATTCAACTAATTAAGTTAAATAGTTACTTAATCAATAATTTAAGTTAACAAAAATGTGTTAATTAATCATTCAATCAATTAAATCAACAGGATTTCAACTAATTAAGTTAAATTGTTACTTAATCAATCATTTAAGTTAACAAAAATATGTTAATTAATCATTCAATCAACTAAATCAACAAGATTTCAACTAATTAAGTTAAATTGTTACTTGATCAATCAATTAGGTTAACAAAATTTGTTAATCAATTAATCAATCAAGTAATTCAACTAAAACTTGTTAATTATTATACAATTAATTAAATTAAGTTAACAAAAGTCTGGAAAAAAACTTGTTAAATTAATCGATTAATTCAACTGATTAAGTTAAAGTGTTTTGATTAATCAATTAATTAAATCAATTAAGTTGATTAATTAATCAATCAATCAATTAAATCAAATCAATTAATTAATTTAACTAATCAAGTTAAAATTCTTGATTAATCAATCAATAAATCAAATTAACAAATTTGTTACTTAACCAATTAAATCAACTTAGCCCTTCCATATCGATTGGTTAACTAAAGTCCCTCTTTTCAAATAACAAAAAAAAAAAATCAGGTTCATTCATACCGGTTGAATGGCCTAAATTTAGTAGTTCTATCCTATTGGTGGACTGACCACTTGATTAATAATTCACTCTTATTGGTAGAGTGACCAAATATTATGATTATTGATTCATCCCTATCAATAGGTATAATCAATGTTTTTTATAGTTCTGTCCTAACTGGGAGCCAGGCTACGAAGTCGTGATTATCCTATTTATAGATGGACCAATAAGAATATTTCTTTGTTCATTTATATCGATGGAGTAAACATTAATTAAAGTGGTTATTTCATACTAATAGATTAATCATTAAGTTCTGATTTATTTATATTGGTTAAATGACCTAAAATAATTTTGTGTTCCTTCATATCGGGTGAAAGACCATTAAAAAATATTCCTAATTATGTGGCGGCCTTCATGCCTCATCAATTAAGGATATCCTTTAAGTAGTTTATGTCTTTTCAAAAAAATTCAAATGAAAGGACATGAATAATCCTCCATCCTCTTAAAAGATATTTAAAAGATAATTTCTAAGAATCTTCCTCAAACTATTCACTCCTTTGTGAGAATTTCAAAAATCCTTTAAGTATCTTTTAAAAGATATCCATGGAATCTCCTTTATAAAAAGGAACAAAAAAAAAATGACTTGTAAGCTGTATTTAACTCCTGCTTGTTTTCTGTTTATTTCAAATCTTATTCGGATGGTTAATCAAGGGTTACCAATCTTTGATTAGTGTAATTAACACTAACCGAGATCAGTGGGGAAAGATCAAGAACACAGATCCCCAGTAGATCAAGAAGTCATTTAGACTTTAAGGATTAATCCTAAAAGTCTGCCTAAAAGAAGAGAGAACATGTTTTCAAAACTTAAAACTCTCTTTTCAAATTAAGATTTCCCCAAAGATTTCTAAATCCGACAAAGATTTCTTTTAAAATCAAAGAATTTTTTTTTAAAATCGCAAAATGGGAGTCTCACACCTACATCAGACCTTGACATGCCAGTGTTGGAATACTTCTCATCAGTTGTCTAAGAGTTTGTTCAAGTCAAATGATAGAAAACTCACAACTAGTATGCTGACGACAGACTAGTAAAATCCATAAACTGCAACTGGAAAAGAATAACAATGCCCTTCCACCCATTTGATTTCAATCATCACATTTCACCAAATAGATCTTTAGTACATCCTGAAGACTTGAAAAGAGTAAACAGGATTTGAATGCAGGTTACTGTCTTCGTCGAGTATATCTTATTAGGCTCATTAATTTCCAGATTCTCAGAACAGACGGTCATAAGATTATCCTCCGTACCCTGTTTCCCTAACAAGGTGTCACAGCCATTATTCTCTGCGTATTCCCCTTAGAATAGTTGATATACAGACCATTTCCTCTAATTCAGAACTTTCATCCTAGCAAGAAGAATTGCCACTTGCGATTAAAGAAGCAGATGTCAGGAATCCACAAGGGGTATCAGGAATTCAGAACTTTCTTGTACATTCTAATTCTGTATAACTAGTTTTCTTTTTCTTCACTCCATTATAACAGACATCTGGACTGCATAACAGACAGCAAGAAACCGTAACTGGATTAATTCTGTATAACTAGTTTTCTTTTTCTCAGCTCCATTACAGATATCTGGGCTGCATAACAGATGACTTGAATCTGTAACTTTCTTCTGTGCCCTAATACTATGTACCCGCTTCTCCTTTTCTTACAGGCTAGACTTACATGGGCAATGCCTCCATGTTATGCAGTGGCAAAAAGTATCCTTCTCAGTTACGCTAATTCAGGATTTTACAGGTGAATATAAAGTCACAAATGACCATCTTATACTTTTTTAAAGTTGACTACCCTACAACCCAACATATCAATCTCTAGATTTAATACACGTTTTAGTCTTTAAACAAGATCTTTATGCTGTAAAGGGAGTAAAGCAACTAACCTGACAGCTGCATATGTCAAATGGTGCGTCATCCTTCAGAACCATGTCCAACTGAGCCTGAAAATCACCACATTCTTGGTTTAATCACAACAATTTTGTAAGAAAGATAAAGTATGAAAAATAGAGTAACCAGTCAGGATCTGATACTTTTTTGTTAATGGTCAAATCATACTGATTTTATAAAAATTATGATAAAATGTGCAAAATGTCATGACCAATGAAAACCTGATGACAGTATAACTGTGCCAAGGTCCATGTTCAATCACTGATAATCACTATACCGAAATTATTTCATATAACAGAGCCATTAGAATAAAGACAACTGAATTCGTGAACAAGTGAATGTACATTGTACATGCCCAAAAGATAATGCTCATATGATACTGATGAAAAGAGAAATTAAATAACTGACAGAAATTCCAAGCAAAAATGCTGCTATTGTTAGAGGAAGAGACATGTTCAAACTGTTCATATTGATCTAATGTAATTAAGATAACCTCATAACAATCTGCACAAATAAGCCGCGCAGGAAAGGTGAACCTCTTCCTACGAATTGTTTGGTCAGCATTGCCATTGTAGCGTGTCCTACAGTCTTCCATCTGATCACATTTAGAAAACAACATAATATAGGTACAATGCAATAGAAGCAGCTATTAATACTCAAAGTAAGCAAAAGAAGCAGATATTTAAACCTTAAAATGTATAGCAAGACCTCAATTGATAAATGGTTAATAGGACTGAAGGTTGAATTAGTTAGAGAACTTGGCATTGTTTATTTTATCCATGCAGCTATTTTTAATGCACAATTGTTTGGATCAACCAAGCACCTTCTAAAAGAATTTGGATCATTCTTTGGGTGGGCAAGCAGATTGATCCATATGCATATAGACTGTAGTAGACAGAAAACCAGGCAAAAGAAGGTAAATCATGTTTAGACAGTAAGAAGTCATTCCTTAAGTAAAGTGAATAAAAAAAGTTCCCTTTACAGTGCACCTTAAAAAAAGCTCCTCTTACAATAAAAAAATCCAAAAAAGGACCTTTTTACAATGGCCAAAATGGAAGGGGGAGAATGCTCACTCGATAGGGTGGAAAGTTAAGGATATTTTTTTATCATTTGTTCCAGAAGGGTATTAAATGCATTTTGATCCCTCATAAGAAGAGCTGCTAACTTTTTTCACGCCTAAAGATACATATTCTAATTAAATGATTTGATTTGGTTTGAAAAAGGTCAATTCAATTGAAGAGGGAAAAAGACGAACATATGGACATAGCCTCCTTTCTACAAAGTAACTTTGTAGCACAGTTTCTACATAGTAATCTTTTTCGTCTGTAATTTACAATATGATTCCAATCAAGTGTAGCTTTCTTCTGGCATTTTCCATTTCTAAAGCACTAAAATATACATACCGAGCCTTGAGCTATATCAATACCAACATAGTACCCAATCTGTGCTTTGTCCCATTTGATCAGGTCACCTCCCTAGCAAAACATGAATATCAACATTACTATAGATAAGTTGAGTTGCTTGACGATCTTGAGCTGCTAAAATACTTAGCTTCCGGTTCTCTTTCTAATTCAAAAGGAAGAAAAGCTAATTGGGTAAATCTGTAACAACTGAAAAGTGAAGAAATCCTGGTCATCTTTCACGATGTGAGACCCTGCTAACCTTCCCACAAGCAAGATCAAGAATGGCATCTCCTCGTCGTGCGTACAATTGAATTAGAACACTCTTGATCTGTCAGATGAGAGATGAAATGAAAGTGAACAAAAATGAATCAAAGAAGTTATGGGAAAGTAATAGAAGTTAAAAATGCCAACGTCGAAAGCTTCATTTGAACAAGATACAATGTCAGCTGACAAATATTCTTAAGTTGCAAAGCGTATTGCATCAATTTTCCCGAAAGAAATGAAGACGAAACTGTCTAAGTGAATCTTTTTCGAAAGTAACTTTCTAGGTGCACTTTATAATCATTTTGTGTGACAGCTTTAGAGCTCCTATCTTGTCAAATTAGACTTTAGGATCTAACATGTCTTGTGATGAGTTGAAAGTCCTATAAGCAGCTGAAAACCTGAATTGTTTACAAACTAGTACTGAACTCTTCATCAAGTTGGCTTTTAAAAGCAGAATGATCTATTGTGAATTCTTAGAAATAAGTGGAGTTAGAATTCCTTTTTTTTTAACTTGATGTGGATTGTGCCACCAATTTTATTAAGAATAAAGAGAGGTAGCAACATCCAATTAAAAGGGGAGAGGTTCCTCTCTCTCACTTAAAAGACATCCTAACAAGGAGGAAAGTGAATACAGGTGCTTAACCTCCTTTACACGGCTGTCTACAGAAATACCTAGATAAACTGTCCTAACATATATGTTTTCCACATAGATCATATAACCCCTGAAAATATTGTCACTTCACTCCCGCCAGATGCTCCAGCAAATAGCATGCAGCAGGATTAGCAGAATTTTACTTCTAGTGCAGTTACCAAGTTCGAGTTTCAGCTGATAGAAGTACATCCACATCTCCTCTACACATGAAAGGTGACCTGAAACTCACACTGATGATCCACATCTTTGCTGTCTGTGCCGCAGAGATCAAGCAGATGATATCACAGTCCTCCACCATTTCCTCCTATAGACTTTGGTTATAATCATTTTCTCAAAGACCAGATGCATAAAAGCCTGACCTATATAGGAGATTTAATCCTCCACACCTCATCAAGATCTTACCTTCTAGTAAAATGTAAGTGACTTAACTGAGAACTAATCCATTGTCTTTGCCCCATAAAACTGATATTTTCTTCACTATATATATATGCGAGAATGCAAACTGCTAGAGTGCATGTGGTTAAACCGCACGCACTGTTTTGAGCCTCATCCTCATATTAAAAAAAATAAAAAATTCTCATAAAATTTTAAATATTCAATAACCCCCTTTAGGATTCTTTCTATCCCCTAGGGTCTTATTTTGACCGTCCAATTGTGGTTCGATCTTGAACTCGATCTTAGCCATCCATTGGGCACATGTAAATTCCGTTTTCTAAAAATCATAAAAATAGTCAAAAAATAAAAAATTCATCAGATTAGCCCCCATGGTTGTTCCCATCCCTTAAGGTTTTAGTATTCATCACCAATTTACGAATGTCAAATCGGACAGCCTATATTGAAAGCATCACGATCCAACGGTGAAACTTAAGCCAAAAGGGATGAAATTTATTTAAAGGTTAGAGTTGAATATTTAAAAACTTATCATGATTTTTATTTATTTTTAAACATGGGAAAAGGGTCGAAATAGTGTGTGCAATTTTTCCGCATGCACTGTAGCATTCACACCATAGCACTCCTCTCTCTCTCTCTCTCTCTCTCTGTCTATATATATATATATGTATATATATATATATGTATATATATATATATATATATATATATATGTATACATATATATACATATATATTTATATATATACATATATATATATATACATATGTATATATATGCATATTTATATATGCATATTTATATATATACATATATATATATATACATATGTATATATATGTATATACATATATGTATGTGTATATATATATATATGTATAGATATATATATATATGTGTATACATATATATACATACGTACATATATATGTATATATATATGTATATATATAAATATGTATAGTATACATATATATATATATATGTATATGTATATATATATATATATATATATATATGTATACATATTTATACATGTATATATATATGTACGTATATATATAGTATACATACGTATATATATATACATATATATATATATATACATACGTATATGTATATATATACATATATATGGGAGTATATAATGCGCCCAGGGGCACTTCAAACTTAGGCGCACCACAACCCAAAAACCCCCCTCCCAATGTCAAAAAATAAAACTAAAAATCACTAAAAACTTTAAAATATTCAAATAGTAGGTTAGTTCCCACCCCTTTGTCTCACTTTGTTTGCAGAATAGCTTAAACCAGAATAAGGTTTTGGGGATTTCTTAAACCATAATAAGAGGTATTTTGATTTGGTAAGTTGTTGGTATTCTATCCAGAATAAGGAGAATTACACTGCGCTATTCTAAGTGATTTGGTAGGAATAAGTGGAATAAGGAGTGAAATAAAAGGTAAAATTGGGGGAATGGAGAATTAGGTATTCCAGGTAGAGTTTGAGGAGTTGGGGGAATTGGAAGAATTAGGCATCCCCGTAATCAAATCAGAATAAGGCCTTTATACCGGTTATTCCGGCCCTATTCCGCAAACAAAGTGAGGCTTTATGTTTAATTTTAAGTGTTGGATCGAAAAACATAATTGTAACCGTCCAATCAAATGTGTTGTTGTTTGGGGATCAAAACTAAAACCCCAGGGATGGGATCAACCCTAAGGGTTAATCTAACAAATTTTCTATTTTTTGACTATTTTTTCAACATTTTTAAACGTTGATTTTTTATACATACCCGATAGGATGGCTAAGATTGATCGACAAGATCGGACATTGAAAATTAAAGCTCGGGGATGGGGTCAATCCTAAGGGCCTGTTTGAATATTTAAAAAAATATGAAAACTTTTTATTCTTTTTAATGAGGGAGGGTTGGTTTTCGAGGGGGTGCATCTAACTTAGATGCTCCCCAGGGCGCGTTCTATCCTTTCCTATATATATATATATATATATATATATATATATATATATATATATATATAGAGAGAGAGAGAGAGAGAGAGAGTTGTGGTGTGGTTTTTTGCATCTGTGCAGATAAACCGCACACTATGTTTCAGGTTCATCGTCATGTTAAAAATAAAATAAAATAAAAATCATCATATATTTTTAAGTATTCAATTAACCCCCTAGAATTATTTTCATCCCTTAGAACTTAATTTTCACTATCCAATCATATTTGAATTGATTATAGTCATCCAATCGGGTGCGAGTAAATTGACTGTAATGACCCAGTCACAAGCCGGGCAGGAGGAGAGGGTTATCCATAGGAAAGGGTTATCCGCAGGAAAGAGCCACCCGCAAGTGAAGCAGTGTGGAGCCACCACGGTGTGGAACTGCCATAGTGTGGAGCTATTATTTTGTTTAGGGGTCGGGGCAGGAATGAATCGGACTAGTCCTATATCGGAAAACAGAAAAAAGTTACTGGACTATATATGTGGGATTTGTATCCATAACTTGTGAGGTGCCTTTTTTGGGACAAAATTGTGTGGGCTTGGCCCACACAGGGACAATACCTTGATAGTTGGAGTACAAGATATTACATAATGATATCAGAGGAGGATCCGTGCAGTACGATATGGGCTGGTTCGGGGACGAACCACGCGAAAGCTGGTGGGTCTGTATAACCCAGTCACGAACCAGGCATGAGGAGAGGACTACCAAAGGAAAGGGCTACCTGCAGGAAATAGCTAACTGCAAATGAAGCAGTATGGAGCCGCTACGGTGTGGAGCTGTCATAGTGTAGAGCAGCCCCTGTGTCTGGGGGCTGGGATGGGAATGAACCGGATTAGTTCTATATCGAAAAACGTAAAAAGTTACCATACTATATATGTGAGATTTATATCTATAACTTGTGAGATGCGTTTTGGAGACAAAGCTATCTGGACTTGACTTAAAATGGACAATACCTCACAAGGATTAAATCGGGTCGTTACATTGGTGATGAATACTACACCACTTTGATAGAAGAATGGGCCATGACGGGATTAGTTATTCTACATTGCTTATTCCAGAATAAGGAGTGTTTCACTTTGACAGCCGAAAGGAATCCAAGGCGGAATATTTAATTCTTGGGTGTGGGGTGGAATTGCTTATTCCACTAATTCTAGGGATAAACACTTCTGACGTGGAATAACCAATTCTTCCAATCAAAGGAAAATTAGTCTTATTCTAAGAATAAAGGGCCTTATTCTTCTCCAATTCTACAAACAAAGTGGGGTTTAAAGTCTAAAATGTCAAGGATGAGAACAACCCTAAGGGTAGACCAGTTTCTTTTTTTTTTTCACTATTTTTTCATAATTTTTTAAAATCAAATTTGCAAATATCTGATGGATGGTTATTATTGAGTTTCACAGTCGGACATGATCAGACGGTGAAAATAAAGCTCTAAGGGACGGAAACAACCCTAAGAGGGATAATTAAATATTTTATGTATATATGTATATAAGTATATATATATATATATATATATATATATATATATATATATATATATATATGTATATATGTATATATATATATATGTATATATGTATATATGTATATATATATATATGTATGTATATATATATATGGTTGTGATACTATGCGCTGCCCTCTTCCATCTGCTGCCAGCGGATCCTAATTTTTAAGAGTGTTGGGTAGGCCTGGCGAAGAGAAAAGAGAAGAAAATTGAAAAAAATAAAAAAACCTGCACCACATAGGATGCAGGGGGCCTGCGTGGAGAGCTTCTCTCAGCGCAGAAACGCATTTTGCCTGTTTTTTTTTTTTTTAATTTCACCTTCGGATCTTCATCTGAGGGCCTTCAATAGAATCCGTTGCCATCAGACAGAAGCTTGGCAGCGGACTGTGTATATATATATATATATATATATATATATATATATATATATATATATATATATATATATATATATATATATATATATATATCAAGGTTCGTCGTATCGCTGATCCGTAACGGATCGTATTTTCCCAGATACGATACGATACCGATCTGACTCGGGTTGACTCGTACGAGTCGCATGAGTCCAGCCAATGAGTTTGTTAAAATCAATGAGTTGTTTGTTAAAATTAATGAGTTTAAGTCACATTTTAGATAAATGTACCTTATTAATTGATACAAAAATATAATCTTACTTATCAAATAGGAGAAACTCAACTTAAAACATTCCATTAAGCATGTATGAGTCGGCACGATCCGATCCGACTCGGTGAGTATCAGAGGATCGGGTTGGCCCATATACGAGTCAACTCATATGAGTCAGTCCGATCCGGAATGATACGGCAAACCTTTATATATATATATATATATATATATATATATATAGAGAGAGAGAGAGAGAGAGAGAGAATAAGAAGAAAGTGATACCATCCACTGCCAGGTTTCAATCTGCGAGCAGTAGGCTGTATCAAAAGCCGCCAGATGTCTACAAAAAAATAAAAAATGGGGGAGAGAAACGCCCCATGCGGGTCCCCGCATGCCCCCATGAGCGTGGGGGTGCACCAACCCTGGCCATTGTCCATTCTTGTGATTAGATAGTACCAAAATAATAATAAGTTTTACCATTTCCTTCTTTGTCAAATAAAATTTTACTCTCGAATAAATTTTAGGCGCTGAAGGTGCCGCAACACCCCTGAAAGTTAGGGTTCAGCTACCAGTGGACCAAAATAGGAGAGCTCATAGTATCAGCTCCCTATGTACACATGTGCATGCACACACGCGCTCACGCACACACACATCCGTGGGACCTCTTCTTGAGGACAACCACCAACGAACACTGCGACTCTTCTGTTGATAACATTCCATAATGGTGGCACAGTGCTGCTCCATTCATTGATAGACAAGTGATAATTTTTTGGGAATCTACCTTTGAAATAAATTTCATCAATCCATTTACCTTTCCCAAAGAATGTATGCTATCCATTACCTATCTTAATTTTGATATTCTTTTCAAGCAATCTCCCAGATTTAAGAATTCCTCTCCAGAAAGAAGATGCCCTTCTCAGTAATGCTTGTCTCAAAATTGATAATTGATGCCTTTGTGTCAAAATGGATAATTGATGCTTTTTTATCGCACCAAAATTTCAGGCAAAAACTCATGTTCTTGGGTCTCATCTAGAAGGAACAAAACAAAGGCACAGGTATCCCTAGACGGAATGGCCACTTACGGTGCCTTTAGTTAAAAGGATTCTAATGTTTTGGTGCCAATAATTTTATATGCATGTGCTACATTCTTCGGAGATATGCTAGTATGAAGTTCACCAAAAAAAAAAGTCTATATATGGGACCAGGTCAACTCATGTGACAGTTTCTTAAACATCACCAACATACACAAGATTTTCTAATGCCACTTTGACTCAACCAAGTCCACAACATGCCTTTTCCTATATATGTCAACATCGAGCTCCATCACTAGAGACCCCTCTATTTACGACTACCAGTGTCCATTACCCCTAAATTCACATACTCCCGTCAGCTAAACATAATATCTTCCTACTCTCGAACCATGACTTTCCCGCAAATTTCATCACCTCAGCTCAGCAAGGCTCTTATCATGTTTTAGTGTACACATTACCTCTGCCAAGTGTGCCTTGTGCTATAGTTATAGCTAATATTCTTGTTCTAACATTATTTAAGTGCAAATACAAAAGATATAAATGTAGCACTTGTACCATTCTCTTTGCAGAAGGGACATCAAAAGGGGAGGCATTTCAGAACTAGGAGGCATTCTACAAGTCACTTGGCTAGTTTAACCTGGTACAGTCACTATCCATAGATCCTGGCAAGCTTTAGCATTTATGTTACGACACACATTAGGCATTTACAAAACACAAAAAGTAAGTAGCTTCTCAACGTATCTCGTATTCCATCCATTGGAACAAAATTTGCCGCATACCCAGTTGTTCAGCTTCTTCAGATGGATGATCGGGCTCCCCTCCCGTTCTTCCAAAGTCTGGTTGGTCCTCGCACTGTAGTGGTCGGCCACCTTGCGGGCATAGCCCCTGGTCCTCTCATCCTCGAACGCCTCTAATTCACCTAAAGACCGCAAACAAAGAGAAGAAAAAAAATTTGAAATGCTTCCCATCCACCTACCTGCTTATCAAGCAAAACGAGGATTCTAGTGAAGAATGTGGAGCGGGGCCTAGGAGGAGTACCATGGGAGGCCAACCTCGGGTTGGAGCGCGGCGGCCCGAGGGACGCCGAGGCGGCTTCTTCGCGCCCGCGCTTCATGGTGTTGGTGCCGCCGAGACGAGGCGATCCAGGGCTTGGGATGTTCTTCCACGGCTCTCCGGAGGAAGAAGAGCCGAGGTTGGTGGTAGGGTTTGTAGCGGGTAGGCGATTCACCGTAGAAGAATGCAGCAAGAATCCGGGAGAAAAATCTAGGTTTGGGAACGGAAAGCGACGAAGATTTTGGTCTGTCGGGGCGACGGGAGAAGGAAGAGGAAGGTGTTGGAGAGGTTATCCGTCGCGCAAAACAGCTTAAATCAGAATAAAGTTTCGAAAATGTATTTAAGAATAAGGTTTCGAAGATGTCTTAAATCAGCATAAGAGATATTTTAATTTGATAAATAATTAGTATTCTACTTAGAATAAAGAAAATTTCATATTATTCTTGCATAGGCTATTCTGAATTTTTATCCTTTTCAAATTATTTATTAATGTCTACAATATTATTAGATTTGTCAACTAATTTTATTAATTCTCAAATTAACATACGCTAAAATAGTAATGTATAATATATTTTAAAGCTAAAATATTTTTATTTTCCCGTCAAATTCGATAATTTAACATAATATTTTGTTAAAAATATTTTTTAATAAAATATATTAATTTTAACAATATAAAATGAGCTTAGGTTGTGACTAAAGTTATATTTTTATGGGTATGAAAAATAGGTTTATGAATTACAATTAATTAAATAAATATTATTATGAGACTCTTATCACCGTATAATAATTAATATCACTGAATTATTATTTTATTTTTTTCTAATTACACAATCATAACTGTGACAAGTTGAAATTTTATAATAAAATATATTAATTTTCAATCTCAATATAATCAAATATAGTCTTCAAATTGTAGAACATCTTGTAACATATACTCAATTACGTCAAAAATTACATAAACAAAATCATTCACCATAACAGTCACTTGCACCAATATGTCAATTCAATAAATACAATTTGAATTTTACAATATGCATTATGACTGAAAAAATTACAACGCATTATTCATGAGTCTCCTTTTTAGTCAAATCTACAAGCAACATGCCTCCTAGAAGTACATACGCATTTTACCCCTGTTATCATTAATTTGAAATTTTATGCATAAAAAAGTTAGTACATTCTATGCAACAAATATAATTTTATATAAAAATAAATAAAGATGAGAAAACCATCTATTAATTTAACTATATGGTGATAAGAGTCTCAACCCCTGTAATGATGTCTGAATTAAATTTTATGAGCTACCTAGACCCCTTACTTTTTACGAATTTTACTAAGAGCCCCCCTCTAGTTAATGTCTCAACCCCTGTAATGATGTCTGAATTAAATATCCCTAAAATTTATATCCATAGACAATATCATCCATTAATTTAACTTTAGTACATTCTTCTTTTGTAACTTTAAAAAATAATAACAAAGATGAGAAGAAATGTAAGGCTAGTATTCTGTTGCATAGGTATCCTTTTACAGTTCTATTTGAGAACTTATACGTCTTAAGTAGCCAAATAGGATTGAAGACATTGATGTTTGAATTGCACCTTGATGTCACTAGATGTTCAAGAGAGGATTAGAAGTAACGGACCAACACTGATTGCATGAGCTTAGATGTTCAAAACCAGATTAGAAGGCTATTGTTGTGCAGCAAAAACAACCCACAACCATGCACTAGACTTAGACGACTGACACGTTTGAAGTATGCTGCATTAATTAGCTTATAGGTGAAATGGACAGAGTGGGATCAGCTCATAAGTATAAGGTGACGAAAGTTGCTGGATCTTAAGTTCAGGCTGATCTAATTCTAGATTGGACTTGACTCATATTTTAATCTAAGGGTACATTTGGAAAAATCCTTTTTTCATGCACATCAATTTCTCTCACATCCTCAAAACAGAGATGGGAGAGATCATAAAAACTTAAGTAATGCAGCTGAGCCTACTTGTGAGGAGCTCAATAGCCAGGACAGGAAAAAATATTGTGATGATTTTCAAATGCTCCTATAAGGATTCTTATTCTGATTTTAAAACAACGTATTTTGATTTTATCCTAAAAAGAAATCAGAATTTGAGTGGAAACGTGTTTCCAATTGCAGTGTTTGGCGCAACTCCCATTTGAAAGTACTTTGCATTTTTATTTAGTTATTTTTTATGAAAGCCATTGGATCTTGGAAGCCATTTATGTGGTACTTTCTTTGTATTTTGGCTTCCAGCCAATAGCTACAAGAGGGGAGCTTCCAACATTGGAAAAAAAATAAAGTTGTTATAAAATAGTTGACTTTTGTAATAAATTAAAATTAATTATAACCTCTCTCCCTCAACTCATTCTATGTAAGAAGTGTAAGTCAAAAGTAACTTTTAAGTAGAAATTTTGT
This sequence comes from Zantedeschia hybrid cultivar, assembly GCA_030544215.1. Taxonomy (NCBI): domain Eukaryota; kingdom Viridiplantae; phylum Streptophyta; class Magnoliopsida; order Alismatales; family Araceae; genus Zantedeschia; species Zantedeschia hybrid cultivar. The sequence continues at coordinate 10,690,094 of JARZZO010000003.1, read as the reverse complement.
CAAACACGCCATAAGTAAGATAAATCAAGATGACTAAGATCCAAAAACATGAGTGAAGCCAGGATTAAGGTGGGTTCAAGATTGATTTTTGACTAGGAGCCTGTGATCGAAGCATAGATTTGTCTCTGAAACTTCTGACCTTAACATGCCTTTTTAAAGGACAACCCAAGTGCATTGATGAGCCATGCTGCCAAAACCATCTTTACTAATAGTTGAACATAACCAATTAAAATTTTGAAGTTCAAGCAAATCAAGAAATGGCCATTTCTCACTTGGACTTTTTTTGGGGGTGGAAGAGGAGAAAATAGGTGAGATGACACAGTTAGTCAAGTATTTACAAGTCTTCTCTCATGGGGAGAATTTAAATGCGAGTAGGAATAAGTTTTCAAAGCTGTAACTTTGTTCACAGATCTACGAGTGACAATTCTAGCTTTAGAATGGTCACAACAAAACCTATGGACTATTCGGTTATAATCACAGGGGAACAAGACATAAGGGGTAAATAGGAAAGGGGAATTCCTTAAGCAAGGCTGCCCTTGCCTCCTTCCTCAAACATCATAATGTGGGACTAAAATTGGGAGGTTTGTGTATGCATTAAGTATCTCCTGATTTTAGTCCCTATTTTAGGATCTGTTTGGTTGAGGCCTAATGGGCTTGAGGCAAGGGCCACCTATCAGTGGAAATCTCCTGCACTATCATCTTAGACCTTGCCAAAAAGTTCATCTTAAGGCACCGCAGTTTATTGCATTATTTTTTCCAAAAGCAGATAATTCAAAATTCAAACTCGATGAACACTATTTGAAAATAAAATTAAAAAAACAAGAGTTCCTAATGATTAGAATTAGTTTATAAAATACCATCGTGACAACTAAAAATATTAGATTTATACTCCAAAATAATTAATATGAACTGTTCAAAACCGAGAGAAGCTAATAAGTTCAAATTTGACTCATTTATAAAGCACGGCAAAAAGTTTGTTCAAGCTTGGTTCCTATTAAACTTTGTTTGAAGAATAAATTATTACGTGGGACCCACAGACGAAATAACGTATACTAGAATAAGGAGTGTTTTGATTTGATAGTTTCATAGGGCCTACTGACCGAATAAGAAGAATAAACAATTCTTAGATCTAAGGTGGGATGACTTATTCTCCTTATTCTCCGAATATACTATTTTTCACCGGTATAAGTCATTCCGCTTGTCAAAGCTAAATTAAGTTTATTCTCCTCTTATTCTCCCTTATTCTTCTCCTATTCTTCGATCAAAGTCATTTCACCGGTATAAGTCAGAATTGAGCATCAAATTCAAACTTAATTTTTCACATTAGGTGATATTCTTGGAATGTTCTCTTGAATCAACCGGAGTTGAACTAGGGGAATATGATCACAAATTATATTTGAGTTTTAGAGATGAAAGATTTACACGTAAAACCTAAATTATTTTTACTTTAGACCCTCTTCCCCTTACAACTTGGAAAGTCCAACGAACAAGTACAAACCTTAGCGCCACTTTGATTGAAAAATAAGAGAAGAATAAAGACGAATAAGGGGATAATAAACTTAATTTTGTTTTGACAAGCAGAATGACTTATACCGATGCAAAATAGGTTAATCCGGAATTATTTATCCGAAATAACGTATACTAGAATAAGAGGTGCTTAACTTTGATAATTCCGTGAGACCCACTGACGGAATAAGAAAGATAAACAATTCTTAAGTCTAGGGTCGAATTACTTATTCTACTTATTCTCCGAATAGACTATTCTGCACCGATATAAACCATTCCGCTTGTCAAAGTTAAATTAAGCTTATTCTCCCTTTATTCTTCCTTATTCTTCTCCTATTCTCCAATCAAAGTAGAGAATAAAGAGAAAAAGTCATCCCACCTTAGACTCAAGAATTACTTATTCTTCTTATTCCGTTAGCGGGTCCAATCAAAACACTTCTTATTCTAGTATACGTTATTCCATCAATAGGTCTCACGTAATAACTTATTTTGCAAACAAAGTGGGACTTAAGCATTTTAATTATCAAGGTTGACCCAGGTACGTCTTGCCTCGAAATCACGTGTTACCTTTTGAACCTGACTTGAGTTGCGTTCCTTCGTGTCCTCTTAAGCTTGAGCTGGATTCAGAGTTTCAAACGGTCCAGCTTATTGACAGTCCAGACCAACATGTATCTGCATTGATGGCCCCATGATCCAGATTCCAATTCCAAGGTCCACATCACAACCACCCCTCTCCTCCTTTGTGTCACCAGCAAACACCACTTTCTTCAATGATGAATTCCATGAAAAGTATGCAACAAAATGGAGTAAGCTTGAGAAGGCCAACTCATCTTTTGATACAAAGTATATATACAGGGGGGTCCAGGGTAGTAGTAGCCTAGTAGGTACAACAAAGAATGAAAAGAATCGATTCCTATATACCCAATTCTCTACTAAAGAAAGAATAAACAGAGGGGTTTTACCTAATAAGAGAGAAAAAAAAAAAAGGAGGGCTCACTCACCGAACACATACCACAATTATCTCCATCTTGTAGACATGGTATGCATATAGATGTGTGTACGTAATAGTCATCATCCCCTCAAAATTTAGACGTCAGAGGGCCTACACAGACCACCCAAAACTGAGACCTTTTCAGCTTCTAGAGGTCGAGCATCACCTGGGGGTGCAGACTGTAGCAATCGCAACACATCATATGAGCAGGACCAGCCACATGGGCGATGCTTGGTGGATCATCACCGCCTGCTAGTGCCGTTGCACATGCATTCTGGGACAGGATAAGCAGTGACATCCCTTCCAATCTTATCTGTCCTGATCTCCGGCTGCCCCATAGACCCCTGGTGCAGCTCCTTTATGATCCTGTTGAACTCGGGTTCGGGCAGCGAGGTGTCCAGGAAGTACTGCAGCATCTGCCGCTTGTTCGGCGTTATGAACTTCTTGTGTCCTGCGTAGGCCCTGTGCCCCTGCACCACAGAACCACAGATTTCAGTGATCAATGCTTGAGGCAAACATGGAGGTCGCATCAGTGGTGGAGGAGGAGGAGCTCGCTGTGAATCTGTGATGCTGCTACCTGAATGGTGCGGCCCATGTTCCCGCCGTGGGACGGCATGAAGACGTCGCTGTTCTCGGAGACGATGTAGTCGATGGCGGCCAGGAGGGAGGACCGGTTCTCGAAGGGCTCCAGCTCGCCTGGCAAGGAGAGGTTGTACTTGTTGTACAGGAAGGGAAACTCCTTCACCAGAGGCTGCAAGGCCGCCGCGCCGCCGAAGGGCTCCCCTCCTGCCCAGTATATCCTCGCACTCCTCGGAGCTCCCAGAGCTTTGAGCAGCCTGCAGCCAACACAGGAAGAACACATTTTGCATCAAATAGATGATCAAAACAAACACCAATCAAGCAGAACGTTTCTAAGAACAGAGATTTCTGTGTTAATCGTGTCCAAGTCGCTACCTTGTGACCTCCACGGGGTTAAGCGGGCAGAGGCCGGCGATCTTGCGCGCATGGTAGGTTATGTTGGACCTCCCGGTGAGGAGCTCCGGCCGGAGCTTCCTCTCCTCCTGTATGATCTCGTCGTGCTCGTGGTTGAGCCCCGGCAGGCAGCCTGTCCTGACCCAGACGTCCTTCTCCATCCGCAGATGCAAGGCCATATACGGGCCTTTGCTCCTCATCCGCACCGCAAACTTGTTCCCCAGTTCCTGAACGGGGGCTGCGAACCTCAATGCTTGGAACGCAACCTGCCATGAACAAAAGGGGGAGCCACAGCAGGTGAGCTCAGAAAGGTGGCAGCTTCATGGGCGCTCTACACAGATCAATCAGCGCATCCAAGGAAGAAGGATAGCTAGCTAGGGAGATAGATAAAAACCTTGCAGCGGAGCTTCTGGAGATCAGGGAGGAGATCCTTGGAGAGGCGGGAGTCGAGGCCGCGCAGGAGCAAGACGCCTTCTTTGTTGAGCCGCCGGAGGTACCTGGAGCGGATCCAGCGGGCGGACACATGAAGCGGCGTGCGCTTCTCCTCGACGGGCCGCGTCATCAGGTGGGTCGACGGCAGCGACGACACCACCCTCACGTCGTCCGCCAGCGTCTGCTTGAAGTGCTCCAGGTCGAAGATGTCGGAGAACTCACTGCCCACAGCAAGAACACAACACAGACCACCATTAAACCCCAAAACAAGCTTAACAAGAACTAAGTTTGCACAAGAAAACATCCCCTGTGATCAGAATTTCTTGGTAATTACGTCCTAATCAGCTGCAAACAAGCTTAACAAGAACCAAGTTTGCACAAGAAAACATCCCCTGTGATCAGAATTTCTTGGTAATTACGTCCTAATCAGCTGCAAACAGTGCATGTTTATTCGTGTCAGAACTAATTAATCTCGGATGGTGCACGAGTCACGGATTGCAAAAAGACAGATTTTTTTTTCTTTTTTTTTCGAATCAACAACTCGAATACCGAAGAACAGAGCAGCTGCAGGCGGGGGCCGTTCAAATATCGGGAGCAAAACAAGGCAAATGGGAACTCGACTACTTGACGATCGCTCTGTTCGAAAACGTTACAGCTCAAAAATTTCCCAAACCCGGCGAGGAAAAAAAACCCATTTTTCCCCTTGGATTCCACGTACGACGGACGGGGGCGCCAGCGAGCCGTACGGCGCTGCCAGCTCTCGGTCCCCCACTTTACAGCCATTTGATTTCAATCATACAGTTGTGAACTGTACTTTGCGCAGCTCGCAGATCATAATGACCAAGCCGCTGCTGTCTCCATCCATCTCCTCCGCATCCATCCATTTGAAAAAAAACAGGGCTTTTGGGCACACTAATTGCCCCATCAAGAGCTCTAATACCGCAGACATAACGTAAAACTACATTATATGGTCCATTAGCGGCTGGGTTTGACAGCTTCTACGGCACGCGTCAAGAAATTGTAATGGCGATTACGCTGCAGAGATTTGAAGGGAAGAGGGGGGTTACTCACCTTTCGTCTCCCCAGATGACGTTAACCTGCAGGATGGGAACGACAAGGGCGGCGCCGAGGATGCGGGCGATGACCACGGCGTCGACGATCTGGTTGCGCTGCTGGTTGAGGCCCCCGGACACCACCACCATCAGATACTTCCGGCGGTCCCGCTTGATCACCTCCGCCGCCGCCCGGTACTCGGGGGTGAAGTCCAGGCACGGCCGGTAGCCCATGCCGTCCGGTTGCTTCCAGAACTCGTCCTCCTCCTCCCCGCCGCCCCCGGCGCTCCACCCCGGGAGCAGCGAGTGGACGACGGGCGAGGCCCGGGACGACGGCAGGGATAGGGCAACGGCTTCTTGGTCGCGCGGGGAGCAGGGGATGGGGGAGAAGGGGAGGAGGGGGTCGAGGTGGAAGCCGAGCTTCATGGTCCAGAGGAAGGCGAAGAGGCAGAGGAAGAGGAGCAGCAGCCTGGGGTTCCTGGCGGCGGCCAGGAGGCGGTTGCCGGGCCTGGAGCTCTTCTTGGGGGAGACCAGGAGGCTCTGCAGGGAGGAAGAGGAGAGGGAGTGGATGATCTGTGAAGGCACCGATATGTAGGAGAGCTTGTTCTTCGACCTCGCCATTGGAGACTGCAGAGAGAGAAACCCAGCCCCGTGCAAGGGTGCCGAGGAAGGAAGACTTTGAAGAGGGCAGTGGTAGAGTTCCCCTCTCTCCGTCTCTCTCTCTCTCTCTCTCTATCTTTCTCTTTCTATCCCTCTCTCAGCCGGTGGTGTCGCAGAAGGGGGTTTCAGGGGAGGGTTGGACTGCTAAAGAAAGAAAAAAAAGGGTGCCTAGTCAGCCGACTCAGAAGGCGGCGGGAAGGCGAAATACGGATGGGCTAAGGGGAGAGAGGTGTATTTAAGGGCATGATTAATTAATCAAGAAACGCGAAGGGAAACCCGCGCCGTGCCCTTGGTCAGGGGGCCAGCGGCTTACCCATGCCACCGTCATATTCCATATATCGACCCAGAAATGACAGCACTGCCCTCGTACCACTTGCAAAGGACGAACCGGTCCTTGGAATCGGAGGCTAATCAAGGACTTGACTCTATCAAGGGGCACACATAAGTGAGGGGAGGGGTCGCTAAGGGCCACTTTGATTAGAGAATAGGAGAAGAATAAGGGAGAATAAGGGGAGAATAAGCTTAATTTTGTTTTGACAAGCAGAATGGCTTATATCGGTGCAGAATAGCGTATTCGGAGAATAAGGAGAATAAGCCATCCCACCCTAGATCCAAGAATTACTTATTCTTCTTATTCTATTAGCGGGCCCCACAAAACTATCAAACCGAAACATCTCTTATTCTGGTATACGCCATTCTGTCAATGGACCCCACGTAATAACTTATTCTGCAAACAAAGTGAGGCTAAGAGATCATGCTGGCGGGACCCGAACTCAATCCCATCGATAGGGTTCGTCACAAATGGACCTGGGATGATAGATTCTCCTGACCATAGGATACGTGAACCCCATCCTCGGACGGCTGTGGCCGTCATTTTAGCCTGATTTCGACACCGTGATGGATCACCATGCGTCCTCTATCGTTTGTTCCAACAATATCCGCCGGTCTGCCATCCGAAGCCATCGAATTCCAGGAATATAAACAGTGGAACAGGAAAGATATATAGTGGCAAAAATGTATTGCCTTGTTATCCATCCCGTAACCTGTTTGGGGCGGCCCAAGCCTTGGTGTTTGGACTCCCAAGCATTGATGCTGGCCTTTCGGGGGGATGTTGCGTGGAAGACCGGACCATAATATAATAATATGGCATAAAAATCTCAAGACCCCACTGTAAATAGATACTTACGTTGATTTCAAAGCCTAGGTAACCAATAAAATGTGAAAAAATGTGACCTTGTTCTGGGTTAACATATTCTGCACTCTTTCGTTTGCTTTGAGACTTCCTTCGAAAGCTTGCGGCGAGAACCGCGTGGGCGGTACGGGTTGGACTGGAGGCGTCGGTCCGGTCCGGTTGGCCTGGTGGTTGGGGTGGATTGGCGCCGGGAGGACGGAACCCAAGACCTGTGGCAGCCAGCTGGGCCTTGGGAAGCCACGTGAATACTTGGCCGGAGGCCCGGAGCCGTTTCAGCGGGGGGATCCGACAGCCTGGGGCCCGACGGGTACGAAGCGCGACGTCCCTCTCGTCTGCCCCCATCCCGATTTACCCACTGGCGTCTGTGCACAGCTGGCATTCCACTTTCGCACGGCCTCCTGTCCGACGTGTCGCGCTCCGGTTCGCAAGTCGTGGTACACGTCGACATCCCAGCCCACCTCAGTTTGTCGTGACGCGGCGGGGCCCGCTCCCACTCTGACCAATCAGCTGTCTGGGGTCGGTTCACACGAAATCCATGGACCAAAAGGTAGCATCCCATGATCCCCTGCCACGCGTAAATGCTCGCCAAGACAGCGCCCCCTCCGATCGCCAACTTCCTCTCTCTTACGAAATGACGATATTGCCCACGGTCTGTCTTCTAACTTCTTCCTTATCCTTACTGGGGGAGTCTAAGACAGTCCCCTGCGACGTTGACCTCACCTCTGTTCCTACTCACAGTTGACGCCTTTTATTATGCTCAAATTAACTGTACGTTAAAGTAGTCTAATTTAATCTATTAAAAAGAGAGGGAAAGACAAAAAATAGAAATAAAAATTAATAAAAATAAATGAATAAATAAATATAAGTAGAAGAATCCAGATTTTAAATGAACAAATTCATGTGAGATGAACAATTGTTTTTACCATTCGAGAGATCCCGCTTTAGTCTTTATCTGTTTGGATCTTTTTTTCTCACGCATGCAAACCTGTGCTCTACTTATCCGTTCTCTCTTGCACGTAGTCTTTCTCTCTATGTTCTCTTGTTAACATTACGAGGCTTCCTACGATAAGTGGTTGTTGGATCTTAGGATAACATTGTTAGGATTCTACATTATCGGGATAATAAATTCTCAACCTACCTACTGTTTGGGTAAGAATAGATCTTAGATATTTGTTGTCTACGTATTCTCCAATTTTGTTATATTTCCAACATATATATGATCGCATCATTAAAATGTGATTGAGTCTTTAATAAAAACATATTTTTAAATATAAATGATCAAGTATACATCCGAGAAAAGATGTTTCGCACTTTGTTCCCTGCATCTTGATATGCCCTCATTTATATGGGTCATAAATGTACTAGCCGTTCTAGTCATTCATCATGGTCAAAGAGTAAAAGTGTCAATTGGAGATGAGATCTTCAGTATCTTATTTTTTGCATCTCGATATATTTACACTTATGAAAGTCACGGATAAACTAATCATTTGATTTGATAGAGTGGGTGAAATATTAAATTTATCCATATACCACAGGATTAGGGACATGTTGAAGCGTAGAAGAAAAGATTTGGAGGACCTCATTTCCTTAGATTCATCTTCAACTTTAATAAGGCGCAAAACATATCAGCTCTAAATATATCTCCCTTCAAATTTGACTCCTTTATTTATTGAGTCTAATTTGTTCACATTAGGGATGCAAACAGGTCCGATCCAGTGCATATGTAAGTAGATATATGACCACCATATACATTCAATCAGAAAAAGATTATATCTATTATCTTATCCGTAGTGTGCATCAATTAAAAAAGAATATATACTTACTGATCTATACCAAAGGCTGGGATAACCGGACTACTAGTTACCATCTGCATCCTAGTTCAAACTTTGACTAGGGGCAGAACGGTGAATGCAGAAATTTCGAGGCCGCATTTAAGCGACCTGTCGGGACGAGGACCCGACGCCGGTGAGTGGCTTCGCCCACACGCCACCTTCTCCCGCCGCGTCCGGGGTCCAGCTAAGCCGATGATGTAATCGGGTTGGTCTGCTGTGGATGTTGACGCCCCAGTGTGGGCCCCGCACCCCGCAAAGTCCAAGAAAGTATACCCCCGGCGACGACCCCACAGATTGGGCTCCACCAAGACGAGATTCGCCTTAAGCATTGTGTAAGAAGGAAAACCGCAAGCATGGGGAACGCGGCCCAATTAAGAAAAACGTGGTTAGCTTAGCTTAAATTGTGACGATTAAGGCCCGGGACGAGACCCGCGGCAAAAGGACGGCGTGGCGCCATGGACCTGGTGGCGCCATCTGTCCTCTCCCATCCCCCGCAGAGGCATACACCAAAAGTAGGGATGCAAACTCCCTCGTTTCGGTGCAGATCTTATGAAAATTTGTTGATCCTATTCGTTATGTTATTGACTTAAATAATTTAGTCTCAGTCGAATAATCATATATATTCAGTCAAATAAAGATTTGTATTTATTATCTTATCTGTTATATGTATCTGTTTAAGACGACTATCTATTAACTGACATATAACGTTAACAAGTGGTCAAATGATCGGATTATTAATTACCACTTACATCTCTAATGCCAAGCTTGCATGCCAATAGATATCCTTGCCAATATTGTTTAAATTACCACTACTAAGCACGACGCAAAGGAGGAGAGGTAGGAAGGAGAAGTGGGTGAGGTTAGCTTATGGGGGATTAGTTGGCACGATTCCTAACAATGGGCTGCT